>OX463787.1:19129107-20379107 GCA_949825025.1 Siphlonurus alternatus | reverse complement strand
GTTTAGTTTTTACAGCGAGTGAAAAAAAAAAAAAAGCTGAAAGTTAAAGTGCAGTTTTGTGGACATGCGTGGAGATCAATCTTTTGTTTTGTTAAACTCCACATCGTGGACAACAATCATTTCAGCTTGTTGAACTCTAAGACCACCAACAGGTTACTGAAGGACACGCTCAACACCTGAAAATAAACAATAATAATTTTTTTTTTCGTACACATTTTTTAGTTTAAATATTTATGTTGGAAAAATTGTCCCTCGTCCGGAATAATGAGCTATCTGTTATTTCAGTTATGCGCAATTATGAGCTATAAATCGGTAAAAAAATAAAGCTAAAACAAAATAGCAGATAGCTCATTATTGCATCAAAATACTTTACATTATCGCCGTCTGGTGAATAACACTGCTATATTAAAGTCTCATTACCAGGCAAACAATAAACATTATACAAACTATTCATTATGGACAATCTTCAAATAGTTGTATGAGCATGACGTCACAGCTTTTTGCAACATTATCATGTATGCATAAATGGTTGAAATAAATAAATAAATGAATAAATAAATAAATAAATAAATAAATAAATAAATAAATAAATAAATAAATAAATAAATAAATAAATAAATAAATAAATAAATAAATAAATAAATAAATAAATAAATAAATAAATAAATAAATAAACATGATTTTAAGGGTTCATGGAAGTCTTTTATATATATATATATATATATATATATATATATATATATATATATATATATATATATATATATATATATATATATATATATATATATATATATATATATATATATATTATAATGTCCCTTGTCCGGAGTAATGAGCTATCTGCCTACCATGAATTTGTTGCAATAATGAGCTATCTGCTATTTCGGGTGAACTTTATTTTATACTTATTTCCAGCTCATGTATACGTTCACTTGAAATAGCAGATGGCTCTCATTATTTTGGACCAGGAAAATAAGTGGAAGTCCCTCGAGCTAAAATAAATAACGTCATCTTTTCTTCGCTATTTAGCTCTTTTCTTGTCTATTTCCCTTCTATTTTGCACCATTTTAGAGGAAAAATTTGTGAAAAGTTGAAATTACATCTTTTCTCTTCTAGAACATAAAATGTTATAAATATTGTCTTCATTTCATCCTCACTTTGAGCGAAGAAGAAATAGGGGAGCGATTCACGAAGTAGTTAGACAGGTTTCTGGCTATGGTACGTTTAGCTTAATAACCACGTTTAACTATGTAGGTGATTTAACATGTAAGACAGGTATAGTTAAACGTGCAGGTTAAGCTAAACGTGGCTATATAGCTGCTTCGTGAATCGCACAAGGTGTGTTTTAGAGGTAAAAATATTAGGTTTAAAGTGCATTTCCATGGAGCGAATGTCAAGCGAGGCTTGACGCGGCGAGAAAGGCGCACTTACTTCAATGTCATATTGCGGCCATGTTGGCGTAGAAAAATTGATTTCCCGCAGCGATTAAATCGCGTCGCGAATTTTCCACGCCAACATGGCCGCCATATGACATTGAAGCAAGTGCGCCTTTCTTGCCGCGCCAATTAAGCCTCGCTTTCCACGCCCCATGGAAATGCGCTTCTTTAGACGTGTAGAAGATGAATTGAAGACGTAATTTTTTCAACTAGGGACTCTATCTAACAATAACAAACCTCACGAAGGTTGTTATACAAAGACACTCACCGCGGTGAACATTTCCATTGTGACTCCGAAGAAGCCCAGTCCCATCACCTCCTCGGGTGTGGCGCCCCCACACACTCGCGTGGACACCAACTGCAAGGCTGAGCACGCGGGGCCCGCACTGAGGGCCCCCTGGGACACCTGGGCCACGGACACCACCGAGGAACGAAGCTGAAGACTCTGGAGAGAGGAGAATTTTAGACCATTTTACAAAATACTGTGACGTCACAGTCATTCCTGTGTGTTGAATACTAATACATTACTATAATATGCAGGCGTGGATCCAGAACCAAATTTCGGGAGGGACTGTCTCCACAAGGCCAATTTAAAAAACAAAAAAACAAATTAGATTCGGGAAAATGTCTATATTGCCCATGTTAAATCTAAAATTTCGGAGGGGGCTGCAGCCCCCCCCCCCCCCGCCCCCCAGCCACCCCCCTGGATCTGCGCCTGCTATTATGACATAATCACAGTGACATCTCGATTCTTTAATGTGATATCGTGTTAAAAAACCGTGTTTAACAATTGACATAAGAAACCCCTGCATATTTTTAATATAGTGCATTAAACATACTGTTTGAATTTTTATTAGTTCGAGAACTACCCAACCGTGCTTTTATTCAATGTCATCATTTATGAATTAAAAGTTTTAATGTCTAATGGAATGATTGGGTTGACTAAATTAAAAAAAAAATGGTTAAAATTATCTTAATAAGGGTTGTAATAACTGATTGGACGTCCATGACGTCATTTTCTCATATTGATGATGTCATGAGCGCCCAATCAGGTAGTAACAAAATAACCTTACTTCCAAATCAGATAATTTTAGTAATATATTTTATAAATTTGATTCATCAAGACGAAAAATTTAAAAGAGCATAATTTTATGTATATTTTCTGAAGGTTGATATTTTGATAATGTATGACCCCGATATGTATTTTCTAATAATTGTGAAATAGGAAAGTTAACCATTACTGTATCTTTGTAGGTATATTTTGGGTGAGATTCACGAATCAGTTAGCCAGGTTTCTAACCACATTTAGTTTAACTTAACCACGTTTAACTAATACATGTTTTACGTGTTAAACCACCTAGTATAAAACGTGATGGTTAAGCAAAACGTGGTTGGAAACCTTGCTAACTGCTTCGTGAATCACACACATTATCTTTTATCGTCGATATTAGCAATAAAATAATCATGAAAGTCATCCCTATATTTGTACATGTTGATGACCTTACCTGATGTAAAACCATATGACCTGAGGCAGCGTACACATAGTGTCGCATGAGTAGTCCAACGAGGTTAAGGATTATTCTTGTGTAGACCGTAGGGTCGTTAGACTGAAACGAATGTATTATGGTTTTTGGATCTTCTGCATGTTATTTCAGTTTCACTCAATTCATTTATAAAACAAGGATTCTTAGAGGATTCAGAAGAACTGAAAAGTAGTGTACCATGCATTTTATATAGATGTTCTAATGTACTTACCTCAATAATGAGAAAGCTATAGATGATGATGTTGATCAGAGAGAAGGCGTACGTCAAAAAGATGTAGAGACCCATAGAGTCGTTGATACCTCGCACGATGCTGAGGAAAAAAAAAAGGTTAACATTTATATTATATATACTTTTTACGTAACAAAGTTGAAAATATTTTTGTAAAATGAATATTAAATATTGACATAATAAGTAAAATTATACCAATAAAACATAAAAAAAATAAAAATGTTCATTTATGTATTCATAATTAATAAATTAATTAAATAATCTGATTAAATCAAGCAAAAATATAGCTAGCGTCAAAAATTTCATATTCAGTCTCAGATCACCTGAGGTAGTGACCCTGTTAACAGTCTCAGATCACCTGAGGTAGTGACCCTGTTAACAGTCTCAGTTCACCTGAGGTAGTGACCCTTTTAACAGTCTCAGTTCACCTGAGGTAGTGACCCTGTTAACAGTCTCACTTCACCTGAGGTATTGACCCTGTTAACAGTCTCAGATCACCTGAGGTAGTGACCCTGTTAACAGTCTCAGATCACCTGAGGTAGTGACCCTGTTAACAGTCTCAGTTCACCTGAGGTAGTGTCCCTGTTAACAGTCTCAGATCACCTGAGGTAGTGACCCTGTTAACAGTCTCAGTTCACCTGAGGTAGTGTCTCTGTTAACAGTCTCAGTTCACCTGAGGTAGTGACCCTGTCAACAGTCTCAGATCACCTAAGGTAGTGTCCCTGTTAATAGTCTCAATTCACCTGAGGTAGTGCAGATGGTATTTGACCCAGTCCCTGAATGCCGCGGTGACTTCGCCCCCCGGTCCTGGGGTCAGGGTACTGGGGGCAACCCTAGACAACATGGCGGCTCTCTCTGAGGCGGCCATCATCAGCGAGCACATCAGGGCCTCGGGGGTGTTGACTATACCGAGGTACATGAAGTCAACGTACACTGCGGGAAAGAGAAATTGTCAATGTTGACCCAAGTTTAAATAAAATTTCATCTTTTATTCGCTGTTAAGCTCTCTCCTCGTTCCCTCTTATTTTGGCATCATTTTAGAGAAAAAGACGAAATTACGTTTTTTTCCTCTTCTTCAACATAAAATTTTAGAAATATTGTCTTCATTACATCCTCAGTTTGAGCAAAGAGGAAATAAGATGTGTTTTAGAGGTATTGAGCATAAAATATTAAAATGTAGCCTTTATTTTATAACCTCACTTTTACCGAAAAATAATTTATTTTGAGATGTTGAAATGAAAAATCATTATAGGTTTTATTAAAGATGAGAAATTTTCAAATAGTTTTTTTCTTATATACATTTATGTTACAATATAGACTATAGAGTTATACACCCAATTGTAAATAGATGAGGTCTAACTTTAAACCAGGCTTAACTCTATCTTGACTTTTGAAGCATATTAAACAAAATCAACAAAATTAGAAGCCTGACAAAAAGTTAGACATCATCTATGCATTCGGAAGGTGTTAAGACCGTGCTGTCACTGATCATCCTGCCTTGGGGTTTCCATGGTTACCCTTTGTCTACATGGTAAATGCTGGAATTCATAAATTAAGTCGGCCATGGCAGCAGTGCAAACTATAGCACCTGTATATAAAACACTGTCTTGGCGGGAAAATAAAATTATTTATTTATTTATTTATTTATTTATTTATTTATTTATTTATTTTATCAATATAAGGTACAATAAAATTCAAAAAGAGAAAACAACAACAATAACTAACGGTGAAATAGGATATCTTACAATGCACTATAGAGCACCAGTACACATAAAGTGGTAAAATACTCTTTATCTAATTATATAAACAGTGGTGGCTCGTGGGGGGTACTGCTGAACTGAAGCCATGCACACCAACAAAGTTGATACAATAATTTTAATTTTTTAAATTTTATTTAATGTATTTTTATTTATAATTTTTCTTAATATTTATTATGGTATTTATTTATTGTTTTTTTTTTAAATATTTTCTGTTTTTTTATAGAGTTATTTGTTGAAAAAACATAATTTTCTGTTAAACAATTGAAACAGAAAGTTTAAAACTACGAAGAAAATTGCAGCGCTCACAGACACACGTTTAACGTTGTAGCGCTATCTCGGCAAATTTCTCGCTCGGTATGGGCGCACAATGATGATCATGTGTCTGTCTAGCGAGAAGCCTTTCTGTAGAGGCCGCTACGGAGCTACCAATCACAGTGATCACAGCGTGGATTAATTAACATACATCTTTAAAACAAGAACATGTCATAAAACAAATTAAAAACCAGTCTGGGCTCCTCTGGGGGTCGAAGGGGTACCACACTTGCAGAATCAACGACTGGAAACTCGCTGGGTCAGCCGTCTTAGCCACGATTCTGGAGCAAGTAATTAGAGTTATAATAGATTACTAACACCTGATCAGAGTTTTCTATAACACCTCAACCGGTGAGCATCCTGAATTGAAATAAATTTCATCTTTTCTTCGCTATTAAACTCTCCTCTCGTCTTTTCTCCTCTTAATTTGCAACATTTTTAGAGAAAAATCTTTCTATATCCATACGAGCAATAATCCAGAAGTTATATATACAAAAATCTTGGTTGTCAGCACATGAAAGAGGTAATAAAATAGGACATGATGTTCTTACTTGCTGATGTACAGGTAGCCGGTAAGCAGGGCGTTGCAGAAAGTGTAAACGAACACGAATCGGGAGAAACGTGCGATGTTTTTGGCCGAACGAGCGTGTGTACGCTCGTCCTCCAAGTTCATTTCCTCCGTGTCACAAATAAACGGGGCTGCAACATGTTAGTTCCAGGTTTCACCGCTATGTGCTTTAAAAAGCAGTGAGGGCGCCACATGACTGATGTGTTACAATGGACAACATACATGACAATTTTTTATTGCAGAAATGAATAGAGGGCACCAAATTATGCTACTTTGAATTTTTTCGGACTTTTTTGAGACCCGGAACAATTTTTAAATAATTATTGAAAGTCCTGTGACTTCTGTTGGCACCTCTGAATTCTTAATAAAAGGGATAGAGACTGGACGCCTATTGACGCCTCCAGGGGGCGTGGCCGCACTTTCAATAATTATTTAAAAATAGTTCTCGGTCTCAAAAAAATCTGAAAAAATTCAGAGTAGCATAATTTGGTACCCTTTATTCATTTCTGCAATAAAAAATTTTCATGTCATGTATTTTGTCCATTTGAACAGGGCTGCAACGCTGCAACATGTTAGTTCCAAGTTCCACCGCTATGTGATTTAAACAGCAGTGATGGCGCCACATGACTAGGGACGTTTCTATGTACACTCGTCGCCTCGGAAAATTTCCCTTTGCAGCTTTGTTAATCACCATACCCCGCTAGAATGACACAGGACATGGTGATAGGCTGCAAGTGAGAAATTTTCCAAGGCGACGAATTTACCAACAGTTAACTTAAAATGAATAAAATGTCTATACACAGGCCTTATTGATGACGTCATAAAATACGTTTGGCATCAAGGTATGAGTGATAAGGGGAAGCAGCATCGAATCATCTTTGATCAATCGACAGATACAATACACATTGTTGACAACATAAACAACAATATTAATTCAACTCCTCCGTCGATATTAGCGGAGCGGGGATGTTAAGAACACTGCAATTATCTTGCCCCTGCATTGTATGCAAACCTCTCTGCAGCGAAGTTGAATTGGTTGTCTAGCCGAGAGGCCCGGAATTGTCATTTTAGGCACTGCAATGAATTATAGATTATAAAGGTCTCTCTTATTTCTCTTTCCTGATAGTTGAATTAATGATAATATACCGTTAAAATACCATTTAAATAAAATATAAATATAAAAAGCTTGCGCAGCCTCCTTATTGTTCATATTATTTTAATGGACAACATACATGAAAAAATTTTATTGCAGAAATGAATAGAGGGTACCACATTATGCTACTCAGAATTCTTTCAGAAATTTTTGAGACCCAGAACTATTTTTAAATAATTATTGAAAGTGCGGCCACGCCCCCTGGAGGCGTCAATAGGCGTTCAGTCTCTACCCTTTTTATTAAGGCTGCAGGGGTGCCAACTGAAATCACAGGAATTTCAATAATAATTTAAAATAGTTCCGGGTCTCAAAAAAATCTGAAAAAATTCAGAGTAGCATAATTTGGTACCATTTATTCATTTCTGCAATTAAATTTTTTCATGTATGTTGTCCATTGCAAAAACTTTGTTTTTGATTATTTTATTTTTTTATTTTATGTTGAATGAGCAATAATTGTTTGAACGAAGATAATATTCATTCAGGGAGTTGTTTATTTAGTTATGCCTATGAATATAACTCAACTCAATTTTTAATTTATTTAAAGTCTATATTAAATTATTATCATTTATAATTATTATTATTTTCTTTTAATCAAACCCTATTGGGTACTTCTATTTACTAAGTACATACTACTTTGAAACCCCGAAACTTCCGAAACCCTAACTTGAGCGTTTTGCGGGCTCTTCCGGAACGAGGACGGCCTTGCAAATCCATCCCGGCATTTGCCTGCGGCTGAGGGAAACGTGGAAACCTCAGCAAGGATGGACGCTACAGCTTTTGATTGTCAATGAACTGGAAGTACAATGGTCCAAAGCCAGGGGAACCACATAGTGGAAAGGCGCAACGATTTACCCCTGGGTGGGAAACATGGTTTTTGTTGAAAATGGTCACCCATCCAACTACTAACCACGCGCGGCGTTGCTTGACTTCGGTGATCTGACGAGACCCGGTCAAGCGCATTGCGCCACACCTCCCACCATATAATTATTCATAATTATTGTAACTATAATTATATAGTTACAATAAATTTTATTTTAATTTGTCAATTAAAAGTTACATTAATTATTAATTAAATAATTATATTTTTTTATAATCTATTATAATTTTATTACTGCGTTTCTCCTGTTATGATAAATTGAATTTATAAAACGATTATAAATCACAGCTAAATTGTCTATGTATTGAAAATTTTCGATATTATTTCAATTTATTTGCAATAAAAATTTCAAAAGAATCAGAATTCACATGTATATTTTTGAATAAATCTTAATTTTTCATTGTAGCTTTTCAATGTACATCCAAATTAAAAGCGTTCTAACTGAGACCAAATATAAAATGCTTATAGAATAGAATAGAATAGAATAGAATAGAATAGAATAGAATAGAATAGAATAGAATAGAATAGAATAGAATAGAATAGAATAGAATAGAATAGAATAGAATAGAATAGAATAGAATAGAATAGAATAGAATAGAATAGAATAGAATAGAATGGAATGGAATGGAATGGAATGGAATGGAATGGTATGGAATGGTATGGAATGGAATGGAATGGAATGGAATGGAATGGAATGGAATGGAATGGAATGGAATGGAATGGAATGGAATGGAATGGAATGGAATGGAATGGAATGGAATGGAATGGAATGGAATGGAATGGAATGGAATGGAATGGAATGGAATGGAATGGAATGGAATGGAATGGAATAGAATAGAATACAAATCATTACATTGTAATCCTTAATTAACGCTTCTACAAACGATGCCAAATTTAAGTATTAATTTAAATTAAGAAAATAATTTTTAAAAGTGTTATATTTTAATTGAATATAGTATTTTTTCATTATATTTTTTTAAATTATAAAATATTTCATTTATTTTTTAATGGAGTATTGTCCTCAATTTTTTTTATTGCAGAAATGGATAGAGGGTGCACAGTTATGCTACCCTGATTTTTTTCAGATTTTTTAGAGCCCGGGAACTATTTTTAAAAAATTATTGAAAGTTATTTTTGTGACGTCACGAGACGCCGCTCCTTAAGAAAAAGATAGGACTTGCCGCCGCGTGACGTCACAAAAAGAACTTTCAATAATTTTTTAAAAATACTTCCCGGTCTCTAAAAAATCTGAAAAAAATCAGGGCAACATAACTTTGCACGCTCTATCCATTTCTGCAATAAAAAAAAATTGAGGACAATACTCCATTATAAAATTAATTGTTATATATATTTTTTTAATTTGTGATTTATATTTTATAGTAATTACAATTATAAACAAAATGTTTTTATTTTGTTATTTAAAATATCATTTACTTGAGGTCAAAATTTCTGTAGATGCGCTTGACCGGTTCTCGTCAGATCACCGAAGTCAAGCAACGTCAAGCTTGATTAATATTTAGATGGGTGACCATTTTCAACAAAAACCACGTTTCCTACTTAGGGGTAAATCTTTAAGCTGCTTTTCCACTATGTGGCTTTGGTCGATTACATTTACGATTCATTGACAAAAAGCTGTTATTATAGCGTCCAAACTGGATGAGGTTTCCACGTTTCCCTCAGTCGCAGGCAAATATAGGGATGAAATGTAAAGCCGTGGCCGCCCCTGTTTCTGATGAGCCCGTGAAACGCTCAAGATTTTGGAAGTTTTGGAGTTTCAAAGTAGTATGGAATTAAATGTACCCGACAGGGTTTGATTATATATAAAAAAGGCACTTCAAATCACTCACTTTCAATGGTTGCGATGAGGTCCTCGAGCTGCCTCTTCTTATACCAAAAGTAGCCACGTCTGAAGAGAGCCTTGAAGGTCGCAGTGACGTGGAACCACAGCACGATGAGGACCTTAAAGTTTAGCTCCGTGGTCGCGTTTTTGTAGATCAGATTGAGACCCAGCAGGGTGCAAGGTAGCAGGGAGAGGGTGAACACCACCGCCTTCTTGGTGGTCACTCGGGAACCGTCCGGGACAATGAACCCGAACATCCTCATCGCCCTCAGGTTCACGCTGAGCTCCATCGCAAAATCTGCAAGGTACCTCAAATTAGACAAGTAATATAGGTGAATGAATGAATGAACACTTTTCAGTGAATGGACTGCTCAGCAATCTTTTTTATTTGCCCCATGGGCCTTTATTTGTAAATCAATTTTGACTATTACATATATTTGTTATATTATTTTATTGTGCCCATGAAAGAGATAATAAAATAAAATAAAATAAAATAAAATAAAATAAAATAAAATAAAATAAAATAAAATAGAATAAAACAGAATAAAATAGAATAAAATAAAATAAATAAATTGCTCGAGTTTATAATCAATATTCGCATCATTTTTTTTCCAAGTGTAAAGGCGGATTGACATGGTGATTTTTATCATGCGACGCGAAGCGAATAATGCACACTTAATTGCTATAACATTCATTGGATGCCATATTGGGCGAATAAAAGAAAAAGAGTATCGTAATTAACGCAATTACCGGCGAATTCGCCGCCGCATAGGATTTCGCAGCTTTTTCGTCAAATAGCACCGCATCGCCGTTGTTGCTCATGAAAATCCACCTGTAAGGTTCATTTCCATGGAGCGGGGAAAGCGAGAAAATCGCATGCCAATCAGAGGCTTGAAATTTCCTACTATGTTGCAGGAAGCAATTTTATCGCCAACATGGCCGCCATACGGTTTCACTGCAAGTGCGCCTTTCTCGCCCCGCCAAGCCTCGCTTGACATCGCTCCATGGAAAATCTCCTTGATGCAGATTTGCAAAGTTGAGGTGCATAGTAAGAAATTTAGTACTTGATGACGTCACAACTCAATGCTAATCGGGGCTGACTGTGAGTTGTGACGTCAGCAAAGATCTTGTTTGCAGCGCAGCTTTGCACAGCCGCATCGCGTGCGGATAAAAAATAAATAATATTAGTGTTGATCTCTAGCAACACTTGCATGGTGTCTGTCTAATTTATAATTTGAGGCCCGTATCTGTAAAATAACACGGATCAGCTGATCAGTGTATTCTCTTTTGATTAATATGTTACCTTAGCGAACACAACAAAATTTTTGTAAGAAACAGCTCTTATTCACATAAAAAATTTCAAGACAAAAATTCAAGTCAATTTTTCGTTTTTAAAATTTTCATGTGATTTTTAGATACTCTATAGGCTGTCTCTAGAAAATAAAATCAGAATTTTTGTGTTTGCTAAGGTTTAAATGTTAAAAAATTACAACGATTAGTGTTGTTTTACTGTGAAAAAATGTTTCGGTTTCGGCTTAGACTTGCACTCTGATTCGCCAGAAATTTGAGCTGATTCCACCCCCAATTTCAATACCCTTGAGCTAGGGTTAAAAAAAATGACTTGTAATTTGCTTCGAATTTCTCTTAATGTTTAGTCATGTATGTTAACATGACTAATTAAAACAAATGTTAATTATTCCATCACCTCAATAAATTTTCAAACTCTCCCCGCGCAAAATTCGTTCTTCTCCACAAGACACTAAACCTCTTGGCTCTACTAAAGAAATAAAAATATTGTAAATAAAATACTTGATACTTTATTATAACTTATATGCAAAGAACATTGGGAAAAAAATGAATAATTTATTTTTAAATTGTCTTTACTAAAAAATAATTGCTGGAATAAAAAAGTTTGATTTGAAGTTTTTAAAGTCTGATAAAAAAAACTCTTGGAAAAGTAAACATTAAGAACAAATTGGAGTATATAATTATTATCAATTAAATCCTTAAAATATTAAATAAGCATGACATCATGCGTTTGAGTACTTTACTAGTAAGAGAATATTTCCGATATTTACTCAACCGTGTATGATAAAAGTGATAATATTTAATTACTTTAAGCACGAAAAAAAAACTCGGTATTGATTTTGACACGGTGCAAACTAAGGGTTACGACTGTTTCAAATCTGAACTTTGTCAAAAACAAAAACACGAACCTCTTCTCTTTGAACTAATTACATACGTGACATGCGACAGACATACACCAAAAGTTAAAAAATACGTCTCAATGCTACATAACTTGCTCCAAATTGATTTTTTTCCATTGGTGTTTCCGACATATTTTTGACTACATTTATTTTAAAATATATATAAAAAATATGGTGCTAGGTTCGTGTGATAAGTCCATTTGATTCTTCTCTGGTTTTACTTTTTGAATTTATTTGTAAACAAATAGAATTCCCCAAGTTAGGCTATTTTAAATATTAACACAATAACCTGTACTTTTTTTCCTTTGCCTTGAAAATTAATCATGTTCCTCGGAAAATATTACAAATTTGATGCAAAAATTTTAATACAGTTAAATAAATTATTATTAATATTTAATGCTAATGTCAATATAAAAATATTATTTCAGTAAATATTTTGTATAGTTACGTTTATTGATTGTTTGTGCAGTGCAATTTAAGTTCTAGTTAGTTTGGAAACTGTAGAAATAAAATTTGAATTTTACTTCATATTAATTTTGTTTGTTATATTATTTTATCTCTGCATGGACAAAAAAACATTTTTTTATTATCCACACGTATGCAAAAATTTTACGACTAAATTTAACATTTTGGCTCATCATAGCTCTAAAATATGTCATTAGTTAAAATTGTAATTAAAATCAGAAAATTATGTCATAAAACATAAACCAAACAATGCATTATATTATTTATATTTTTCTCACATAAAAAGTAATTCAAAATATTGCCATAGTCAACGCTGTAAACAATATTATAACTATTTTAAAATAAAAATCAGTGCCCATAAAAATCCTAGGAAATAATATATATATATATATATATATATATATATATATATATATATATATATATATATATATATATATATATATATATATATATATGTGTGTGTGTGTGTGTGTGTGTGTGTAAAGTTTGATAATAAAATATAATAATAATTGTATCTCTTTCTCCTGTCCTTTTTTTTTAATTTTATTATTAACATTGAGTTCGATAATATTATAATAAAATTATAAAAAAAAACACTGCCAGTTACATTCTTTCATTTTTTTTTATTTATTATTTTTTTGCGTAGTTAGGTCGATACATTTAGTATTTTATTTATTTTGTTTGTTAATCGTTAACTTAATTTTTATCAAAGAGTAATATATATATAAAATGTCTTATCAATTAATAATTTTTGTTTTAATTATGTAAAGTTTAGTAGCTTATTGACGTTTCTATTTTATTTATTATTTATATATATATTATTATATAATATTTAACAACATGATTACAACATTCACATCAACATATTTTAAAATTTGTTTAAAGTTTATAATAAATATGTTTTAAAAACAAAATTTAAACTTTTTCAATAAGTTACTTTTAATAACTACTAGCTAAAATTTGTTTATGATATTTTTTTATTTTACTAATATACTAATGCACAAGGCAGCATTACCAGTATGTTATAAATGCTTTAATAAATTATCATTTGAAGTGAATTTTCTAAAATGAACGAAAGAAAATACATTCAGTTAAAACACAACACTAAAACAGTAATATGAGAGAGTTTTATAAATATAGACCTACGTGTGTTATGTCCACACATTTAAATAAAATTTACTTCGTGAGGGTCTGAGCATGGTGCCGCCAGTGTAGCTCATGTATTGCTGATGTGCACTGTACATAAAAACTAGCAGAGAAAGTCATATGTTAGAATCGATGTCGAAATCTGGTCGCGTCAACGGCACTTTTGTCCGCTACCATGTTAAAGTATTAGGACCAAATGGGGCATCCTGCCATGTTATAGGTATAGGAGAATCATCTAAAATCTGCTATAACTCGGAAAATACTGTATCTAGCGCGGAGAAAATTATACCAAAATATTGGCAAAAATATATAGTATTTTTTTAAATAAAAAAATTCGCTCTAAACACAATATAACGAAATTTTCACAAACGCTCCAAAATTGACTTCAGCGTCCCCGTACGGCGAGCATAAGAGTTTGGCTACTATCTTCTCTGTACTGTGCTGATTGTGCTTTACTAGTGGCGCTGAGACCACGCGAAGAAAATTTCTGTGCAATTTCTGAAATTTCTGATAATAATTCAGTGAAATGACTCGAGGGTGTTTATTGGTTCATTTTGTCTTGTTGAACTCCAAAACTACCAGCAGGTTACTGAACGAGGCGCTCAGCACCTGAAATATATTTTTATGTAAATAATATTATTCATTTTAAAAAAATCAACAGAATTTTGTCTTCGTGATTTTTTAATTATGCTAATGCTGCAACATGCCCTATTTTATAAAACTATTTGCATGAAATGTGAAATGTGCCCCCCCCCCCCCCTTTCCTTCCTAAAGCTCTAAGGTTAAGTGGCTACAATATTCTCTGCTCCCTTCAAATTAATTTGCAATTCCCTCGAAAGGTGCAATTCAGTTCAATTCTGATTGTTCAAAAAAATAACAAAGCTGAAATACGAAGAGTTAAGAAAATAGTAATTGCCGAAAGAAAAATGTTTTATTTAAAAGTCGTAAGAAAATAGCTTCAAAAAGTAAAAACATTAAACAAAAATTGGAGTAATTATAAATTATATTATCAATGGACAATTTACATGAAAATTTTTTGTTGCAAAAATGAAAAGAGGGTATCAAATTATGCAACTCTGAAATTTTTCAGATTTTTTGGAGTCCCGGAACTTTTTAAATAATTATTGAAAGTCTTGTAATTTAAGTTGGCACCCCTGAATCCTCTTAATAAAAAGGATAGGGCAAAAAAGCCTATTGACGCCTCCAGGGGGCATCGGCTGGGTTTCTAAAAAATCTGAAAAAATTCAGAGTAGCATAATTTGATACCCTCTATTCATTTTTGCAATAAAAAAATTTCATGTAAGTTGTCTATTGCATCCTTAAAATAAGCATGACATTGAGAAAATTTTAATTACTGAGTTATCTTATCTAGTTTGTGTACTTGAATTCTAAGAGAGAGAGAGAGAGAGAAAAGAGAGAGAATATTTCCAATATTTACTCAACCTTGTATGATAAAAGTGATAATATTTTTAATTATTTTAAATATTATCAATATCAATAAGCTTTTCAATGGAACGAAGTCGAGTTTTTGGCTTAGCGGGGCGAGAAAGACGCTGCACTTGCTTCAATATCAAATCATGAAAAAATCAAGGATGGATTAAAGACACTTTTCCATGGAGCGATGTCACGCGAAGCTTAATTTGGCGGGGTGAGAAAAGCGCACCTGCAGTAAAATCATATGGCAGCCATATTGTCGAGGAAAAATCGCTTTCCCGCAGCGATTTAATCGCACCACGATTTTTCCTCGCTGACATGGCTGCCATACGGTTTCACTGCAAGTGCGCTTTTCTCGCTCCGCCAAGCCTCGCGTGACATCGCTCCATGGAAAAGCGCCTCCATGCACACCTCCTAAGTGACACACACGACATATCTGCCTCAATATGTTATAACTACCCAAGTTGAAATAAATTTCATCTTTTCTTCGCTACTAAGCTCTCCTCTCGTCTTTTCTTCTCTTATTTTGCACCATTTTACAGGTAAAAAAGAGGTGAAAAGACGAGATTACGTATTTTTTCCTCTTGTTGAGCATAAAATGTTAGATATAATGTCTTCATTTCATCCTCACTTTGAGCGAAGAGGAAATAAGATGTGTTTTAGAGGTAAATAGATTAATTAGGTTTAGACGTGTAAAGGATGAGTTGAAGATGTAATTTTTCAAGTATAATAGGGACCCAAACGATATCTCATAAAAATAAATATGAAGTTGGATTTTCATGAGTGACAATGCGTCGTGATTTGACGTAAAAGCTGTGAAATCCTATGCGGTGGCGAATTCGCCGGTAATCGCGTTAATTACGATGCTTTTTTTCTTTTAATCGCCCAATATGGCCGCAAATTGATGTTACAGCAAGTGCGCTTTATTCGCGTCGCAGGCTGGAAATTGCGCATGAAAATCTATCTTAACTTCTCTCACCGCGGTGAACATTTCCATTGTGACTCCGAAGAAGCCAAGTCCGGAGATTTCTTCGGGTGGTGCTCCCCCCGCCAGCCTCGCGTTGAGGACCTGCAGGGCGCAGCTCGCGGGCTCTCCGCTAAGGGCCCCCTGGGACACCTGGGCCGCCACCAGGACTGAGGAGCGGAGCTGCAGACTCTGAGGTTGTAAACAAAATACAGAGTTTGTGATGATGCAGTACGAAATCGTTACATACGAATTTTATTGCAGAAATAACAGTGGCAACGAAATCACTTCGATTTTTTATAGCTCATATAACACTGTTATTATTACACAATCTCTAAGAATAATTAACAATTTCTTTAAATTTCATTATTAATATTTGTTTTAATCTAATTAAATTAAATTATTATTTTTAATTCATTTACTTAAGAGTACATGTCATCTTGAGGTCATTAAGTTTTAAATGAACAAAATATCAAAGACATAATACAGTCAAATTAATTTAATATTCGTTCCGGAAGTAACCAGAATTCTTAATTATTTGGATTATCTTTTTGTAATTTAGTTTTGAGACTTTACAGAGTGGTTTGAAGTAGCAGTACTGACCTGGTATGTGAAATTTCAACGCTGAAATATAAATTGGAAGACTAGAAATCCTACACTTCCGGCTACTTCCGGAGGGGATATCATATGAATTTGACTGTACGTAAAAGATTGTGTCAATATGTCTTAAAATTTAGAAGTTTGTCAAAAAATTCGTGTTGACTCTTTCGAGCTCTAAAGTGAAAAATAAGAATTTTCCGCTTTTATTGTGACGTTACTCATAATGGAGTATCAACCTCCATTTTTTTATTGCAGAAATGGATAGAGGGTGCAAAGTTATGCTACCCTGACTTTTTTAGAGCCCAGGAACTATTTTTAAAAAATTATTGAAAGTTCTTTTTGTGACGTCACGAGGCACCGCTCTTTAAGGTGGATTTTCATGGGCGGTTTCTAGCTCGCGGCGATACGCGAATAAAGCGCACTTGCTATAACATCCATTGGCGGCCATATTGGGCGATTAAAAGAAAAAGATCATCGTAATTAACGCGATTACCGCGCGGCGAATTCGCCGCCGAATACGATTTCCCAGCTTTTACGCCAAATCGCGCCGCGTCGTCGTTGCCGCTCATGAAAATCCACCTTTAAGGTGGATTTTCATGGGCGGCAACGGCGACGCGGCGCGATTTTAACTTAAAAGCTGTGAAATCCTATGCGGCGGCGAATTCGCAGGTAATCGCGTTAATTACGATGCTCTTTTTCTTTTAATCGCCCAATATGGCCGCCAATGGATGTTACAGCAAGTGCGCATTATTCGCGTCGCATTATGTGACTCCACCTTTAAAGGTGGAGTCACATGGCGATTTTTACCATGCGACGCGACGCGAATAATGCGAACTTGCTGTAACATCCATTGGCGGCCATATTGGGCGATGAAAAGAAAAAGAGCATCGTAATTAACGCGATTACCTGCGAATTCGCCGCCGCATAGGATTTCGCAGCTTTTAAGTTAAAATCGCGCCGCGTCGCCGTTGCCGCCCATGAAAATCCACCTTAAGAAAAAGATGGGACTTGCCGCGTCGTGACGTCACAAAATGGACTTCCAATATATATTTTTTTTTAAATATTTCCCGTTCAATAAAAAATCAGGGTAGCATAACTTTGTACCCTCTATCCATTTCTGCAATAAAAAAATTCGAGGTCGATACTCCATTGTCCGTTTTTATTGTCTGTGACTTATACTATAGATTATAAACTCTCCGATATTAAAAGATCTCTTAACTTACTTACCTGAGAAAGGACGGTCTGTCCGGACCTGGCATACACGTAGTGACGGAGGAGGAGTCCCCCCAAGTTGAGACCGATCCGAATTATCACTCCCCACTCAATGTCCTGTAATAAAGTGATAATCAGTCTCTTGAAATAATGTTACTGCTCATAATGTTACTTTTAGGAGCTAATCATGAGAGAATTAGTAGAAATTAAATTTTCTCTTAAATTTTGATACCAGATTTAGTGATCGATTAAATACTGGAATTTTATAAAAATAATAATTTTTCGAGGGCGAAATTTATACTAAATTTTTTGTTAATATATTTGTTAATAAAATCATTACTGCAACTATAAATATTCAATCAATAACCATTATTTTAATTATCATTAAAGCTACGAAACTTTGTTTTTCCTTTTTATCACTACAAGTATACAGTTATTTCAAGTTCGTGTTAGTAAATGACACCCAGCACCTACAATTAAATTACCTGCATGACGATGAAACTGTAGATAATGATATTGATCAAAGAGAAAGCGTATACGTCAAGAAAATGTAGAGACCCATCGAGTCGTTGATACCATCCACAATGCGGTCTCGTGTTAAATGAAGGAAAAACTATACATATTATCAATTGTTTTTTATTGCTTCTCAGGCAATAATAGACAACATGCATGAATAATTTTTATTGCAGAAATGAATAGAGGGTACCAAATTATGCTACTCTGAATTTTTTCAGTTTTTTTTTTTTAACCCCAGAACTATTTTTAAATAATTACTGAAAGTGCGGCCACACCCCTTGAAGGCGTCAATAGGTGTCCAGTCTCGATCCTTTTTACTAAAGATTCAGGGGTGCCAACTGAAATCACAGGACTTTCAATAATTATTTAAAAATAGTTCCGGGACTCATAAAAACGTGTGAAAAAATTCAGTGTAACATAATTTAGTGCCCTCTATAATTCATTTCTGCAATAACAAAAATTCATGTAAATTGTCCATTATCAATTGTTTTATATTGCTTCTAAGACAATTATTATAAATTCCTTTTGTTTTTTATGTAATGAAAAAAGAAAAAAAAAAAAACAGAAAATTGCTGTACGGCCTCTATGTTATGAAAGCGCGAAACTGATATTACATTTAATTACAGTAATAATATTTATATTTTATGATGAGAAAAGGTCAGAGGTCAGTCTCAGTTCACCTGAGGTAGAGACCCTGTTAACAGTCTCAGTTCATCTGAGGTAGAGACCCTGTTAACAGTCTCAGATCACCTGAGGTAGTGACCCTGTTAACAGTCTCAGTTCACCTGAGGTAGAGACCCTGTTAACAGTCTCAGATCATCTGAGGTAGTGACCCTGTTAACAGTCTCAGTTAACCTGAGGTAGTGCAGGTGGTATTTGACCCAGTCCCTGAATGCCGCGGTGACCTCGCCCCCCGGTCCTGGGGTCAGGGTACTGGGGGCAACCCTAGACAACATGGCGGCTCTCTCTGAGGCGGCCATCATCAGCGAGCACATCAGGGCCTCTGTCGAGTTTACGATACCCAGGTATATGAAGTCCACGTACACTGAAATGATCATTGTTATAATGTAATAATGGACAGCCTTCATGGCATGAATATTACATATTTGAATAGAGGACCTCGAGTTATCTATTGTCAATTTTTTTGAACCCTCTAACATCTTTAAAATAGAGGGGGAAACGCTGTGACGTCATAGTCATGCAACGTATTACATGCTTCCATGTTAAATATTTGCTTGACTATGACGTCACAGCGTTTTGCAGCACAATTATAAGGGTAATTATAAATACAGGCTTCAAAAAATATTCTGAAAAATATAGGCAGTATGACATATAACTCGAATTTCTCTTTTCAAATATTATATTATATGATAACAAAATTTCATAAAGGCTGTTCATATTGTATGAATTAAGTCATTCATAATTGTATTTTTTGTATTTATTTATTGCACATATAGAACCGTAAGGTACAAAATGCAAGTTTACAATATTTTAGTATTGCAATACCTGTAAAAGAAACATAATAATTAAAACATAATATGTTTTAATTTTTATGTTTCTTTTTATGATAATATTATTATCATCAGTTTTATACTATAATTGCAATTACAATCATACATATTATAGTATTGTCTAGTCAGTCCACAATACCTGAGAAATAAAAATTTTATTTAAAAAAAAAAACCAAAACATTTTTATTACTAGAAAACAATCTCAAACTAATTCTTTATTATATTACTATATTATTTAAATGAATCTATTACAAGGAAAACATTTACATTATTTAAAGCTGTCCTTTTTCTTGTTATGGCATAAAAATTGTTCTGCAGTAAAAATTCAATCAGTTTTGACTGAAACTGTTGATTACTTGGTAGATGTAATCAAATTAAATTGAATTGAATTGAACTAAACTGAACTGAACTGAACTGAACTGAACTGAACTGAACTGAACTGAACTGAACTGAACTGAACTGAACTGAACTGAATTAAATTAAATTGAATTAAATTAAATTAAATTAAATTAAATTGAATTAAATTAAATTAAATTAAATTAAATTAAATTAAATTAAATTAAATTAAATTAAATTAAATTAAATTAAATTAAATTAAATTAAATTAAATTAAATTAAATTAAATTAAATTAAATTAAATTAAATTAAATTAAATTAAATTAAATTAAATTAAATTAAATTAATATTAAAATTTGGGAGTGCATGATTGTAATACTAATTATTTAATTTTTAATATGTTTTCTCTTTTAAATTTTTATTAAATTAGTAATAAATATTTATAATAAATTATTATTTTTACTCAATATTTTTAAATTTATTCCTTTTCTAAAACTAAAAGAGTTTTATTATTTTCTTATTAAATTTCTTTCCTCAAATTTTGTTTTACAACATATTCCTCAGATTCAGTCGTTAGGTGCTGCCATCTACTCACTCTGCCACAACATGAGGAAGGTGTAGTCCGGCACTCTCTGCATGTCCCCCGGCCACCACATGTCGAAGATGAGTCCCATTTCAGTCTCAGGGTACATCACCTTCTCCACGATCCTGACATTGCAATGAGTTTATTAATGTTTCGTTTCTTTAAGGTAGAGATAACGTCGATCAGCTGACCTAATGTTAAAAAAATCCCATGAGTCATGAAAATTATGAAAAAAAAATTGAAATGTTCTCCGTTACACATCCCCTATCAGTAGCTATAATATCAGGTATACAAAAACGAGCTAGTTTTCGAGTTATGAATTTTTAAAGTTCTCTAATTTAACATAGAGAAATGGAACTACCATGTTAAATTGTAAGCCAACTTTAAAAATTTAGAATTTGAAAATTAGCTCGTTTTTGTATTATACCTGATATTTTACCTACTGATAGGGGATGTGTAGAGGAGAACATTTCAATTTTTTTTTCATAATTTTCATGAATGGGATTTTTTTAGCATTGGATCAGCTGATCCATATTTTCTCCACAATAAGGTAGAGATAACGTCGATCAGCTGTTTTTTTTAGCTCCATTTGATTAAAATGTAAATTATAGCATTTCCATAAAAATTCTGAATTTTTTTTTAAGAGGCAAAAAAAAAAAAAAACAGAAAAAATTTCAAAGCAATTTAACGAGACGATTTTTTTTAATTAATTTTTTTAATTTTCAGCATAGGGCTTTTCCATACTGGGAAGACAAACTAAAAACTTAATTTCAAAAAATTGGCTCGTTAAATTATTTTGAAACTTTTTCTGTGGCTTTATAATATCTAATATCTAATATCTGCCTCTCAAAAAAATTTCAGAATTTTTGTGAATTTGCTTAATGTTTACATGTTAATCAAATGGAGCTAAAAAAAAAAAACGTCTGATCGACGTTATCTCTACCTTAATAAAACTGAGTACAGATTGTTTCACTGAAGACAGCTGATGTAAACCGTCTTGATCGACTTTCCAGTAATGGACAACACTGGGACAACATGAGTAAATTATTTATTGCATAATTTAAATAGAGAACCTCAAGCTAATTTTTTTCAGTTTTAGATATTTTTAAAAGCAATCTTAAGGTGGATTTTCATGAGCGACAACGGCGATGCGACGCGATTTTACGTAAAAGCTGCGAAATCCTATGCAGCGGTGAATTCGCCGGTAATCGCGTTAATTCCGATGCTCTTTTTCTTTTAATCGCTCAATATGGCCGCTAATGGATGTTACAGCAAGTGTGATTTATTCGCGTCGCGTCGCAGGCTGGAAATCGTCCATGAAAATCCACCTTAATACTATTAAAATAGTTAGGAAAGACGCTGGGACGTTGTATTCATTTGTTTTCCTATGCTGCATGTTAAATTTTGCATGACTATGAATTCACAGCTTCTCGTAGCTCGTTTTTAAGGATGATAATATAAAAGGCTGCGGCACGCGATTTTCTCGCTTCCCCCAAGTCATGGAAATGCAGTCCAGATCCAAATTTGCGTTAAAAATTCCAAGCAGGTAGTTTATTTTGTTATAATTTGTTTTTTACAAGGATACACCCCTATGAGCTTACAGCTCGCGGCCGGGTAATGGGTAGGGATATGGTAGGGAACGAATGATGGCCACGGCCCGTTACGCGTCCCAGCATTCGCTGAGGTGAGACTGAGGGAACCGTGGAAAACCTCAGTCAGAACGGACACCTCTACTTTTTCTCAATGAACCAAAGCGATGTCCAAAGCCTGGGGATTAAAATTCTCTTATCTGCTTACATAAATGTAGAACGAGAGCAGGCCATTTACCAATGTGTACACGAACACGAGCCTCGTGAATGTTCGGATATTGTCGGCAGACCTCGTGTGCATCTCCTCGTCCGCTCGATTCATCTCGTCAGTGGCGCTGGGGAACGAATCTGGAACATGGGGTGTAATGCGGCAGTCTCGATGTAATATGCATTTTTGTTGCCCCAACAATGGAAAAACTGCATGACTTTTTTGTTTGTTTCTAAGCCCTCTATAACACTTTCAAAATAGAAGAGAAATACACTGTGACGTCATAGTCAAGAAAAGTCTTTCAATTTCTTTGCATTTTTTATATTTGCATGATTTTGACGTCACAGCATTTTACAGGATGATTTTGAGGGTGCTAGAAATTAATGAAACATTATTTAGGGTCCTCTAATAAAAAAAAAAATATATATATATATATATATATATATTATGTATATATATATATATATATATATATATATATATATATATATATATATATATATATATACATAATATATATATATATATATATATATATATATAAATATACATAATATATATATATAAATAAAACATGAAGTTTGTTCAATTAAAAATTATAATATTGAACATTACTTATTAATTAGGGTTAAATTTGCAGAATAGAAATTAAATATAAACTCTTGAATTAAAAAAAATACTGTTGCAACAAATTAAAATGTAATTTGTGGGAAATTTAATAAAGAAAATAAGCATGCAAGCCATTAAATCAATATAATTCATAGTGTTATATCTTATATATTATAGAAGAGTCTATTAATTAATAATATATGCATGCCCGAGTTTAAATAATTTTTTTTCATTTTTTTTTTTTTTTGCTATTAAGCTCTCTAATCGTCTTTTGCCCTCTTATATTTTGCACCAGTTTAGAAGAAAAAAGAAGGGAAAAGACGATATTATGTATTTTTTTTTTCTTGAGCAAAAAATGTTTAAAATATTGGGTGCGATTCACGAAGCAGTTATAGCCAGCAAGTTTCTAACCACTTTTATTGTAACTTGACCACGTTTAACTATACCTGTTTTAAGTGTTAAAACATCTAGTTAAACGTGGTTAGAATCCTGGCTAACTGCTTCGTGAATCGCGCCCATATATTATATATAGTCTTCATTTCATCCTCACTTTGAGCGAAGAGGAAATAAGAAGTGTTTTAGAGGTAATAAGACCACAATAACATTGGGTTTAGACGTGTAAAGGATTCATGAGTCGAAGGCATAATTTTTCAAATAGGGGTATGTCAATCCCTCTCTCTCTCTCTCTCTCTCTCTCTCTCTCTCTCTCTCTCTCTCTCTCTCTCTCTCTCTCTCTCTCTCTCTCTCTCTCTCTCTCTCTCTCTCTCTCTCTCTCTCTCTCTCTCTCTCTCTCTCTCTCTCTCTCTCTCTCTCTCTCTCTCTCTCTAAAATGGTGCAAAATAAGATGACAAAAGATAAGAGAATAGCTTAGTAGCGAAGAAAAGATGAAATATATTTCTACTCGGAACGTCTGTAACTCATCATTTATCATCGTCTAAGTCTAATCTTGTAATGTCTTTTTGCCTTAAAAACACATCTTATTTCCTCTTTGCTTAAAGTGAAGATGAAGTGGAGAGTGGAGAGAATATAACCTCTAACATTTTATGCTTAATAAGAGGAGAGGTGATGTAATCTCGTCATTTTTCTTCTAAAATGGTGCAAAATAAGATGAAATTAGAGAATAAAAGATGAAAGTTGTCTCGTGGGTTAGTTGCCTACAACAAGTCAGTAATAAGATATTTCTTCATTATACTTAAAAGTGATAATTTCTGTGTGTCAGCTGTTTTTAATTTCTAATGGAAAAAAAAGTAATTATTTAATTAATAGCAAAAATTAATCTGCAAAATTTAATTAGTAGAATAAATAATATATGAAATAATTTCATCTTTTATTTGCTATTAAACTCTCTCCTCATAAAATTCCCTCCTATTTTGCACCATTTTGGAGAAAAAAGACGAGATTACGTCTCCATTAATTCCTCTTATTATTGAGAATACAATGTTAGAAATATTGGGTGCATTCACGAAGCAGTTAGCCAGGTTTATAATCACATTTAGCTTAACCACGTTTAACTATACCTGTTTTATACGTGAAATGTTAAACCAACCTAAGTAAACGTGATTAGAAACATGGCTAACTGCTTCGTGAATCACGCACATTGTTTCCATTTCATCCCCATTTTGAGCGAAGAGGAATTAAGATTTTTTTTAGAGGTAAAAATATTTAGGCGTGTAAAAGATGACTTGAATACGTAATTTTAACTAGGGTATTATTCTTGATATTGTTCTCATATATTTGTGGCCAGTCAAGAGATGCGTGCATTTTAGAGCATATATATATATGTTAGAGAAAGATAATTGTAAGCGAGGTAACATAATGAATGTGTAATTACAATAAGCAATTACCTTGTAACTGGGCTATTTCCCTCGCTGAAAATCACACACACACACGCACACGCACACGTGACTCCCCCTCCCCGCCGCTCGGCAAGGCTTTGCACACGAGCTGCCCAAGTGAGGTCTCGAGTTTAGTGTCAAAGTAACATCTGACGACGGTGGCGGCAAGTTACCGAAAGCTTATGTTTTTTATATTTTAACTGTGCACGTTTGAACTGTGTGTGTGTTTTTTAAGTGCATCGTATAGAGTGTAAAGTGAACAATTTTCAGCGAGGGAAATAGCCCAGTTACAAGGTAATTGCTTATTGTAATTACACATTCATATATATATATATATATATATATATATATATATATATAAAAGACTGATAATAGTGATAATATTCTAACAATCTTATTCAATCAATCCATTAGCATATAATATATTATAATAAAAAAATATTTGTTTATTATAATATATATTTTATCCTCTCACGATATTTTCTCATTCCTCAGGTTCTGCTGGCCCTGGTGATGACGTCATCAGCCACCATGTCACCTGAAATGAAGAAGGAGGTGAACAAGGTAACCTTCCACCTGACTTGCATATTTTAATACAGAAGGGTCTTAGAAACTTTTGTCTGTGATAGTACCTTAATTAAGTCACGTTTCAGATGATGAATGGCGTCATGGGCGACTTTGAGGAAATGATGGAGGACAAAAAGATGTTGGCCCCCGAGGGGGAGATGAGCGAGCGCACACAGCAAGAAATAGACGTGAGTTGGCACTGGAAATAGGGTCTTAGGGCAGAGTTAGTACTAAAAATTAGTGTTTTATAACAAAATTAGTGCTAAAATCAGGGTTTTAGGTCATAATATGTGTTAAATTCTGAAATTGTTCCACAACATAATGTTTTGAAATTGCTTGGTGTTAACATTTCAAGTGATTTGAAGTGGAATTACCAGACTGAAGTGGCTAGGAAAAAAGGTACCAAAGTTTTGGGCATGCTGACAAGAGGGTTTAGTCGTGGAATGCCAAGCGCAAAAAGAATATGGTATAATTCTCTTGTGAGACCTCTATTGTTATACGGTGCGCCAGCATGGCATCCAACCACTCAGTCTAATATGCATAATCTGGAGCGTGTGCAAAGTAGAGCAACCCGTTTCATTCTTGGATACGGGAGATATGATAGATCGTGTGATGATAGTGTGCAGGGGCTCATAAAGTGTAATATTTCTAGTTTAGGGTCTCAGTGGAGGAAAATTGATATGTCCTTTTTCAATAAGTGCTTAGCTGGAAGATATGATCTCAATGTGTTCGGTCCTGAGCGTGTGTCTGTCAAGGAGCATAGGGCTGGTCTGCGTAGCAGCCAGACCTCCTTAGTTACACCTAGGGGCAAAGCAGTGTACTTGTCTTCCCTGTTTCCTAGAGTTGTAAAGGCATACAATGCATTACCTGAAGATGTAAGATTTCCTCTGCCTGTCTGATTCTATCATGTGATATTGACTTGTACGTTTTATGTATTAATTTTTATGTGTTAAATATTTATTTTTTATATATATATACAATTTTTGACGATGCAGTTTTTCTGATGTGTGGTGAATGTTCGCTCTATGTGTATAGGCTCCTTAGCCTTTTATATTCACCAATTTGGGTTATTATGTTGTTGCTATTATTTATTTTTTTTCCCTATTCCCTACAATGTAATTTATCCCAAATAAACAAATATTATTATTATTATTATTATAATAGGTACCAAACATTTGGTTTTAGGGCAAAATCAATACTAAAATCATGGTTTTATAACAAAATTAATACTGGGTTTTAGGTAAAAATCGGTAGGTTTTTGGGGCAATGTTTCCACTACAATTAGTGTTTGAAACAAGGCTTGTGCTAAATTTAGGGTTTTTGGTCAAAGTATGTACCTAATACTGGGTTTTTAGGGCAATGTCAATACTAAAAATTAGGATTTTAGGCTTATATAGAAGCAAAGCATGAACCTAATTTTCACGGAAGCTCAAGTGAGAATCAAATTAATTTACATATTAAAGATAAACAAAATTTACATTTCTCAATTTCAATGCCATCTCATTAGCTACAAATCAAACTCTTCTCTTTTTCCACAGTTTCTGACCGGCCTGATGATGGGCATGAAGGGTCAGGAGATTGAAGAGCTCCACCCTCCCAGTTTCGAATCCTACCTCAACCCCAAGACTAGACGCAAACGAGGCTTCTTCGATCGCTTCAGGCGATTCAAGCCATGGGTCAGTTTTGGAGTCGACGTTGGAAAGTCCTTCTACCAGCGCTTCTTTAAGGAGTGACCTGACGGATATAAATATATATTTATTTAAGGGTAAAATAACATGAAATATCGATTGTTGTAGTCTTATTTGATTAACATGTAAACCTAAGCAACCTCATAATAACTCTGAATTTTTGTAAGAGACAGTACTTACTTGTTAGCACCAAAAACAAATTTCAAAACAATCGGACGAACCAATTTTTTTAAATAATTTTTTTAAATTTTCAGTATAGGACATGGGTATAGGGTCCCATGCATGGAGACCTAAACTAAGAAATTAATTTACAAAAATTGGATCGTCCGAATGTTTTGAAATCTTTTCCACATCTTTTTGGTGCTAAGAACTGTCTCTAAAAAAAAAAATCAGAATTATTATGAGGTTGCTAAGGGTTACATGTTAATCAAATGGGACTACAACAATCGATGTTTAGTGTTATCTTACCCTTAACTTTTCGGAATTTCACCTTTGCCGGTGTTCGATATAATCCTTCTGTATGTAGTATGCTGCGATGGTCACTTAATATAGTGTTCGTGTCTCAGATCACCTGAGGAAGAGAGCGGTTGACTCTCGAAACGTAGTGATATGTGTAGTACATGTATGTGTTAGTGACGTGCACGAACACTTAGTGACCATCGCAACATACTACACACAGAAGGATTACATCGAACACCGGCAAAGGTAAAACTCCGAAAAATTAAATAAATAATACATTCAATATGAATATCCTTTGCACGAAAAAGTTATTTACTAATAATAAATAATATATATTTCATACAGTATTAATCTACCTTACACACATTATACAGAACATGCATTAAAATAAATACCTATATATATATATATATATATATATATATATATATATATATATATATATATATATATATGTATATATTGTAAAATAATAAGTAATGAAAGATTTTTAAAATTTGTTAATTTTGTGAATTGGACTGTATATTATCCAAATAAAAACATAAATGAGAATAATTTTATTTAAAGTTCTACTTTTCAACAAATTGTAATACTTGTCCTATCCCAACGACGTATAGAGTCGTAAGAGTATCATTTCTCTCCTCTCTATTTTTAAGTTTCATGCACTAATACGACCTCAAAAACATATAATTCCATCAAATTTTATTTAAAATAATTTTGCTATGTCCTAAACCTGCAAGGTTATTTTTGAAGTGTCAAGATTTTAACTGCAAATTAATTGAGAAATATTTTTAGTGCCTTTGTATCAACTCACTGCCCACTCCATCAAGGCCTGCGCATTCTAATATCGATCTCGATTTTTTTTTTTTCTTTTTTGAAATACTTGTCCTAGATTTTCAATTTTATACATTGAGTTATATGCAACTTTGATCACAAAATTTTCATGGAAGGAGTGATTTTTAAAATGTTGAAACTTTATACACGGGAAGATAAGAGGTTTAGAAATAATGCCTGGGGTGTGAAAATATCAAGAAAAATTTATTTCTTTTGGATTTAATTTGAATTTTACAATGCTACAGCAAATTGGGTGGACTTTTTTTTTTCTCCGCGCACTTCGCAGTGTACAGGCCTTGCATGGTAGTGTGGGCATTGATAAAATATTCTGATGGAGATTTGAACGTAAAATTTGTAAAAAAAATTAGTCTCTTTACACCAAAGTATTGAGTTTTTATTTAATGATGACAATGAAAAATACGATAATGGCATAAAGTGTATGTAATTATATAATCATTTTTAAAAAGAATTTTATTTTTATTGTTATCTAAAAAAAGTGTACTTTTAAGCTCTTAATTGTGTATTTAGTAGTCAAACTACATAAATACGACGCCTATTGACAACTCCAGGGGGCGTGGCCGCGCTTTCAATAATTATTTTAAAATAGTTCTGGGTTTCAAAAAAATCTGAAAAATTTCAGTGTATCATAATTTCTGCAATAAAAAAATGTATGTACAGGTTGTCCATTTGTATTGAATTTGTAGGGTGAAAATCAGTCGATATTGCCGTCTCTTATCACTCACACCTCAATGTCAAACGTCTTTTATGACGTCACCCATAAGCCTTGTGCGTGTATAGATACTTTTTAAGTAGTACCTCTACTATATAGACAATCTACATGAATTTGTTTTATTATAGAAATGAATAGAGGGCACCAATTTATGCTACTCTGAATTTTTTCAGATCTTTTTGAGACCCAGAATAACTTTTAAATAATTATTGAAAGTGCGGCCACGCCCCCTGGAGGCCTCTAGGCCATATTCTTTTTAAAAAGGATCCAGGGGTGCCAACTTAACATACAATAACTATTTAAAAATAGTTTCGGGACTAAAAAAATTCTGAAAAAATCAGATATAATTAGTATAATTTGATACCCTCTATTCATTTCACAATAAAAAATTTTCATGTAGGTTGTCCATTATTCGTAAAGAGGGTCATGTTTCATTTTGCAGGGTTGATTATCGTCGCTTCAATTATATTTTAATGTAAACGTAGCTCTACTGGTTGATCAGTTCTCATGACCGCCTGTTGCATGTTTGGACAAGTGCCGTGATGACGTCACATTCAACCAGTTTCCGTTCAAAATGCCGGTGTTACACGATATACAAATTTTCTAATTATTCCTTACAAATTTTCCTTACAAGAAAAATGTAGCTTCTGTTTTTTTTTTATAAATTTAATATCGGATATTGTAAAAAATATACAAAATTACAAAATATCTCTTATTTACCCTAGTTGAAAAATTACGTCTTCAACTCATCCTTTACACGTCTAAACCTAATCTTTTTACCTCTAAAACACATCTTATTTCCTCTTCGCTCAAAGTGAGGATGAAATGAAGGCAATATTTCTAACATTTTATGCTCAAGAAGAGGAAAAGAGACGTAATCTCGTCTTTTCCCCTCTAAAATGGTGCAAAATTAGAGGAGAAAAGACGAGAGGAGAGCTTAATAATGAATAAAAGGTGAAATTTATTCCAACTCAGGTAAGCTCAGGACTTATTTCCTGTCCGCTTCCCTTTCTTGTCTATAGTTTATTATTTTTTTTTTATCCTTTTAGAGCATTCTTTAAACAGATTGGAACAATAGATATTAATATCCATGAAAATGTTATAAAAATATTGATATCAGAAAATTAAATAAAACAAATTTCCAATTAATTAAATATTCTGTTAATATAATATATATTTTAAAGTATAATCAAAAAGTTGTGGGTTTTCCCAATTATGATAATAAAAATGTAAATTATAACATTTTTCACTTCCAAAATAATATTCTGCCAATGAATATACAATAATGGTTGCAATTTGTTTTTTCATAATTAGAAAATATACATAAAATTATGCTTTTCTAATTTTTTAGGAATGCGGGTATTAGTTTTAAAAAGAATAATATTTTAATACGTGAATTAGGATGTTATGACCTGATGATGGGTCAACCGTGACGTCATCAATAGCCAATCACAGTGCGAGAAAATGACGTCACGGTTGTCCCATCAGGTGGTACCTCCCTAATTAAGGTATTTTACATACATATTTTTTTAAATTAGTTCCTGCACTCCAAAAAAAATAAAAGCAGAATTTTATGTAGGTTTTCTAATTATGAAATAAAAAAATTGCAACCAATCGTGTAAAATATAAAGGACACGGTTATTTCAAATCAATATATAGTTATTATGTACTTTGTTATTTAATATCTTACAATTAGTATGTTACATACAGTAGAATTGTGACTACTGCCTGTCGTATCTGCATGGCTTATAGCACCTTATTCATATAATATAATATATGATAATATGAAAGCTTCTGTTTGAAACGCCTGCCCGTCATTTCATCTCCCCATCTATTTTACCGGGCAGGGAAATATTGATCTCAGAAAGACAGGTAGCCCTTCCCCCTCTCCCCCCTCAAAGTGAACTCACCCCTCCTCACTTTCAGCTGTATGCTAATTTACATCAAAAGATAGGCCGGTTATTTAAAGAACTCTACACACCAAAATAATCTTGGATTTTAAATTTATGTACCTTTGTACGGAAATGACTTTTTAAGGAACTATTTTCATATTTTTTTTTTCACTATTCATAATTCATAATTCATAATCTTTATTGCTTTTCGATTGATTATACAATATAAGCAAGTCAATAATATTAAACTCAAGACATAACGTCGATCGTCCATAATTATACATAAATAACAACTCGTATCACTATGCACAACAAAGTATAAAATACATATCACAGATCACAAAATAGTTTGTAAATCCTGCCACTACAGAACAAATAAGATACCATATACCGTGAATTTCATGCTATTTATGTAAATAATTAAAATTTGAATGCTTATTGTACAGATGCAAGAACCAATCATGTCAAAGAAAATTCGTAGCATAAATATATTCAAAACACCAAGTTGTGAATACATGAGATGTATGATTTATAAGTCATTCAATTAACCAAAAATTACATAACTTTATGAACAATACATAAAAAGGATCTAAGATACAAATATAATATATAATATCAGTTATATTTTCACCCTAAAATTAACATAGTATACAAACTCAAGCCAATTAAATAAAATACAAATTATCCATATACATATATCCCTAATTCAAAATTATATAAAATTTAAACTGAAAGGAAGTCAAGAATCGTTACAAAATCATTACAAAGCAGTATACCATAGTACTAATTTACGTGATAAATCTTTCATTTCGATAATCTTTAACATTATAGTAGCATTTCTCAACAAGAATTTTTTTCAATAATTGTGTAAAAGTCACACAGATTTTTTCTTCAACGATCCTGGTAAATTATTGAGCAGTGATTATTCAATAATCCCCAGTTGAAAAAAAAAAATTTTTTTTTTTCGTTATTAAACTCTCCTCTCGTATTTTTTCCTCGTATTTTGCACCATTTTATAGGAAAAAAGACGAGATTATGTCTTTTTTCCTCTTCTTGAACATAAAATATTAGAAATATTGTCTTCATTTCATCCTCACTTTGAGCGAAGAGGAAATAAGATGTGTTTAAAGGTAAAATATTTAGGTTTAGACGTGTAAAGGATGAGTTGAAGATGTAATTTTTCAACTACAGCAATTCATCGAAGTGACATAACATTTTTCATATAACTGCATGTTTGTATTATTCTGCCTCTAATTTTTGCGAGCTGTACCAAAACATGTGGATGTTCTCCATAAATTATATGCCAAATACAGGGGGGACATAAAGGACCCCCTTGTAAAAAGGAATTATACTTATTACAAATTAATAAAGTATAATTCGTATGCTTAATTCGTATAATTTAGTATAATTTCTGAATGATTAATATACTAAATTACATGATTAATTATAATAGTTTAATTTTATTATACTAAATTATAGAAATAGTATACCTCTTTAAATCATTTCGAGGCAACCATTGGTTCAATATGTCACTTATTTTTTTTACTTTGGAAAAATGCTATTTTTGGAAAAATGCTTTTCTATAATTTAGTATAATAAAGTAAAAACTAGTATAATTAATCTTTAATTTAGTATATTAATCATTCAGAAATTATACTAAATTATACGAATTAAGCATAGGAATTATACTTTATTAATTTGTAATAAGTATAATTCCTTTTTACAAGGGCCAAGAGATGGCGCTGACGTCTGGAAATTTTGATCTTTGCATCGACGATACGGCAATACCTATAGCATGGGCAGAATCACAAAAATTATAAAATTTCTAGGAAATTAATCACTTACGAAGTTGAAATATTTTTTTTTTTTTTTATGTTTGTCCGAAAGTATTTGACAACTAATTATGGTGTTGTTATTTCTGTAAAATTATGCTGTGGCTGCTGACGGATCATTTACATGATTTTACAATGTTAATCATATACAGCAATCCTCGCCAGACGCACGTAGTTCCAGCAGTTACCACTAGGTTCGCACTAACTTTATGACGCCAATGAGTTGGACAAAATTTATACATTAAAACTCGCAGACTAAATAAATTAAATGTGACATGGCACATGAAATGTTAATTATCTGTCACTTCTTTTATTATTATTTTTTTTTCTGTTGCAAAAATTTGTCGGTAAAAGTTTTACATCACAAAATAATGTTTAACTCCTACAGTAAAAATAATTATTAATAACACAACTACCGAATTGAAATAACTTTAATCTCTATTTATATTTAATCCTCGTCGTCTAATTTTCTCCTTTTTTGAACACAATGGAACCTTCAAGTGTTTTCCGGCGGGAAAATTTTCTCCATAAGCCCTCTTATTACAAAATTTGAATTTTTTCTCAGAAAATATTAAAACTATTAATTTGAAACCATCTCCTTCCCCCTCCCCCCATTTAGAGTTCTTCTGATAATGAATCAAGAACTTTTTTTTTTAAACATTTCATACCAAAAATAAGCGATTTCGAGTTTTTTTTTACATAGATTTAGATAGGACGTGGGAACACCACAAAATCAGCTGACTTGAAGCCTCTATTTACGAGGACCTTCACAATCCTCCTTCCGCAAGGAAGACTTTATCCCATTACCTTCACCTTACATCCCGAGAAGGCGTCTCGGCAGGCCCAGGATAGTTTTATTGTTAACTTGTGTCCGAGACACACATTACATCGGGACCTGTAACTAACTCAACATCAATCAATTTACGAGGAAAAATTACGAGATTAGTATTCTTTCCTCTTAGTAACGTTCTCGGAAGTTTTATTTAATTAATCAAAATTGTTACTAAGAAATTAGAAAAAAAAATACTTATAGTTGAAAAATTACGTCTATAACTCATCCCGAAACTGATTTTTTTTTTTTTTTTTATTTTAATTTAAAAACTACATTATTATTTCTTCCTCGCTTAAAGTAAGAATTAAATGAATCAAATTTTGTTAACAATTATACATTTTATTTAAAAAAAAAGGGTACACAACTGGCTTGCAATCCAGTTACTTGTGACTGAGGAAATCGTGGAAACCTCAGTTAAGATGGACGCTCCAATTTTATTCTATAAACTAAATAAAAATGCAACTGTCCAAAGCCAGGGGAACCACTTATTGAAAATAGTAACTACATACTTTTTGAAACGATGAGAAGCAGGTATAGCAGCCAAGAAAGTAGGATTGTATGAATACCAGTATGAAATGTAAAAATGCAGTGAGGTCGACGTAGCTTAGTCTGTTAAAGCGCTCACTCGCGGGCTAAACGCACGAGAGAACCGGGGTTCAAAGCCCGGAGGCGACTTCTTTTGCATTTAAATTTCATATTGGTATTCAAATAATGTGAAAAAAAGGTGACGAAAAAGCACTAACGTTTCAAAGTTTCTAATAACGTCATCGAAACTGGAGAATTAAAAATTAGGTAAATACTTTTGGGTATAATACGAGAAACGTCAATTTGGTAAAAATGGTCACCCATCCAATAAATTGTACACTATCTGATCGCTTGACATCAGTTATATGAAAAAAAGTCAACGCAAAGCACCACTCCACAATATTATTATTTTTAATATTAAATAATACTTGATTAATTTATTAATTAAAATTAATTTTTTAATATTAATATATAATTATTATACGTATTTTTTATTTTATATTTTTTAAATTTATATGTATATATTTTTAAAATTATTATTTTTATAAAGAACTGGGAGTTTACTGCTGTTTATATTTTCATTATTTAACCCCCTACCAGCGTATAGTAAAATGCTGACAAACATTTTGTCATGCAAGTATCACGGAATCAAAAGTTTACATGACAAATACGTCATAGATTATTTTAGTCCAGGAATATTAAGTTATGAGGTGGACAAAATTAGATAAAAGCTGAAACTTGGTACACATGTTCCTGAGGACTATCTAAAGCATCCCTGAAAAGTCCCCTAAAGTCCGATCTCCGCTAACCGAGAAAACCGGGTTTTTGCCCGGGACACTTGATATTTTCAAAAATTATTAATTTCTTTGCATGTAAGCATTTCACATGGCTACTGAAAGCATTAAATTAAAACCAGTGCCATAATTATTAATGTCAGAAACCACCGGGAAGGATTTCGAAAATATAGTGCCCGAAATTCCAGTTAAAAGTGCATCTAGGTTGCAACTTTCATTTTGAATTTGCATTCACGTGGTAAATATGCCATTTATCGCTGTAAATCTTATTATAAATCTGATCTTTTCTTTCGTGTTGACAATTTAAAATGAATTTGAAATAAATAACACGTACGGTCTTAATTTTATGTGAATTTTTGAATCTAATATTAGGTAAAAAAAGAGGCGTGGCTTACATATAGTGTTGGATCATATACGTATTATATGCTACAGAATGTCAGATATTGCATTTCCTACGATAAGTGTAGTCTTAAATTTAATTAACAGAATGGTAATTACCCTTATGATTCCTATCTACCCCCCCCCGAAAATTTTGCCCAACCCCAAAAATAATTCTCAAGTTTTAAAAAAGGTTTTTATTTTACAGAAAATAACTTTATGATGCAGGGTGAGTATAGGCAAGGTATAGTACGTACCTTGGGGCGGGGGGGGGGGGCAACCCCCACCCCGATCCGAAAATTTATTTGCTCTTGATACATGTCATATAGATAGATAACTCTATTATCTTTTAGTGCATGGGCATAAATATTATATAAATAATTTTACTATTCATTTTGAAGCTATAATGCCTAATGACAGAGATAAATTATACTGTAGTTTATACTATTAAATAATTTTAGTTTCTAATAATATAGAAAGTATAAACTCTATATATTATGAAACTATACTTTATATAGTTAATGATGAAGACAGGAGAGTTGTAACCAAAATTTTTGATCATTGAACAAAATATTTTAAAAAATATATGTAGTTTAGATTATTAATTGTTTCGTAAGAAACTCAATTGTTCTATAAATTTACACTTTTGCAATTATTTATTTATTTTAAATTTCAAATTAACGTATATATCACCAATAAGAAATTTTTAGAAGTAAATGATATTATCATTTATTCTTTTCAACTTAATTGATTCTTTAATTCTGCTACTAACTTTATTCACATTTTGTATAAGTTTAATTGAAATAAAAAATAAACAATCAAACTCATATGGCGAAGTTGACAGTTTTAGACAAAGACATCTTTTATTTTATTTTCAACAAATCTTATATAGTGAATAGGTTGGCAACTAGCCTCTATAAATATCTGCTCTTTTATGAATAATATTACAGTACATAATACAGCTGACTATGATGAGGGATTGCAAATCTTGGATGAACTAAACCAGGTGCACATATATATAATTATTTACACCTGACATGGACTTTACAAGGAAAATATTTGACTGAAAAATTAGTTAATTGTTTACTTGTAATACTGTATCTGTATACTTATACTGTATAATTATATGCTTGTATATTATTATACAGATTGCAGAAAGGTACACATGCCATGTTAGAATAATTCTTCCAATACGGGACAGTTTAGAGTCATGTTCTCATGTACTGCAATTAATGGACAAACAGCTACATGCATTTTACAATTCTTTATTTATTTTACTGATTTAATTCAGGTAGAAAATATGAGCGAGCATCCACGACATTGCAGCATTAACAAATAAACGTTGAAGTTTAAGTACGTACGTATCCAAAACATATTGCAAAAATTGCATAACAACGTGCGGGTGATGTTGCGGTTGCATGTGTCAAGTGGTGTACCATATTCAAATGAAAAATGCAATGTTAAAATTGATAAACTTTTTTTCTTTTGAATTTATAACTATCCATAAATAGAAGTCGAAAGTTGATGGCACTAACAATCAAGAATCTGGCTAAATTTAAAATACAAATATATGCACACTAATTATCAAATATCTGTATATTATATCATATGAAGGGGAAATAAATTTTGGGATCGGGATGGGGTTACCCCCCCCCACCCCAAGGTACGTACTATACCTTGCCTATACTCTGAATCATAAAAATAAAAAAAAAAATTTAAAACTTGAGAATTATTTTTGGGGTTGGTCAAAATTTTCGGGGGGGGGTAGATAGGAATCATAAGGGTAATTATCATTCTGTTAATTAAATTTAAGACTACACTTATCGTAGGAAATGCAATATCTGACATTCTGTAGCATATAATACGTATATGATCCAACACTATATGTAAGCCACGCCTCTTTTTTTTACCAAATATTAGATTCAAAAATTCACATAAAATTAAGACCTTACGTGTTATTTATTTCAAATTCATTTTAAATTGTCAGCACGAAAGAAAAGATCAGATTTATAATAAGATTTACAGCGATAAATAGCATATTTACCACGTGAATGCAAATTCAAAATGAAAATTGCAACCTAGATGCACTTGTGACTGGAATTTTGGGGACTATATTTTCGAAATTCGTCCCGGTGGTTTCTGACATTAATAATTATGGCACTGGTTGTAATTTAATGCTTTCAGTAGCCATGTGAAATGCTTACATGCAAAGAAATTAATGATTTTTGAAAATATCAAGTGTACCGGGCAAAAATCCAGTTTTCTCGGTTAGCGGAGATCGGACTTTAAGGCACTTTTCAGGGATGCTTTAGATAGTCCTCAGGAACATGTGTACCAAGTTTCAGCTTTTATCTAATTTTGTCGACCTTACCCATGTTATTTGAACTAAATTTCCTGGACTATTTTGCAAAAAGATGTTAAGGGTTAAACAAAAACAATAATAGGAACAAATATTGACAGCATAATACATAAACTCGAGGCCCTCTAAATTTCTATTAAAAAAATTGCATATTATATTTTCAGTAGCAGTTTAATACAGTATAACAGTAATTATGGTTAGCAATTTCTATATAATATATAATGGGGGGCATTCACAAAGCACTTTAACCCCAACTTTAGCCCAAAGTTTTATCCCTGGTACTAAACATGGTGCTAAACCAGGGACTAACCATGTCCCTAGTTTAGCACCATGTTTAGTATCAGGGATAAAACTTGGGTCTAAAGTTGAGGTTAAAGTGCTTTGTGAATGCCCCCAATTGTTACTTCCCAGGTTGAAATAAATTTCCATATTTTATTCACTGTCAAGCTCTCTCTCCTACTCTAATTTCTGCTTATTTTGCACCATTTTAGAAGAGAAAAGACGAGATTACGTCTTTTGTTCTCTTCTTGAGCATATAATGTTCGATATACCCTAGTTGAAAAATTACGTCTTCAACTCATCCTTTACACGTCTAACCATAATCTTTTTACCTCTAAAACACATTCATATTTTTTCTTCGCTCAAAGTGAGGATGAAATGAAGACAATATTTCCAACATTTTACGCTCAAGAAGAGGAAAAAAAAAGTAATTTCGTCTTTTTCCCTTTTTTTCCTCTAAAATGCTGCAAAATAAGAGGAAATTAGACGAGAGAAGAGCTTAATAGCGAAGAAAAGATGAAATTTATTTCACCTCGGGTATTGTCTTCATTTCATCCTCACTTTCAGTGAAGAGGAAATAAGATGTATTTTAGAGGTAAAAAGATTAGGTTTAGACTTGTAAAGGATGAGTTGAAGACGAAAATTTTCAATTATAGAGTTATTGTCATGCAGTAGTCAAAATGATATAAATTATAACAATGTTTCGAAGAGCTATCTTATTTTTTAAAAACAAGAACAAATATCACTTATGACGTCACTTTTCATATCCTTCAAATTTCATCAGACAGTCAAGCTTCGAGTAAATATCGGAAATATTGAGGAAAAAGTTTGGACGAGGAATAATTCATCACATCTCTCTGATACATTTTTGTATCGTGGAATATGATATTCAAGAGTATGAAGTTTGAAGTTGAAGATGGAGAGAGAGAGGGAGGGAGAGGGAGAGGGAGAGGGAGAGGGAGAGGGAGAGGGAGAGGGAGAGGGAGAGGGAGAGGGAGAGGGAGAGGGAGAGGGAGAGGGAGAGGGAGAGGGAGAGGGAGAGGGAGAGGGAGAGGGAGAGGGAGAGGGAGAGGGAGAGGGAGAGGGAGAGGGAGAGGGAGAGGGAGAGGGAGAGGGAGAGGGAGAGGGAGAGGGAGAGGGAGAGGGAGAGGGAGAGGGAGAGGGAGAGGGAGAGGGAGAGGGAGAGGGAGAGGGAGAGGGAGAGGGAGAGGGAGAGGGAGAGGGAGAGGGAGAGGGAGAGGGAGAGGGAGAGGGAGAGGGAGAGGGAGAGGGAGAGGGAGAGGGAGAGGGAGAGGGAGAGGGAGAGGGAGAGGGAGAGGGAGAGGGAGAGGGAGAGGGAGAGGGAGAGGGATTGAAAATATTAATTTTGATGTTGTCAATAATATGTCTGTTCGTAAATACACAATTAGAAAGTGTAGATTATTTGTGATGAACCTTTCTGTACATGGATCATAAGGTTCATCACAAATGATCTACACTTTCTAATTGTGTTTGTACGAACGCACATATTTATATGATAGATGCTGCAAATAACATTAGTAGTGTCGCAATAAATTTACTCTTTTATTTGCCATTTTGCTCACCTTTCTTCTTATTTCCTCCTATTTTGCATCATTTTAGAGGAAAAAAAGAGGTGAAAAACATGAGATTAAGTATTTTTTCCTCTTATTGAGCACAAAATATTAAAAATAGTATCTTTATTTCATCCTTACTTTGTACGAAGAGGAAAAAATATTTGTTTTAGAGGTAAAAAGATTATGTTTAGACGTGTAATAGATGAGTTGAAGACGTAATTTTTCAACTATATATATAGTGCTGTTAATATATCACATATTTTATCTTAAAAATGGGATATTGTAACTTTTTTGTAATTCTAAATTTTAAAAGAACCTAATCACGACCTAATTTAAATGGAGACGAAAATTACTGACTGCATTGTAGGGTTGGAATGCTGAAACTGTGTTATTTTGTTATTTACTTGCTATGTTACATATTGTTCACAAGCACCATGAGGTTGTTAATAGAGGCTTCAAGTGAGTGCGCTCGCGCTGCACAACTGTTGTCGCTATGGTCCATCTTGCACTTGAAAATGAATAAAGTGTTTTTTTAACTTTTCTCGGTTATAAATCCAGTAAAAACTCTAAATTTTGAATTATCTTTAACTGTATTTTTCAGTTTGGACCAAAGTTTCGTAGAGGAATTTTCCCTAAAAAATGTTATTCTTAGTGAAAAAAATGAATTCGCGTTTTTTTTTTTTTTACATAGTTTTGGTATAGCGGGTGGGAACATTGAAAAATCAGCTGACTTGAAGCCTCTATATCAGAGTCTATGACGTACTTATTTTGTTGTTGTTGATTTTTTTTTCTTGTCTTTCCCCCCACTCTTTTGTAATACTTAACCCAATAAATAAATATTATTGTCCTTATATTTTTTAATTAATTGTTATACAATCGAAAATCAATATAATAAATATGAGTGTAAGGTCATGTATCAATCTCAATTTATCGTTTCGTGCCAACATTGCATATTTTAAATTCTTCGATAACATAACCCTAGTGTAAAAATTACGTCTTCAACTCATCCTTTACACGTCTAAACCTAATCTTTTTAACTCTAAAACAAATCTTATTTCCTCTTCGCTCAAAGTGAGGATGAAATAGAAACAATGGGTGCAGGTATTCACGAAGAGTTAAGGAACGTTTTAGGGAGAGATATTTTAAGAAACGTTTTTTATACCAGGTAACAGGAAAGAAAAACGCTTCTTAAAATATCTCTCCCTAAATCGCTCCTTAATTAACTCTTCGTGAATACCTGCACCAATTATATGATACTTCTAACATTTTGTACTCAAGAAGAGGAAAAAAAATACGTAATCTCATCTTTTCTCCTCATTTTTTACTAAAATGCTGCAAAATAAGAGGAGAAAAGACGAGAGGAGAGCTTAATAGTGAAGAAAAGATGAAATTTATTTTAACTCGGGATAGCTTGACATTATAATGATCGATGCTATAAGGGTCATTGTAATACGAAGCTCAGATAATAGAAATGTCAAGGGATTCTCAGAATTCTGAGGGTGTATTGATAACATGTGGGGGATGATTTTAATTTTGTTGGAGCAGATTTAATGAATGTACAGTCCTGGTCAAAAAATTAACTCAAGAAATGTATACTAAGAGGAAGGATTAAATTTCAACCTGGCTGCTTTTGCCGATAAGTCGGAACCCTGATACGTTATGACGATGACTTGAAAGGCATACAGGCCTCAAATTAAAAATTTGACAGTCACGAGTTGACAATCAACATTTGGATAATTTTTTACGTGCGCGATGCAGCTGCATAAGCGGGGGCTGCAAAGTACGGATGCAGGGGGGCCTTCAAATAACACAAATTACAACAATCCTAAAATTAAGACAGTCTTAGCGTATTCTTTATTGTTGCGCTAAGACAGTCTTAGGCTAAGTTTACGTTAAGTGGTGTTATTTGAAGACCCCCCAGGTCCTTCATGACGTCAAAATGACGTCAAAAAACATGGCAGCGTATGTATGGTTGTGCGTTTGGACGTCATTGTGACGTCATCAAGGGCCTGCATCCTTACTTTGCAGCCCCCGCTCATGCAGCTGCATCGCGCACGTAAAAAATAATCCAAATGTTGATTGTCAACTCAAGCAACTCTCTGTGACTGTCAAATTTTTAATTTGAGGTATATATCCCTTTAATATCGCATTTAATTAGCTTAGCGTAGCTTTATCCCTAGTATTACTATAAAGGAATGGGGGGGGGGGAGGGAGTCGACATGACATGTAAATTTTATAAAGCGAGAAAAAAGTGTAACATACTAACTCACAACAAAATTCTGACAAAATTTGTAATCATTATTATAGTTAGCCACCCAGTAATGTATGACCCCAAAAAACTTATTTATCTAAAAACTTGAACATTTTTTTAACATTTAAATAGCAGGTCATTTCAACCTCCCCCGGTAAAGCGTGGGAACAAAACGTACCTTGCTACTTGCTATTGGTAGGATTATTAATGAGACATTTTGTTAAAAATATACTTTCAAGAGAAAATTTTATTTGCAATTAATTTATTGGCTAAAAATAAAAAAATAACAGGTACAGATCTTTAAGGGCATTGGGTGTAGCACCGGTAGTTGGCAACACTGACGTATCTTCACCATGTTAATTTTTTATCCTTGCTCCTCGGAGTAATTTTTATGCTAGAGCTCAGCTGATTGCTGTAATATCAAGATAATTAGTAGCCCAAGTGCACAATTTGGCTAAATAAAGCCTGATTTAAAGAAAAGTATTTTTTTTTTATATTTTAGAAAAAATGCATGTAAATTTAAAAAAATTACTAAAAAATACTTTTCTTTAAATCAGGCTTTATTTAGCCAAATTGTGCACTTGGGCAACTAATTATCTTGATACTATAGCAATCAGCTTAGCTCTAGCATAAAAATTACTCCGAGGAGCAAGGATAAAAAATTAACATGGTGAAGATACGTCAGTGTTGCCAACTACCGGTGCTACACCCAATGCCCTTAAAGCTTTATTGTATGAAACGAACTCGGCACAATGATTAATAAAAGAATTTTTATACTTTTATAGCTAGATAACATACTTGTTATTTTTTATTTTTTTATTTGGTTTGGAGAGTTTTAAAGACAAATATTGATAAATAATTTAAATTCCTGAACATGATGCAAAGACTGCCCTAATTAAAAAAAAAAAAAAAAAAAAAGTCTTTACACGTCCTAACCTAATATTTCTAACTTTTTAACTCTAAAACATCTTATTTCCTCAACGCTCAAAGTGAGGATGAAATGAAGACAATATTTTAAACATATGATCGTAATCCCGTCTTTTTCTCTCTATAAAATGGTGTAAAAAAGGAAGCGATTAGACGCGGAGAGAGCTTTATAATGAGCTAAAGATGACATTAATTTAAAATCGGCACGCACTCTCTAAGGGTAAGATAACACGGATCAGCTGATTTACCTAGTCCCATTTAATTAAGATATAAACCTTAGCAACCTCATAAAAATTCTGAATTATTTATTAGAGACAGTCCTTAGCACTACGAATTTGCAGAAAAAAATTCAAAACAATTGAACGAGCCGATTTTTTTTTACATATTAATTTTCTTTAATTTTCAGTATTGGGCTTTCCCATGGAGAGCAAACATAAAAATTAATTCTATAAAATCGACTCTTCCAATTGGTATGAAATATGTTCTGTTAATTGTTGGTGCTAAGCATGCTGCCTGCAGTCTGTTAAAATATCAGAATATTCATGAGGTTGCTAATGTAAGGTTTACATGTTAATCAAATGGGACTACGTCGATCAACTGATCCTCGTTTTCTCTATCTTTAAGGTAGAGATAATACGGATCAGCTGGCCCAATGTTAAAAACATCCCATTCATAAAAATTATGAAAAAAAAATAAAAAGTTCTCCTCTAATACATCCCCTATCAGTAGCTCAAATATATCAGGCATTATGCAAAAACGAGCTAGTTTTCGAGTTATTAATTTTTAAAGTTTTCTAATTTAAACATGAAGAAATGGAACTTCCATGTTAAATTAGTCAACTTTAAAAATTCATAACTCAAAAACTAGATCGTATTTGTACACCTGATATTTTAGCTATAATATACTGATAGGAGATGTAGAGGAGAACATTTTAAATTTTTTTCATAATTTTTATGAATGGGATTTTTTTAGCATTGGGCTAGCTGATCCGTATTATCTCTACCCTTAACTAAAGATGTTAAAACAAATACAACATATGTAAATATTTGCGTCAATGACGTACGGTGGGGGGTAGTTTGATTCGATAGATAAGGAGATTGACAAGCCAATGTTTGTTCAGACGCAATCTCAAGTGGTGGTACCCTCGACTGCAACAAAACAGAGACTGATGTGAATTATTTCATTTATTCAATAAGTGTTCAGTACTATTTAATTATTGAACCCGAGTTGATATAAATTTCATATTTTCTTCGGTAAAGCTCTCCTCTCGTCTCCATTTTAGAGAAAAAAAGAGGGGAAAAGACGAGATTACGTCTTTTTCCCTCTTTTTGAGCATAAAATGTTAGAAATATTGTCTTCATTTCATCCTCACTTTGAGCGAAGATGAAATAAGATGTGTTTCAGAGGTAAAAAGATTAGGTTTAGACGTGTAAAGGATGAGTTGAACACGTAAATTTTAAACATTTATAGATAAAATGTGACGGGAAAAAGTGAGTTATTTAAACTTTATGTACCTCAACCAATACTCCATTTCTAAGGTTTTTATTCCGTCACTATACAATAAATTTTTAACCAGAGAGAGAGAGAGAGAGAGAGAGAGAGAGAGAGAGAGAGAGAGAGAGAGAGAGAGAGAGAGAAAAGTAAAACAAAGTTTGTTTTTGTTCGAACCGTTTCAATTGACTAAACTCCTCCCCCCCCCCCCCCCCCCCCTCCCACTTTGTTGCCGACATTAAACCATCTATAACGTTTCTAAACAAGTTCACTCATGCACAGTTGTTTGAAGTCAATTTGTAAGCTTTGATATTTTCCAATAATTTCAGAGAACAAAAGTTTATTAATTTACTGTCAGGCATTCAGTTATTATAAATTATTATAACAACTTTTTAAATCAAACAGTTGAACATGTTCTGTAGGTTTGATCTGTGAGAAATTGAACATATAATTTCTTTGCCAAAGAAATTATATGTTCAATTTCTCACTCTTTGAAGCAATAATGAATAATAAAAGAAAATATTAATAAATATCATAAAATAATTATTATTATAATATTTTACATACATTTTGAATCTTTCATATAAATATTTGCCATAAATTGTGGCTGTAAATATAATATTTATAAATATTGTCAAAAATATATAGATTAAATATAGATGATGTACAGTACAATTCAAGAAAAATGACCCATTGTAATGCTGACTCCACCTGCTCTGTTTTTATGCTATCCTAACATCTGGTGATTGGCTGGCCTTGTCTTGTCAGATCACCGAAGTCAAGCAACGCCAAATGTGATTGGTAGTTAGATGGGTGACCATTTTCAACAAAAAAACACTTTTCCCACCCAGGGGTAAATCGTTGTGCTTTTCCATTATGTGGTTCCCCTGGCTTTGAACCATTGCACTTCCGGTTAATTGACAAAAAAGCTGTAGCGTTCATCCTGACTGAGGTTTCCACGTTTTCCTCAGTCGCTGGCAAATGTCAGAATGGGTTTGCAAGGCCGTGGTCCCCTCGTTCCGAAAGAGCCCACGAATTGCTAGGTTAGGCCGGGTTTTGGAAGGTTCGGGGTTTCAAAGTAGTATATAATTAGTAAATAGAAGTACATAGAAGTAAATAGGTTTGATTAAAATATTTATAAAAATTATTAATAAATAATATTATAAATAATTATTTTTAAAATATTTTATATATTTTGGATCTTTCAATCGTATTTGCTATAAATTGTGGCTATAATATAATATTTATAAATATTGTAAAAAATATCTTGCGTTAATATAATATAATATATATAGATATATATAACATAACGTATTTAGTACACCTCGGGGAGTCCTGAACGTTACATCTGTATGAATTATTCACGATCATCACTTTGAGCGAAGAGGAAATAAGATGTATTTTAGAGATAAAAAGAGTAGGTTTAGACGTGTAAAGGATGAGTTGAAGACGTAATTTTTTCAACTATGAACCCAATAGGGTATAAAATCGTTGATATCTTATGAATTTTTATTATAGCATGTATAAACGTTGCGTACGTATCGCAAATTAATCTAATTTTCACTTTTATAATTCAGTACACGGAAGGGAGAGCTTTATAATCAAATCACAGCACGAAACTTGATTATTATACTTGAATTATAATTCAATAAAATGGTTTATCGTACGAATGAACATTATATAAAAGAAATAGTTTTTTTTTAAATCTGAAATATTTGATTTGATCAACAAATTTACACAAAGGAAAATTGTTACTGTTAAATTTAATTAGGGCTATAAATAACCGAGAAAAATGTTTAACCGGTGACCGTCAACTTTTAACCGGTTTTCAATCAAACCGAAGTTCGAACCGCCCAGAAATCTGAAAATGTTTGATCGATTAAAAAAACCGTCTAATCGTTATCGGTTAATTTTATTCGATCGGTTAATTATTTGAATTTATTTGATCGATTAATTTAACCGAAACGGTTAACTCAGCGCCATCGGTTATTTTTTTGGCAATTATCACGTTATAAATTAAGATAGATTTAATACAAATACCATTACTATATTGCATACATAACTGAATATAGAATATTCTTTTTCCTTTCATCATCATCATCATCATACATTAATTTAACAACATTAAAATTCCAATTACATGTAATGGTTTTTATTATAAAGTACAGTATAACATTATTAAGTATAGCATAAATATATTTAATTAATTAATGTTGTTAATATTGATATTGTGTTTATTTTAACATGCATTATTGAATATGGTTACTGGGCGGGGGGAGGTCGAGGGGGGGGGGATGAATTGAAATATTTTCCGAACTTTTCTTTATATATTATATATTTTTTGTGAATGACACTCGAATTCCTTTTTCCTTTGTTATATAGTTCATAAATTTCATAAAATATGTCTTTTAATTGAATACTTAAAAGCGGAAGTTGGACAATAGTTCAAATGACATTGTCAAAAATATTAGTAAATGATGTATAGATAATAAATTGTTATATTTGAGAGGATGGTCAAATACCTTATATATCCTGAATGGAATTCATTTGTATTTCAAAGTCTAGCAATATTCTATGAATAAAGATATAAATAAAATATATATTTATGCCAAACTACCTGCGGGTAGTAAGTGCGAGCTGGTCTTTTTGTGCTACTTATACATTTTGTATGATTTAAATCTTTGGTATTTTTCTCCTCTTTTCGCCAGTGACAAGACGCTCACTCCCTTCCCATCTCTGTAACTATTATATGAAGAAGAAGAATGTAAATGCATTAAGGTTCAATAAAATAATAAAAGAAAATAAATATATAAGAGTTTTTAAAAGTTAATTTCTAACAGTCTAATTAACAATCTAATCTGATATACAGTATGCAAAAACGTTCACCTAATGTATTTATTATTTTAAAAAGTACAAAAAGAAAAATATATTCATGCCGAAAAAGTTATTATTAATTATTTTCTACAAACAGACTGAATCAACTTATTAAAAACAAAATGTACGTGCTTTATTAGCAATCAGTGCCATCAGTACAAATATATTTTAACGTAACTGTGAAAATTTACTCACAGTTCACGTGTCAATTAGTTTTTTGCATTTTCAAAAATTAATAAAACGTATTAACCGTGGTTTAAAATGCTTAAAATTATGACACGGCTAGAAACGGTTAAAATTGACTATCGGTTAATTTTCAATTTTAATCGAAGTTCGGTTTAATGGTTAAATTAACCGTAACCTCGAGTAACAATGTTTTATGAAATCGATTAACCGTGGGGTTTTAACCGGACGGTTAATGAACCGGTTAAAATTCACAGCCCTAAATTTAATACTAATTATTATTTTAATCCTATTATTTTACAGTTCTTTAATTCTTATGAGTAAATAAGCAAACTTAAAAAAACATTCAGAATATAATTAACATGGCGTGATATATCATCTTTTGATTCCACGAAATGACCACGAGTTGAAATAAATTTCATTTTTTTTTTCTCTATGAAGCTCTCCTCTCGTCTTTTCTCCTATTAATTCCCACCATTTTAGAGGTAAAAAAGATTTAATTACGTCGTATTCTTTCCTCTTCTTGAACATAAAATGTTAAAAATATTGCTTCGATTTCATCCTCACTTTGAGTAAACAGGAAACAAAATTTGTTTTAGAGGTAAAAAGATGGGGTTAAGACGTGTAAAGGACGAGTTGAAGACGTAATTTTTCAACTCGCGGTGACATGGCACCTGTCTTTGTAATTCCAATAGCTTTTTAAAATTTTTCCCGGGCTGTTATGAAAATTAATGAAATTTGAGTAACATATAATATTATATTTTCTTTGCACCCTTTATTCATTTCAAAAATACAAATTTGCACGCAATTTGTCCATTCAAAACAACATTACAATAAATGCAAATCACACGAATGATACACTTTATATACTCCAACAATCGTACAGTACTGAGTTACATATGAATCCGCCTCTAAGGCGGATACACATAGCAATTTTTATCATGCGGTGCGACGCGAATAATGCGCACTTGCTGTGACATCCATTGGCGGCTATATTTGGCGATTAAAAAAAAGTGCATCGCAATTAACGTGATTTCACTGCCGCAACCTGTGGCGAATTAGCTTCCGTATAGGATTTCACAGCTTAAAGGTGCATGAATTCACATGGCGATTTTTATCATATGCGACGCAACGCGAATTATGCGCACTTGCTGTGACATCCATTGGCTGCCATATTTAGCGATTAAAAGAAAAAGAGCATCGTAATTAACGCGATTCTCGGCTAATTTGCCGCATCACAGGATTTCACAGCTTGTGTGACAAAATCGCGTCGCATCGCCGTTGTCGTCACCAGAATCAGCCTTTAGATGTCTAAAGAAGGATGCAAGATTGTTTTATAGTCGAGTTACCTTGTAACGTCATGACAATCTCCTGTCGACACAAATTGCTTCTTAATATCCTCTCCCCCCCCCCTCTCTCTCTCTCTCTCTCTCTCTCTCTCTCTCTCTCTCTCTCTCTCTCTCTCTCTCTCTCTCTCTCTCTGGATTGTTCTCTATCTGTTATCACTTCGAGTGTACGAATATCAAAATTATAAAGGTATATGTAAATCTTTATATATACAGTATTTTAATATATAAAAAACTGTTTAATTTGATTGTTATTAAATTTAAAACTATTGTTTTTAGGTGCGCATGCTTGTTTCCTCCGACATGCATACTACTGCATTCAAACGTTTAAATGAAGCCAGCATGACTACATTAATTAACAGGTAATTATCAGTTACTGAAGTTATTGTAACCAGGTAAATAGTGTGTGCAGAGATTATATTTTTTGTGCATTTGTCGCAGATTCTCGCACTTCTCGCAGATGCAATTTGATATTCTGAACTGCAATGACCTTGCACCTAGCTGCATTGAGCTGCAATGAACTTGAAGATTTGATGGAAACACACCAACATCAATCTCGGTACTAGTGATCCACAATCCTCGCGTGCCCCTCGATATTTCTTCCTTTACTGCATGCATGCTCGTGAGAAAATAGAAAAGTGTTGTAAAATTTTGTTGGATATTTTCACATGAAATCAAATGTATTCATTAACAAAAACTCCTAGGAATACGGCCCTATTATAGATTAGAACAAGGCACATAGAATGACATTTTCCGTCGATTTTGGTGTTAAAAATTTTTTTAATCAAATTTGTCGGCTGGTATATTAAATTTAAGCATTATTCTTGTAATTTTTTAGTGGGCATGTTCATTTACTTTCAATTGTGATATCATTGTTATTTCTCAATTATTGTTAAATTTTACTGCATGGTAATGGTTAGTAATAATATATTGGTCGATTTCTGTTATATTTGTAAAACAATTAAAAAAATAATCCTATACTTTTTCATAAAAAACAGAAATAAAGCTGCATGCATGTGGCCCTAATGTAATATATTTTTATTGAAAAAGAAATTGCCTTTATTTTAACGCAATTTGAAAGTTATGCCACTATATGTTTTTTTTTTCCTGATTTGTTTATATAATAACTATGAGATATTAGAATGTGAAAATTTTAGTGGCTTAATCGAAAGAAGGGGTAAAAATATGGTACTGTGAATTTTTTCAGATTTTTCTGAGACCGGGAACTATTTTTAAAAAATTATTGAAAGTCTATTTTATGACGTCACGGGCGGCACTGCCCTATCCTTTTCCTTTAGGAGAGTCGCCCGTGACGTCATCAAAATAGACTTTCAATAATGTTTTAAAAAAATTTGCCGATCTCAGAAAAATCTGAAAAAATTCACAGTACCATTTTTTTACCCCTTAATCTTTCGATTAAGCCACTAAAAATTTTACATTCTAATATGATCTAATATCTCATTATAAGATAAATATATAAAAATGAAGTCTTTTTGGAAATATTTACTATACAAAAAGCTATGTATACAACCAGAATCTTTATAGTATTACTTTTTTTCATGAACGTGCATTTTATGTATCAATTAATAATTAATTGTAATGTGTGTTATATTCATTAAACTCCCAGTTATATATAGTATTGAAATAAGATGTGTTTATTTCTTTAACATTAACCTTTTTTTTTAGCAAGTTATTCAGGCAATGTCAATCATGCATTGCTTATACGATCATGTTTTAGGCTGAGTTAAATTTAGAATTGCATTAAGCTTTGTACCTGTTCATACTGCTTTGTTTAATTTATTTAATCTATATCTATCTATAAGTTAAAGAACAATAAATAATTATTAATTATATCTGATTTTAAAATGAATTACAAAGATTTTCGTAACAAATTAAGTATATAGAAAGAAAATAAGATCATTATTACACTTAGTGAAAATATTTGTTAGCAGAGGTTCAGACCTCTGTAATATTTGTAATAATGTTACAATAATAATTGTAACATTATTACAATTATATAATAGTTATATCAAATCAATTAACTAACTATATAAAATTATAAATATATAAATTAAATTTAAATAGTAGCTATATTGTAGCATATAGCTAAGCTGTAAGTTTTGAGTAACAGTTGCTATATAGTACTACATAGTTCAATTATAGAATTTTTAAATTGTAGCTATGTTGTACAATATACTTCGATGTGGTGATTAAAAGTTACGCTGCATTTTACTTTAATACAGCAGTTGTGGTTTCCAAGATAAAACTCTTTTACCCCAAAAACAATACATCTAATTATATTGCAAACTACAATAATTTATAAATTTTTCTGTCAGTGTATGTTTTAGAGAAAGGAAGATTAGGTTTAGACGGTTAAAGGATGAGTTGAAGACGTAACTTTTCAACTAGGTACAATTATAGATAACGTTCATAATGTCCTGAAATGTTCAAATTTAAAACAAACAAAAACCTAGTAGTGACTGAGGGAAACATGGAAACCTCAGTCAGGATGGTCGGTAAGAAAGTCATCATGGAATCACCTCTCGAATGCACGAATGCCTGAAAATATATCGATAGAAAGTATCTTTATTGCAACAAGATTTAGACCTCTAAGGAAAATAAAGGACGAATAGAGAGGGAGAGAGAGGGAGAGAGAGAGAGAAGAGAGAGAGAGACTGCTTATTAATGAAATACTGCACAAAATTTCTTTTTAGAAGTTAATAGCGATTGGGTTAACTTTTGTTTTTAATTAAACCCAATTTAGTACTTAATTCTCCTTAATTAAACACTTCTTTGAAACCCCTAATCCAAAACCCTAACTTGAGTGTTACGCGGACTCTCCCAGAACGGAGGCGGCCACGGTCTTGATATCAATCCAGACATTAAATTTGCCTACGACTGAGGGAAATTAAAAACGTGGAAACCTCAGCCAGGATCGTTGCTACAGCTTCTGTCAATGAACCGGAAGTGCAATGGCACAAAGCCAGGGAAACCACATAGTGAAAAATGCAACGATTTAAAAGGGTCACCCCTCCTAATACAAACCCCGCTCGGTGTTGCTTGACTTTGGTGATCTGAAGAGACCCGGTCAAACGCTTTTTTGTCACACCCAACTACCTAGTTAAACTATTTTCTTTTCAGATTTATACAGAAATTTTGAACTGTATTTCACTAACTGAAAATAGAGGCAGTAACTCCTGTCCCTCTCTCTCTCTCTCTCTTTCTAATATGTACTTTTTTATTCAAGATAACCACTCTTGCATATAATGTTAGAAAGACAGAACATTTTTCATGTTATTTTATTTTTTGCACAATACAATTTCAAGCATGTGAAGTTAATAGAAGGAATTAGTTAAAACTTATATTTCTATAATATTGAGTGAATACAATAATATTTATTTCATATTTTATTTAATTCAAATTTAAAATTCAAAACAAATTTTTTTAACATAATTAAATTTTGATATGGAAGTTATTATTAATAAAAAGGAAGATTTTTAAATCCCACCTTCAAACTTCCAAATATATGTACATTATTTTTCTTTTACAAATACTGCTATTGTAAGTAGATACAGTGTATTAATAAAAGGTATGATTTTTTATCCTAATATAATTGTTAACATAGAAGGTATATTACATCATTCTAATCGGGAGGTGTGGCGCAGTGAGCTTGACCGGGTCTCGTCATGTGGTCACAATTAGAGGCATTTGCAACAATAATTGTGAAGCAAATTATCAATCAATTGTGTAAGCCGACTATCGTGTGTACTTCGTAGGGCTGTAGAAAACTCGAAAAAATTTCAGCTCGATCTCAAAAAAAAAGCTCGAGTTGTCTCGAAACCCGATATTTCGAGCCAAAGCTTGAAAATCGAGCCAGGCTCAAAAATCGAACCAAGTTCGAAAATCGAGCCAAGCTCAAAAATCGAGCCAAATCTTGAAATGGCTCAAAATCGAGTCAAAGCTCGAAAATATTATTTTTTGCTTTATAGATAACTGTGCAATAATCTTGATAGAATCCATAAATACGCAAATTAATCATAACAAACTAAGGAGAAATGTTTTTAAATTAATTTTCGTTCTCTTTCAATTTGTGTGTGCTATATAAAATTAGTAGAAAAAAAATAACAGCGGAACTACAAGATTTTTTTTTCTGTTTAATTGAGAACCTTAAGTTATGAATTGTCAATTGAATTAACTATATTAAACCCTCAAAATAACGCCTACTTCATAGTCAAACAATTTTGTTCTTAAATTTTTTAAATTATTTTTTTCCAATATGTTAGCGATGCTATATTTATTAGTTCTGCTATTAGCGTAAACATTGAAGCATTCAAAGTTAAACACAGTATTGTTATAACTAAGTCGTGTGAAGAAGTTTTAAGAATTTGTCGAGATAAAAACATATAAGATATATATTTATAAATACCTCATTCTCATGCTAAACTTTTTTTACCATTTTACCTGCTTTTGTGTCCTTGCATGTGTCAATCGCAGTGTGATAAAGGATTTCCAAGAAAGAACTTAACATTGGCAGAAAATTAAGCGACGCATTTATTTTTGTATTGAATAAAAATTTTAATGCAAATCTCTTTAATATTTACATTTTTAAATGTCAGTCAACCTTAAATACCGCTACTTCCTCCCTGCGTGTCTGTCCATCGGTGTCGGACCCTCCAGGTAGTATTTTTACTAGGTCAACAACCCAACAACACTGGTTAAATAACGTATAAATATAAGAGAATATTCAACTAAAACTTCCATTAAGTGAAAACATGTGCAGTACCTATAGCGTATAATTTTAATTAATTATATAAAATATATTTTTTCTGAATTTACATAGTAAAAATAAATTAACAATTCAAGCAACGGCCCAATACTCAAAAAGCTCGGATTTGGTTCGAATCTCGAGAATCTCGATTTCGGCTCGAAACTCGAAAAGTTCGATTTCGGCTCGAAACTCGAAAAACTCCTACTTCGTGTACGCGTGGGCACTCTTTACTTCTTGGGCGCGATTCACGAAGCAGTTATCCAGGTTTTAACCACGTTTAGCTTAACCACTTTTAAACTATACCTATTTTACATGTTAAATCACCTTGCTAAACGTGGTTAAGCTAAACGTGGATAAAAACCTGGATAACTCTTTCGTGAATCGTCCCCCTTATCACGCGTGAGCGGCAACTTATCCCAGCGCGATACAGCGATATCGCAAACCAGGCAACTACGCAACCCCGAGCCCTGCCGTTTGATTGTAGTCCCTTCTGTCCCTTTAGGACAGTCCCTACTATCTGTACAACAACATTGATTGTAATGAGAGCCTTTGAGTATATAAGTTGGGTGTTGAGTGATGCAAAAACAACAAGCACCGCCGAGCTTTACTTGGTTATTGGACACTCTGCAACTGATCACAACACACCAACATCTATACTCAGCATTTCTCAATGTAAGTACACCTAATGTATTTCATTATGTTGTGATAGAATAAATTATTGAAATTGCAAGTCAATATTTATAATGTTGTTTAATTAATTTAACCTTTTCTCAATCAAAGATCTCGGGTCAGTTACAGGACTGGGATCAGAGATTGAATAATTAAAGTAAAATAGACCTCTCGCAGGATAGAGCCTAGCTTAACGTGACAATATCACCGAAGTCAAGCAACGCCGCGCGTGGTTAGTAGTTGGATGGGTGACCATTTTCAACAAAAATCACGTTTCCCATCCAGGGGTGAATCGTTGCGCTTTTTCACTATGTGGTTCCCCTGGCTTTGGACCATTGCACTTCCGGTTCATTGACAAAAGCTGTAACGTCTATCTTGTCTGAGATTTCCACGTTTACCTCAGACGCAGGCAAATGCCGGGATGGATTTACAAGGCCGTGGACGCATCCGTTCCGGAACAGCCCGCGAAACGCTCAAGTTAGGGTTTCGGAAGGTTTGGGGTTACAAAGTAGTATGTAATTAGTAAATAGAAGTACCAAATATGTTTTGATTAAACAAAAAATTAAATTATGACACTTTCTAGCAATTACTGTACAGTCTGATTCAAATAAAGCGAGATACTATGCACAAGCAACAAAATATCTTGTAGGTTCATTTTATTTGGCTAAAACAGTACACTACACAAGTAATTATCTAAGCAGGTGCAAAAAATCTGTTTATTTCCAAGGTTAACAGGTTTGTATCTCACTAAAATGTTGCTATCACCTCAGTCAGTGTCAGTCCATTGACCAGACGACCTCGCTGTGGAGCAGGGGAATAACAACGTGATAATATTTATATTAAATTTATAAATCTTTATGAAACTCATGCCCCGCTTCGAACTGCTCGAGTTACTCACAAACCGTCACCATGGAGACACAAAGGTATAATTGATTTAGAAGCTCTCCGAGACGCAGCGTATGCAAGTTAAAAAATCCAAATCAGACAAAGATTGGGAAAAGTACAGAGTACTTAGAAACAAAACAACACAGGAATCGCGCAACTCTAAACTGAGACTTGCAAAAGTAAAATTAGATCCTAAACTCCCAACGGCTTAATTATGGCAAAATACAAAAAACTTCGGTATTGGAAAAGCTCATAATAAAAGTATTATAAATAACCCATTAAATGATCTTAATAAATTTTTTACGACACTGCCCACTGGCATTGATCTTACTCAAAAAGAAAAAATCTTAAAAAAAATAGATGAAAGCACAGTGCCAAAAAATAATCCGTTTTTTCTTCGGCCTGCACGCTTATCAGAAGTTAAAGCTAAACTGAGAATTATTAAAACAAAAGCAGTTGGGTGCGATGGTATTGGAATAAATTTTATCAAACCAATTGAAGATATTATATTACCAGGAATGACATTAATTGTAAACAGATCAATCAACAGCAGAAAATTTCTAAGTGAATGGAAAAAAGCCTATATACGCCCAATAGCAAAGATAAATACACCAGTGCGTCCTAAAGATTACAGACCTATTAGTATACTACCACTGCTTTCTAAAATAATAGAAAAAATTGTAAACTCACAAGTCATTGAGTACATGGAAAGAGAAGAACTTGGTGATAAAAATCAATCTGGTTTTAAAGCTAATCATAGTACTACCACCGCACTCTTAAAAATTGTGGAGGAAGTTCGAAAAGCATCTGATAAAAATGAAGTAACAATCCTAACTATGCTTGATTTTAGTAAAGCTTTTGATACTGTGGACCATGACATTCTCATAGCTAAATTAAAAAAAACTGAACTTCAGCCAGTCTTTTATATTGTAAGTAACATCGTATCTTAAAGATAAGATGCAGTGCGTAGTACATGATACAGGAAAATCTGATTGGTTGCCAGTAACTAGTGGAGTTCCTCAGGGATCAATACTTGGACCACTTTTGTTTTCAATTTATATTATGGATGCTCCAAATGTACTATGTTATTCTTACTATCACATGTATGCTGATGATTTTCAAATATACTCTCACTCAACTATTAAAAACATTGAAACATGCATAGAGCATACAAATGAAGACCTTAACGCAATAAATGAGTGGGCTCATCAAAATCTCTTACTCCTTAATCCACTGAAAACACAACCAATCATTCTAGGCCAACCTCGTCCATTAATTTCCAAAACTCAACCATCCTTACTTCCAATAAAGATAGAAAACACTATAATACCATTTGTAAATGTTGCAAAAAATCTTGGTGTGATTTTTGATAGCAGCATGTCATGGGAGAGTCAAGTCAAACAAACGTGCAAAAAAGTCTATTCTTCACTACACATCATGTATAACCTGCGAAGGTTTATTCCCGGGAATCTTAGACTAACATTAATAAAAACTTTAATTTATCCACTATTTGATTACTGTGACATCCTATTAAGTGACATTGGCGTTGATCTGGCAGCAAGGCTTCAGCGAGCACAATATGCATGTATTCGATTTGTATCAGGCATTTGGAAATATGACCATGTTACGCCACAGTATATAAAACACAAACAGCTCAAATTAAATGAAAGATGGAATATGCATGCGCTTTGTTTAGTATATAAATCAATCTATATAAAAGAAAAGCTTCCTGAATACCTGTCACAGATTATAAACAAACTGACAAGTACAAATAAAAAAGACACCAGATCGAGAAACTCTTCACTCCTCTGCATTCCGCATCATCGGACTGCAAGATACAATAAGTCGTTCACCGTGAGTTACTCTAGAATGTGGAATGAACTGCCATCAGTGATTAGGGACTTACCTTCCCTGTCACGATTCAAGCAAGCGTTACACTCTCGTCTACTAGCCAGTCAGTAACCTATTAGATTCAGAATGAATGAAGTAATGGATGTGTGTGTGTGTGTGTGTGAAATATAACCTTAAAAAAATACCGTACTATACCGAGAATTTCTGAGAAACTATTAAAAATAAACTTATAAATATGAACTGTTTAAAATCATAAAATTAATGAACAGATAAATACCAGCTCTTATATAAATAGTAAATCAATAATTCTGTATTTAATCCATATGGATGTTAATTTCAAGTGTATTATTTTATATCTGTCATTTTAAAAATTGTGTATTCTATACTTAAAATACTTGAAAGTGTTTACAATTAGGTATCAAACATGTGTGTTGTTTATTGTGTGACAGTGTTATAATGAACAGTGAAGTGTTGTGACAAAAGCATCAAGAAACTCTGGACACGTAAAAAACAAGAACAAAAACAAAAAGAAAAAAAAAAAAGAAAAAATTAAAAAAAAATGAAAAAAAATATATATAAATAAATAAAAAATAAACTAAAAAAAAAAATACAAATATAATGAATCAGTGCATTTAACTTTTCCATCTTTGGAGTTTATGTTATTCAATTTAATTAAGTACTTGTTAATTGTAATTTTTAACAACTTATCACTGGATTTGTTTCAAACTATTTGTACTATTCTTAAATTCTTATATCTAATGTAATAACATTGTAAAACTATTGGTTAAAGATAGAAAAGGCATTCATGCCTTAACTCTCGCCATGTAAAGACGTTTAAATAAATAAATAAATAAATAAATAAATAAATAAATAAATAAATAAATAAATAAATAAATATACTCGTGTGGTTTCTAATTAAATGCGAGAGAATAGTAATTGTAAATTTCATACGTCTTAGTGAAAAAAGCAATGGTAATACATTATTTTTATAGATTAATTTCCCTTCACCAAAATTTCAATTTTTTTGTTTTGTTTAATAGCACATAGTAAATGAATCATTAAAAAGGGTAACTGGAGTACGATAAACATTGATGCCTAATTGTCTAATCAATTTAAAGCCTAAAGAAATTCCATTGCACCTTTTATTTATTTTTTTTTAAAGAAATAGCATAAAATCAGAGATGAAAAACTTCACGCGGAATATGGTGCGCGAAATTGTAAAAATGACTGTCGCAATGCAAATTTTGCTATATTAATTAAGAAATTAAAAAATGAAGATTAAATGGCACCTTTCATGACTTAATTGGCTATCCTTCAAGTGTGTAAAATGATTTTAAGAATGATTAAGGTAGAGATAATACGGATCAGCTGGCCCAATGCTAAAATAATCCCATTCATAAAAATTATGAAAAAAATTTAAAATGTTCTCCTCTACATCCCCTATCAGTAGGTAAAATATCAGGTGTACAAAAACGAGCTGGTTTTCGAGTTATTAATTTTTAAAGTTGACTAATTTAACATGGAGAAATGGAACTTCCATGTTAAATTAGTCGACTTTAAAAATTAATAACTCGAAAACTAGCTCGTTCTTGTATATCTGATATTTTACCTACTGATAGGGGATGTAGAGGAGAACACTTTAAATTTATTTCATAATTTTTATGAATGGGATTTTTTTAGCATTGGGCCAGCTGATCCATATTATCTCTACCTTAAAAGTAATTTTTAAAACTAATGAAAAGGAAAATATTTTTTCGTATCTAATAAATTAAATATAAGTCTTTTTAATGGATTAATATCAATAAACCTGTTATAATGCAAAATTAGGTAGAAAACGCGCGTATTCATTAAATACGATTCGAAAAAGTAGAGCGGTAAATTCAAACATGTAAATTTCGCGAAGTTTCACGATTATTCGCAAAACTAGTGAAACTTCGCGCGAAGCTTCGCGAAGCGTTGCATCACTGCACAAAATGAACTAACTGTATTAATATTTTTTCTACACCTTTATCACAATAAATTTAATGCCGGATGTGGCTATCTTTCGTCAACATAAATAATAAAATCAGAAAAAAAAAATAAAACATAAACTTATTAGTTATTTCAGACGTCCGCATTATTCAAAAACGTTAATTATGTTACTTTTGTCTTGCCCTTTAAATCAACGTCACTACACTTATTATACAAAATGTGCTTATGTCATACATGAAATAAATTGTTGAGGAAAATCAACTCAGTCAGTGAACTTTGCCTTGAAAACAAGTATCATTAAAAAAGCCGCGGGCAGGTGGAAAGAAACACAGAAATAAACAATTAAGTTTCATTTAACGTTTATTTGCATCTTCAAAAAGGATACTTAAGGCAGATTCAGATGGCGGCATTGGCGATGCGACGCGATTTTGTCATACAAGCTGTGAAATCCTATGCAGCGAGTGAATTTGCCAGTCTGCAGCAGCGAAATCGCATTATTTGCTATGGTATTTTTTTTAATCGCCAAATATGGCCGCCTATGGATGTCACTGCAAGAGCGCATTACTCGCGTTGCGTCGTAGGCTGGAAGTCGCCATGTGAATCCGCCTATAGTTAAATTAATACTTTCTTTTAATGACATATTCATATTCTTTCAAGGATATAGATACAGATGGTATTATTTTTTTAAAGTTATTTTTATGTTTCTAATCCTTTATACTTTTTTATGTAATTATAAAATATTGTTAAGGCTTAACCTGAGATATTCGGACGAAAAAAGTCTTATCGACAGATGTTCTTGAAATTAATTTGGTAGACTTACAACAATTGTCCAAATACTACTTTTTTTTTTTAGATTTTTTTAACTGTTGGTTAAATTATAATTAATTTATCAAATGTGTATTTTGCATCCTTTCAAGGTTAAATTTTTCAATCAACATTGCACAAAAACGGCTCGAGAATTTTTTTAGAATATTTCATGGATTAAAAGCTAATTTTTTGGACTATTTTTCATAATTGTTTTCATATATTTCGAACCGTAGCGATGATCGTTTCTGATATGTCCTAAGAAACTTGGCAACGCTCTCAAGGCCTGTAGTTACCACCCCCTCCTTATCTTTTATTCGCATTACTATTGCAACAGTGTTGTCAGATTTGCAGGTGTAGCCACGCCTCTTGACCTTGACAGACAATTTCTCAGGATATACCTTAAATAATATGCACTTTGAAAAAAGAGATATCGCAATTTAATATGAATTGGAGTACAAACTTTAAATTAAAGCCGGTATTACACGTTACCTCTCTCTCTCTCTCTCTCTCTCTCTCTCTCTCTCTCTCTCTCTCTCTCTCTCTCTCTCTCTCTCTCTCTCTCTCTCTCTCTCTCTCCCTCTCCCTCGCTGACAAACTTAGCATTGCCTCTTCGACCCCGGCGCTCCGAACTCTCGTGCAGTAAACTCCAGGGGCTGCCTTTTCTTATTTTTCTTTTTATCGGTGCACCTCACCCAACCTCCCCATGGGCCCGAAGTAGACGAAGAGAGCCCAGCAACACTGCTTTCTGCATGGCATCTGCTAATCGCTCAGCAGATCCAGGCAACCTGGTACTTGTTGCAGCCCAGAATCTAGTGAGTCAGAAACTCCACCCATCACCCCAACCAAAAGAACGACCAAAACAACTGAATGTCCAGCATAACTCTGCCGCAAGTCCACGACAAGATCACGGTACTTATCGCGTTTCTCGGCATACTTTTCCGTGAGGTTCTGCTCCGAAGGAGCAGAAAAGTCCACCACGGTCAACGCCTCCTTGTGTTTCTCGAGCAGCACAATGTCTGGCATGTTGGCATGGAGCTTGCGAGTGGTGGGAAACAAATAGTTTCAGAAGATCTTCACCTGGTCGTTTGCCACCACCGCTTCAAAGTCCCCGGGAGCATACGGTATGACAGGTGAATCGTCAATAAATCATAAATACTCAATACCAAATGGTGCCTCAGATGTAAATTAAGCACCCGCAGTGCTGCATTGTGCCTCTCGATGTAGAGAGTGCGGGCATAGAAAGGACATGCAGAGAGAAGATGCATGGTGGTCTTGGGAGAACGGAAGCACGCCCGACATCTGGTGTCCAACTGACGACCAAAGATCAACTGCTGTTACACCAGGGATGCGAACACTCCATCCTGCATCTTGATGATATTGCTCTCTGATGCGGAAGTCAGCCCAGTGGAGCAAAGAAAGGGAAAAGTACACTCACTGCAAAGGCCCTAGATCTCGATGTTCTTGTAGAACACGCTATGCATGCTCTTTGCCATGTGACCTCGCAAAAGAATACGCAGCTCCGCCTCCCTCACCCTCTGCTTGGCGAGAGCCCAAGGCAAACCTGCAAGGTTTACTCCTGGCCTTGACTCCGGCTCCACTAAATCCAACTGAACTCCCAAAAACCATGCCACCCTTTTTGCTGCACTGAACAAAAACACTCCACTGCCCCACAACTCATGCCCATACACAAGTCGCAGATGGGGATCTGTGCTCGTTTCTACAAGGCACGCCATACTGATAACCATTCGGTTGTAGATGTTCTCAACTCCGAGCAACTCTCTACCTCCCTGATCACGTGGAAGGTAGAGCCTCTCAACAGAAACCCGCTTGTGGTGGCTCAAGTTTGAAGACATGACTTTCCTCGTGATGGTATTAAGGCCCTTTAGCTCTGCCACGTTCCACTTCATGGCTCCGAAGATGTAGAGCATGACAGGGATGGCTAGCATGTTGGTCGCTTTGTTCATATTGCGACCCGACAACCTGGAATTCCAGATCTTCTTCAGGCGTCGAACATACTCCCCACGAAGCACCTTCTGACACAATCCTGTATCCTGAACGTGACTCTCACTCACGCCCAGGTACTTGTACCGCGCTTCGGCATCGAGATGTCTAATGATGCTCCCGTCTACCAGCTCTATGTCTTCTCGTTGGCCACACACCTTGCCAAGTCGAATGTGCAGGACCGCACACTTGTCCAAGCCCAACTCCATCCCCGTAACTGCTGCAAAGCTACTTACAAGATCTAGAGACTCCTTGAGCTTGAGTTTGCTAGAACCATAGATTTTCAGGTCATCCATGAAGAATGCATGTGTGACCTTATGGTTCCGACACGAAGGTGGGCCAGCCATGTACTGATCTTGTTCCCGAAGTAAAGCAGTATTATTATTAGTATTATTATTATTATTTTTTTTTTTTTTTTTTTTTTTTTTTTAGACACTACTAAGCCGTCTCATAGGTCATTACAAGACAAACCTAGCAGTGCCTCCTCGACCCCAGCGCTCCGCACTCTCGTGCAGTAAACTCCAGGGCTGCCTTTTATTTTATCGGTGCACCTCACCAACCTCCCCATGGGCCCGAAGTAGACGGAGGGAGCCCAGCAACACTGCCTTCTGCATGGCATCCGCCAGCCGCTCAGCGGATCCACGGCAACCTGGTATTTGCCGCAGCCCTGAAACCAACGAGTTTAGTATTATTTTTTTTTTTTTTTTTTTTTTTTTTTTTTTTTTTTTTTTTTTAGACACTACTAAGCCGTCTCATAGGTCATTACAAGACAAACCCAGCAGTGCCTCCTCGACCCCAGCGCTCCGCACTCTCGTGCAGTAAACTCCAGGGCTGCCTTTTATTTTATCGGTGCACCTCACCAACCTCCCCATGGGCCCGAAGTAGACGGAGGGAGCCCAGCAACACTGCCTTCTGCATGGCATCCGCCAGCCGCTCAGCGGATCCACGGCAACCTGGTATTTGCCGCAGCCCTGAAACCAACGAGTCGGGAACTCCACCCATCACCCCAACCAAAAGAACGACCAACACAACCGAATGTCCAGCATAGCTCTGCCGCAAGTCCATGACAAGATCGCGGTACTTATCGCGTTTTTCGGCATACTTTTCCGTGAGGTTCTGGTCCGAAGGAGCAGAAAACTCCACCACGGTCAACGCCTTCTTGTGCTTCTCAAGTACCACGATGTCCGGCTTGTTGGCATGGAGCTTGCGAGTGGTGGGAAACGAATAGTTCCAGAAGATCTTCACCTGGTCGTTTGCCACCACTGCCTCAACGTCCCCAGGAGCGTATGGTGTGACAGGTGAATCGTCAATACCAAAATGGTGCCTCAGATGGAAATAAAGCACCCGCAGTGCAGAATTGTGCCTCTCGATGTAAAGAGTACGGGCATAGAAAAGACATGCAGAGAGAAGATGCATGGTGGTCTCGGGAGAACGGAAGCACGCCCGACATCTGGTGTCCAGCTGACGACCAAAGATCAACTGCTGGTACACCAGGGATGTGAACACACCATCCTGCATCTTGATGATATTGCTCTCTGACACGGAAGTCAGCCCAGAGGAGCGAAGAAAGGCAAAAGTACGCTCCCTGCAAAGGCCCTGGCTCTCGATGTTCTTGTAGAACACGCTATGCATGCTCTTTGCCATGTGCCCTCGCAAAAGAAGACGCACCTCCGCCTCCCTCACCCTCTGCTTGGCGAGAGCCCGAGGCAAACCTGCAAGGTTTACTCCTGGCCTCGACTCCGGCTCCACCAAATCCAACTGTACTCCCAATGCCCATGCCGCCCTTTTTGCTGCACTGAACAAAAACGCTCCACTGCCCCACAACTCATGCCCATACACAAGTTGAAGATGGGGATCTGTGCTCGTTACCACACGACACGCCATACTGATAACCATTCGGTTGTAGATGTTCTCAACTCCGAGCAACCCTCTACCTCCCTGATCACGTGGAAGGTAGACCCTCTCAACAGAAGCCCGCTTATGGTGGCTCAAGTTTGAAGACATGACTTTCCTCGTGATGGTATCGAGGCCCTTCAGCTCTGCCACGTTCCATTTCATGGCACCAAAGGTGTAGAGCATGACAGGGATGGCTAGCATGTTGGTCGCTTGGATCTTATTGCGACCCGACAACCTGGAACTCCAGATCTTCTTCAGGCGTCGAACATACTCCCCACGAAGCACCTTCTGGCACAATCCTGTATCCTGAACGTGACTTTCACTCACGCCCAGGTACTTGTACCGTGCTTCGGCATCGAGATGTCTAATGATGCTCCCGTCTACCAGCTCCATGTCTTCTCGTTGGCCACACACCTTGCCAAGTCGAATGTGCAGGACCGCACACTTGTCCAAGCCCAACTCCATCCCCGTGTCTGCTGCAAAGCTACTAACAAGATCAAGCGACTCCCTGAGCTTGCGTTTGCTAGAACCATAGATTTTCAGGTCATCCATGAAGAATGCATGGGTGACCTTATGGCTCCGACACGAAGGTGGGCCAGCCATGTACCCATCTTGTTCCCGAAGTAAAGCAGAAAGGGGCAACTGGGAGATGCAGTAAAGTTTGGGGCTAAGGGAGTCACCCTGGAACACTCCCCGCTGATATGCCACGAACTCTGTGTACGACACTCTACCACCAGCCTTACACTGGAAGCGAGTCCTCCACAGCGGCATGAGGTCCCCAATGCATCTCACCAGATCGGGATGAACATTCAAGATCTCGAGACACCTCAAGATAAATAATAAGATTATTTAATATTTTTTTATTTAATAAGATTATTTGATAATAAGATAAGATATTATTATTATTATTATTATTATTATTATTATATATTTTTTTTTGCCTTCAGCATGCCAAAGTTGAAAGTACAGGCTCCATGTAAAACAAAGTATTCCTCTTCTAACAACTGTAACAGCTAGAGAAACTCAACCATGGCACTTCGCACTCCCGTGCAGTATACTCCGGGGCTGCCATTTATATTTGTATGGGTCACTTCACCCAACCTCCCCATGCGCGCGAAGGAGACAAAGAGAGACCCGCAACACTGCCTTCTACATGGCATCCGCCAACCACTCAGCGGATCCATGGCAACCTGGTACTTGCCGAAGCCTACAGAGTAGTGTGTCAGGCATCCCGCCCATCAAGCCAACCAACAGGACAACAAGAGACACCGAATGTCCCCGATAGCTTTGTTGCAAGTCCATGACAAGGTCTCGATACTTGTCGCGATTCTCTGTGTACTTGTCAGTGATGTTTTGCTCCGAAGGAGCAGAAAACTCAATCACTGTCATGTTCTTCTTGCGCTTCTCAAGCAGACCAATGTTTGGCTTGGTGGCATGGAGCTGGCGAGTGGTAGGGAAAGAGTAATTCAAGAATATCTTCACCTGGTTGTTCTCCACCACCGCCTCTACGTCGTCCGGAGAAAATGGTGTGACAGGCGTTTCGTGAATACCAAAATGGTGCATTAGGTGGAAATAAAGCACTCTCAATGCAGAATTATGCCGTTCAATGTACAAATCCTGGCATAGAAAGAATAGGCAGATAGCAGATGCATGGTGGTCTCGGGGAATCGGAAACATGACCGACACTTGGCATCCAAGTGATGCCCAAACACAACCAGCTGGTACGCAAGGGTCGCAAACACACCATCTTGCATCTTGATGATATTGCTCTCAGCCTCAGATGTCAAGCCGCAGGATTGCAGGAAGGCAAAGGTCCGCTCCCTGCTCAGGCCCAAGCTCTCAATGTTCTTGAAAAACACACTGTGCATGTTCTTCTCCATGTGCCTTTGCATCAGCATCCTACACTCAACCTCCCATACCCTCTTCTTAGATACAGCACGAGGCAACCCCGCGAGATTCTCGCCTGGCCTCGCATCCGGCTGTGCCAAGTCAAGCTCTAACCCAAGGATTTGCACTGCAATTTCAGCTGCACTGTACAAAAACGCTTCACGTCTGTACAGCTCATGTTGATACACCAGCTGCAAAAGAGGATCCACACTCGTTGCTACTCGACAAACCATCGAGAAAACCATCCGATTGTAGATGTTCTACACTCCAAACAAGCCCCTATCCCCCTGCTCACGAGGGAGATAGACCCGTTCTACCGAAGCTCTCTTGTAGTGGCTAAAACTGGAGGACATGATCATCCTCGTGGTGAAATCGAGGTCTTTATGCTCCAAAACGTTCCACTTCATGGCGTTAAACGTGTAGAGCATGACAGGGACAGCAAGCATGTTTGTCGAATGGATCTTGTTGCGGCCCGACAACCTAGAGCCCAAATCTTCTTCAGGCGACGGACATACTCGCCACGACATGCGGCATTGCACTTCACAGTATCCTGAACGTGACTCTCACTCACTCCCAGGTACTTTTGTACCGCGTTTCGGCATCAAGATGATGAATAATGCTCCCGTCTGTCAACTCAACATCCTCCCTCTCGCCATCCACCATTCCCTGCAGAATGTGCAAAACTGCGCACTTTTTGACTCCTAGCTCCATCCCTGTATCTGACGCATAAGCTTTAACAACCTCAAGTGACTCCTTGAGCTTGCCTTTGCTTGAACCAAAAATTTTCAGGTCATCCATGAAAAAGGTATAGGTGACCTTATGGTCCCGACGTGAGGGTGGGCCCGCCGCATAACCATCTTGCGATCTAAGAATCGCAGAAAGAGGCATTTGTGCAATGCAATAGAGTCGAGGGCTTAGAGAGTCCCATTGGAACACTCACCTCCTGAACACCACATGGTCTGTGTAGGATACCCAGGCTCCAGCTCGACACTGGAACCGGGTCCTTCACAGCGGCATCAGGTCCTCGATGCATCTCACAGGGTCCGGATGAACTCTCAGGATCTCCAGCAGATGTAAAACTAGGCCATAAGATGTCTTGTTAAAGCCTTCCTGAAGTCCACCCAAGCTACCGAGACGTTCCGCTTGTGCTGGATGGCGTCATGGCAGACAAACCTATCCAAAAGCAGGTTTTCCTTACACCCCTCTTGGCTTCGCATCGCCTCCTTCTGTTCGTGCATCTCCATCCAAAAAGGCTGAATGGACTCGCCCACCATCTCATCTAACACACCAGTGAAGGTCTTGTATTTGATGTTAAGGCAGGTGATTAATCGGTAATTAGCAGGAATCGACAAGGCGCCATCCTTGGGGAACAAGCTGGTACGTCCCTCCACTAACCAGGCTGGGATTTCTTCTGTATTCCGCACCATGGCAGTAAAATGCCTTGCAAGGTGCACATGTACAGCAGTTAGGTGCTTCCACCAGAACAAATGGATCTTATCTAATCTCGGTGCTGTTCAGTTGCGCTTTCCCCTTGTTACAAAAAGCTCAGCTGTGGTGTCTGGACAAAGAGCATGGTTAGGTTGCAACCTTTTGCAGAGTCTCCTAAACTCCTTAAGAGCCTGAGATTTTGCGTTGAATGGAGCCTCCACCTCGTAAATGCCCACCCAAAAAGCACGAAGAGCTTCCCTCGAAGGAAGATTTTCAGGGGAGCCTGGCTTTCCCTTTCCAGGAAACGTCTAGTGTTGTTCAGGAAGACATTGTTGTACTCCAACCACCGCAAGCGACTCAGTTTTCTCTCCTTCACAGCCCTTAAAGTGCTAATATGGTCCAGGAACTTCTGTTTTGCTACCACCAAAACCGAGAAGCGCAGAGTCTTGTAGGTTTTGCCGCATCTACACCAACAGATGCTTCATTTTCCGGGAAGCTGGTCTCCCGGTACGAACAATCTCAACTTTACTCTGGATCCTTGACGCACATCTTCGGGCCTCCAAAATCTTCTCCTCAAGGTCAGCTATTTGCGCCCGGATATTCTCCTGGGCTCTTAGACCTTCTTTCTGCTTTGGCAGCAAAAGCTTTTCCGCAGCAAAGACGGCCACGTTCAAGTCCATCATTGTGGACTCTTGGGTCAAATACGAAGCAAACGAACCATTCGTCGCAGACAGATGTTGAGCCCAGATCTTCCTTCTGGGCTTGTTTAGAAATGGTCTTCGTGAGAAACTCTGACTGGTGTTCACAATCTCCTCCTGCAGCTCTCTCTCAAAATGTTGAACCAGATGAGGCTCAAGAATTAGCTCCTCCTGAAAGGCACAGCAGGCTGCCGCCCTTCATCTTCAGAACCCGAGGATTCGGAGCATGAAAGAAGCTTGCGCTAGAGTTCCAAGCTGAAGGCCCCGACGACCTCGCAGAGAATTGGATTGTTCACGCAGATCCTGCGCTGAAATGTTCATCTCCGGATGAAGCTGCTGCCACATCTGGTGAAGACGCGCCATATATCCTCAGCGCAAAGGTGAACTACTCTCATAGCAGAGAAGCAACTCGTTGCAGAGCTCCTCCATCCACCTCCTCCGCGCATGGCTCGGCTGGTTCCCTTGCCCCCCACCTCTCGTTGCTGCCGGCACATCCGAGATACCGGCGTGAACGGGGGGCCTTTGCGTTGATCGACTAGGAACTATTTAATTATAGTCCACCGGAACAGGGGGTTAGCCCAAACCGAGGAGTCCCCAGCATTTCCAGGATTTGCCTGTCTAACTAAGTGGAAACCGGGACAGGCACATGCATTCACTCTTTTCATACCAGGCATTGCCTGATATGGGCTGAGAAGGATCACGAAATCCTTCCCAGGATAAGAAGCCCGCCTCTTGGAGCTCGGACTGCCGCATATGACAAGTCATATACGACGGCACAAGCAGCCCCCACACCGCGGCAAGGTTCAGTCATAGGCACATCTCCCTTTAGTGCTTGCACATGCATCTCCCCCAATCACCGGTTGCATACGCGCGCAGTAAGAAAAAGAGACACATGCAACATGCTACCTACACAGAGTTGTCTCACCCCACATGCCGCCACAGGCACCTTAACTCCCTTGCAACAACAATCCGGGGCACAGCGTAGCATGCAAAGCATCTGACACCGTTTCGTTCTTGAATGAAGCCCAGGAGAAAAGGACACATGCAGACAACATGCAGTGATTCACGTGGGGGCTTTTTATTATTATTTTATTAATATACATACAACTATTTAAAACCAAGCTTAAAATTTCAAAAAAATTGTTTTAAGTATTGTATGAATTTTAATAATTATTAATTTTATTTATAATGCTTTTAATTACTATGGACAATTTGCATGACATTTTTTTATTGCAAAAATGGATAGAGGGTACCAAATTATGCTTCTCTGAATTCTTTCAGAATTTTTTGAGACCCAGAACTATTTTTAAAAAATTAATGAACGTCAGTTATATGACGTCACGGGCGTTTAGCGCCTATCCTTTTCTTAAGGACAGACTTCCCGTGACGTCATAAAATCGACTTTAAATATTTCCCGGTCTTTAAAAAATGTGAAAAAATTCAGAGTAGAATAACTTTGTATCCTCTATCTATTGCTGCAATAAAAAAAATGTCATGCAAATTGTCCATAGCGACATTAAAACAAAATGCATTCCTACCATGACAAATTTATTCTTTTCAATAATGTCAATAATGTGTAAATAAATTATAGATATTTATCTCCGACTCGTATCCCGACTCATTTCCTCCCAGCAACGCAAATTCAGACTCGTATCATATGTAATTTCCTCCCAGCAACGCAAATATAAACACACTCATCCACGTGATGTTATATTTCTGAGAAGGAAAAAGACAAAGTCACGTGGTCACCAACTGATAAACTGCGTTGTATGAGGGATATAATTGAAATTATTAAACATTAGGAAACATCTAGTAAACGATGTAAAAACAAATTCTTTTTATATGCAAAAAAAAAAAGTATGATATTCATAACTGGTAGTTTTTTCGCATGCCAGTAAACATTGCACAACTACCTGGTTTAATGAAAGATAAAGAAAAGAAAAGAATCTTAATGATATATTAGAATATTAGAATTAAGGTTGTTCCCGCGTTTGCACCACCAATTTTTGTTCTTTGAATTTTCATTATATTTAATTCAAACAAGCTTCGTGCAGTTAAATTATTATATGAAGACATAAATATTTCACTCAATATTCTGAAAAGCCATGCGGAATTTTAAGTTACAGCTCTTGGGTATTTCAAGCGAATTTTTAGTGTTGTTATGCTAGATCATAAGATTATACAGGTAAAGTAGATAGAAAATCAACGATTCTGGTAAATTATAAGCTAGGCAACCTTCACTACGGACAAATATGTTTTAACTTTATCCCTCAAGCATAACAACGTATTAGAAAAATGTAGATTTTAATTAAAAATAATGAGAAAATAAATTTGCAAAGGAACACCTCTGTTTTCTCATTTAAAATATTTTTCCAATACATGATAATTTTTTAAAACAATATTTAAGCAGTTTCAAGATGGCTGCCAAGTTTATCATAGGCTGCTCTCAGATTGATATCTTTGAAATTGATTAGCAAAAAATAATTCTGAGTTGGCTATATTGCGGTAGTTTGCAATACAAAGCTTCGATTTTTTTACAAATACAATACGAAAGAAAAATATAACAATTACGGTTTGGATTTCGAGTTATGGGTATTTTTCTGCAAGAATTCCACAAAAATATCAGTTTTACACGTTAATCAATTGGGGAGCAAATACTTGATTATCTCAAAATAATATTGCTTTATCTACCTTGAATGGAGTATCGAACTTATTTTTTTACTAAAGAAATGGATGACGGGTGCAAAGTTATGGTACCCAATTTTTTTTCAGATTAACGATATAGCTTTGGCCGCCATTACCCGATTTTCATGAAGTTCCTGACGAAAAATCTCACTGTCCCAAATTCGGGACGCGTCTCATAGTTTGAAAACCGCTGTTCTAGAGCCCTGAAAGTATTGTTAAAAAATTACTGAATTCCATTTTGTGACGTCACGCGGCGGCAAGGCCTATCTTTTTCTTAAAAAGTGGCGCGTTTCGTGACGTCACAAAGAGAACTTACAATAATTTTTTAAAAATAGTTCCCGGTCTGTAAAAAATCTGAAAAAAATCAGGGTAGCACAAATTCCCCCTCTTTCCATTTCTGCAATAAAAATTCTAATTATAATTGGCTGAAATGGGGTAGCTGGTGAATATATCAAGTGCAGTTGTCAAAAGGATATGGAACGTTCCATCTACCTAAATCCAAACAATAACTCAGTGTAATGAATTTAACTCGATCTATATACTGTAAGAATTATAATAGAACGAGAGAAAAAAATACACAACTTTATTTATTTTCTCTCACTAATAAGGGAGAGAAAAATTACTGTTAAAATTAATGATGAAACTAGTAATATTAAAAATATATACATTGGCTTAGCACAAGGATCAATATTGGCACCTAAATTTTTCCTAATTTATGCAAATAAATTTTTTTCTTTGTTAAAAAACTGTAAAGTTTATATGTTTGCCGATGATTTACTTGTTATTTGCTCTCACCTTAATTTTGAAGAAGCACAGAACATAATGCAATGCAATATAGACTTACTTTCTTAATTTACACATGATAGAGGATTAGTGCTTAATCTACAAAAGACTAAAGTTATGCATATATTTAATAAATTTTTAAGGGCTGGAGAATTATTAACTTTGAAAGCTCACACTAATGAATGTTTACATAACTATCAGCTGGGTTGTATATATATATATATATATATATATGTGTAATGTTCTTCAAGAAGTATACCAAAACATAAATATTTGGGGGTCATTATAGCTCAAGATTTTAAATGGGATGCTCATGTAAATAATCTAATTAAAAAACTAAGATTTGCACTCTCTCAAATTTTTGCAATTAAAAAATATGTTGATGAAAAGACCCTAAGATCTGTTTATTTTTCATTAGTTCATTCTCATTTAATTTATGGTTTAACGTCATGGGGTTTTGTTCCTTCTGGGGCATTTATTGCACTCGCTAAAATGCAAAAAAGAATACAAAAAAATATGAAAAAGGGGGTATAATTTAACTCAAATGATAATAACATATTTAAACATTGGGGTGTATTTGCCTTTAAAGAAAAATTCTGAGTACTTACTATTAGTAGAAAGATATTTTGATGAGTCGCATGGCCTCCCCAGAGTTCATATATATGAGACTAGAATTGCTGGTAATAATCCACTCATAGCCCCTAGAAGCTTAAATAGATTTGGAGAGAGGACCAGTAATTATATTTTGCCAAGACTCTGGAATGCTCTACCGCCATCCCTTAAACATTTTGATACGAAAGCTTAAGTTAAAATTGAATTAAAAGATGGTTCCTAGATCATACATAATAAAACTCTTCTTTGCAGCTAATATCTATATATATATATATATATATTTTTTCTTCTTTTTCAGGTAATTATGTTAAATTTACAATATAAATATTCACACATTACTCATTTTCTGTAATTTAAAGGGGGTTAAATTGCAGTTAATTAATTCAATTAATTTAACTGTTGTTTTTAATATAAAAATTCAACTGTTTAAAAATAATAATAATAACGGGAAAACAATGTTGATCATAAATTATATAAGCAACTACTTAATATAACAATATTAATTCTTTATAATATATCCTTTACTCTTTCTACTATTAAAATTAAATATTTGAAAATGTTAATAGTATAACTTAATTTCTATATATGAACATCTTCTCTTAGCTTTATTCAATGATTTACTATCCTAAAATACAGGTGTTATTTCTATTATGTTTTGGCAAAGTACAAAATACTAAAATCAAACACCTGATTGCATGGATGGGGTCCGCCGGGTCTGGTATGGGGTTGGGCCTTCTTTGTCTATAATGCAGTTGGGTTTATCTTCAGTTTCAGATATGAACATCGAATATGTTTATTTTGTGTCTTGTTTTTTTTTTTTTTTCAATTTGTCTCAGCTATATGTGTAAATAATTTCAAATTGTATTTAGAATTTTAGGGAATGGTTAAAAAATTGTTATCATGTAACTTGTATTATTGGTTTAAATTAATTTTCACTATTGAGAATTAAAAAAATATATCTATATTTATAAAAAAACATTTTTACAATATATTTAAAATATTAAATATTTTTTTGTAAAAAAATATTATATTTTGACAATAGATTAATGTAATGTGAACTAGAAATATAAGGCTTTGCCATTTCTGGACACTACTGTACAACTTAAGGTAAAATAAAAAAAAAAATAAAATAATTCCTCCATGGTCTCCATGGGAAAGCTCTATATTAGAAATTTAACGATGAATCTCAAGTTACTGCTTGAGTCAAAGAATATTTCCCTGCAAACGAATCGAATGAAATAAATTTAAAAAAATCGAGAATGTTCTAAAACTTAATCGCTTATGGTTTGAGCAAATTCAGTCTCGCAGTTTTCTTACACAGCTCCATTTCCGGTTTTCGTCCATAAGGCCAATGTTAAACTTCTGCTTCAGTTTTCACAAAACTGGTAAGACAGATTCGCTTCAAAATTTGTATACCACCTATTGATGATGAGTTCTAAGTCCCCTGCAAGTTTTGTTGAATTCAGGCGGTACGATTGTGAGATCCCAACCTACTGAGATTCGTCCTTAAAAATTTATTTAAAAAATTTGGATCAACCGATTGTTTTGAAATTTTGTATAGATTTTTTGGTGTTTAGATCTGTCTCTAAAAAATAAATTCAGAATTATTATGATATAGCTAAAGTTTACATGTTAATCAAATGGGACTACAACAATCGATGTTTCGTATTATCTTACCCTTCAGTTTATTTTATATCGTCAATTGAAGGACCTCTAGAATAAATGCATTGGACTAAAAGCTGCCAAGAAAAGGGGTATATGGTCGAAAAAACATATTTTTTTGAATAAATATTTATGCAAAGTTTTAGAAAATCTGAACAAAACTGGTAGCATTAATATGCACTATCTTTTTTATCTCTGCAATAACAGTAAAACTGTAGTTGGTAGGTTTACATGTTAATTGAAAGTATTATAGGAAATGGTTTTTTTGATTCAAAGAAATTTTAATTTCTTTTCAAAACTACCAACTTTTTAGATAACAAAAATAATACTAGCTTTTTAATGATCGATCATAAAGGCTAAAACATTTTCAAATTTTCAGACTGTTTAATTCCTTAGCATCCTCATTAACATTGTGAATATTTTTTATAGACATTACTTAGCACCAAGAAGTTGCAGAAAAAATTTCAAAACAAAATTGAACGAGCTGATATTTTTAATTCAAGTTTTTAAATTTTCAGTGTATAGAGTTTTCCCATGGAGAACTAAACTGAAAAAATTAATAAAAAATTGACTTGAACAATAATAATTATTTTGTTATATTAATTTAAGGAAAGAGATAGGAATAAAGCAACAAACCTTACCACGATGAGATGTCCGCAGAAGGTGAATCTTGTTGGAACAGTTGACATAAATATTTACAAATACATTATGAGACGTTTCGACCAACATTTAATGTATTTGTAAATATTTGTGTCATCTGTGCCAACAAGATTCACTTTCTGCGGACATCTCATCGTGGTAAGGCTTGTTGCTTTATTCCTATCTCTTTCCTTAAATTAATACATCCAACCGCAATTGGAGGTCGAGCGTGGTGCAGTGCATTGACCGGTTCTCGTTAGATCACCGAAGTCAGGCTACGTCGAGCATGGTTAGTACTTGGATGGGTGACCGTTTCAAGTAAAAAATATGCTGCTCCCTCCCTGGGGTAAATTCGTCTCGCTTTCCACCCAGTGCAGTGATGCACTTGTGTGTGGTTCCCCAGGCTTTGGACATCGCTTTGGTCCATTGAGAAAAAGTAGAGGTGTCCGTCCTGACTGAGGTTTTCCACGGTTCCCTCAGTCTCACCTCAGCGAATGCTGGGACGCGTAAGCATGCAGGCCGTGGCCACTATCCGTTCCCTACCTTATCCCTACCCAGTACCCCGCCGAGAGCTGTAAGCTCTTAGAGGTGTATCCTTGTAAAAAAAAAAAAAAATTGTCTCCTTTTCCTTTTAATAATATATAATAATTATTTTGAAATTTTTCTGTCGCTTTTAGGTCTGTACTAAAGTCTGTCCATAAAAATATTCAGAATTTTTGTTTCTGCTTAAGGTAGAGATAACGCCGAACAGCGCTGTTCGACCTACTCCCATTTGATTAAACCTTAGCAAATTCACAAAAATTCTGATTTTTTCTTTTTTACAGGTAGATATTAGTGCCTAAAATAAGCCATACAAAAATTTTCAAAAGACTTTAACTAACCGATTTTTTTTTTTTAATTAAGATCTTAGTTTGTGTCTCCATGGGATAGCCCTATGCTGAAAATTTAAAAAATTAATTAAAAAAAATTGGCTCGTTAAAATTGTATTTAAATTTTTTTATGGCTTTCAGGCACTAATATCTGTCTCTCAAAAAAATTTCAGAATTGTTGTGAATTTGTTAAGGTTTGCATGTTAATCAAAGGAGACTACGTCAAACAGCTGATCAACGTTATCTCTACCTTAAGTTTACATGTTAAAAAAATGAAACTACATCGATTAGCTGATCCGTGTTACCTAACCCTAGAACATAAAGCAAGCTTGGGTCAGATATTTTGAGGAAAAAAAAAGTTGGTAGAGAATGCGCTTCTTAATTTTAACTTTAAGGGTAAGGTAACGCCACCAATGTTAAAAAAAATCCCTCTCACAAAAATTCTGAAAAAAAATTAAAATGTTCTCCTCTATACCCCCTATCAGTAGCTAAAATATCAGGTATACAAATACGATCTAGTTTTTGAGTTATAAAATTTTAAAGTTGACTACTTTAACATGGAGAAATGAAACTCCCATGTTAAATTGGTCAACTTTAAAAATTCATAACTCAAAAACTAGATCGTATTTGTATACCTGATATTTTAGCTACTGATAGGGGGTGTAGAGGAGAACATTTTAAATTTTTTTCAGAATTTTTGTGAGAGGGATATTTTTTAACATTGGTGGCGTTACCTTACCCTTAAGAAAAGTCATAAATAAAATGGTATAAATAGAAAATAAAACTATCTTAGTTCAGTTAAGCGATATATATACCGAGCTACCTTTATTGAAATTCTTACATAATATCCACACAATATATTTTATAAGCACAAGAATTCTATTTAGAAGCTAACAAAGAAATGGATCTAAATTGAAATATCTGAATATTTAATATCGAAATATTAAGACACAATAGAAAATTGCCACCAAATTTTCTGAGACAGTTCTCGCAATTTAAAACAGTGCAGATTTAAAATTACAATAATTGATATTTTATCTTCAATAAACATGAATTATGGATAAATGTCTGAAATATTTCTATTTTTTATTTTTAAAAAGCACAGTTAATACAGGCTAATATTCAGAACAAATCAACTGAAAGTAAATGCTAAAAAGTGCATTGTCCCCCAACACCTTTTATATAATTGAAACTTGAAATTAAATTTTAAAATAAATTTTTAAACAATTTCATTTTACTAAACTTCACTTGGTTTTTATTAAAATTGTAAAATATTTTCTCTAGTAATTTTAACGGTAGCACAAGTATCAAAGGTTTGAGAATTAAAAAAAGAAAAGCGACCTAACATAAAGCTTCTTATTCCACCTTCTAAAAATTAATTAATTTAGTAAGTTACATTTATTAGAGACTGCAAATCAAGTAGTTGGAAAATTTCAGAAATTAAAAAAGAAAATGCTAAAAAATTAATTTATTTTTTTACTTTTATTCATGACAATTATTGTAAAACGAAAAAAAAAAATAAAATAAATTGGCAAAATTTATTTTATTATTATTATTTTTTTAGAACTTATCAACAATTCAAAAAATCTTTGATATGAAAAGCAGTAATTTTTAATTTAGCAAATATTTAGAAGAATTAATGTAAAATATTTTGTTGAAAAGTAAAACCTTGTTAATATTATTTAAAAGTTACAGCTGATTTGAAGCCTCTATATTTTGCTCAAAGCTACGGTAGATAATAGAAATTTTAAAGCTAAAGAAAGGACATAGACTCAGTACTGTGATAATGATGTACTGCAAGCAAGTTAGAAGATAGTTTAAGCAGAGGTCTGAAATTATGCTTCTAATTTAGGCAGGGAGAGGAAAGTTTGATAATGTTTGGAAAAATGGACAATCTAAATAATTTTTATAATTTTTTGGTCATCAAATTATGCTACTCTGATTATATAGAGGCTGGAAAGATATTGTAAAAAAGTTGGTCAAAGTTTGAATTCAAACCAACACCCTTTTTAGATCCTATCTTTGAATTAAAAATGCATATTGACGTTTGTATAATATTTCAATATTTTTTTTTAATAACAGTTCCCAAGTATCCAAAAATATGAGAAAATTAGTGTAGCATAATTGAGTTGCATGCAATAAAAATATTTCATGAAAATTTTATGTCCATTGGAAACTTCTTGAGAGATTTATATTAATTCCACTTTTTGGGAAAAAAATCAAATCTTAATAATTTTGTTTCTCAAAATTTCAAGTAATATAAGTATTCAAATTCAGAATATAAATTACAATTTGATATTTTCAAAGAATGTCTACAGCATTTGATACTTTCAAAACTGAAATATTCTCCAGTATTGAACTAAAATGCTGTATGAACAATAGTTCGAGACAAAATCAACCGAAGTAATTTCCTAACCTCATCTCTCCCCGCCTCTAAGCTTCAAGCTACGCTCTGCCCGACTAATTCTGGAAAAGGGTTCGGGTGAACTCAATGTAGTCCAGAGCCCCGGGGATGGTTCTGTTGGCCTTCGGGTCTTCGTAAGGCTGCATTCGGGAGACGCAATAGTCGGCCATTTCTTTGGTCAGGTTCTGAAATACAAAGGTGTGGTTAGTAAAATTGTTTTTTTAATAAAGGAGTCATCATAGAAGGTTCAGTAGCCAGTTCAATAGACTCCTGACGACGAGCTGGTTCTATTGGATTGGCTACTGAAGCTTCTATGACAATTCCTTCCATGGATTACAAAGAAAGAGTCATCATAGAAGATTCAGTAGCCAGTTCAATGGAACCAATTCTTTTACAGGAGTCTACTACACTCACTACCGTAACATTATTACACTACCGTTTCATTACATTTTTCCTTGATATTAATAGCAGGAATTGTCATAGAAGGTTCAATAGCATAATTTTGTATGGGTTCTGCTCAACTGGCTAATGCAATGTCCCATTTAACTTTGCAAAACAAATTCTACAGTATAACAGATCTTAGTTTACGTGTGGATTCGATTACGCGCGACGGCCATCTTGGAAGTCATAACATGGCTAAGATAGGGGGCGCCAGTCGGTCTAGACGTATAGTCTGGCCATGTCAGGCGTAAACTTAGATTTGTTTTACTGTAGTGGATACTCACGGCATAAAGCTCCTCCTTGGTGACGTAGGGCCGTTCTCCGTTGGTGATTGCTCGGAAGGCGTTCTCAATCTCCTCTGAACTCTGAACGTTCTCCGTCTCCTTGCTGATCATGAAAGCCATGTACTCTTGCAGCGAGACGAAGCCATCGCGGTTAGGGTCAACGTGGTCTGGAAAAAACAGTCAGTTAGCTCCAACATATGGAAGGAATTGTCATAGAAGGTTCAATAGCCAGTCCAATGGAACCAGCTCCTTTTCAAGAGTCTATTGCACTGGCTACTGAACCTTCTATGATGACTCTTTCTTTGTTATCCATGGAAGGAATTGTCATAGATGGTTCAATAGCCAGTTCAATGGAACCAGCTTATCGTCAGGAGTCCATTGGACTGGCTATTGAAGCTCCTAGGTTGATATCTCACCTAGGATTGTCTCGAACTCAGGGTCAGGTTGCCCCTCCTCCACCATGGGAAGGTCATATCCGAGAGCTCTCAGACAGGACTTGAACTCGTGATGGTTCAGTCGTCCGGTCTTCTCCTTGTCAAAGTGCTTGAACATCATCGAGAATTCCTTCAGAGCATCCTCGGACACTCCACTCTGGTTGCGGGCTTGGATCTGCTGCTCGAGGTTGTGTTGCATTCGCATGCCCAGTTGGTCAAGTTGGTCCCACTGCTGGGCTAGACCCACCGTGCTGAAAACAGGTGGAAGTTGATAAGAAAGAGATCTTATATGGACAACCTACATGATTCTTAAGGGTTAGGTAACATGGATCAGCTAATCGACATAGTCCCATTTCATTAACATGTAAACCTTAGCATTTTTTTTTTTTTTTTTTTAGACAGTCTTTAGTACCAAGAAGTTGCAGAAAAAATTTCAAAACAATTGGACGAACCATTATTTTTAAATTAATTATTTAGTTAAGCTCCCCATGGGAAAGCTCTATACTGAAAATTTAAAATCTGAATGGACAACCTGCATGAAAAAGTTTTATTCCAGAAATGAATAGAGGGTACCAAATTATGCCACTCTGAATTTTTTCAGATTTTTTTGAGACCTGGAACTATTTTTAAATAATGTCAATCAACTCATCCATGTTACCTTACCCTCAAGGTAAGATACTATGGAAATTATTTTTTGATGGTAAAAAATATAAAATTTAGAATTGATAAAATTTACAAAATTTGCCGGTTTCCCACCTGTGCTCGGTGTAACGGTTGTCCAAGATGAGGTGTTCCTCAAGGATGGCTCCCAGGTCCTCTATCTTTTTCAGATCAGAACGACGAGCACGCACTTCAGCTGCCTTGCGCTGAAAACAAAATTTACAGTCAATATCTCAGAATATACAAATGCTGTTAATTAATTATTTGAAAAATCGAACTAAGCAATATTTATTTATTAAGGGTAAGATAACACGAAACATTGATTGTTATAGTTCCATTTGATTAACATGTAAACCTTAGTAACTTCATAATAATTCTGAATTTTTTTTTAAAGACAGTTCTTACGTTGGTACCAAAAAAATATAAAAAAATTTTAAAACAATCGCTCGATCCAATTTTTTTATATTAATTTATTATGTAGTTTAAGTCTCCATGGGAAAGCCCTATACTGGAAATTTAAAAAAATTAATTTGAAAAAATCAGTTCGAGCGATTGTTTTGAAATTTTGTCTATATATATTTTTGGTGTCAAGAACTGTCTTAAAAAAAAAAAAAAAAAAAAAAATCAAAATTATTGCAAGGTTTCTAAGGTTTACATGTTAATAAAATGGGACTAGAACAATTGATGTTTCATGTTATCTTAGCCTTAAAGAAGATAGAAACACAAACGATAGAAAAAGATTTGTTAAGAAAGGAGATAGTTCCCGCTTATGGCTGTCATTGACCCAGCAAAAAGAGAAAAATTAATTAAGGGTAAGATAACGCCACCAATGTTAAAAAAATCCTTCACATAAGAATTATGAAAAAAAAATTAAAATGTTCTCATCTACACTCCCTATCAGTAGCTAAAATATCAGGAATACAAAAACGAGCTAGTTTTCGAGTTATTAATTTTTAAAGTTGACTAATTTACCTCCATGTTAAGTTATTCAACTTTAAAAATTAATAACTCAAAAACTAGATTGTATTTGTATACCTGATATTTTAGCTACTAATAGGGGATGTAGAGGAGAACATTTTATTTTTTTTTTTTTATAATTTTTGTGTGAGGGATTTTTTTTTAACATTGGTGGCGTTATCTTACCCTTAAAACAACGCAATGCTTGTATATTAGGTTTGACTCGCCGCTCGTTCTTAGAGAGAGAGAGAGGGATTCTTGGCTTGAATGCATTTGGTGCGCCACTCTCTAGCCATGGACAGCTGTTTTGGCCTACCGGGCCTCATCAGCATGGCGAGGAGAGAGAGGCAGTAGCTCCCAGCCAGGTCTGCATGAGAGCAAGGCTATCGAGCTACTGCCAAAGTAGCAGAGTTCGCAGGGCCTTTTTAAAATTTAAAAATTATAAATGTTTGTTTGTAATCGTTGTGTAATTATTGGCATACTTGTAACATGACTTTGAGTCTACAGATGTATATTGTTGTATTGTCGAAAAACAATGAAACAATGGATAACATGTAGGAAATTTTTTTATTGCAGAAATGAATAGAGGGTACCAAATTATTCTACTCTGAATTTTTTCACATTTTTTTGAGTCCCAGAACTATTTTCAAATAATTATTGAAAGTCCTGTAAGTTAAGTTGGCACCCCTGAATTCTTAATAAAAAGGATAGAGACTGGACGCCTATTGACGCCTCCAGGGGGTGTGGCCGTACTTTCAATAATTATTTAAAAAAAGTTCCAGGACTCAAAAAAATAAAAAAAATCTGACAAAATTCAGAGTAGCATAATTTGGTACCCTTTATTCATTTCTGCAATAAAAATTTTCCATTACACAATAATCTTTGCTCACCTCGGCAAAGTCACCCAAAAGTTCTCCTCAACTCCAAAACAAAAGCATACCTTAGTTGCTTCCAGTTGACTTTCCAGGTTTCCAGACCCCTCCATCATTGACGTGCTGCAAGTTGAAACAGGTTAGAACAAGTTCACAGCTGTGTCACGAAAAAATAACCCGCAGTAACTTGTTACAGCTAAAACATTATCTTAGTTTTTGCTTTTACCAGGCTCAAACTTTTAGAATTCAGTAAGATTTTATGATTCAAAACTTTTCATGATTTGGCTGAGGGAACCATTGAAAGCTTCAGTTGCAACAATATCAGAATTTTTAAAAGACACTGCTTTAGAAGTTATTGTTAATGAGAGTATATTTTGTCATATCAGGGTTTCAGTTAATACTAAAAAAATTTATTTTTAATGAAAAAACTGATTAAGGGAAAGACAACACGAAACATTGATTGTTGTAGTCCCATTTGATTAACATGTAAACCTTAGCAACCTCATAATAATTCTGATTTTTTTTTTTTTTTTTTTTAGACAGTTCTTAGCAACAAAAATATGTAGAAAAAATTTCAAAACAATCGCTTGATCCAATTTTTTTATATTAATTTATTAGTTTAGGTCTGCATGGGTAAGCCCTATACTGGAAATTTAAAAAAAAATGGATCGTCCGATTGCTTTGAATTTTTTTCTACATAGAAAAAAAAAAAATTCTTAGTGCTAAGAACTGTCTCCAAGAAAAAAACAGAATTATTATGAGGTTGCTAAGGTTTACATGTTAATCAAATGGGACTACAACAATCAATATTTTGTGTTATCTTACCCTTAATGGGAATACATATTAAATATTTAGGAATACAAAAACATATTTTTATGGTGAGAATTTCAAGACATCCTTATAGAAATTATCAGGTTATTTAGAATAAAAATGTCGGAAAAAAATGCACAAAAGCAATCTGTGTAATATAAAAAAAATCACAGAGTTAATTAACCACATCATATTATTTTAATAAATTTAAAAAAAAAAAAAATTAAAGAAAAAGGACAGACTACCATAAAAAGTATAAAAAACATACATTTTTTTTCAGCTATTAAAATATGGTGCTTGTCTACCCTTTTTCTTATCAAAAATATAAATTAAAAAATAAAATAAATAACTGTGATTTTTTTTTTTACACTAAACAAAAATGTTACCATAAAAATGTTATCAGAAAAAAAAACAAACATTGATAAATAAAAACAAATATGTTAAAAGAAAAAACGTTGGTTAAGAATACAGAATACTCAAACTGCATCACCTTTTCATATTTCCTATGCCTCCCCATGTTATTTTTGATGTCACTTTTTTCAGAAACTTATAATCATAAGACTTTGATTGATCCCTTAAAATAAACGCTAGTTCATTAGCTATATGCACCAATGCTTTTATTTTTTTAAATTCTAATGAAATTAAATTTTAATTTTATTTTAATTTTTAATTCTCAAAATTAAACTGTAATTAAAATTCAATTTGATTAGAAACTTAGAAAAAAAATAAAAGCATTGGTGCATATAGCTAATTAACTAGCGTTTATTTTAAGGTATCAAGCAAAGTTGTACGATTATTAGTTTCTGAAAAAAAGTGACGTCAAAAATAACATGGGGAAGCATAGGAAATACGAAAAGGTGATGCAGAGTCTTAATACTAGGAAACTAAATCAACGTGGTAGTCAAAAACAACAACAACAAGTTATCAACACAATGAACGTTAGAAAATTCAAAGCACACATAAAATTCAGCAAACTGCTGCAATTTAAATCTTAAGGGAAAGGTAACACACCCAATGTTAAAAAGAAATCTCACACATGAAAATTATTAAACACATTTTTTTAAAAATGTTCTCATCTACATCCCCTATCAGTAGCTAAAATATCAGGTGTACAAATTCGATTTAGTTTACGAGTTATGAATTTTTAAAATGGGCCAATTTAACATGGAAGTTCCATTTCTCCATTAGCAAATTTAAAAACTCGTAACATAAAAACTAGCTTGAATTTGTAAAACTGTTATTTTGGCTATTGATAGAGGATGTAGAGAAGAACATTAATTTTAAGATATGTCTCATAATTTTCATGTGTGGGATTTTATTTTTAATTGTTAACTTTGAGCGTGTTACCTTACCCTTAATTAATTTTACTGGGATGCAATATATTTACTTAAGACCATTTACACTGAAATGTGGTTTTTAACTTTTAATTTTTATCAGACAACATTGTCAATGCTATAAAGGGACATTCACAAGGCCTTAAGACCACATTTAAGGCTCAATAATTTAAGACCAGAAATTTTGGGTCTAAAAAACACGTCTAAAATCAAGCTTTAAATTATCGAGCCTTAAATGTGTCCTCAAGACTTTGTGAATGCCCCTTATAATTTCCAATAAAACTAAAAGAGAACAAACTGATTTTTTTTTTTTTTCAAGAGTGTCAAACTTCAAATTTAATTACATGCTACTGTATTTGCTAAATGGAAGAATACTTTGAACTGCATAATACCAACATTAGTGAACAGCATCATTGAAATATATACTGTGTTTTTAAAACAATATCATTTTCATAAATATGAAACAATATCAACTATGTTACACATTGTTCTGTCCCTTTTGAAAAATTTCATATCAGTAACATGATAAATGTAGTAAGTAGTTAGTAATGTTAAGACTGCTACAAAATTAGTACACACGGCAGACTTAAAAATAATAAAAAGTCACCCATCCCAGCCTAGTAGACGATACCTGTGAAAAACATGGCCACTTTAATATTGCGGTGGGACTATGGCATGAATTTAGCTTGTTATCAGAAAGGGAATTGTCACAGAAGGTTCAGTAGCCAGTCCAATGGAACCAGCTCATTGTCAGGAGTCTATTGAACTGGCTACTGAACCTTATATGATGACTCTTTGTTATCCATGGAAGGAATTGTCATAGAAGGTTCAGTAGCCAGTCCAATGGAACCAGCTCGTCGTCAGGAGTCTATTGAACTGGCTACTGAACCTTCTATGATGCCCTCCATGAACAATAATTTAATTAAATTAAAACAAGCCACTAATAATAATGATTGTGTTAATTCAAGGAACACCACAGCAGAGGCTACATCTCACTGGATTTGTCACTTTGCAGTCCCAACTTTTTACCAAAGTGAGGAACATTAATTCCAGAATTGACTAAAGTCTTGAAGATGTATATAACTTGCATAATTGTTCTATCACCTGATACTGCCTATTTTGAGTTTTTATTTTATTATCTCTTTCATGGACAATATGAAATAACATACACACTTAAGGCAAAATTAAGATAACAGCCCATGAGGCAAATGAAAAAGTTGCTAATGGACAACCTGCATGAAAAATTTTTATTGCAGATAAATGAATAGAAGGTACCAAATTATGCTACTCTGTTTTTTTTCAGATTTTTTTGAGACACAGAACTATTTTTTAAATAATTTTTGAAAGTTCTGTAAGTTAAGTTGGCACCCCTGAATCCTTAATAGAAAGGATAGGATCGAGACGCCTATTGACGCCTTCAGGGGGCGTGGCCCCACATCCAATAATTATTTAAAAATAGTTCTGGGTTTAAAAAAAAAAATGTGAAAAAAATCAGAGTAGCATAATTTGGTACCCTCTATTTATTTCTGCAATAGAAATTTTCATACCGGTTGCCCATTGTTTACCCCCCATGTGTCAAGAGATATATAAAAAAAAAAAAAAATGACTCTTTGGGGTCGAGATTACATTAAAAATTCAATATCTATGTTAATAAAAAACAGGGATTGACTTTTCTTTTTCTTTTCTTATGCCCACATATTGGCCATAAAGCCATTAGCAAACTCAAAATTGGTGTAGGAGAATAATTATATATATATTTTTTTTTCATTGCTCATGTCTGATACCCACTAAAATCTGAGGCACATTAAAAACAATGGTTTGTTACGACCATTTTATGTAGTCTTCAGTCTGCACACGTTTTGAGGGAGCTTACCGGGTCTCAGTAAGCCACAGGTGGAAGGCGTTGGCGTGTTTTGCGAACTCCTTGCGAAGTTTGTCGTTCTCCTCCTGTCTTTGAGCCTCCTTGGCCAGTTCAAGGTCACGCTCCTGCAACAATCAATGTCAACAATCACATTTAACAACAATTAATGTTGTCAACAAAGACATTTTCAACATTCACATTTCAATTTAACTAAATGTAAAAATATCTGCTCTATAATTTAATGGTTAGATAACACAGATCAGCTGATCCAATGTTAATAAAAATCCCATTCATGAATATTATAAAAAAAATTAAAATGTTCTCCTCTACATCCCCTATCAGTAGCTAAAATATCAGGTATACAAAAACGAGCTATTTTTTTTTTTTTTTTTAATAATTATGTTTAAAGTTGAATAATTTAGCATGGAAGTTCCATTTCTCCATGTTAAATTTGTCAACTTTAAAAATTTAAAACTCGAAAACTAGCTCATTTTTGCACACCTGGTATTTTAGCTACTGATGATGGATGTAGAGGAGAACATTTTAAATTTTTTTCATAATTTTAATGAATGGGATTTTTTTAGCATTGGGTCAGCTGATCCGTATTATCTCTACCCTAAAAGCGTTGGAGGGTCAAACAAATTAAAATTTGCATATTAGAAGATAATCATGATATTATAGAGGGTTGATGAGCCCTATTTTATAGTTTTAAAAAGCATTAAAACAGCATTATACATGCCTTATTTTATTCTTCAATTTATATGGTTCAAAAATTTTCAAGATTTAAAAAAAAAATTGGACCTGAAAGATGTCTTAACCAAAGTCATCTGCTTGATACAACAATACTTTATTTTATAAACAAATTTATAACAAAGTATTGTTGGTAATGTCTGTCCTATGAGTGAAAAACATGGGACAGTTGTTGATTTACATGTTAACTTATAGAAAATGACCGTCAATTATGAAAGTTGTTCTGTCTACTAGCGCCAACAATGCCATTACGTTCTCTGCTCTGCTGGCGAAATCAGACACTACATCGTCCCATGTTTAACAATGAAAAAGGCTTCATGCGACAGACATTATAACAGTGGTTTGTAAATAGAAGTCTTTGATCTTAACACATTGTGAATTCCTCCTTATACAGATTCATGACTTTCATATACACTTATTATTACGTACACAGGAAATTAGGTCCAATTTATATCAAATTTTTATTATCCCTGCAATGCTAATTAATATTCATGGGACCAAAATCTTCTTTACTCAAAATCGAGTTTAACCTAACAACAAGTTGCATAATAACAAATTTTTCTGTTAGGAGTATCTCATAGATAGACCATTTTTCTCCCACTCTTTACACCCGATTCAAACAGATGGTTAGCCAAGAAGGTACCAACCTTGATAATTTTCTGCAGGTTCTTCCAAGTGTCGTCCAGAGCTTCCATCGTGAACCAAGTGTACGGATTGGCTGCCACCTGAGCGGGAAAATTCAAATTAATAAATTATTTCACAAGACAAGCAGGGCTATGCTGAGATGGGAGAATGGGGAATTATCTTACAACTCAAATTTTAATTTAACTACTATATTATGATAAGGTACAATTTAACAAGATAAGTTTGACTTAAGTTTCAAGTTTTTTTGAGTCAAGTTGCAAGTTTTTTAACTTAAATTTGGGGACTCTAAAGGGGTTCTTAGAATAGGAGCAAAGTATGCAACTCTCGCGCAAACCTGAAGAAAACTGTGACATAGAAACTCCCTAGTTAACACACAACAACTGCCTGATATCATACTTTGAGAGTTATGGAGTGATTGGCTATAAATTTTAGCATCATCATTTTTGGACCGACTATTTGAGAGACTATTTTGTAAAAATTATGCAACATTTTAGGTGACTATTTTGTTAAAAACAGAGCCTTTTCAGGCAACTATTTTTATAGTTCCAGGCAATTATTTTGATAAAAATAGAGCCTTTTCAGGCAACTATTTTGTGACAAACATGCAACTTTTTAGGCGACTATCTTGTTAAAAATAGACTAATTTTGCGACCTCTACATTTAATTATACGCTTGAAGAGAACATACCTGGTACTTCTTGATCTGATTGTCAAGTCCGGCCAGGGCTTCAAAATCAGCTTGGGCAGATGACAGCGACGCCTGAAAAAAAACATCATAGATAAGAATCCAGTCCTGAAATGTTTTTAGAATGCAAAAATAAGAATACTTGCACATACTTGACTAAACACTTACAGTGAATGGGATCCTCTTTTTTAGTCACCCATTGAGCACATGTATAATTTTTTTATAAAGGTATTATCTGTGTTTTTTTCTGCTGCTCAATAAATATTTATATTATTATTATTATAAATATGCCACCAAGGTCGGACAATTGTAAATAACTAATTAGAGATTTGAGTATTTTTCAGTCACCAGCAACGGGGGGAATTCAAAAACACTTATCTCCGAGGTTTAGCCAAAATATTCAAACATTCTATAGATAAACAACTACTGCAACAATCCAATTATTAGAACAATAATCTGAATATGAATATCATTAACAAAGATGCAAATACTTTAAATAGTTTCTAATAATAGAGGCTTCAAGTCAGCTGATTTTACGGTGTTCCCACCATCCTATCTAAACCTATGTAGAAAAAAAAAAAAATGAGAAATTGTTTTTTTGGCATTAGAATAGAGATAACATGTTCAAGGTTAATAAAAATCACATTCATGAAAATTAAAAAAATTAAAATGTTCTCCTCTACACCCCTATGGTTTTCCCATGGAGAGCCAAACCAAAAACTTAAGGGTAAGATAACATGAAACATTGATTGTTGTAGTCCCATTTGATTAGCAACCTCATAATAATTCTGATTTTTTTTCCAGACAGTCCTTAGCACCAAAAAAATGTGGAAAAAATTTCAAAACAATCGGACGATCTAATTTTTTTAAATTAAATTTTTAAATTTTCAGCATAGGGCTTTCCCATGGAGACCTAAACTAATAAACTAATTTAAAAAAATCTGATCGTCCGATTGTTTTGAAATTTTTTCTATATTTTTGTGCTAAGAACTGTATTAAAAAAATTCAGAATCATTATGAGGTTGCTAAGGTTTACATGTTAATCAACATTTAATTTTTAAGAATTTGTACGTTTGGACGTGTCTTACCATTTCATTCAGAGTGCCTTCATTTTATTGATTGTGTCTTTATGTTTTGAAAATGACCAATAAAGAATTGAATTACCATTTCATTCAGAGTGCCTTCATTTTATTGATTGTGTCTGAATGTTTTGAAAATGACCAATAAAGAATTGAATTGAATGGGACTACAACAATCAATGTTTCGTGTTATCTTACCCTTAATTAAAAAAAAAAAAAAAAAAAAATCGTCTCCCGATTTTTTTTTCAGAATTTTTGTGAATTCGCTAATAAATGGAGCTAAAAAATCAGTTGTCTACCATCTCTAAGAAAGAACAGAACACAAAATTAACAACGGTACCTGGAATTGTGCGTGCGCCTCTCTGAGTGCCCTGATTTCCTCGATCGAGTTGCACCTGACAGGGTCTGTCAGATCCTCCTCCGCGTTCTCAAACCAGGAGTTGAAGGCCGAGGCTTTCTTCGCGAAGGTCAGGTAGAGTTCCTCAATCTGACGGAACTGCTCTTGCATGCGGAGCAGCCGTTGTTTACGAGCATCAGAGTCGCTCAGTAACTGCTGCCACCTGGGGGCAGAAACATCAACTTTAGAGACAAAAATATGCGGTATTGAGTCCATAAAGGACCAAAAGATGGCGCTGACGTCTGAATTTTTTGCTCTTTCGGGGGCATACATAACCAAAATGTGTCAATTGCCCCAAAATACCAACCAATTGATCAATCTTTGCATCGAGGATACGGCAAAACCTATTGGTGTCATAAAGTTAGTGCGAACCTAGTGGTAACTGCTGGAACTACGTGCGTCTGGCGAGGATTGCTGTATATGAATAACATTGTAAAATCATGTAAATGCTTTGTCAGCAGCCACAGCATAATTTTACAGAAATGACAACACCATAATTAGTTGGCAAATACTTTCGGACAAATATAAAAAAAAATTCAACTTTGTAAGAGGACATAAAGGACCAAGAGATGGCGCTGACGTCTGAAAATTTTGCTCTTTACATCGAGGATACGGCAATACCTATAGCATGGGGAGAATAAAAAAAATTATCAAATTTCTAGGAAAGAAATCATTTACAAAGATGAAATTTTTTTTTCTATTTGTCAGAAAGTATTTTACAACTAATTATGGTGTAGTAATTTCTATAAAATTATTTTGTGGCTGCTGAAATCATGTAAAATCATTTGCATGATTTTACAATGTTAATTATATACAGCAATCCTCGCCAGACGCACGTAGTTCCAGCAGTTACCACTAGGTTCGCACTAACTTTATTATGCCAATTTCAACCATTTTGAATAGGGCTTTCATAGGAGATAAAATATTGAGTTTCTGGATGTATTACAATTATTTTAATAATTTAATAGGAGACAAAAGGAGTTGTCACATGTGGGGGACATATAATAATTATGTTTAAAATTTGTAGAAGAAGTTGAAAAAATATGTTAAAAATCGTTAAACTCCTTCTATGCACTATCAACTGAACTTGACTCGTTGCCTGGCAACATGAAGAGAGAAGAGAAAGAATCCTATCTCTATTGGCTAACTAGAATTAAAAAAGGGTTTAAACGCCAAAACATGGGCATATGAAAAGAAAGAGAATATTAATATTGTAGAAGATGCACAAAAGTTGGGCAATCATAGTTAATGTAATTAATAGATAAGTGTTTCTATAATGTTAAGGGTAAAATAACGCCACAAATGTTAAAAAAAATCCCTCGCACGAATATTATGAAAAAAATTTAAAATGTTCTCCACTACACCCCCTATCAGTAGCTAAAATATCAATTATAAATACGATCTAGTTTTTGAGTTATTAATTTTTAAAATTAACTACTTTAAAATGAAGAATTGGAACTTCCATGTTAAATTAGTCAACTTTAAAAATTCATAACTCAAAAACTAGATCGTATTTGTGTACAGTACCTGATATTTTAGCTAATGATACGGGATGTAGAGGAGAACATTTTAATTTTTTTTTATAATTTTTGTGCGAGGGATTTTTTTTTTTTTTTAAACATTGGTGGCATTATCTTACCCTTAAAAACTGCATTTTATACAGTATAACAGAACTTAGTTTACCTCTAGACAGTTTAGAATACTAGATGGTGGCCGATAAATCAACCAATGAAAAGGCTAGAATAACAGCTGGCCACCTTTTCATTGGCTGATATATCCGGCGTCGTCTAGTATTCTGAACTGTTTAGAGGTAAACTAAGATCTGTTATACTGTATATGAATGGCTTCAAACTATGAGAAATCTTCTTCTTTTCTTATGCCCACGTTTTGACGTTTAAGCCATTTTACTTCTAGCAAGCCAATAGAGATAGGATTCCTGCTCTTCCCGCTTCATGTTGCCAGGCAACAAGTCAAGTTCCGATTTTAATGCAGAGCATCTAAATAGATGCCCTCTGTCTTGGGGTTCTTTTTTACATAATTTACAAATGTCACTATCTTGGATTTTAAATCTCTTCTGGTGGCATCCAAGGTAGTCATGGCCTGTGCCTAATCTAAATTTAGCAGTGTCTGTGAGTCAATTGTAAATATGAGTTTTAGCGAATATAAATATGAGGTCTCCCCATACTTTATTACTTGCTTGTTCCTTCCAGTCTAGATCAACTTTTTGTTTCACTGCACTATTGATATGAGCTTGAATTGAGTAAATGGATATATTTGTTGTTGGCTGTGTCATCTTACTGCCCATCTTGGCTAAATGAGAAATGACTGTTGATTGTTTTAGCTTTAGTACTGACATGTCCTATAAACCTCAACATATAAAATATACTGTACATGGAAATATGATTGTAGGAAAAAATGGAATGGAGGCTTCAAGTCAGCTGATTTTGCGGTGTTTCCACCGTCCTATCTAAACCCATGTTAAAAAAAAAATAATAATAATAATAAATAAAGAACTTTCAAAATTGCTTTTTTGGCATCAAAGATTTTTTTTAGAAGAATATTAGTTCTCTATATTTTTTTAGAAGAAAATTAGTTCTCGATTTTTTATCAGAAGACCCATAAATGGAAAGGGGAGGAGAAGGGGGAGGGGAGATGGTTTCAAATTAATAGCTTTAATAGTTACTGAGAAAAATTTCAAATTTTCTAACATAGTGGCTTATGGAGAAAATTTTTCCGCCGGGGATCACTTGAAGCATCTATTAATAAAAGATATTGAATTCTGAAGGGAAGGTAGTGTACATGTACAAATTTTTGTAATTTGTGACTGACCGCATGATGACGTCAGCATGTCTCTTGGTGATTGCAGCCGACTGGTCGTGGTTAGCGTTGATCAGCTGATCCTTGAGGGCCGTGATGTTCTGAATACCCTCGTGTTCAAACGCATGCAGACCTGTCCAACATTGTCAACTTTAGTACAAAGACATTAATACTACCGGAGAGCTTACATTAAGGATTAAAAATCTATGACTTTTTACCAGCATGTCTCAGAGAAGTGGAAAATGAAAAACTATTAAGGATTAATCTCAGTAGATTGATATCTCGCAATCGTAGCACCTGAATGCAATAAGACTTGTAGAGGACTTAGAACTCACCATCAATAGGTGGCATACAAATTTTGAAGCGAATCTGTCTCATCAGTTTTGTGAAAACTGAGGTAGAAGTTAAACATTATCCTTTTGAAAGAAAACTGCAAGACTGAATTTGCTCAAACCATAATCAAATAAGTTTTAGAACAATATTGATTTTTTAAAATTCATTTCATTTGATTCAATTGCAGGAAAATATTCTTTGGCTCCAGCAGTAACTGAGATTAATCGTTAACTAAAAAATATCGGCTTGTTAAATTGTTTTGAAACTTTTTCTATGGCTTTTGGGCACTAATATCTGCCTCTCAAAAATATTTCAGAATTTTTGTGAATTTGCTAAGGTTTACATGTTAATCTTATTAACACGCCCAATGTTAATAAAAATCTAATTCATAAAATTTATGAAAAAATTTAAAATGTTCTCCTCAACATACCTTATCAGTAGGTAAAATATCTGGTATACAAACATGAGCTAGTTTTCAAGTTATGAATTTTTGAAGTTGACTAATTTAACATGGGAGTTCAATTTCTACATGTTAAATTAGTCAACTTCAAAAATTCATAACTCGAAAACTAGCTCATTATTGTGTACCTGATATTTTAGCTACTGATAAGGTATGTTGAGGAGAACATTCTAAATTTTTTTCATTTTCATAAATGGGATTATTATTAACATTTGGCGTGTTATCTATACCTTAAGGGTAGTACATCAAACAGCTGATCGGCATTTCTCTACTTTAACTGGCTCCTGAGGACTCTCACCTGCGTCGAAGGTCTCCTGCTTGGTGAGCAAGGTCTGCACGGTGGAAAGGTCCCTCCCGAACTCCTCTGACCTCACGTGTGTCTCCTTGTCTGCAATCCAGGACTCCACAACGTCGGCCTTCCACATGAACTGCAGGTACGCAGAGTTGTCCATCAAACGTGCCTTGCGACGAGCAGCCAGACCACTGAGGTGCTCCAACTTGCTCTGTGGACAAGACCAATCTGTCAGTCTGGGTGATTATGTATGGGGCAAAGTCTTCTGCTCGTTGTTAGTAAAAAAAGTATTGTTGTGTAATGTCTGTCGCGTGAAAGGAAAAACATGGGACGGTAGTTGATTTACAAGTTAACTTATGGAAAATGACCGTTAATTATGAAAATTGTTGTCTACTAGCGCCAACAATGTCATTACGTTCTCTGCTCTGGTGGTGAAATCAGGCACTACGTCATCCCATGTTTAACAATGAAAAAGGCTTCATGTGACAGACATTATAAACAATGGTTTGTTACAACCATTGCGAGTAGAAGACTTTGGTAGGGGGGAGGAGCATTAAAATGGGGAAGTGTAGTAGAAAAATAATTATAAAAATTAAGCAGATTGATGTAATTGAATTTGTGAAATAAAATATTGGTCCCACCCAACATAAAAATTGGGTTTTCAATTTTAACACTTTCCATTTTGTGTACATAAAAACTCATTATTATGCAACTTGTAGTTAAGTAAAACTCAATTTTGAGTACAGAAATCCTGTCAAAAATTATTAGCATTGCAGGTATAGAAAAAAATTGATATAAGGTAAACTAATGTCTTGGGTCCCTTGACATTACGCAATAACAAGTTTGATTTGCTGAATTCATGTCTCTTGGATCCTTTCAAACTTCATAAAAGTTAACTGTGGCCAAAAAAGAAACCATTAAGGATATGAGTTCCTGCCTATTAACACATGAAATTATAAAAAGAAAATAAAGTTGTAAAAAAATTTAATTTGCCCACCATAATTTGGAGCAATAGAAAGGATTTTGATTTTATGAAGTCTCAAAGGACCCAAAAAAAACGTGAATTAACAAAATCCAAATTCACAAAATCAAAAGTTTACTGTATTCCTTTTTTTTTTTTTTTCTGCCTTATATTGTTAATATGTATTGTACTGTACTGCCCTGTAATTTTTTATAATATTAATAATTTATACACATGCTACAGTGTATGTAAAGAATATTATAGTTTGAAAATGAGATAATAAAATTTAAAGACTTTTAAATGGTTGTGGTTGCTTTTTTCATGAGATTTGAGAATAGGACTCAAGATATTGTCTGTTTCTTAGACTTGCTATATGGCCAGTATTTGCAATAGAGTACCGACCTCAAAATTTCTAATTGCAGAAATGGATAGCGGGTGCAAAAATATGCTAGTCTGAATTTTTTCATATTTTTAAAAAATTATTAAGTCCATTTTGATGACATCACGAGGCGCCTTTCCTTAAGAAAAGGATAGGACATTAACACCCGTGACGTCATAAAACGGACTTTCAATAATTATTTGAAAATAGTTCCCGGACCCAGAAAAATCTGAAAAAATTCAGAGTAGCATATTTTTGCACCCTCTATCCATTTCTGCAATTAGAAATTTTGAGGTCGGTACTCCATTGGGAAGTGAACGCTCTGTTTCGCGCGGACTTTTGCCTGCTAGGACTTGCCCATACCTGCAGTTGCTGGCACCGCTGCTGCACAGACTCTGAGTGGTGGTTGTTCTCGGACACGAGTCTCTCCCCGGCCTCACAGATGTCCCCACAACGGTCGCGGTGGGCTGAGAAATCCGTCTCGAAAGCGTCGTGTTTCTTGAGAAGTCCTTGCACGGCAGCCATCGTGTCTCCATAATCCTCCACACCAAGCAGCTGCTGCTTCTCACTGCGACAAAAAGGTGGTTAGAGTACATCTCCTTTGAGGATATTAACGTGCTAGCGGAAAAATATCCTACTCTGTTGGTAAGCGACTCAAGATATTTTTACATGTGCGTGTCTATTGCCAATTGAGTTAGGATATTTTTACATGCATGTTTCTATATCTTTTTGACACTAAAGAAATTTTTTAGAGGAAAATATGCCCTTGATTCATTATTAGAATACCTCTAAATGGGAGGGGGGGTAGGAGATGGTTTCAAATTAATAGCTTCAATAGTTACTGAGAAAAAATTCAATTTTCTAACATGGTGGCTTATGGAGGAAAATTTTCCTGACGGGGAGCACTTAAAACCTCTATTACAGCAAGCCTTCGATTTTATAAAGTCTCAAGGTCAAGGGGACATACATGACCAAAATGTGTCAATTGCCCCAAAATACATACCAACCAACCTCAAGGTTGAAAAACATCTAATTCACAAAATGGAAAGTATTAACAATGAAAGGCCTATATAGTTGGCTGGGACCGACATTTCTACTTCACAAAATCAAAACTTTACAATTGATGACAAAAAGTTTAAATACTGTACAGTTCTTAAAGTTAAAAATTGGAATTTATGCGTTAGAATCTTACCTATGATTTCCAACTTTTAACTTTAAAAACTGTACTAGTATGCATTCGAAGTGACTTGCAAGCTATGGAAAGTTAGCTCAAGTAAAGATGTAAGGTTTGGTAATCCTAGAAAAGGGTAATGAAACATGTCGTCCCTTGTCCGGAATAATGAGCTATCTGCCTACCACGATTTTGTTGCAATAATGAGCTATCTGCTATTTCTGGTGAGCGTAATTATAAGCTGTAAATTTGTATAAAATAAAGTTGATAATTGTGCTCACCTGAAATAGCAGATATCTCATTATTGCAATGAAAACGTGAGAGGCAGATAACTCATTATTACGGACAAGGGACAATTTTCTCGTTGTTTGCAAACAAAGTATCATTGAGAATTACCTTTACATAATATAAGGTTACCTTTAGAGAGACAATACCAACAATACTTTGATTACAAACAAGGTACAAGTGATATTTTTACAATTTCTTGTTTGAGTGCCTTGATTTTGTTCACCACATCTTACCTGATCCAAGCCTCCTCCTCCTCCACTCTAGCCAAGAACTGCTGGTAAGTTAGACTCTCGTCAAGTTTTTGACCACGGTTTGCGGCCAGCTGCTTCAACTCAGCCCAGGCTTGGTTCAGCAACTTGAGACGTTGTTCAATCTCGGGCACTCCGAGGTTGGAAACGTCCATCAACTTCTCTCCAGCCTCCTGTAAACATAGAGATTTGGGGTCATTCTCCCTTCATTTTAATGGAAAGAGTCATCATAGAAGGTCCAGTAGCCAATTCAATAGACTCCTGACGACGAGCTGGTTTCATTGGACTGGCTACTGAACCTTCTATGACAATTCCTTCCATGGATAACAAAGAAAGAGTCATCATAGAAGGTTCAGTAGTCAGTTCAATAGACTCCCGACGACGAGCTGGTTCCATTGGACTGGCTACTGAAGCTCCTACTACTACAAGTACACACCTGCACGGCCTGGATGGCAGGTTCATGGCTCCCTAGCTCCGCCTCCAACCTCTTGTGTTTCTTCTTGAGGTTTTGCACTCCGGTCAAGTCACGACCATAGTCATCAGACCCAACCAGCAGCTTCTTCTCCCTGAAATCAACCAATCAGGAGTTAGATTACATGTCAGGGACCAATCACAGGACAGGTCTCTAGAAATCAGCCAATCAGCAGTCAGTTAATATGGCAGTGACCAATCACAAAACAGGATGACTATAAAAAGATTAAGGTGTGAATATGACCAATAGTGGACTTATTTTGAATTAGGCAGCTTACGGCTGTCTATACTCTGCAGTATTGCACTGCCACTGCAGGCTGCACAGATCTGGTAGTAGGAGCCCAGAAGAGTGCAGGAAAGGGTTCTGGGAGCCTGGTAAGCCCCAGCATGGTCGCAAGATAACTCTTACTGACATGGCTAAAAATCGGCCTGGCCACACCCGAAAGGGTAAAATGGCGTCAAGGGTAGGTATTAACTTTTCTATTATTAACTTTTTAGAATGCTGTTAAGGTAGAGATAACGTTGATCAGCTGTTTGACGTAGTCTTCTTTGATTAACACATAAACCTTTAGCACAATTAAACCATTTGATTAGAAAATTCACAAAAATTCTGAAATTTGTTTGAGACGCAGATATTAGTGCCTAAAAACCATAGAAAAAGTTTCCAAACAATTTAACGAGCCGATTTTTCTTAATTAATTTATTAGTTTGTCTCTCCATGGGAAAGCCCTATGAAAATTAAATACAGTATCTAATATCTGCCTCTCAAAAAATTTTCAGAATTTTTGTGAATTTGCTTAAGTTTAAATGTTTATCAAATGGAGCTAAAAAAAAAAAAAAAAAAAAAAAACAGCGGATCAACGTTATCTCTACCTTAATAGACCATTTGCAAAATGCAAAACTATGTTGTAGAAAAAAGTAAACAAACTCGTTAACCCAGTGTATTGTTGTTGCTGATTATGATATGTGTGTCCATTTCGCTTATACATTGGACCCTATGGGAATTTTACGATTTTCACACACATATTTCAATGCATGACATACATACAATTGTAAAACTGAATATTTCACCGGAATTTGCAGTTTTTGGCCATTCATGCCCCTGAAATGTGAATCACAAGAAGTTTTCTTTATTTCAATATGGTAATTTTCATATGATACCAAATCACCCAATTGCATGGGGTAAGGTATGTAACTAGGCAAGCTCCAGTTTGTTTATTTTAACTGTTGCAATAATCAACAAATTGAAGCGTGCTTAGACGTATCTTATCCCATGCAATTGTCTGATTTGGTATCATATGAAAATTACCATAATGAAATAAAGAAAACTTCAAGTGATTCACATTTCAGGGGCATGAATGGCCAAAAACTGCAAATTCCGGTGATATATTCATTTTTACAATTGTTTGTATGTCATGCATTGAAATATGTGTGTGAAAATCGTAAAATTCCCATAAGGTCCAATGTATAAGCAAAATGGACACACATAATCAGCAACAACAATACACTGGGTTAACGAGTTTGTTTACTTTTTGTTACAACATAGTTTTGCAAGTGGTCCATTGCCTGACTAGATACTGACTTGATCCAAGACTCCTCGTCTGCAATGTCCCTGAAGAACTGGTGCAGCGTGTTAGCCTCGTTGAGTCTAGCCTGACGATGGGCCGCCAAGTTCTTGATGCGCTCGTAACGTTCGTTGATGGACTGTCTCTTCTCCTGAATGCTGGCAGCGTCGAACTGTCCACTCTCTATCAGAGAGTCAGCCTGACCATTCATGTCTGTGGAAACAGGGGGAAATGTTAGAGAAATATACATGGAATAGGTGTTGTAGCCAGTCCAATGGAACCAGCTCGTCGTCAGGAGTCTATTGAACTGGCTACTGAACCTTCAATGATGACTCTTTCTTTGTTATCCATGGAAAGAATTGTCATAGAAGGTTCAGTAGCCAGTCCAATGGAACCAGCTTCAGGTTGATTATACTGAAATCAGGTTGTTCATACTCTACAGCTGACTCACCAGAGATTCTGTCCTCATGGGCATGAATGTCTGCCTCCACCAGCTGATGTTTCTTCATCAGGTTCTGCACGGAGGCCAGGTCCTTGCCAGCATCCTCGCTGGTCAGCAGACTCTCCACCTCTCCCAGCCAGAAGTCGAGGTCCTTGACTGCAGCAATGTATGTGCGCTGTTTGTTGGCCTCTTTTAGCTTCAGGGACTTCTCGGTGGTCTTCTGAGTCAGGTATTCCCACTGGTCTGCGATGGAAGCTAGACGAGCCTGTGGGATGTAGAGGTGTCTTGTACAGCAAGAGTAATCAGGGTGTATAGCATATCAGGATAAGGAGGGGTAAGATAACACGGATGAGCTGGCCTAAGGTTAAAAAAAATCCCACACATGAAAATTATGAAAAACAATTAAAATGTTCCCCTCTACATCCCCTATCAGTAGCTAAAATATCAGGTACACAAAAACGAGCTAGTTTTTGAGTTATGAGATCTTAAAGTTGACTAATTTAACATGGAAGTTCCATTTTTCCATTTTAAAGTAGTCAACTTTAAAAATTCATAACTCAAATACTAGCTCGAATTTGCGTACCTGATATCTTAGCTACTGATAGGGGATGTAGAAGAGAACATTTAAAAATAAAATTCAAAATTTTTATGTGTGGGATTTTTTTAGCGTTGGGTCAGCTGATCCGTGTTACCTTATGAAAATGGACTTATGTATAGTGCCCAGTCCCTGTTTAATCATCTCCCCGGTGATATAAAAAGTGAAAAATATTTAAGTACATTTAAGAAGAGAGTAAAAACTTTTTTATTTGATAAAAATTAGGATGGAATTGACGACTTTTATAAGAGTATATTATAATAATATTATAATAAATATTGCATTTTGTATAATAAGTTGACTTGTCTCGTAAGTGAGATTAATATACAGTATATTTGAATTTGAATAAGGACATCACTAAATTGAATTCGAGTGAAGCAAAATATATTTTTTCTTTTACAAATTTTATTTTTTTAACCAAATAAAGTGAACTATATTCCTTTCTCGGTAAGGCCTTGCTGGTTATTCCTATGCATTTATTTAAAATATAATAATATTTATACATCATAACCAAAGATGGCAAAGATACAACAAGAAAAAGACGTAATGTGTGGAAGTCAAATTATTTTCCATGATTCTTTACTGAAAATCATCAAAACTCCATGATTTTTTTTATAAAAAATTGTAAAATTCCATGATTATTCCATGAGTTTTTGTAAAGAAAATAAATATCCTGAACAGTAGCCCGCGAGTCATCAGGTGCTCTCGAGACCTTCACTTGAAGGTCAAATAGAGGTCACTTGAGGTCACTTAAGACTTGAGCGAGTTAAGCCGCTCCCTAGCTCCTCATTTAGAGGATGTCTGAAGGTCAGTTGGGCGCAAGGAACTATATATAGTTTCCTAATAGCTTTTCTAGACTGGAAAGCTTTAAGCGCTAAGTCAGGCCCCAGCGTAAAGGCCCCGTCAAGGTCGAGCCACGTTTCGAGGGTGAATCCAAAATTAATATTTTCTAAGTAAGTCTAAAGTAAAGTTTTGCTCAATTTCAACTTCAATTTTCTTAATTCTGTCACATATTGTGTTATAGAGTTTCTGTGCTCTTTTTCTGTACATTTTATAATAAGATTTACCTGACTTGTTTTATCCATAGCAACAATAAATATTAAAGTACCATGACATATTCGGTGTATTCCTGAAGACTCTTGCCTATCTAGTAGCATTAACATTTTGATATATACGAGTAATATAGAGGCAGTAATATCGCCCTTGAGTATATAGATGGCTACGAGGGTGAACTAGATAGTGAGTCAAATAATCAGATGAAAGTAACTCCCTACTAGTGTGTGAAGGACTTGGTAAGGTCATTTCTAGCTGGCGATCGATACAAGTCACATACCTGCACGGCTTCTTCTGATCCGGCACACTGATGACTTTCTATCAAATTATGTCCCATGGCCAGGACTGCCTGAATTCTCTCAGCGTTGGCTGCTAACTCTGCCTCGAATGCCTGATGTTTCTGGTGCTTGCTGGGGATGTTGGCAGGGTCTCGGTAACTCTCCTCGGTGGCCAGTTGGAGCTTCTCGGCTATCCAGTTCTCAAGCTCATCGGCGTCGCGAGAGAATTGTTGTAACGTCTGAGATTCTCCCAGACGTGATCGTTTCTCTATCAAAGCTTCCTTCAGATGACGCCAGCGAGCCAGAACCTGTCAACATGACGGTACTTTAGTGGTCTAGTTCTTTGTTAAAGTAGAGATAACGTCGATCAGCTGTTCGACGTAGGTCCCTTCGATTAACATGTAAACCTTAGCAAATTCACAAAAATTCTGAATTTTTTTGAGAGGGAGATATTAGTCCTAAAAGTCACAGAAAGAGTTGCAAACCAATTTTAAACTGATTTTTTTTTTAAATAAATTCTTAGTTTGCCTCTCCATGGGAAAGCCTTATGTTAAAAATTTAAAAAAATGAATTAAAAACAATCAGCTCATTAATTTGTATTGAAATTTTTTTATAGCTTTTAGGCACTAAAATCTGCCACTCAAAAAAATTTCAGAATTTTGTAAATTTACTAAGGTTTATATACTAATCAAAGGGACCTACGTCGAACAGCTGACTGGCATTATCTCTACCTTAAAGTAATACCAAGTTTTTACTATAAAAAAAAATTAAAAATTAAAAAAATATATCCATGCAGTTACACCCACCTGTCTCCTCTTTTGATCAATAGGCGATGCTGCGTAATGTTCCGCCGCGATCAGCTGTTCAGCCAACGTCTGCAGTGCCGCAATCTTCTCCTCCTGAGCCGAGATAGCTTTGTCAAAGTCCTCGTGTTTCTTGATGAGAGCCTCCACGTTGTCTCCCTTCGAGTCAACTTCTTCAGCTGCGAGGAAGGCCTCACGAGACGACATCCAGTTCTCAGCCTGTTCGCAGTCGCGGTAGAACAACTGCAGTTCCAGACATTGGTCCAGCTGCATGCGACGTGCGATCCAAGCCCTGGGGACATTTGGGTCTTAGTATCCAAGGAGTCTTTGTAGGAGCTTCAGTAGCCAGTTCAATGGACTCCTGACAACGAGCTGGGTCCATTGGACTGGCTACTGAACCTTCTATGACAATTCCTTCCATGGATAACAAAGAAAAAGTCATCATAGAAGCAAAGAAAGAGTCATCATAGAAGGTTCAGTAGCCAGTTCAATTCAATGAAACCAGCTTATAAGGAATCTACTAACTCTAATGGACACTATCTTACATGTTAGTGATTTTCTTATACAACTTAATTAATATTTTTTCTTTTTTTTTTTTGGGTGAGTAAGATGATATGATAAGGGCAACAAGACTTTTTTTCATTTACATTAGCGGCCATGGTCTTTGAATCAATTATGTTATTTTCCTTCACGGCCTTGAGGAAACCTCATATAAGAAGGCTTTGAAAGAAAATCAGAAAAATCAAATCAGGGTTTTATTCAAGTATTCCTGGTTTGTATTTTGGGGCAATTGACACATTTTGGTCATGTATGCCCGCATTTAATTCAAGTATTCCACCAATGAGGAGGCTTGTTACAAAGTTTCCACCAATGAGTGAAGACAACCACATCAAACACACTTCTCTCTGGATATTTTTCCTACATTTTATCCTCACTGGAATGAAGAAGAAATTAGGTGTGTTTCTGAGGTAAAAAAAGGTTGAGAAAATGACATTTTTCAACTCAAAATTATAACTTTGAAATGAAACTGATGAAATTCTGTTTTAGGTATTTTCTTAAAAAATTATCAATTACTAATACAGTAAAAATTCCTTATCATGCAACTTGTTGATTGGTAAAATTTTGTTTTGAGTAAAGGAGTTCACAGTCCCGGCTATTGTACTATTATTTTTCAGGTAATGGTAACTGGTTCCAGACCAGTTTTTGTTTATATGTTTGAAACAGCCCTCTATAAGTCGTGTCTTATACCGTCTTCAATTAAAATTACATGACAAAGGAATCCCATAAGCCTGAGCATTTTACTAGCTTAATCTTTTCTCTGGTGTTATTATTATTCTTACGGGGCATGGTGACTAACAAGGCCACAAAGGGAAATTTTCCCAGGTGAGGAGTAAACAATCGATAAACAATAAAATAAAATGATTATGTGATGAAGTGAGGTAAAAATGGAAGACGTTATAACTAGAGCGCGGAAAAAAGTCTTTTGGACTTTTTGTGTATATGGGGCCTATTTTAATGTCATTTAGGATGTCCACCGATCTCCGGAAATGGATTAAAATGAGCCTATAAAAAAAGCGACTTTTTAGACTATTTTGTGATTTTACGACTATTTCGGCAAAAGGTGACTCTTTGAGACTTTTTGACACATTCTAGTATATTTTGTAGTTATTTTCTTCTCGAAAATATAGTTACAAAAATAGAATAAAATAAAAAGTGAGTGAAGTGAATGGACCTCGTGGTGCCTCCGTGCAAATGAAGTTCAAGACTTGTATGCAGAAAAATGTGGGACTTGCTTTCATGCGAAAGGTGTCGCAGGTTCTTGGAGGATCCTACACTGGTGACACGAGCACCGTCACAGACAAACTCGCTGTCAAAGAGGTGATGGCGTTGAAATACGCTCAGCTAACCTCCTGCGACGTGGAACGCTCCTTCTCCATCTATAAGAACGTGCTCACCGAGAAGCGCACGAGCTTCACCGTCGAAAACTTGGAGATGTACTTGATTTGAAACTACTTCCTGAACCGCCGCAACAGCAAAGAGTTCGGCCAGCCAGTGGCGAACGCAGAGGACAGTGAGTCTGAGGTGGAGGAGTATTAAAAGTACCAAGAAGAAAATTAAAATTGTTTTTTCTTTTAAAACTGTATGGCCCACTACAATAAAAAGCATCAACATTATCTAAAACAATGTCTTGTTCTTTTTATTATCTCAGAATTATTTAAATAATTTCATACTACTCTTAATAAAATTAGTGAATGAAATTAAAATATTTTAATATCTTGGCTTTCTATAACAAAACACTCACTAAAAAAATTGACTTTAAAACGGTATTTAAAAGACATTTTGTACGATTAAGTACAAAGTCGTAATTTAACACGAATAAACAATTTTTTTGTTATCAGAAATAGCACTATTAAAATGCATTTTTGTTGCTCTTTTTTTTTAAAAAAAGGGACTTTTTTGGAGACTTTTTTCGAAAAAAGTGACTTTTTTAGAGACTTTTTTTGCAAAAAAAGTAGACTTTATAGGCGACTATTTGTTAAAAAAAAAAGAGACTTTTTTCCGCGCTCTAGTTATAACGTTCAACTCACTTCTCGAGCTCCTGTCTTGCATCAGCCATGCTCTCCAACTTCTCCTGAATCTCCACGGAGGCGTAATGTCCAGCCTGCAGTAGCTGACCACCGAACAAGTCGAAGGCCTGGAAGGTCCCGGCGCGTGCATCCACTTCGGTACGGTGCTCCTGTGAGAGAGATACCGTCAGAGAGGGGTTACGTTTGGGGTGGGGGTTAGTCAAGCAGTGCAATTAGTTGTAGCTTGCAGGAAGATACTTCAGAGTAAATGTGGTGCCATTAAATGGAGTATCAACCTCAATTTTTTTATTGCAGAAATAGATAGAGGATGCAAAGTTATTCTACCATGATTTTTTTCAGATTTTTTAGAGCCCTGAAAGTATTTATTGAAAGTCCATTTTGTGATGTCATGAAGCACCTCTCCTTATGAAAAGGATAGGATTTGCCGCCGCGTGACGTCACAAAAAGGACTTACAATGATTTTTAAAAATACTTCCAGGGCTGTAAAATATCTGAAAAAAAAAAAAATCAGGGTAGCATAACTTTACACGATCTATCCATTTCTGCAATAAAAAAAAATGAGGTCGATACTCCATTATAAACATTTTACAGATCAAATTTGTTTCACAAACCCAACAACAAATATTCTGAATTATTTACAAGACAGAACAAAATTGCAGCCAACATTAACTGTTATGATGCAGTACATTTGAAATGCAGCTATAATGGAAAGAAAAAAAAAAAAAAAAAAAAAATCAGATTTTGTAACACAAATTGGTCAAATCTCATCGGTCATAGAATATTACTGTGAAAAAGAATAGCAAAGAATTTAATAATGAGTTATAAAATCACATTTGAAGAACTTACATGAATTTAATTTTTACTTAATTTTTCTTTTAAGTATTTTAAAAAAAAAATAATTTAAGGTAAGATAACGCCGCCAATGTTAAAAAAATACCTCGAACGAAAATTATGATCATCATCCTTTCCCTACCCTATTCTTACCCATTACTCCGCCGCGAGCTGTAAGCTCTTAGGGGTGTATCCTTGTTAAAAAAAAAATAAAAAAAAAAAAAAAAAATAAATAAATAAATAAATAAATAAATAAATAAATAAACAAACAAACAAACAAACAAACAAACAAACAAACAAATAAATAAATAAATAAATAAATAAATAAATAAATAAATAAATAAATAAATAAATAAATAAATAAATAAATAAATAAATAAATAAATAAATAAAATAAAATTTTCTCCTCTACACCCCCTATCAGTTACTAAAATATCAGGTATACAAAAACGAGCTAGTTTTTGAGTTATTAATTTTTAAAGTTGACTACTTTAACATGGAAAAATCGAACTTCCATGTTAAATTCGTCAACTTTAAAAATTCATAACTTAAAAACAAGATCGATCAGATCTGTGTACCTGATATTTTAGCTACTGATAGGGGGTGTAGAGGAAAACATTATAATTTCTTTTCATAATTTTCATGTGAAGGATTTTTTTTTAACATTGGTGGCGTTACCTTACCCCTTAAAATTTATAAATTGTCAAAATCTCCTACAATATTACTGAACCACCTCCAAATGAGACCAGAGATTTCTTGTGGGCCCTTATGGCTAGTTTGTCAAAAGTTACCAACTTGGCATATACAGTAAAAACTCGTTATTATGCAACTTGCTGTTAGGTAAAACTTGATTTAGAGTAAAGGAGATTGCGGTCCCGTAAAAAAAAAAAAAAAAAAAAAAAAAGTATTGCAGGTATAGGAAAAACTCTATATAAGGTATTAATTGAAATACCTAAGATAAACCTAATTTCCCCTGGGTCCCTTGACTTTGCGTAATAACAAGTTTTTACTGGGGGGCATTCACAAAGCACTTTAACCCCCCCCCCCCCCCCGCCCCCTCTCCTCCACACACATTAGCCTCAATTTTTTTTATCCCTGTTGCTAAGCTAGGAAGCCCCTAGATCTGGTTTAGTATCATGTTTAGCACCAGGGTTAAAAATCAAGGCTAAAGTGGGGGTTAAAGTGCTTTGTGAATGCCCCCCCACTGTATTTTACTTAAAGTGTTTAAATTCTTATGAATTTTGCTATTTTTTAAACCAAAGAAATAAAATTAGTAGTACATACATAATCATGTCACATAAATCAAACATATTTTAATTATTACATAAAAAAACACATCTAATAATAGAACTTGATCAATTAAATACTTCACAATTTGTTATTTTTATTTACAAATTAACAACTAAATTGTTAAAATCTTTTATAGTCGAAACTAGTGCTTACTAAACACCAAAGATGCTCACTTTGTTATTTAAAATGAAAGCTTTTCAACCAACATAATGCCAGCAGCAAGATCTCTATATATCTATAGGGGTACCATAGGGTGAAACTCAAATAATTAATAATGATTAACAGATATATTTCATACGGAATAATGAGCTATCTGCCTACCAACATTAATTTGCAATAATGGACTGTCTGCTTTACTTTAAGGGTAAGGTAACACGCCCAATGTTAAAAAAATTCCCATACATAAAAATTATAAAACATATTTTAAAATGTTCTCCTCTACACCCCCTATCAGTAGCTAAAATATCAGGTGTACAAAAACGATTTTTTTTTTTTTTTTTTTTTTTTTTAATTTTTAAAGTTGACTTATATAACATGGAAGTTCTCCATGTTAAATTGGTCAACTTTAAAAAATAAAAACAAAAAACAAAAAAAACTCGTTTTTGTACACCAGATATTTTAGCTACTGATAGGGGGTGTAGAGGAGAACATTTTAGAATATGTATCATAATTTTCATGTGTGGGAATTTTTTTAACATTGGGCGCATTACCTTACTCTTAACATTATAATTGCACTAACTTAAAATAGCAGATAGCTCAATATTACACATGAATTTTGGTAGGCAGGTAGCTCATTATTGTGAATATAAATTTGCTACCACAGTTGCAAAAAAATAGACACAGTAAAATTCTTTTTGCATAGGGGAGGAACGCAGAAAAAATCTACATTATATTTCCAATTTCTTTTTATAATGTATTTGAACGAGTCTTGGGACATGATGAATGTTGTGAATAAAATATAAATAAATTCTGTCCCACTATTAATTAGTATACAATCCCTTCACTATAGTTATTATAATTCATTGCATAACAATTTGAACCCTGTTTTGTTTTATGACAACGATCAACCTGCTTGATTTTTTTTTTTTTTTAATTTTTCTTTATTAAAGAAATGGATAGAGGGTGCTAATCAAAGTCTTCTACTTGCAATGGTTGTAACAAACCATTGTTTATAATTTCTGTCACCTTAAGCTTCTTTCATTGTTAAACATGGGACAATGTAGTGCCTAATTTTGCCACCAAAGCAGAGAACGTAATGGCGCTAGGTAACCGTTTCAACTTCATAATTAACAGTCATTTTCCATAAGTTAACATGTAAATCAACAACCGTTTTTCCTTTCACGCGACAGACATTACACAACAATACTTTGTTTACTAACAACGAGCAGAAGACTTTGGTGCAAAGTTATGCTACTCTGAATTTTACTTTTTTTTTTTTTTTTCTTTACACTTTTTTGAAGCTCAGGAACTATTTTATTAAAAAAAAAAATATTGAATGTACCAGGCGTCAATTTTTAATAAAAATTTAAGACTTTGAGGGCATTGGGTGTAGCACCTGTAGTTGGCAACACTGACGTACCTTCACCATGTTAATTTTTTATCCTTGCTCCTCGGAGTAATTTTTATGCTAGAGCTAAGCTGATTGCTGTAGTATCAAGATAATTAGTGCACAATTTGGCTAAATAAAGCCTGATTTAAAGAAAAGTATTTTTTAGTATTTTTTTTAAATTTACAAGCATTTTTCTAAAATAAAACAAGAATACTTTTCTTTAAATCAGGCTTTATTTAGCCAAATTGTGCACTTGCGCTACAAATTATGTTGATACTACAGCAATCAGCTTAGCTCTAGCATAAAAATTACTCCGAGGAGCAAGGATAAAAAATTAACATGGTGAAGATACGTCAGTGTTGCCAACTACCGGTGCTACACCCAATGCCCTTAAAGGGATGTGGGTTCAAAACTAACTTTGGCAAAACTTTTTACCAATACTTCTCGGACTCTAAAAAATCTGAAAAAAATCAGGGTAGTTTAATTTGATACCCTCTATCTATTTCTGTAATAAAAACTTTTGAGATTGGTACTCTATTCTGCCTTACTCCTAATTAGGTTTCAATGCTATTATATTTATTTATTGTAATGGATAAAACTAAAAAAAAAAAAAATATTGCAAAAATTGGTAGAAGGCGCAAAATTATGCCACTCTGATTTTTTTCATATTTTTTACAGTTCGGGAAGTGTTGCTAAAAATTTTTAATAATAATTTTTTTATTGAATGGAAATATACAAAAAGTTTTACCGAGGTCGGGTTACAACCCACGCCCCTTTTAGTTCCCATCTTTTTATTTAGAGAGGCGTCCAGTTACATCATTTTCTCTGTACTTTTAATACTTTTCTAAAGGTAAAATAACACGAAACTTCGATTGTTGTAGTCCCATTTGATTAACATGTAATCCTTAGCAACCTCATAATGATTCTGATTCTGATTTTTTTTTTCTTTTTTTTTTTTTTTTTTTGAGAGACAGTTCTTAGCACCAAAAAAATGCAGAAAAAATTTCAAAACAATCGCTCAATCCAAATTTTTTAAATTAATTTCTTAGTGTTTAGGTCTCCATGGGAAAGCCCTATACTGAAAATTTAAAAAAATCTGATCGTCCGATTGTTTTGAAATTGTTTCTACATTTTTTTGGTGCTAAGAACTGTCTCTCAAAAAAAAAAAAAAAAAAAAAAAAAAAAATCAGAATTATTATGTTATTATGAGGTTGCTAAGGCTTACATGTTAATCAAATGGGACTACAACAATCAATGTTTCGTGATATCTTACCCTTAAAAATAATTAAAAAAAATTCAGAGTAGCATAACTTTGCACTCTCTATCCATTTCTATAATAAAAATTGTAGCTCTATTGTCAAGCTCTTGCTGCCGGTTAGTGTTAGTTACAACATACAACCAACATGTTGATACCTGATTTAAAACACCGTATCTTGCGTCAATCTCAGAGCGGAAATTCTAAAACAAACCACTCTGACAGGTTAGTGGAAAATCCAAAGAAATCCCCAGCCTTGGATCATAACAACTTTTGTACACCAGTCTTTTGAATGATAATAACTTATGTACATCATTTTGTAGGTATGTACAAATATCTGTTGTATTGGGATACCCCCACCTAAATTATACGAGCAGATATACCTATCACCTGAAATCATCATTTCAGAATGCAAATCACATAACTACAAAAAACTTTATTCAATTCTAAACCTTATCTCACTTGATCATAAGGTACAAAGTTTCATCTATTTTTTTTTGCTTTTTTATTGTAATTACGTGATTTGCATTTTGCATTGAGTCAGCTGATCCGTGTAATCTCTACCTTAAGGGTAAGATAACGCTACTAATGTTAACAAAAATCCCTAACACAAAAATTCTGAAAAAAATTTAAAACGTTCTCCTGTACACCCCCTATCAGTAGCTAAAATATCAGGTATACAAATACGATCTAGTTCTTGAGTTATGAGTTTTTAAAGTTGACTACTTTAACATGGAGAAATGGAACTACCATGTTAAAGTAGGCAACTTTAAAAATTAATAACTCAAAAAAATAGATCATATTTTTATACCTGATATTTTAGCTACTGCTAGGGGATGTACAGGAAAACATTTTAATTTTTTTTCATAATTTTCGTGTGAGGGATTTTTTTAACATTGGTGGCGTTATCTTACCCTTAAGTCACAGTATACATTGGACACTAAGATAAGACAGTACCCACCTGATGTCTCTCTAGCAATGCCTCAGCTCCTGTCACGTCTGTAGCCAGCTCGTCACAGGCCACCAGTCCCATCATGGAGTTGATCCAGGACATGAGGTCACGATAGTCTGAGAGGAATCGTTGGAGGTCGTAAGAGTCAAGCAGCTTCTCCTTGCGAGAGTTAGCCTTGGCCGTGAGTTGAGTCCAGGCCTCGTTGATCTCCAGCTGTTTGGCGTACGTCTGTTCTGCTGTGTCTGGGTGGGACTGCATCAAACGTTGGGCCGTTTCGTCTAGTTGGCGGATCTGTGGGGATACAGTGTGTTTATTTATTTATTTAAGTTTCCTCATGAATACATAAATAATAAGTCAGAGGCAGGAGACACCAAACAGTCCAAAATGAACCGGACACGTAATGTGCATAGCATCCCTGTGAAACATTGCAGTAAAAAAAATATATACTCAAGTAAAAATAATGTATAGGTATAAGTATGGGACGTATAGGAAATAGTATGGGATTTGATAGAAAGAGGTAGGTAAATGCATTGAGTATGTATAGGTATTGTATAGGCACGAAATATTTGATAAAAATATGGTGTGGTCAGAAGTATAGGCACCCCTTTATTTTATTTTGTGAGAACTGTGACCACACTTTTACCTATACTATAAAATTATCAAAACTGTGCCTACACTTTTGCCTATACCATCATTGGATGGTGAAAAATTTTAAAGTCCAATATTGGACTTAGAATAATTTTCTCTAGTATACACGGTACTTAATTAATGTTTAATTGGTATAATTTTTTTTAATTAGTAAATAAAACATAATTTAATTTATCCCATGCCTTTTGCAACTAATTTAATTATATATTTAATTGCGAGAATAATAAAATCGTATGTTTATATATTTATCTTTTGTTATGTCAAATTTTTATATATCGTTTTCTGTAATTATAATTTTTATTTTTTTTTTATTTATTTTTTTTTATTTTAATATAATTTCGATCGATTTAATGAATAATCCGCAACTCAAAATCTTTCTTATATTTTAGTTGTTTTCTACCACTTCATATATTCCGCGCCGCGCGAGTTGAATTTTTTTTCCCTGTCTTGTGATTGGCTACAGATGCGTCAGCTGTTTATTTGTTATTGTAACGCTCTCAAAGAGAAAGTTTTGAGATGGCGTCTGTTCTTCAATTTGTCGTGAATATCTGTCTATTTATGAGAAAAGAAATGCTAAAAACTGCATTCTGGCTCGTTATATCGGTAAGTTACTAATTCATACTTCATATTATATTGTTTTGAGTATTCATGGGACACATTATAATTGGATTTTTTCAATCATTTCAGGTGTCTCCTGGATGATGATGTCAACTACGGCCAAACTGCATGATATGCATACAGCGTCAGCGAGTGGAGCTTTGCTCACATAAACGGTAAGTCTATATAGGATCTTGTTCTTTATTATTAATGTATCAAAAACGATTATATGCTTGTTGTATATTGACTCGCATGTTTACTGTATGCATACCATAACACATTACATAATCTGTACTGTACAGTGCACAGCCCAGTTTTGGATTTTAGCTCTCTTTTGGTTCCGAACTGCTTTTAGGCTCTTTATAGGCAAAAAAAGTTAAAAAAGAAAATTGTTTCTTATTTTTTTTTCATATCCCACCACACAAATTTTTTTTTTACTCAAGAGATGTTCTGATATGGAACTAAAATTATGGATAAACTCAATTGCTACATTCTATTGAACATGTTAATATTTTTTCAAAAATTTAAGAACCCTAAAAATGGCAGATAAAAATTGTTAAAAGTGCGAAATGTCTTAAGGGGATCCGTTACCGGGCTACGTGGTGTACGTGCAGACAAATTTAACATTTCTACTGGTTTGATGCATTATTGTAATTACAATAATCCTATCCAACCTTGCAGGTTGCACTTTGGCGTGAGGGTGGTGAAGCGGATGTTGCAGCTGGAAGGGAGGCGAGAGATGCGGGGTGAGATCATAGAGGGCAGCTACGCCTCCTTGCAGGACCTCATCGTAGTCATAAAGAATGGTGAGTACCAGACACAAACTTTTGTTTTCACTATTTACTGTAAGTCATTATGGCAGTGTTTCTCGGAGGGTGTTCCTTGATCAAGTAGTACTGACTCGTCGCTACATTATAAAACCAACATGGTTGCCATTTAACGTAAACTGCTACCAGACACAAATTAACTTGTATTTTCAGTACGTTATCATGGCAATGTTTGTCAAGGTTGTTAGCTGGTCTGACTCACTGCTGAATTTTGTAAACAAAATGGCTGCCATTTAACGTAACCTTCAACTTGACAGAAACTAACTTACATTTCAGTACGTTATTATGGCAAAATATCTCGGAGGCTGTTTCTTTGTTACATACTGACTAGTCGCTACTAAATTCAGACAAGATGGCTGCCATTTAGCGGAACATTCAACTAGACACAAACACACTTGCATTTCAGTACGTTATGATGGCAAAGTGTCTCGGAGGCTCTTCCTCTGTTAAGTACTGACTTGTCGCTACTAAATTTAACAAGATGGCTGCCATTTAGCGGAACTTTCAACTAGACACAAACTCACTTCCATTTCAGTACGTTATGATAGCAAAGCGTCTCGGAGGCAGTTTTTTTGTTACATACTGACTAGTCGCTACTAATTTTAAACAAAATAGCTGCCATTTAGCTCAACCTTCATCTAGACACAAACTAACTTGCATTTCAGTACGTTATGATGGCAAAGTGTCTCGGAGGCAGTTTCTTTGATACGTACTGACTAATCGCTACTAAATTTAGACAAGATGGCTGCCATTTAGCGGAACCTTCAACTTGACACAAACTCACTTGCATTTCAGTACGTTATGATGGCAAAGTGTCTCGGAGGCAGTTTCTTTGTTACGTACTGACTTGTCGCTACTAAATTTAACAAGATGGCTGCCATTTAGCAGAACTTTCAACTAGACACAAACTCACTTCCATTTCAGTACGTTATGATGGCAAAGTGTCTCGGAGGCAGTTTCTTTGTTACGTACTGACTAGTCGCTACTAATTTTAACCAAAATGGCTGCCATTTAGCTCAACCTTCATCTAGACACAAACTAACTTACATTTCAGTACGTTATTATGGCAAAGTGTCTCGGAGGCAGTTTCTTTGTTACGTACTGACTAATCGCTACTAAATTTAGACAAGATGGCTGCCATTTAGCGGAACCTTCAACTTGACACAAACTCACTTGCATTTCAGTACGTTATGATGGCAAAGTGTCTCGGAGGCTCTTCCTCTGTTAAGTACTGACTTGTCGCTACTAAATTTAACAAGATGGCTGCCATTTAGCGGAACTTTCAACTAGACACAAACTCACTCCCATTTCAGTACGTTATGATGGCAAAGTGTCTCGGAGGCAGTTTCTTTGATACGTACTGATCGCTACTAATTTTAACCAAAATGGCTGCCATTTAGCTCAACCTTCATCTAGACACAAACTAACTTGCATTTCAGTACGTTATGATGGCAAAGTGTCTCGGAGGCAGTTTCTTTGTTACGTACTGACTTGTCGCTACTAAATTTAACAAGATGGCTGCCATTTAGCGGAACTTTCAACTAGACACAAACTCACTTCCATTTCAGTACGATATGATGGCAAAGTGTCTCGGAGGCAGTTTCTTTGTTACGTACTGACTTGTCGCTACTAAATTTAACAAGATGGCTGCCATTTAGCGGAACTTTCAACTAGACACAAACACACTTGCATTTCAGTACGTTATGATGGCAAAGTGTCTCGGAGGCAGTTTCTTTGTTACTTACTGACTTGTCGCTACTAAATTTAACAAGATGGCTGCCATTTAGCGGAACTTTCAACTAGACACAAACTCACTTCCGTTTCAGTACGTTATGATGGCAAAGTGTCTCGGAGGCAGTTTCTTTGTTACGTACTGACTTGTCGCTACTAAATTTAACAAGATGGCTGCCATTTAGCTCAACCTTCATCTAGACACAAACTAACTTGCATTTCAGTACGTTATGATGGCAAAGTGTCTCGGAGGCAGTTTCTTTGTTACGTACTGACTAGTCGCTATTAAATTTAGACAAGATGGCTGCCACTTGGCGGAACCTTCAACTTGACACAAACTCACTTGCATTTCAGTATGTTATGATGGCAAAGTGTCTCGGAGGCAGTTTCTTTGTTACGTACTGACTAGTCGCTATTAAATTTAGACAAGATGGCTGCCATTCAGCTTAACCTTCAACTAGACACAAACTCACTTGCATTTTAGTACGTTATGATGGCAAAGTGTCTCGGAGGCAGTTTCTTTGTTACGTACTGACTAGTCGCTACATTATAAAACCAACATGGCTGCCATTTAAAGTAAACTGCTACCAGACACAAACTTGCTTGTATTTTTAGTACATTATCATGGCAATGTATCTCTGAATTTGTTAGTTGGTCAAGTATTGACTCATCGTTGAATTTTGTAAACAAAATGGCTGCCATTTAAAGTAACCTGCTACTAGACACAAATTGACTTGTATTTTCAGCACGTTATCATGGCAATGTCTCCCGGAGACTGTTTTTTGGTCAACTTCTGACTCGGGAGTCGTCGCTACATCATGAACCAAGATGGCTGCCTTGTAACAAATACTATTACCGCACAAAACTAAATTGTGTCCTCAGTTTGTTATGGTAGAAATGTGTCCCTGAGGCTAATTCTTGGTCAAGTACTGACTCGTAGCTGCATTATAGAACACATATGTTTATTGTTTGATTTACGTCAAAATAAATTATCGGACGTAACTTTGTGTAATTTTATTTCATGTTTTTTAACGTAATGTTTGTCATTACAGATTGATTGTGGATATGGTATGGCAAACCTCTTCCGTTGGAATCATCAGAGCCAAGCTGCCGGGAATCTACCCAGAACCTGTAGTTTCTACCGATTATTGTATTATGCTTAGAAGGAAATATAAGAAATAAAGTATTGTTTATTAAAAATAATGTTTTTCTTCATAATATGATAAATTATAATATTTGTTTTTACTGACAATTTTATTTCTATATTGGAATTATGTTGATTAATTTTACCATGTTATCTGTTTTGTTTATATGTTGTTTAATTGTACCTTTTTGATGAACCAATAAATTTTAATTAATAAAAATAAAATAATTGTGCAATTTTTATTTAATTAGAGTACAGGATAGTGGAAATAAGTTTTCTACCCATACTTTTGCCTATACCATTATTTGGTGTGGGCAGAAGTATGGGTACCATTATAGTACCATGGTGTGTGCAAAAGTATAGGCACAAGTGTAGGAGAAGAGTGTATGCATAAGTATAGGAAAATCGGTCATTTTCCCCATACTTTATGCACATACTTTTGGTATAAGAACAGTGTGGGTATGCCCATACAATATCCCATATTATTTCACATACTATTCCTATACAATTTTTTTACTTGAGTATATATATGTATATGTATATGTATGTATATGTATATGTATATGTATATGTATATGTATATGTATATGTATATGTATATGTATATGTATATGTATATGTATATGTATATGTATATGTATATGTATATGTATATGTATATGTATATATATATATATATATATATACACACAATGTATATAAACATATTATGTAACATGAGTAAATAAATAATCCCTATAACAAATTTACAAGCATATAGTAATCCAATAGGCCATTACTGTGTCAAGTTTAGGTAAATATATGGAAGTGTAATAGTGATCAGAGTTCATCTGTACAAACTTGTTAAAACAAAAAAGGGGGAAAATATATCAAATTTACGTGGAAGCAGAAAAATATTTAACTCTTGGCAAGTGAAAACAAAAATATCCTTAAGACTGCATCACCTTTGCATAGTTTCTATGCTTTCCCATGTTATTTTTTATGTCAGTTTCTTTCTGAAACTAATTATCCCAAGATTCTTATATTTGTGAATACAGATTAAGTATTAAGGTAGAGATAACACAGATCAGCTGGCCCAATGCTAAAAATATCCCAATCATGAAAATTATGCAAAAAAAAATTAAAATGTTCTCCTCTACATCCCCTATCAGTAATTAAAATCAGGTATACAAAAACGAGCTAGTTTTCGAGTTATTAATTTTTAAAGTTGACTAATTTAGCATGGAGAAATAGAACTTCCATGTTAAATTAGTCAACTTTAAAAATTCGTAACTCGAAAACTAGCTCGTTTTTGTATACCTGATATTTTAGCTACTGATAGGGGATGTACAGGAGAAGATTTAATTTTCTTTCATAATTTTTAAGAATGGGATTTTTTTAGCATTGGGCCAGCTGATCCGTGTTATCTTACCCTTAAAGGCCTTCTGAACCTTTTCACAGTATTAAGTGCACGGTTAGCTTTGCTTCAGGGTGATTCGGCTGCATAATTTTTTTTTTGTTTTAGTAGCACAAATATCAGAGATAATAGCCGATGAAGAAGCACCTGTGACGTCACTCACGCTCATTCAGTGGCGACAATATAGGGAAATCCCTGCAAAAGATAGGTTTTTTCCCGCTGCAACCACGGCCACAATTTTACTTCTGGAATTTTGAAACTTTATCAGGGCAGTCTTGATAGTATTTGTCAAATAGACTGAAAGAATTTTTTTGGTGGCGTATGTACAGATTGAGTTATTGCGGTTGCAAGATAAGCTAAAAATTTAACATTGTTTCCCTATACAACATTTTTGCTCCTCTTTCTACCGCAATAACTCGGTTTGCATGAATGTCATCAAAAAAATCTTTCAGGCTATTTGACAAATACTATCAAGACTGCCCTGGTAAAGTTTCAAAATTCCAGAAGTAAAATTGTGGCCGTGGTTGCAGCGGGAGTGAATTAACCTATCTTTTGCAGGGATTTCCCTATATTGTCGCCGCTGAATGAGCGTGAGTGACGTCACAGGTTCCTTTTCATCGGCTATTATCTCTGACATTTGTGCTGCTGAAACAAAAAAAAAAATATGCAGCCGAATCATACTAAAGCAAAGCTAACCGTGTACTTAATATAGTGCAAAGGTTCATAAAGCCTTTAAAGGTGAACTGAAGGGATTGCTTTTTTTTCCCTTTTGGGAACCTTATATTACCTATCCCATCCATCTGCACTAATTTTTTCATGGCAGATACTTATTGTGCTGCTGTAGGACAATTAGTGAAAAAGTGAAGTTGTGACGTATCAGCGACGGTTGGTTGACTTAAAACTCGCCGCCGTGAAAAAACACACGAGCGGAAACACACGACCGCGAGCGACCGCGGAAACTGCCGAGGGAGCGGCGATCGGCTCGCGATCGCCACTCTCTCGGCAGTTTCCGCGGTCGCTCGTGTGTTTTTTCACGGCGGCGAGTTTTAAGTCAACCAACCGTCGCTGATACGTCACAACTTCACTTCTTCACTAATTGTCCTACAGCAGCACAATAAGTATCTGCCATGAAAAAATTAGTGCAGATGGATGGGATAGGTAATATAAGGTTCCCTAATGGAAAAAAAAGCAATCCCTTCAGTTCACCTTTAAAGGGTTCCAGTATTTAGTTGTGGCTATGGTTTTAGTGATAAGTTAAACTTTCTAGGTTCTACACACCCTGAAATAAAGTTACATGAAAGACACTCTCATCTCACCTTATCTCCCAAGGCGGCCAGGTCTCTCTCCAGCCCCTCATGTTTCCTCTGCAAAGCCTGCACAGATCTGAGGTCCTTGCCGAGATCGTCGTTGTTCAGAGCCTCGTCTTTCTCGGTGATCCACTCCTTCGTCTCATCAACGTCGCGGTGGAAACGTTGGACCTCGTGAGCGGAGCCGAGTTGAGTGGCTCGTTCCGTCGTCAGAGTCTGCAGTGACGTCCACTTCTGATTCAGGTCCTGGAGACATGGCGTTGAAAAAGAGTTAATTAAGACATCCCAATTACAGATTATATATGTTTAGTATGTCGTCACTCGTCCGCAATAATGAGCTATCTGCTCCACAATCTCGTTGCAATAATTAGCTGTCTGCTATTTCAGATGAACACAATATTGAGCTATAAATCGGTATAAAATAAAGCTCAAAATTGCGCTCAACTGAAAGAGCAGACAGCTCATTATTGCAACGAGATTATGGAGGCAGATAGCTCATTATTGCGGACGAGGGACGATGTAATCACAATGTATCAACTGATATTTAATGTGAATAAAATAAAAATAAATATATAATTCAGTGCAGAGTAAACTAAAAGCATACATTGGCATTTGTACGCTCATAACACAGATCAACTTCTGCATGTATAATTAAATGGTTTGCTCCGCCTTCTCACCTGTATCTGAGTCTGTATTTTGAGGGCCGCCTCGGTTTCTCACCTGTATCTGAGTCTGTATTTTGAGGGCCGCCTCGGTTTGTCCCAGACTCATCAGCTGCATCGCGATCTCGTTCATCTCGGCAAGACGAACTTCGTTTGCACGGAGATCGGCTTGGAAGTCATCAAACTTCTTCTGCATCACCTCCACTTGCTCTAGGTCCTCTCCTACGTCTTGTACCTGGGCGTAGTTCTCCTGGAAACGTAGCCACAGTTAGAGAGGAAGGAGTCGTAGTAGGAGCTTCAGTAGACAGTTCAATAGACTCCTGACGACGAGTTGGTTCCATTGGACTGGCTACTGAACCTTCTGTGACAAAATTGAATACTACAGATGGAGATCAGAAAAGGGAATTGTAAGTATGGTTGAAATTTAACCCTAAATTTATTGTAAGTTTTTACCCACCCTTATTATTTTCTTTAAGGGAAAGAATCATCATAGAAGGTTCAGCAGTCAGTTCACTAGAATCCTGACAATAAGCTGGTTCCATTGGACTGGCTACTGAACATTCTATGATGAATTTTGAAGAATTGCATGTGATATTAAAAAAAAAATAAAAAAATCAATAGATAGGAATTTTGGTTAAATATATTAACATTTTCAAGGACCAAACTTGAAAATAGGGCAGCAAAAATAAATTTAAAAAATGTGGAATCTTCAAATCAGTTCAACCGTGATTACAATTTCTTTGCTACTTTATTTTCAATACGTTTTAGCAAACATTTAAGCATTATTAGAAACAGACAGTACCACATAATTGAAATCATTAATGAAATTCTATATTTTATAATACATAGTTTAGTCAAAGACTGTTCCACATTTAATAATATATCAAGTAGACTCAGTCTGTATCTGAGAGTAAATTATTAAAGTCCAAATTTGATAAAAAAAAATATAAAAATAGTTAAGATAATGAAATAATTTATAATTCTGTATACAGTACTGTGTGTAAAATGATGCAAATAAATTTTTGCTAAGAGACTATGAAAATAAAGCTGAATTTGCAATAACTTGCAAAGGCAACTGTGCTAATATTGGCAGTACTTTGAATTCTTGAAAGATAAAAAAGAAGGCAATGAATGTTAAAATGCATTAATTATATTTTAATTCAAATTAACCTTAAGATATATAGAAATAACCATGAACTGCAATGAAATTTTTAGTGACAGCATAGAATATCAGATACTTTTAAGGGTAAGATTCACCACCAATGTTAAAAAAAAAAAAAAAATTGCACAAAAATTATGATTTTTTTTTTTTTTTTTTTTTGTTTTTTAATGTTCTCCTTTACATCCCCTATCAGTAGCTAAAATATCAGGTATACAAATTCGAGCTAATTAATGAGTTATTAATTTTTAAAGTTGACTACTTTAAAATATTATGTAAGTTTTAGATTTTAATGTTAAATTACTCAACTTTAAAAATTAATAACTCAAAAACTAGCTGTTTTTTTTGTACCTGATATTTTAGCTACTGATAGGGGGTGTAGTGGAAAAGATTTCAATTTTTTTTTTCATAATTTTCATTTGTGGGATTTTTTTAGCATTAGGTCAGGTCAGCTGATCCGTGTTACCTAACCCTTAAAATCTATTCAATACTTTTTGTGGTTATTTCTATGATTTTTTTTTACGTGAACATATCACAAAATTTTAAAATCTTAAAAAATTCAAAGTAATGTTAAAAAAAAACTTTGAAATATTAATAATAAACAGTGGTAGAAAAAAAAGTAAGTGATAAAAATAACAAGTTAACACAAACAAAAAGTGGTTGAGAAACAAATTTAAAACAAACAAAACAAATATTACAAACACCCTTTACCGTACATATAAGGACGATATTATTTTACGTTACAACGATATAAAAATGTTTGACGTCTAGCATTGGTGAAGTTTGGTGGATTAACTTAAAAATAATAAATATTTCAGACTATTTCTTTAAAATCTTGATAAACCAAACAAAAAATAACTAAATTTTTATTTTCGCACAATGAATATAGTCATATGATACCCTATTAATAATTGTTTTAAGATGGAGAAGTGTTTTATTAAAATATTTAAGGGTAAGGTAACACCAATCAGCTGTTTTTTTAGTCATATTTGAATAACATGTAAACCTTAGCAAATTCACAAAAATTCTGAAATTTTTTTGAGAGGCCTAAAAGCCATTAACAAGTTTCAAAACAATTTTATGAGCTGATTTTTTTTTTTTAATTAAGTTTTTGGTTTCTCTCTTCCATGGGAAAGCCTTATGCTGAATATTAAATAAATTAATTAAAAAAAAAAAAAAAAAAAAAAAAAAAAAAAAAAAAAAAATCGGTTCGAAAAATTGTCTTGAAATTTGTTGTATGGTTTTAGGTACTAAAATATATATCTCAAAATTTTTTTTTTCAGAATTTTTGTAATTTGCCAAGGTTTACATGTTAATAAAATGGGACTTAAAAGCCAGCTGATTCCCGTTACGTTACCCTTAAAAACTAAGCTTAGTTTTATTACTATAACTTATGTAGGAATGTGAAACACTTAAAATAATTACAAAATAGACTACCGTACAGCACTAGTTTTTTTATATGCTTCTTAAACATGGGAAGTATTTGAAAAATATATTAATAGTCTAGTTTTGAAAATTGTCTTTCAATAAGTCTTGTTAAATTCATATTAAATATCTAAATAACACAACTCAAGTCATACTAATTTAAAAAACATATAGGCTATACTTTATGTATTCATTTACACATTTTTTTAAAATGAGAATACTTTAAACACAAACTAAAAAAATATTTTAATGACAATACTCTTCTGAGATAGTATTTCAAAAGCTGAATGACGGTATATACACAGCACAGTGTTAGTAGAAACTTTATTAAATAGTTTAAGGGGAAGATAACATGGATCAGCTGATCGACATAGTCCCATTTGATTAACATGTTAACCTTAGCAAATTCACAAAACTTCTGAAAAAATTTTGAGAGACAGATTTTAGTACCTAAAAGCCATAGAAAAAGTATCAAAACAAATCTAAAATCTGATATTTTTTTTTTTTAATTAATTTTTTAGTTTTGCTCTCCATAGAAAAGTCCTATGCTAAAAATTAGATTGAGAAATTGTTTTGAAATTTTTCTGTGACTTTTAGATAGTAAAATCTGTCTCTAAAAAAAAAAATTACAGAATTTTCGAAAGTCTAATAAGGTTTACATGTTAATCAAATGGGACTACATCAATCAGCTGATCTGTGTTACCTTCCCCTTAACACAAAACATGTGTAATTGTGAACATTTAAATGAACCGTAAGACTAAGCGAACATGTACATGGTCTGTGTATTGAATGTATATTTGTGGAACATGCAACAAACAACACCAATGTTAGTACACTGACTATTTCCAGTTAAGCAACATTTAGGGTGCGTACACAGGAGAAACAGTCAAAGTGATTATCAAATTTGTACATAAACTAACCAGTTCTTGCGAAAATGGGCACCATTTTTGATGAAGAAAACAAGTTATTAAAGGGAAGGTAAAACGCCCAATGTTAAAAAAAATCTCACACATGAAAATTATATTAAAATATTCTCCTCTACATCCCCTATCAGTGGCTAAAATATCAGGTATACAAATTTGATCTAATTTTTGAGTTATGAATTTTTAAAGTTGATTAATTTAACATGGAAGTTTGAGTTTTCCATGTTAAAGTAGTAAACTTAAAAAAAATTAATAACTCAAAAACTAGTTCGTATTTGTAAACCTGATATTTTAGCTACTGATAGGGGATGTAGAGGAGAACATTTTAATAAAAGTTTCAAAACTTTCATGTGTGGAAAATTGTTTAACATTGGGCGAGTTACCTTACCCTTAACTACAACAAAATTAGGAACATGATAACATTGAAAACAAATATGTGCAGTGATCAAACAGATCATCGTTTTTCAAAATGTAGCTTTATTTCCAACAAATTCTAAATTCAGGTAAATACTCTAAAAGAACATAAGGTACTGCTAGGATGGGTCATTTCTATCTGTTTTTAATAATAATTAAATTGCAACTGCTTCCTTGAAAACCTCCAAATACAATTGTATACAGAAAAAAATATTAAAAAAAAAAGTTCTGCATTTTTCCTGTCTAAAAAAAAGCACATTTCAATATAAGTGATTTATAATAAACAATTAATAATCACTTTGACTTATTAACGTTAAATAAACATAAAATTAGAAGTTAAAAGGTTGTAAGGATGTTTTTAACATTTTATAAACAATGAATTGTTAGTGTGGTAAAACACGAAGAAAAGATGGTAAAATAAAATCAACACTTTGGAAAATAAAAGCATCAAGTCTATTGGTAAAATAAATCTCAAAGTCTGGAAACCTTGACGAAATAATTTACCAACAAACTTTTAAGTTGATATATTAAATTTGCAGTGGGTGAAATTCTATAATGTTGGAAACAGTCAATATCTCTTCTTTTTTTTTTAATTATATTTCCAAAATATGAAGGGTAAGATAACGTGAATCAGCTGCTTCTTTAGACCCATTTGATTAACATGTTAACCTTAGTAAATTAACAAAAATTTTGAAAAAAAAAAAAAAAAAAAAAAATTGAGACAGATTACCTAAAAGCCTTAGAAAAAATTTCAATACAATTTAACGAGCCTATTTCTTTTTTTAGTTAATATTTTTTTTAATTTTCAGCATAGGGCTTTCCCATGGAAAGACAAACTAAAAAACTTAATTAAAAAAAATCGTCTGAAATAATTGTCTTGAAATTGTTTTCTATGGCTATTAGGTACTAAAATTCTGTCTTTCAATTTTTTTTTTTGTTATTGTTTTTGTTTTTTTTTTCATAATTTTTGTGAATTTGCTAAGGTTTACATGTTAATCAAATGGGTCTAAAAAAAACAGCTGATTGACGTTATCTCTACCTTAAGTTACAATCATAAGCATTTTCCACATTTAACAGAGGGAAATATGGAAAGCTCAATCAAGATAACTAAAGGAAGATATAATTTGCACCACCATATAATAAACAAGTTAGTGCGTAAGGTAACAAAAACAAACAAGTGTAGTTATGTAGTTTTCAAATTATTACCAGACTTCCAAATTTGCTCAACAGAGTGTTCTGCGCGTAGTTTTCCTGAAATAACGTAGCAGATGTTAGCGGGGGAACATGCACATATGTACAGATGGAGGAACCATGGTAACATGCGTTTTTATGGACACTGGCGGAGTTTTAGACTGCAAATATTTGGTAACCACAGCAATATATTGAGAATCTGAGAATATCACAGAATCTTGGGTCAGCTAATGGACATCCTACATGAAAATTTGTTATTGAAGAAATGAATAGAGGGTACCAAATTATGCTACTCTGAATTTTTTCAAAATATTTTTGGAACCCAAAACTATTTTTAATTGAAAGTGTGGTCACGTCCCCTGGAGGCATCAATAGGCATCTCGGTCTTATCCTTTTTATTAAGGATTTAGGGATGCCAACTTAACTTACAGAATTTTTAATATTTATTTAAAAATAGTTCCAGATCTAAAATAAAAATCTGAAAAAATTCAGAGTAGCATAATTTGGTACCCTGTATTCATTTCTGCAATAAAAAAAATTCATGTAGGTTGTCGATTGACAAACTTTATAGAAATGTTCATGTTTTTTTCTTTTTCTTTTTTTCACAAGGATATAACCTAGAGCTTACAGCTCGCGGCGAGGTAATGAGTTGGGATAAGGTAGGGAAAGGATGGTGGCCAGGGCCTGTTTCATGTCCCAGCATTCACTGACGTGATACTGAGGGAACTGTGGAAAACATTAATCAGGATGGACACCTCTACTTTTTATCAAAGGATGAAATTGATGTCCAAAGTCTGGGAAACCACACACAAGTGCATCACTACACCGGGTGGAGAGTAAAGGATGCCACTATTGTACATGCATGACAAAATGGGAAACATGGATCTTTCTGAGATTTTCATCAATTTTCTGGACATAAGACATGGAGGACGCGGCGGCAAGTCCTATCTTTTTTTTAAGGAGCAGCGCTTCGTGATGTCACAAAAAGAACTTTCAATAATTTTTTAAAAATACTTCCAGGGCTCTAAAAAATCTGAAAAAAATAAGGGTAGCAAAACTTTGCACGCTCTATCCATTTCTGCAATAAAAAAATTGAGGTCGATCCTCCGTTAATTTAAATTAAAAACTAATTCGCTTGTTGTTCTCTCAACAAAGTCTCCCATTATTAATTATTTACAATCACGTTGCAAAGTTGTCTTGAATAGAGGTTTCAAGTGTTCCCCGGCGGGAAAATTTTCTCCATAAGCCACCATGGCCACCATGTTAGAAAATTCGAATTTTTTCTCAGTAACTATTAAAGCTATCAATTTGAAAACATCTCCTACCCCCATTTAGCGATCTTCTGATAATGAATCAAGAACTTATTTTCCTCTAAAAAAATTCTTTAATGCCAAAAAGGCAATTTCGAGTTGTTGTTGTTTTTTTTTTGCATAGGTTTGCATGGGATGGTGGGAACACTGCAAAATCAGCTGACTTGAAGCCTCTATCTAATGCCCAGCCTGATTCGGTGGATGGAGCATCATGTCAAAAATAAGAAAATGCACAGGATAAGAATTGTGCACCAAGCATTATTTATTTATTTTTTTGCACGCTAAAAGAAAATTCATGTCTATAGATGTTTTAATTTCTGTGAACCCCAAATTAAAGATCAACAATTAAAGCTGTTGTTACCAAATGCAGTTGTTGACAAATTTCATATTTATGAACAATTAAAGCCAGAGAAATTATAATCATACACCCTCAAAAAATTATATAGTTAAATCTGAAGGGAATTATTGACAAGAGAAAATATTATAACTGTCAACATAAATTGTACACAATACAATTGCATAATGAAAGAAGGGCATTATTAAGCAATTTTAATAATTTTTTTCAACTTAAGGAGCTATTTTTTTAATGTTTATTGGTACTTTGGTTATTCCTTTTGGAGGCAATTAGGCCTAATTATTTTAAGAAAAATTTGAAAATAATTCAAAAACTAAAAAAAAAAAAAAAAAAAAAAAAGAATAAATTAAAAAAAAAATAAGAATAAATTAAAAAAAAAAAAAAACAGCGTTGCATGCATTCAAGTAAAAAAAACTCATGTAGGTTGTCATTATATTGAAATTTTGTATGTTTTTAGTTTCATAGCACAGTTAGTACCATGTTAAAATTAATCCCAATTATTATTTCAAAAATAAAATTAGAATTGCATTTTCAGAACAAGTTGAAATAAATTAATAAATAAATAGGCCAAGATTAAATAGCTGTTATATTTTACATTAAAACTAATCAAGTTAAAAAAATACGCTCCAACTGTAGAGCTATTGTTTAAGGTTAAACCACAGTTTAGCTTATATTATAAGCAAGGGTTAAATTACACTCTAAAGTTATACAGTAAAAACTCATTATTATACAACTTGTTGTTAGGTAAAACTTGATTTTGAGTAAAGGAGATTGCGGTCCCGTCAAAAATAATTAACATTGTGGATATAGGAAAACTATATAAGGTAAGGTAAGCCTAATTTCCTGGGTCCATTGACTAATAGTAGTAACAAGTGTTTACTGTATAACATAGCAAATTAATGGATGATATTTCCAAGTAATATTTTTAGCACAGTAAATTGTGTAACAAAAATTAAATCAGTTACAATATTTTCTCTTGTAGGTGGGAATCAAAATGATAAGATACCAGAAATCTTAGTTAGACTTTAATTACCACACCGAAATTAGTGCAACCAAATGTCAACTTTAATTAGGTTTGTATCTGTGGATCTAAATGATTGGACAAACCACATGTTACTTATTTTTATAAATTTTTATTACAGAAATGAATAGAGCGAAAAGTGTTGGTATTATGATTTTTAGGAGCCCGTATTTTTAAAAAATATATAAAGAAAGTAAAGAGATAAAGAGAGAGAGAGAGAGAGAGAGAGAGAGTAAAGGGTAAAAGTAACACGCCTAATGTTAAAAAAAAATCCCACACATGAAAATTATGAAAAAAAAAAATAAAATGTTCTCCCCTACATCCCCTATCAGTAGCTAAAATATCAGGTATATAAATTCCAGCTAGTTTTTGAGTTATTAATTTATAAAGCTGACTAATTTAACATGGGAGTTCCACTTTTCTATGTTAAATTATTCAATTTTAAAAATTCACAACTTAAAAACTAGCTTAAATTTGTACACCTGATATTTTAGCTACTGATAGGGATGTAGAGGAGAATATTTTAAAATATGTTTCATAATTTTCATGTGTGGGGATATTTATAACATTGGGCGTGTTATCTTACCCTTAGTAGGATAATAAAAGGATAGCAAAGGACTAAAAGAGAAGTAGGTTCAAATCTGTACTCGGTCTAACTTTTTTAGAAATACTTTCTGGCTTTAAATATAGATATATATTTATATATATACATTGTATATATATATATATATATATATATATATATATATATATATATATATATATATATATATATATATATATATATATATATTTAAAAAAATCAGGATACTATAATATGTGTCCCTTAATTAATTTCTGTAATAAAAAAATTTCATGTATGTTGTCCATTCTATGTTTCTACTATAGTTCTTAATTAATGTACATATTGTTTATTTTATTTTACAACTAGAAATAATAAAAAAAAACATCCTAAATATGGAAAATACAGTATGCAGTTTGTTTAAAGCAAATGTCTATAAGAGCAAATCAATTAAAAACCAATACACAATAAACTACAGTAATACACTAAAATTTCTACAAATAATGTAATAATTTATTTTTTCAACAACTAATAATTTATTTTCAGCCTATTTTAAAATAAAATTCAAACAGGAAACAGAATGGCCTAATCTAGTTAATAATTGTCCAGTATATTTTAAAGGTATATTCACAAGTATGGATCTAAAATATTGAAATGCCTATAATAAAAACAAAAATCATTAATGTTTATCTGAATTACTAGCAAGCAAAGTACTGTAGTGAAATCTGAAAGAGTTTTGGTCATACTTTTAAATATTTATATTTTGTCGCCTCAGAATGCAAGTCGCGTAAGTACAAAAAAATTTGATGCAACTTTGACCCTTATTTCAATATAACTTAAAGCTCAAAGTCCCATCAAATTTTTTTGTATTTTTTTGTACTTACGCGACTTGCATTCTGAGGCGACGATTTATTAATAAGATCTAAGCGATTTATAATAGGATAAAATAGAATCTATTATAAATAAAATTGCAAGATAGGAGTACTAAATTATGATTCAAACAACTAATTATTAAGTGTATTAATTAATCAGTCTTTGCTTTTAGAAGAAAAATTAATTTAATGTGAAGTTAACTTAATTAGAATTTGCTAGGGGTAACATTCTTAAAGAAAAAATTCTTAATACAGCTCTGTATTAAAATTTTTTGTTAAAGTTTTTAGTTTTTAGATTTCTTAAAATAAAACTAGAATAAATTTATTATGATGAGCTTGCTACCACTCTCAAGCTAGTCAAGTATATAACATTTTATCTGTAATAATCAAACTACAATACCATTGGAAATAATGAGCTCTCTGCCACATTAGGTGAGAGCAATTAAGAGTTTTTTGCTTTATCAATTTACTCACCTCTCACCTGTATATAACAGATAGCTCATTATTCAAGATGGACATTATAACCAAATTACTGTACTTCCCATTAATTGGAATTATTTTCGGACACTGAATCAAATGATGTTACAAGTAAAGGGTCGTAATAGAAGGTTCAGTAGCCAGTTCAATAGACTCCTGACAATGAGCTGATTCCATTGGACTGCCTATTGAACCTTTTAAAACAATACCTTGTTTGAAAATCACCATGATTGCTTGTCGCACAGTAAAGTCCTAATCTCTATCTAACTCACTAAGCTACATAATTCAAATCTAAGCTAAGATGCCACATACCTTGTCTTTGATCCAAGTTCCCAGTTCTGCGGCCTCACGGACCAAAACATATGCCTTGACAGTCTCGTTGAGTTTGTTCTGCCTCTCCTTGGCGAGTGCTAGCAAGTTGGCGTACTGAGCTTCGATTTGGTGTTGACGAGCTGCGATGCTGGAGCCGTCAGCAAGGTTCTGTTGAGATGCGGTCAGACCAGCCTCCATCTTCTTAACATAGGCAGCTGGGACGAATCCTTGCCTGTTGACGACATGTTGTGTTATTGTTGATTATTTTAAGAGTAAGAGCTTCAGTAGCCAGTCCAATAGAACTAGCTCGTCGTCAGGAGTCTATTGAATTGGCTACTGAAGCTCCTACTACGACTTGACCTCTAGAAAGGTTACTGACCTGTCGTTGACTTCCACCTTCCACCAGTCCTTGTTGTTAGAGTTGAGGAGAGTCAACACGTCTCCCTTCTTCATCGACACCTCTCGCGGTGACTTCTCTAGGTAGTCGTAAAGAGCAACAACACACTCCTTGCCAGTAACGTCAACCACGGGCGTCTCTTGTTGACGACAGGCCTGCAACGTCATCACATTAACTCATCTGTTAAAGTGGTTTATCTACCCTCACACCCTACCAACAATTTTCAACTTCACTTCATATCTAGGCACATAATGGACAACCTGCATAAATATATTTTATTACACAAATGAATAGAAGTCATGTATTAAGTTATTAATGTTATTATTAATGATTGTTTAGCGCTTTTTCACCATCTGATTATTGCATTTGTATGTATACCAGTATCAAACCAATCTGGAGAAAAAGAAAGGTCTACACCGGATCTCTCAGTGAAATCTAGTCATGATGCTCTACCGATTGAGCTATGTAGCCATTTAATGTTCTCTAAGATGGAATCTTGTATTCATACAATGCAATTCTCACAGTCCTTGTTTATCTCTCAGCAAGCAGCTGATCGGAGATACTTCATCTACTGGGGAAAAATGTTACTATTTTTATACCCGCACTTTTGGTTCTTATTTCATTTAATTCATTTGGGGGAAAAAAAAAATAGAAAAAATTGACTTTGTTGCCAGTTTTAATATACGAAACTGTTGTTTATGTATTCTTTATAAACTAACAGATGATATGGAAATAATATAAATGTAATAATTGTCGTATATAGTTTATAATTTTATTTTCTATATTTTCTCCCCTTACACGCTGCTGATGCAACACAACAATATGACACGGCAGGCTTCTGTAAAGTATGCAATAAGCGTTGCAGTGACAAGGGTTTGGCCTATAGTGCTCTGAATTTCTTCAGAATTTTTATAGGCCAGTAAATACAGTAAAAACTTGCAATTCAGTAAAGTCAAGGGACTCAGGAAATTAGGTTGACCTTATTTCAAGTTTTCCCTACCCACCCAATGATAATTATTTTTGATGGGACTGCAATTTCCATTACTCAAATTTGAGTTTTACCTAACGACAAGTTGTGTAATAACAAGTTTATACTAAATTGCTACAGTTTTTTTTTTTTACCAGGTCAGGTTTAAACACACACCTTTTTAATTCCTATTATTTTATTAAGAAGTGACTCCTATTGACGCCTCACTCTGTACTTTTTATACAAGTTCCCAAGATCTATAATAAAATTCAGAGTAGCACAACTTCATACCCTCTAATCATTTCTGCAAACAACTTGTAATGTGGTAATTTAAGTGCCTTGCTTGCTAACCCACCCTACTACTTGTCATGCAGTCTAAGAAGTGAAAAAATAAAATATTAAAAAAAAAAATACTGTATACAGGTTGTACATTATGACGAAACAAGACCGGGTTTAAATTTCTATCACCCCAGCAGTTCATGTTACCGACCTGTGCTTGTTCCTTCAGAGAAGAGATGGTGTTCCCGAAGGCCTCCAGGTCCGACATAAGAGCCTCGTGTTTCTTGAGAAGAGCTTCAGAGCTGTCCTCATCCTTTCCATAGTCCATGTTGACCACCAGGGGCTCCTTCTCCTTGACCCAGCTCTCTGCCTCATTGGCGTCAGCAAAGTATTGATGGGCCTGTGAAATAAGTCAGTCGTTAGCATGGATAACAAACAAAGAGTCATCATAGAAGGTTCAGTAGCCAGTTCAATAGACTCTTGACGACGAGCTGGTTCCATTGGACTGGCTACTGAACCTTCTATGACAATTCCTTCCATGGATAATAAAGAAAGCGTCATCATAGAAGGTTCAGTAGCCAGTTCAATAGACTCCTGACGACGAGCTGGTTCCATTGGACTGGCTACTGAACCTTCTATGACAATTCCTTCCATGGATAACAAAGAAAGCGTCATCATAGAAGGTTCAGTAGCCAGTTCAATAGACTCCTGACGACGAGCTGGTTCCATTGGACTGGCTGCTGAACCTTCTATGACAATTCCTTCCATGGATAACAAAGAAAGAGTCATCATAGAAGGTTCAGTAGCCAGTTCAATAGACTCCTGACGACGAGCTGGTTCCATTGGACTGGCTGCTGAAGGTCCAACTCCTTACCTGAAGAGAGTCATCGAGGTCTTGTTTGCGCTGCTGTGCCTTGTCCTTGAGGCTGTTCCAGTGATCATTGAGTGCCCCCACCCTCTGTCGTATCTCCTCACTGGCGAAGTGCCCTTCCTCCACCATAGATTGTCCAGACTGACACACGGCAGAGATTCGACCCTCGTGGTTGTTGATCTCGGCTACCACCGCCTGGTGTTTCTTCATCAGGTTCTGTACCCCGATCAGGTCGCGGCCTAGAAGGAAGGTCACGGTCAGATTTGTTTGTGTCACAGAGGCCACTATTTAACATGATATCTTTATTTTATATATTTAAGTCTTTTAATAAATACAAAAATGTACTTATAGGTTAAAATTAATATATCATACATATTAAACATAGACATAGTTACAATAAAATAACATATGTACATGTGCATTATTTTTACTCAAGATAAAATCATTAAAGCATTTATCTCATCATGATAAAATTTAAAAAAAAAAATATAACGCTTGTTCTACTATAGTGCAGGAGGAGGGAGAGGAGTAGTGGGGTTCAGTTAACAGCGTCTGATTGGTTGTGAGTCAAGTGACCTATACACTCGAACGGCTCAACATCGCCGTGTTAACTACTACATACAAGTTTACAAAATAACTACTGTATTTTCTCTCGTATTTAGCCTTCGTGCGAATTTCACTGTTTTAATTGTGGGACATTCACAAAGCACTTAACTTAACCCCCACTTAAGCTTCAATTTTTCTCCCTGGTGCTAAACCAGGGGCTTAACATGTTAAGCTTCTAGATTAGCACCAGGAATAAAAATTGAGGCTAAAGTGCTTTGTGAATGCCCCCCATTGAATATCACGATTGATTTAGGTAAACAATAGGTCATTAAACCCAGGCTAGTGCCTTTAACAAGCCACCTCTGTTTGTTGATGCGGCCACTGGTTCCTTCTCTCTGATCCAAGCCTCCTCATCCTCCACATCTCTGAACAGTTGCTGAACCTGAAGAGAGTCCAGGAGACGTTGCTTGCGGATTGTCATCGGGCGTTGAAGACCAGAGTACCTGGGAATGGAATATGTGTGGTTAGAATATGTGCAAGTCTTGAATGTTCCATTTAGGGGTCTTTTGATCAAAGTTTTCTGCTCGTTGTTAGTAAACAAAGTATTGTTGTGTAATGTCTGTCGCGTGAAGGGAAAAACATGGGACGGTTGTTGATTTACATGTTCACTTATGGAAAATGACCGTTAATTATGAAAGTTGTTGTGTCTACTAGCGCCAACAATGCCATTACATTCTCTGCTCTGGTGGCAAAATTAGACACTACGTCGTCCCATGTTTAACAATGAAAAAGGCTTCATGCGACAGACATTATAAACAATGGTTTGTTACAACCATTGCGAGTAGAAGACTTTTGCTTTTGATAATAAATCAAGAGCTTATTTTCCTCCCAAATAAATTTTTAATGCCCCCCCCCCCCCAAAAAAAAAGCAATTCCTAGTTTTTTTTATATAGGGTAGGATAGGATGGTGGGAACACCACAAAATCAGCTGACTTGAAGTCTCCATTGGGATTGTAGAAGAGAGGGTACTCGAAACAATGGGGTTCCACAATATCAGCTGTTTAGGCAACTGAAACTTACAAAGTCAGATTATGTCTAAATATTATATCAAAAGTTTCAAAAATGGAAAATATTCAACTATGCACAAATTGCTCAATAATTAATTTTGTAATTTTCTGTAAAGCAAAGAATTTTGCTACAAAATGTGTTGTTATACATTTTTCACTTTCACTTTGATTGGTTGGTTTGAATATTGACGACATTATATGGCATCAAATCTAGATTGTCGTAGGTCAGGGTTCATTTCCCTGCTCAGTCATACCCATCCTCGTCCAATCCTAGCCTCCATTGACCCACCTGTCAGCGAGTGCAGACTGCTTGGATCTGATGTTGTCACTGTCAAAGTGTCCTCTCTCAACAAACGCCTCTGCGGCGGCCTTGATTCCCTCGATTCTTTCCTGGTGGGAGGCAACGTCAGCCTCCAGCAGAGCGTGTTTCTTTTGGAGGTTCTGAACACTGGTCAGATCCTGGGGAACAACAAGTTTCTTTATTGAAGATTACACAGACTCTATACTGGGAGGCTCCAGAAGAGCGTGTTTCTTCTGGAGGTTCTGAACACTGGTCAGATCCTGGGGAACAACAAGTTTCTTTATTGAAGATTACACAGACTCTATACTGGGAGGCTCCAGAAGAGCGTGTTTCTTCTGGAGGTTCTGAACACTGGTCAGATCCTGGGGAACAACAAGTTTCCTTATTGAAGATTACACAGACTCTATACTGGGAGGCTCCAGAAGAGCGTGTTTCTTTTGGAGGTTCTGAACACTGGTCAGATCCTGGGGAACAACAAGTTTCTTTATTGAAGATTACACAGACCCTATACTGGGAGCCTCCAGAAGAGCGTGTTTCTTCTGGAGGTTCTGAACACTGGTCATGAATGTCCTGGGAAGGCAGGGAACTTTTAGTAAATAGCTCTCTGAAGAGATGTAACACTTCTTTTGTACTTTCACAACATAGAACAACAGCTTATCAACAAGTTTTTTTTAATACAGTGCGCATTTTTTTTTAAATAATATCTCAATGTACGTGTATATAAAAAGTGAACATAGTTAGCCCATACAATTTTTTCAAAGACTGAAATGAATGAACCACCATTATATTTTATGTATGTATTTATTGACTTGTCTTTAAAGGAGGGGAACAGCTTCAACTTTTGCAGTTTTTAAATTTTGTTGATGCAGTGAAACATAAGTCTGCATCAAAAAAGACACCATTTTTCCCCTCCTTCAGGCTGTTGAAAGTTATGACATTCGAAATTTTGCGTCAATGACGGAATATCACATTAAACAGAAGCAGCCAATAGCAGCGCATCACTCTAAAAACCTCTCAGAAACCTCTTGTGTAATTGGCTGCTTCCCTTTGGCGCGAAATTATGTCATTGACTCAACTTTTTTTAACGTCTTAACTTTCAAGAGCCAGAAGTCGGGGAAAGATGATGTTCCTTTTGGTGCAGACATATTTATTATGTTTTACTGCATCAACAAAATTAAAAAAAGATATAAAAGTTGAATCTGTTCCTCCTCTTTAATGGAAGAATATCGATTTCTAATTTACTGTATAGCCTCAACTTTCCATAGTCCCCTCTCTTTAACTTTTCCTCTATCTCTGACATCTCTATGTCCTAGAAGTCTTAGATTCTTGGATTTTTAGATTGTTAGAACACGAGACACTTACCTTTCCGTAGTCCTCTCTCATTAACTTTTCCTCTATCTCTGACATCTCTACGTCCTAGAAGTCTTAGATTCTTGGATTTTTAGATTGTTAGAACACGAGACACTTACCTTTCCGTAGTCCTCGCTCATCAGCTGTCCCTCTATCTCCGACAGCCACATCTCTACGTCCTCAACGGTTCTGTTGAACTGCTGCTGTTGTGACGCTTCCTGGAGTTTAGAGCCCTTCTTGTCGGTGGCTGCTACCAGCGTCTCCCACAGTCCGACAATGTCGTCCATGCGGGACTGGATACGCTCTGTCAAACAACATGAGGTTAGAAGAGCAACTGCATGGATGAAGTACAGTAAACTTTTTTTTATGATGTCTCAAGAGATCCAAAAAAAACATGAAATCAGAATTCACAAAATGGAAAGTATTAACATTGAAAGACCTATCTATATAGTTGGCTGGGACAGACATTTCTCTTCATAAAGTCGAACAATTAATAGAATCAAACTTCACATATCAAAAGTTTACTGTATTGAATAACTTTAAACTAGGTTGAAGTCAACAAAATGAATAAAAGCAAACACAAGTTACACTTGGTATAATGCTTAAAGGTGGGGAACGGCTTTAGCTTGTACATTTTTATCATTTTATAAATACACAGTACAGTAACTTAAAGAAAATATGTAACTGTACCAAAAAAAGTTTTATCATCATCCGCTCTCTACACAAAATAATTCGAATTTAGCATTTTGCACATGTGCCGTGTGACGACATAAGCCCCAAAATCAGCAGCACTCTTCTTGAATGCCAACCATCAGAACAAATAGTGATGAAACTTTTTTGGTACTTTTTTTTTTTAAATTATTTATAAAATTAGGATGCCATTTCCCTTCTTTCATTTCATTCAACACTATTTTTTTTTAGGTTTTAAATGTTTTTTTTCTATGCTAAGAGTCATCATAGAAGGTTCAGTAGCCAGTTCAATAGACTCCTGATGACAAGCTGGTTCCATTGGACTGGCTACTGAACCTTCTATGACAATTCCTTCCATGGATAACAAAGAAAGAATCATCATAGAAGGTTCAGTAGCCAGTTCAATAGACTCCTGACAACGAGATGGTTCCATTGGACTGGCTACTGAACCTTCTATGGCAATTCCTTCCATGGATAACAAAGAAAGTCATCATAGAAGGTTCAGTAGCCAGTTCAATAGACTCCTGACGACGAGATGGTTCCATTGGACTGGCTACTGTACTGAACTTTTTATAATTACTCATGACTGCCAACTATATTGTCTCTTTAAATCCACTTATGGAACAGTGGACTCACAAAAAGTCTGCCGTGTTCGGGATTTGAACCTAAGACCTCTAGTACAAAAGTCGAGTGTTCTAATCAATACACCACATGACTCACCTGAAGCATAGTGCTCTGACTCGATCAGCTCTTGTCCGGTGGATGTGATTTCCTCCATGCGTGACTTGTTAGCGTTGAGTTCCTGCTCAAAGTTCTGGTGCTTCTGAACTTTGCCGTTCAAGTTGGTCGGATCCTGTACACAGAGCAAGAGTTAGTATTCACATTTATATTGTTCTATTTAAAGTTGGATCATTTGTTTTATCAATAATTAAGCCATTTCCATTTTAATAAAAACAACAGTGAAATGAATTTGTCTCCTTCATTCAATTCAATTCAATTCAATTCTTTATTGGTCATTTTCAAATACATACAGACACAATCATAATGAGGGCACTCTGCATGAGATGGTAAGACACGTCCAAACACATACTTAAAAACTAAATGTAACATAACTAGATACATTATAAAAACAATTTTTCAACAATAATACTTTTACGGCACTTTTAAAATCGACATACTGTGGGATGAGTTTTATATGCAGTGGAAGTTTATTATAAAGTCTAATTGACATAGAATAGGGTCCCTTATTATAAATCTGCAATCTACACTGTGCGGGTGTAATTATTATGTTCTTATTTCTTGCATTATGATGGGAGTCCTTGCACTGAACAAAATATTCCGACATATGTTTCTTAACAAAACAGACACTTTCATAAATAAATTGACAGGGTAAAGGTAAAATTCCTTCCCGAGAAAACACAGGAGAACAAGAATCCATTTTTTTAAATTAAACATAGTTCTGATTGCTCTTTTTTGTAGCCGAAAAACAACTTCCGAATCCAAAGAATCTCCCCAAATAAGAATGCCATTTGATGTATTTCATTTCAATTATAAGCAATTAAAAACTGCAATATCTTAGTATTTGTATACCTGTTAGTTGTATTAAAGCACAATATAATTATTGAATTATTCAACAACAAATTTAATATGTTAATGCTTTAATGAAAAATACAACTTAGTGTATATGTACATGTATTGTAGTTATGTATTAGGCCTAGTTTAAGTGTGTGTTTGTGAAGTTGATATATGTTGTTTTTTTGTTTGTTTTTTGTTGGAGATGTACTATATCATGTATCCATAAAAATGGCATTTCTGTATTGGATCCAACAAACAAATCAAATACAGTAACAAACTTAATATTACGTAAAGTCAAGGGACCCAGGAAATTAGGTTTAACTTGTATCAAGTTTCTCTTATCCTCGCAATGCTATTTTTTATGGGACTGCAATCTCTTTTACTCAAAATCAAGTTTTACCTAACAACAAGTTGTGTAACAATGAGTTTTTACTGTACACTAGTCTGTGTATTCTGGCCCATCTCAGGACATGCAGCCTACTTACAGGAGCATTACGTCAACTGTATTAACTCTAATTTGCTAAAAGACTCTAACAAACCAGCAGGTATACACTTAAATATTAGATACTGAATAGGATTTCAGTACAATTATTTTCACCTTATAGTAAGGACTTTTAAGGATTTAGTACATTAAATGGCTGAATTAAGAGTAACATAACGCCACCAATGTTAAAAAAAAAAAAAAATCCTCACATGAAAATTACGAAAAAAATTAAAATATTTTCCTCTACACCCCCTATCAGTAGCTAAAATATCAGGTATACAAATACGATCTAGTTTTTGAGTTATGAATTATTAAAGTTGACTAATTTAACATGGAGAACTTTAAAAATTCATAACTCAAAAACTAACTCGTTTTTTTTTTTCAAAGTTTTTTATTATTAAATTGTGTACAAATACAGTCCAACCAAGGCCCTAAATGAAGCCCTATCGGTTGGAACTGAGTTACATACAATTATTCAACACGCATAGAAAGCTTAAACAAAATTACCTATATTTATTAAAAATAACAATACAAAACAATACATTAATAACCTTAACAAAAGATTAAAAAAAAAAATAAATAAAAAAAAATAAGCATGTTTTTGCATACCTGATATTTTAGCTACTGATAGGGGATGTAGAGGAGAACATTTTAAATTTTTTTCATCATTTTTGTGTGTATGATTTTTTTTAACATTTTTAACATCTTACCCTTCAACATTACTTTCAGTGCTTTTCAAACTTTTCAGTACAAATTTTGTACTGAATCAAGCAGGGTCAATTTAAGTAAAATTTGTCCTTACATTAAGTATCTAAAAGTTTAGTGTAAAGTTTCTCACCAGATAGTTATCGTCGGTTGCAAACTTGAGTTTCTCGTTGACCCATCCCTTGGTCTCGTCGCAGTCTCGCTCGTATTGCTGCAGACGATAACTGTCCTCCAACAAAGAGCGACGGGCAGACGACTTCTCCAGCAGCGCAGAACGACGTTCCAGCAACTACACCAATTTAAAATATGTAACAATATTTTTTTTACATATTTTAATTAAAGTCTTTTATGAATTGACTAATATCATTTAGCAGGTTATAAATTAAATAATTTTTTACATATTTAATAGAGTATCAACCTCAATTTTTTTTATTGCAGAAATGAATAGTGTGCAAAGTTATGCTACCCTGATTTTTTAGAGCCCAAGAACTATTTCTAAAAAATTATTGAAAGTTCTTTTTGTGACTTCACGAGACGCCGCTCCTTGAGAAAAAGATAGGACTTGCTACCTCGTGACGTCAGAAAAAGGACTTTCAATAATTTTTTAAAAATAGTTCCCCGGCTCTAAAAAATCTGAAAAAAAAAAAATAATAATCAGGGTACTGTAACATTACCTTGCACGCTCTATCCATTTCTGCAATAAAAAAAATTGAGGTCAACACTCCATTGGCCTTTTATTAATTTATTAATATCAATAAGCAGGGTATAAATGTGAAATTAAATGAGGCACCACAGATCAAACGGCTTTAAATCAAAGACCAACTGGAATTCAATTTTTAAGCCTCAGTTACATCAACAAAGGTGGTCTGAAAATTTTTTTTGTTGGTGTAACTGAGGCTTAAAAATTGAATTCTAGTTGGGCTTGGATCTGCGTTTGATCTGCGGCGCCTCAAATAGAAAACAGCATACTGTATTGATTAAGGGTAAGATAACACGAAACATTGATTGATGTAGTCCCATTTGATTAACATGTAAACCTTAGCAACCTCATAATAATTCTGTTTTTTTTTAGAGACAAAAAAATGTAGACAAATTTTTAAAACAATCGCTCGATCTGATTTTTTTAAATTAATTCTTTTAAGTTTCCAGTATAGGGCTTACCCATGGAGACCTAAACCTATAAATTAATATAAAAAAATTGGATCAAGCAATTGTTTTGAAATTTTTTCTACATTTTTTTGGTGCTAAGAACTGACTCTAAAAAAAATTCAGAATTATTATGAGGTTGCTAAGGCTTACATGCTAATCAAATGGGACTACAACATTCAATGTTTCGCGTTATCTTACCCTTAAATACAATACGAAAAAGTAGAGTGAGAAATTCAGAAATATCAATTTCGCAAAGTTTCTTGCAAAACTTTCATGAAACTAAATGTGCAAAACTCAGGGAGTGGATACGGATCAGTTTTCGGATCCAAGATCCCTTTAGATCCCATACAAATACCATGGCATCGGGATCTGAAATTTAGGATCCTCTTTTTTTTCTAAATGGGATCTAAAAAGGTAACCTCAGATCCGCTTTCTTAACAGGGGGATCTAGATCCCAATTTACAGATCCCCTTTCTTAACCATCAGATCTAAGATCCAGATCTGGATTCCATTATAAAGACGACGGGATCCACTCCCTGGCGTCGAAACTTGACAAACGCATCACTGATCCTACTCTACACAACTCACCAGAGCCCTACGCTGTGCTACGTCGTCAGCAGCGTAGTGTTGTCCCTCGATCAACTTGGTGGCAAACTCGTCCAGGGCTTTGATTTTCTCCTCCTGGGCGGCGAGCGACTTCTCAAAGTCCTCGTGTTTCTTGATCAGAGCCTCCACGGAGTCCAGGGAATCCCCAAGGTCCTCGTTGGCTAAGAACGCCTGCACAGAGAGTCAGTCAGTCGGGACAATTTCGGGTTAGGATGGCAGTTATAACAGAAAAACGATTATAACATTTTCTAGTGTCCCACCCAATACTGACAGAGGAAACAGATTTAAATGTTTTTCACTATTTAGGAATAGTGAGGATACATATCGGAAAGAGGATACATATACAAAATCCTTGGGTGTAACCAATGCTATGTAAACAGTGTACCCACCTCCTGCTTGGCCATCCAGGTATCAGCCTGCTCTGTGTCTCGGTAGAACAACTGAAGATCCATACACTGCTCATACAAGATACGTCTCTCCTCCCACATTGACAGCAGCGACGTCTTTTCTCCTGCGAGTCCAACCAACTTCTCCTGAACCTCCTCGGCTGCGTAATGTTCACGTTGGAGCAGCATCTGACCAGCCTCTGCCGTGGAGCGGTAGCTGTCCTCTCGTGCATCAATCTCACCCTGGAAATTAGGGGTCGTTAGCGAGGTCATAGGAGAGGGAGTCGTAGTAGGAGGTTCAGTAGCCAGTTCAATAGACTCCTGACGACGAGCTGGTTCCAATGGACTGGCTACTGAAGCTTCTATGACAATTCTTTCCATGAATGACAAAGAAAGAGTCATCATAGAAGGTTCAGTAGCCAGTCCAATAGACTCCTGACGATGAGCTGGTTCCATTGGACTGGCTACTGAACCTTCTATGACAATTCCTAACATGGATAACAAAGAAAGAGTCATCATAGAAGGTTCAGTAGCCAGTTCAATAGACTCCTGACGACGAGCTGGTTCCATTGGACTGGCTACTAAACCTTCTATGACAATTCCTTCCATGAATAACAAAGAATGAGTCATCATAGGAGCTTCAGTAGCCAGTCCAATAGACTCCTGACGACTAGCTGGTTCCATTGGACTGGTTACTGAAGCTCCCACGTCAATCTACTACCCACCTTGTGCTCCTGATGTCTCTCCAGTAAAGCCTCTGCTCCGGGCACATCCTTGGCCAGCTCATCAGCTGAGATGATTGCCTTCATGTCGTTGATCCATGACGTCAGGTCACGGAAATCAGCCAGGAAACGATGGAGGTAGTAAGACTCATCAAGCTTCTGACGACGCTCCTGTAATCACATCACGATTTACAATTGAATTTGAACAAGAACTGTGCATTTTTTAGTAGTGAATATGGTAGCGCATAATTCATAATTAATTCATTCATTCTATAATCTTTATTGCTTTTCGATTGATTATACAATATAAGCAAGTCAACAATTATAAACTCAAGACATAACGTTGATTGTCCATATTTATATATAAATATCAACTTGGATCACTATGCACAACAAAGTATATATACACATCACAGATCACAAAATAATTTGTAAATCCTGCCACTACAGATCAAATAATATACCATATATTGTGAATTTCATGATATTTATTTAATATAGTGGAAAATTTTAGATGTTATTAAATAAAATAAATAAATATCATTGACGCCGTTATTACCCTTTCGAGTGTGGCCAGGCCGATATTTTAGCCTTTCCAGTAGGAGTTATCTTGCGAACATGCTGGGGCTTACCAGGCTCCCAGAACCCTTTTCTGCACTCTTCTGGGCTCCTACTACCAGATCTGTGCAGCCTGCAGTGGCAGTGCAAGACTGCAGGGCAGCGGAGTATAGACAGTCGTAAACTGCCTTCCTCCTACCAACTCCATCATCTAGTAGTCAGTCACACCCATCCCAAGTCACGAAAAGTCTGCCGGATTCGGGTATTGAACCTGGGACCTCTCGGACCAGAGTCAGAGGTACTAACCACTAGATGTTATTAATTCTTCAATATTAATAAAAAAAATATACATTCAGAGTGAACGTTATGTTTAGCAAGAAAAATTATATCGCGTTGTGTCGTGACATTCTTTGCAATCTAGGCGTGACATAAGTGATTTAATATTTATGCATAAACTTCTAAATCATAGTGTAAATTCATCAAAAATTTTGCAATTGTTCTTTTTAAATGCTTAACTCGTTTAACTCGTCATACTGTGCTCTTCAAGCCTCCTAGGGGGCGTGTTGATGCCTCAAAGTTTACTTTTTGTACGAGAGTGCAAAATTATTACGTATAACAAATTTGTTGTGGAGCATCAAGATGTGGATATATTTGACTCCTCTTTATGTCACTTCCGGACTCAAGTTATGAGTGCTCTGTTTTAATGCTATTAATGCAGGATTTATTTTTATTTTTGTTTTATTTAGGTTTTATTTTTTGTGTACATATTTCACTTATGTATAATAAGTATTTGCTTTCTTTTAGTGTATGGTTGACTTATTGTATTTAGTGCCTTGGTTATGTAACCGTTGCTAAATATATATTAATTTGAATTTGAATTTGAGACCTATTTAGTGATTTTTGCATGATAATAATTTCATCTCTTAAAAAAGTGAAGAACGAAAAATTTGCCGTCCCCCTTGTACATATACTTTAGAACAATGTTTCTTTATACAGGTTAAGCCACCGATTGGACCAATGTTAAAGGGCTTAGCCAATCACGTTCAAGTATTTTTGGCCACATCGTGCCGCGAAACTTTGAATGCGCCCATCGTACAATGCTATTTTTGAAATTTCGTGGTGCAATGGGGCCTGAAAATTTACAGAAATTGATGCACAAAATGTGTGCGTGTCTTAACCTCTATAAAGGAACGTTGCTTTAGATCATCAGCCTGCTTCCCAGTACGCATTGCCATGAAAACCACAATGTTTCACGTACCTTAGCCTTGGAGGTTAGACTCTCCCAGTATGCGATGATCTCGGCCCTCTTGGCTTGGATTTGTTCAGCGTGGTCGGAGTGGATGCCACAGAGTCTCTCAGCTTCTTGTCCAAGAGTCGACACCTGTGGGTACACATAGGGGGTTAGTCAGGTTTGTAGTGGTGAATAAGTGGTTACAGTGGTGCATAATATCTACTCAATAGAATCTTTGTAATTAAAAAAAAGAGCTATACAAATATTAGCAAATGTACCCCCAAGAACTAGTTGCAGAGATTTGTTTCAACAATTTAGAATTTTACCATTGCCTGCTTTGTATATATCACAAGTCTTGATATTTGTTAAAAAATATCCGTGATATTTTTCTCATTGCAACTTTAAACATACAATTACATATGGCACTCGATACAAGAGCATGTCTGTACTTGAGCGCCACAGAACAGCAGCATATGGAGAGGGGTTTTTGTATTCTGCCCAGTCCTTGTATAATAAGCTGCCAAGTGATATAAAGAGTGAGCAAAGTGTTTCTATGTTCAAGAAAAAAGTGAGACAATTTTTATTTATTAAGAAAGTATATCATATAGACGATTTCTTTAAAGACTGATAACCTGAAAGAACTTAATTAATTAATTATATATGATGAATGTTGACTTGTCTTTATGCAAGATTAATAAAATTTTGAATTTTGAATTTTTGAATTTAAGTTTCCATGTCGGATATCTTAGCGAGATAAAATCACATCCCTTACTTATCATATGATTCCCACCTCTTATTTTTGTCCTGTTTGTATGCCAAGCCTTAATAAATGTATGTAACATATAGTCCTAGCCTCTAAAAAGATTGCCAGATATTCAAAACAATTGGAAAAGCTGATTTTTTTAAATTATTTTTTAATTTTTTACTTTTACTCTCCATGGGAAAGCCAGGAAAGCCTTATACTAAAAACTTAAATTAAAAAATCTGCTCATCCAATAGTTTTGATTTTTTTTTTTTTTTTTTTTTTTTTTTTTGCAACTTCTTGGTGCTAAGCACTGTCTCTAAAAAAAAATTGACGCAGTGGTATGCGCCTCTGATTCTTAATCGGATGGTCGTGAGTTCGATCCCAGCCATGCATCACCAAACTTTTCACACGTGGCGGTTGCTAAAGAACACCCACTCTTACATCCGGGAGGTAATTGATGGCATCCTCCATCAATTGCCGACCATCCTGACTGAGGTTTCCATGGTTTCCTGAGTTACAACCAGGCGAATGCTGGTATGGATTGCTTAGGCCATGGCCGCCCCGGTTTGGAAGGGACCCACAAAATTAGGGTCTACAAAGAGCCGGGAGGTTAAATTCAGTCACTTAATTGTGGCCAGTACCCTATACTAGGGTTTAATTGAAGCGAAAAAAAAAAAAAAAAAAATCATATTTTTATGAGTTTCCTAAGGTTAACATGTTAATTAAATGGGACTGCTTGGAACAGCTGATTCGTATTATAACGCCAACACGTGGGCATAAGAAGAGAAGAAGAAGATGAGAGAATGTCACCCACCTTATCCTCCAAAGCGGCGAGGTCTCTCTCGACTCCCTCATGTTTACGTTGCAGCGTCTGCACCGACGCTAAATCACGGCCATACTCGTCGCTAGACAACACGACGTCCTTCTCAGAAATCCAGACCGTCGTCTCATCAGTGTCTCGGTTGAAGCGTTGGATCTCGTGAGCTCCAAACAATTTCTCTTGACGCATCAACGCCAGCTGCTTGAGACGCTGCCAAGCTTCGTTCAGCTCCTGTCAGAGATACAAATTAAGGTCATAAAATAAATTAATAAATATTTAAACGAAAATAAAATATTTAAATGAAAATAATCATTGTGGTTTGGATACTGTATTTGATAAAAGGAAAGCAGTAGGTATAGGGAAGGATTGTATGTTTTATGCAGAAACAAGAAAAAAAAAAAAAGAGTTTCGAGCAAAAAAGTAGGAATTTTTATGACTCTTTTTGAGTTAAATTATCAAATGTTGTTTCACTCAAAAGAAGCAATGAAAAAATGCTACTTTTTATGTTGCAATACATTGTGCAAAACTCGTTTTTTTGCTTGTATCTGCATAAAATATCGCAAAATCCTTCCATTTTCTGTTCATCAATTATAAAAATAATTGTAATAGCAAAAGGTTCAGTAGCCAGTTCAATGGAACTTGGCACCAGAACTCCATCAAAGTAGTTACTGAACCTTCTATGACAACTCTACAGTATGTTAAGAAGATAGGCTCAAACAGGGCAATTTGCCGAAACTCAACATTTTATTTTTGTCCTAACAAAACTCTTCATCCAATCTTTTAAAACTATTGCAGCTCCTTCAACATATCAGTGGGTAGTTATTACAAAAATCTTAGTTAGCTTAAAGATTGGTTTTTGAGAAAATTTATACCATGTAATAACCAAAATTTGTATTATGGAAATTAATGAACAGATGGTGTTTTGAATTTGATTTTTTCCTCAAACACAAATCGATCAAGATGGCTAAGGAGATGCTAAAATTTTGAAGGCAATGCAATAGCTTTCAAAGTCATGACAATACTTATTTAAACATAACTTCAGTACAGTACTTTAATAAATGTAATAGAAAGCTTGCATCCCAGCCTTAAAGGTGCATAAAACTTTCACTTAATAATTTATATATTATTATTTTTTTATTTTATTATATGTCCCTCATGAGTACATAAATAACAAGTCAGAAGAAGGAAATTCACAAACAGTCCAAGGTACATATGTAATTATTTTCTCTTGCCCGATAGGTACTATCAATTTTTGTCTGCACTAATTTTTTTACCGACTTCATTGAGACAATGGAGGACATTCACAAAGCACTTTAGTCCCCCCTTTAGCTTCAATTTTTATCCCTGGTGCTAAACCATGGGATAAACTCTTTTAGCTCATGGGTTAGCACAATGTTTAGCATTAGGAATAAAAATTGAGGCTAAAGTGGGGATCAATTATGCGAATATTCCCCACTGTAAACATATATTGCAGTTGATTCTGGGACATCATTGGGATGTCACAACTGTTTCTATGAAAACGGGGGTTAATAATTAGCACACATAAAAATCGGAAGAAAGCGAATAATTTTATCTTCATTTTATGTTTGAAGCTTCATTACACGACGACACATACCTCCTTGCGTCGCTGGATGCTCTCTCTGTCCGGATGTGCCTCGGTAACCAACTTGTCTGCCTGTTCATTGACCTCGGTGACTCGGTACTCCTGAGAGGCCATGTCCTTCTGGAACTCATCGAACTTCCGCTGCAGCACCTCAACGTGTTCAAGATCATGTCCGAACTCGTCAGTCGTCACAAACGTCTCCTGAGAACAACAAACATGGAATTAACAACAGACCCTGAGTTTTATAATACTGCTGCTATGAAAGAAAGAGTCATCACAGAAGGTTCAGTAGCCAGTTCAATAGACTCATGACGACGAGCTGGTTCCATTGGACTGGCTACTGAACCTTCTATGACAATTCCTTCCATAAATAACAAAGAAAGAGTCATCGTAGAAGGTTCAGTAGCCAGTTCAATAGACTTCTAACGACGAGCTGGTTCTATTGGACTGGCTACTGAACCTTCTGTGACAATTCCTTCCATCGATAACAAAGAGTCATCATAGAAGGTTCCGTAGCCAGTTCAATAGACTCCTGACAACGAGCTGGTTCCATTGGACTGACTACTGAACCTTCTGTGACAATTCCTTCCATCGATAACAAAGAGTCATCATAGAAGGTTCCGTAGCCAGTTCAATAGACTCCTGACAACGAGCTGGTTCCATTGGACTGACTACTGAACCTTCTATGACAATTCCTACCATGGATAACAAAGATAGGGTTACACATACCTTGTCGTTGATCCAGAACATGACTTCGTCACACTGTCTAAGAAACTGCACCAACACCAAACTCTGCTGCAGTTTCAGTCCCTTGTCTGCCAGTTTCGACAACAACTTCTCCCACAGTTTGTGGAGTTCGTCCAGACGACGTCTGATCATTTCTGCAGCGAAATGTCCCTGACCGATCATCTCCATACCGGTGTTATCCAGTACTACGATGGCGTTAGAGTGGGCCGCAACTTCAGCCTCGAAGGCTTGGTGCTTCTGGATCTTAGCCTGTGGACAGAGAGAGTTCATGTTACTAGTACTCTAGTTTCAGGAGCTCTTTCTTCAAAGGACAACTTGCATGAAAAAAAAAATATTGCAGAAATGAATAGAGGGTATCAAATTATGCTACCCTGAATTTTTTTAGTTTTTTTTTTAAATCCCAGAACTACTATTAAATAATTATTTAAAGTTCTCTAAATTAGCTTGGCACCAAAGTCTTCTACTCGCAATGGTTGTAACAAACCATTGTGTATAATGTCTGTCGCATGAAGCCTTTTTCATTGTTAAATATGGGACGACGTCGTTGTGTTTGAGTGTGCCACCAGAGCAGAGAAAGTAATGGCATTGTTTGCGCTAGGCAACTGTTTCAACTTCATAATTAACGGTCATTTTCCATAAGTTAAAGGGGTACCAAAGTGAATACTTTTTTTACATATTCGGGCAGCTAAGAATTATTCTGATATCCCTGTGTCTCAATATTTTCGTAAAATGCCTAGTTATTTTACAATTAATTATTTAGTTTGAAAAGTGAGTTTGATAACCGTTGGTTGATTCAAGTCGGTGCGCGCCCGCAGCAGCCGCTGATACGACGAGAATCTCCCGCGAATCGGGGGAACCTCCTCCCGCCCCCTTCTTGTCGTATCACCGGCCGCTGCGGCCGCGGGGATGCTTGAATCAACCAACGGTTTTCAAACTCACTTTTCAAACTAAATAATCAATTATAAAATAACTAGACATCGTACGTAAATATTGAGCCACAGGGATATTAGAATAATTCGTAGCTGCCCGAACATGTATAAAAAGTATTCACTTTGGTACCCCTTTAACATGTAAATCAACAACCAACCCATGTTTTTCCTTTCACGCGAAAGACATTACACAGCAATACTTTGTTTACTATAAACGAGCAGAAGACTTTGCTTCGCGCCCTTGAAACCTTTCTAAAAAGGATAGGGATTAGACACCTATTGATGCCTCCAGGGGGCGTGGCCGCACTTTCAATAATTATTTAAAAATAGTTCTGGGACTCAAAAAAATGTGAAAAAATTCTGAGTGGCATATTTTTATGTATAATTTCTAATTATGAAATAAAAAGAAGCAACCATTACTGTATATTCTCAAAGTTGGTCTTACCTGTAGATTGGATGAATCCTTGTAGCTCTCATCACAGGCAGCCTGAAGTTTCTCGTAGATCCACCCCTCTAACTCATCAGCATCTCTCTTGAAGTACTGGTAGCGACGAGAGTCCTCGAGCTTGTCCCGCTTGGAACGAGCCCCCGCCTTGAACTGTCCATAACGTCCTAGCACTTGTTCACGACGTTCCTGGATGTCCTCAGCACTTTCCAGGACTTTCACGTCCTTGGGCGTGGACACTGGGTCCATGGTGGTACCTGGAACAGATAGAAAGAGGTCTTGTAGGAGCTTCGGTAGCCAGTTCAATAGACTCCTGATGACAAGCTGGTTCCATTGGACTGGCTACTGAACTTTCTATGACATTTCCTTCCATGGATAACAAAGAAAGAGTCATCATAGAAGGTTCAGTAGCCAGTTCAATAGACTCCTGATGACGAGCTGGTTCCATTGGACTGGCTACTGAACCTTCTATGACAATTCCTTCCATGGATAACAAAGAGTCATCATAGAAGGTTCAGTAGCCAGTTCAATAGACTCCTGATGACAAGCTGGTTCCATTGGACTGGCTACTGAACCTTCTATGACATTTCCTTCCATGGATAACAAAGAAAGAGTCATCATAGAAGGTTCAGTAGCCAGTTCAATAGACTCCTGATGACGAGCTGGTTCCATTGGACTGGCTACTGAACCTTCTATGACAATTCCTTCCATGGATAACAAAGAGTCATCATAGAAGGTTCAGTAGCCAGTTCAATAGACTCCTGACGATAAGCTGGCTCTCTATTAAGATCCTCTAATTCCTTTATGGTTGAATACAGTATTTTTATTTTTTGTTTTTTCTATGGTATTATCTGCAGAGAAAGAGTATTTTATCAAATCAGGACGATCCTGAAAGATTATATTGTTCCCAAAGTCACTGTAGAAAGTTATTTACAGTATTAATGTCATACAGACAGGTATGGATATCTGATAAATTTTACCTGAATGATTCTAAAATTGTAATTATTTTGATATCAGAACATTGCTACTGGCTAAAGTACCTGTGTAGTTGAGTCGTACTGATTATATTGATAAGGTTTGCAATGCCATCTCTGGGTGCTTTATGAGATCAAGGAAAAAATATACTGCACAATGCATTCTTATTATTTATTTATTTTTTCCGGCCTCTTTCAATTGAAACTATAAAATTTATAGCTTATAATTTAATACCCAGAACTCTTAACTGTCCCAAAACTCTTGTTTTTCCTCTACTGATATTAACCTACTGAGATTCATCCTTAATAATATATCATGATAATGTATAGAGAACTGTGATAAGCTCAAAGGAGGGGATTTAAACATTGTTGGTTCATTTCATTTGCTACAGACTGTACAGTGTACTTCCTAGCTAATCAATACTAGACAGAACGACCTTGAGACGACGAGAAAAGGGCGTGGCCTTATTTTTTTTTTTTTTTTTAAGTCTAGCCTCTCCTAGTTGAAAAATTACCTTTTCAACTCATCCTTCACACGTCTAACCCTAATCTTTTTACCTCTAAAACACATCAAATTTCATCTTCGCTCAAAGTGAGGATGAAATGAAGACAATATTTCAAACATTGTATAATGCTCATGAAGAGGAAAAAAGACGTAATCTCATCTTTTTCACACTTTTTTCCTCTAAAATGGTACAAATAAGAGGAAAGTAGACGAGAAGAGCGCTTAATAGCGAAGAAAATATGAAATTTATTTCAACTCGGGTCCTTTAAATAAACATTTGCGGTGAAAACATCGAAAATACGATCAGTTATTCACTCAAACATCAAAACAATTACTTGAAGTAACATAAAAATAATTAGTTTCAGTAACATAAAAATAACGATTATTTGAACAAATAAACTAATCAGTCCTGTACCGCGGGTCACCTTTCCGCGAATTTTTGAGAACGATTCAACTAAAAGGTGGTTTCACATGCGTAAATTGCCGCAATTTTAACAATCTTGTCGCAAAACCTTTATAGATTTACGTCATTTCGGCAAATCGAGAAAAAAAAGTGCATGTTGCACCATACACCAAAGCAAAAGTATAGTGTAAACGATAGTAAAATATTAAGGGCGGAAAAAATAAAAAAGGGATTTATGTATTTTGACATCGGGTGTGTAGAGCAGTCCGTAAACGGTAAAAACAATAAACAAATATATATTATATTAAAATAAAAATGTACTTGCATTAAAGCGTAACACGAAAGAACTTTATCGCGGAAAATCGATTCCAAACGAAGGAGTTTATCACGCTAATATTTCAAAACGAATGCAATCATTAATATAATGGAGTATTGACCTCAATTTTTTTATTGCAGAAATGGATAGAGCGTGCAAACTTATGCTATATACCCTGATTTTTTTTTCAGATTTTTTAGAGCCCGGGAACTATTTTTAAAAAATTATTGAAAGTCCTTTTTGTGACGTCAGGGGCGGCAAGTCCTATATTTTTCTTAAGGAGCGGCGTCTCATGACGTCACAAAAAAAACTTTCAATCTTTTTTTAAAAATAGTTCCCAGGCTCTAAAAAATCTGAAAAAAATCAGGGTAGCATAAGTTTGCACGCTCTATCCATTTCTGCAATAAAAAAAATTGAGGTTAATACTATTAAATGAAAAAAAAAAAAATGAAATATTACGTATAATAAATTATAGCTATACTACTACTGCCATGGTTATGCATATGCAAACAACGATTTTCTTTAAATCATTTCTATATATTACGAATTGTTGAGTGGCTAATGTATTATAAACAGAATCTTCAATTTTTACGCCCAGAATGAAGCAGTGAAGAATAAAGTTGAATTCAAATTGAAAATGTCATTATTATATTTTATTTAGTAAATTTGCTCTGTATATCAATAAATAAAAATTGCATGCATTCACTTATGCTGTGAAAAAGATTCAAATAATATTTAAAATAAATAAATAAATAAAGGTGATAATTTTATTATAAATTCAAAATAATTTCCAACATTAATATAAGAGTAGTATCTAACAGTCTTCGTTTGTATTATACAAATTCCAAATATATTAACATAAATACTCTTCAGCATATTATATATTATTATATATGTTGGCACCCAAAGCCGAATTTGGCCCAGGGCCGAAAAAAGTGCACAGAACTAGATTGGAGCATCGCGGGATGAGCCAAAGTCGAAATGAGATTTTATTTCGAGTTTGGAGCAAAATTTGCCCACATCTATGGTTCTGCGCATTTTGCAGAGTTCACGTTACTTATACATCATGGGGGACATTCACAAAGCACTTTAACCCCCAATTTCGCCCCGATTTTTAACCCTGGTGCTAAACATGGTGCAAAGCTATGAGCTTAAAATGGTTAGCCCCTGGTTTAGCACCATGTTTAGTACCAGGGATAAAAATTGGGGCTAAAGTTGGGGTTAAAGTGCTTTGTGAATGCCCCCCATTATATATAAAGCCTGATGCATGTGCTTCCCATATAATATTTTAATATAGAGAAACATATCAAGTTTTGCTAATTTATTTATTGAATTTATTCACATTTTTTTTTTTTTGACCCCATCACCTTTGAATACGTGCTGTAAAAGACTATGACATCATATTCATGCTTTCGTGTAAAATATTAAAATGACTGTGACGTTATAGAGTTTTGCAGCACGATTTAAAGGGTACAAGTTTTATATAAAAAAAATAACAGGGACCGGTTCTGCAAAACGTTTGCGGATTCGGATCCTCGCGCGATAATCTTTCGAGGATCCGGGAGATCGAGGATCCGTGAAAAACGTAAACCGGTCCCTGATAAAAACAAATAAAACAAAAAAAAAAAATTTGACAGATCAGATCCTAACTCGAGATCTTCCATACAAATATGCAATAAAATCATGCAGTTTGTCCATTTTCACTACATTTTGATTTTTTATATTATTGTATTATTTTGTCTATAAACTGAAGGCGTGTTTTTATAGCTAAAAGCTTACCTTACTTTCCCTACAGAAAATGTTGGTTGCGTCCTTATAACACCGCAAAGTCGCGACTAACGATTTTCCTACAGCTGACAATAAGAATATAACAAAAAGGTTTCGTCCTGCGCCTTATCTCCACAATAACTATGACGTCACGAGCGACATTCACATATTACTAATATGGCGTGCGCAGAAATGTTGAAAATTCGTACAACTTCATCACGTGACTTGGTCTCGAGCTTTCATTGGTTGGTACCAAAGTGGGCGTGGCATTTCAACTTGCCGCATTGCTGTTTGTGGCAGGTTATTTCCGCATTTAGATAGGTTAATGCAGTTAATTCTGCAGTACGATAAGACATGTGTCTAGTAATTTAATGACGGTAAACCTACTTACTGAACATTGATTTTTGTTTCACAAGACGCCAAGTTACCTGTGGCAGTGTATATCAATATCATGCAATAACATGCATGCAGCTTACGCTAATAAATAAACATTATTATTATTTTTTAAGGGTAAGATAATCCGGATCAGCTGACCCAATGCTAAAAAAATCCCACACATGAAAATCATCTTAAAGTACTCAGCTTTAAAAATTCATAACTCAAAAACTAGCTCGAATTTGTACACCTGATATTTTAGCTACTGAAAGAGGGTGTAAAGGAGAACATTTTAATTTTTTTTTTATATATATTTTAATGTGTGGGATTTTTTTAACATTGGGTCAGCTGAACGTTTTATCATACACTTAACCCTATTGGGTACACCTACTTACTAATTACATATTTCTTTGAAACCCAAAACCTTCCGAAACCCTAACTGGAGCGCTTCGCGGGCTCTTCCGGAACGGACCGCAATGACCTTACAATCTATGCCAGCATTTGCTTGCGACTGAGGGAAACGTGGAAACCTTAGTCAGGATAGAACGCTACAGCTTTTGTCAATGAACCGGAAGTGCAATGGTCCAAAACCAGGGGAACCACATAATAAAAAAAGCGCAAAGATTTTCTCCTGGATGGGAAAAGTGATTTTTGATTAAAAAAGTCACCCATCTAACTACTAACCACGCTCGGCGTTGCTTGACTTCGGTGATCTGATGAAATCCGGTCAAGCGCACGTACTGCGCCACACCTTACACGTATTATGATATAATGATAATAAATACATACAGTACGTACGCTTCATTAAAATAAAAATGGCCGATCCAAAAATAAGGTACTTGACGCTATTGTTCTAAACTTTCAACTTGTTATCGGAATTAATTAAGGGTAAGATAATACGAAACATCGATTGTTGTAGTCCCATTTGATTAACATGTAAACCTTAGCAACCTCATAATAATTCTGAATTTTTTTTTTAGGGACAGCTCTTAGCACCAAAAAAATGTGGAAAAAGTTTCAAAACAATCGGACGATCCGATTTTTTTAAATTAATTTCTTATATACTTTAGGTATCCATGGGAAAGCCCTATACTGGAAATTTAAAAAAATCGCATAGAGCGATTGTTTTGAATTTTTTTCTACATTTTTTTGGTGCCAAGAACTGTCTCTAAAAAAAAAAAAAAAAAAAAAAAAAAAAAAAAAAAAAAAAAAAAAAAAAACAGAATTATTATGAGGTTGCTAAAGTTTACATGTTAATCAAATGGGACTAAAACAATCGATTGTTCGTGGTGTTAACGAACTTACGACTTAAGTCGTAAGTTCGTTTGAAAGTTGAACGTTCGTGGCGTACACTCCATTCAAATAAAAATGTCCGATCTGACCATGATAAAATTTAGCCGGATCCGACATTTTTATCTGAACAGAGTGTACACACGCTTGGATGGGCGGTTGTGATGACAGGAAGTTATAAATACCTCGCCCCCCTCACCACGTTCTGTTTAAAGGGACACACTACGCGAGCGAGCGATCAAACATTTTCATCCGGAAAGTAGAGGCAGAGGAAATTTAGATTGTCGCATGAAAGACTGTGTTTATTTATAAAATAAAACGTATAATTAAAATATATTAGAAATATATATTAGAGGTTGAGAGTGGCGCATTGCATTGACCGGTTCTCGTTAGATCACAGATGTCGAGCGTGGTTAGTACTTGGATGGGTGAACGTTTCAAGTAAAATGTATGCGCTGCTCCCTCCCTCGCTTTCCACACAGTGCAGTGATGCACTTGCGTGTATAGTTTTCCAGGCTTTGGACATCATTTTGGACCGTTACTAAAAATTAGATATGTCCATCCTGACTGAGGTTTTCCACGGTTCCCTCAGTCTCACCTCAGCGAAATCTGGCAAGCGTAACAGGCCGTGGCCATCATCCGTTCCCTACCTTATCCCTACCCATTATCATACCGCGAGCTGTAAGCTCTTAGGGGTGTATCCATTTTAAAAAAATTAAATAAATAACTTTACTGTACTGGGTGACGTGGTTCTCTTATAACAAGGCTACAGTACAACACACGATCCTATTTAGTCAATGATATCATCCTGTATGACATAACTGTGTGACGTCATCCCGTCATACATGCAAGACTGTAATATTGACTCGAGTCATTAAGGTTTATTTTACGTATAAAGAAGATAAAATTTTCGACTTTATTAACAACGTCAATGATAAGATAATTATTCTGTACTGTATATAATAAAGTGAATAAAGACTCCCTAACTCGGATCAGCAAAAGTTAGCTGTATATCATGTTAGTACAGTACGAGTATACAACTTACAATACAATACAGCTCAATTTGTACAAAATGTAATAACATTTTGAGCTTTACAATCTTGGTAAATGAACTTATTTCGTCACAAAGAAAATATAAAAATCATAGCACGCCCAATGTTAATAAAAATCCCATTCATGGAAATGTATGAAATAAAAAATAAAATGTTCTCCTTTACATCCCCTATCAGTAGGTAAAATATCAGGTAGTTGACTAAATTAACATGGAAGTTCATTTTTCCATGTTAAATTAGTCAACTATAAAAATTAATACGTAACCCGAAAACTAACTCGTTTTTGTACACCTGATATTTTAGTTACAGATATATAAGGTAAGTAAAGGAGAACATTTTATATTTTTTTCATATATTTTCATGAATGGGATTTTTATTAACATTGGGCATGTTATCTCTACCTTAATATATATTGGGGGGCATTCACAAAGCACTTTAACCCCCTTTTTAGCCTCAATTTTAATCCCTGGTCCTAAACCAGGGGCTAGCCATGTTAAGGTTTTAGTTTAGCACCACGTTTAGCACAAGGCATAAAAATCAAGGCTAAAGTGGGGGTTAAAATGCTTTGTGAATGCCCCCCAATATGTCATAAAAAACAGATGTTTCTAAAATAAAGCTTGATTATTTTTTCATGAAAACTCTCAGTATTTTTATATGCTAGAGCTCTGTAGTATGTTCTTGGATATGTGAAACCATCTTATCATAAAATTATCGCAAACTGACACACCTTCGAGAGACTATTTAACGATTAATCTCAGTTACTGCTGGAGTCAAAGAATATTTCCCTGCAAACAAATCAAATGAATCGTCCTGACTGAGGTTTTCCACGGTTCCCTCAGTGTATGCTGGGACGCGAAACATGCCGTGGCCACCATCCTTTCCCTATCTTATCCCTACCCATTACCCCGCTGCGAGCTGTAAGCTCATAGGGGTGTATCCTTGTAAAAAATAAAAATAATACATACATATCGATATATATTTTTTTTTTAAATCAAACCCTAGCTGGGTACTGCTACTTACTAATTACTCACTAAGTTTTAAACCCCAAACCTTCCGAAACCCTAACTTGAGAGTTTCACGGGCTCTTCCGGAACGGGGGCGGCCACGGCCGCAAATCCTACCCATGGATTGCAAATCCATCCTGGCATTTGCCTGCAATAAGGGAAACGTGGAAACCTCAGCCAGGATGGACGATACAGCTTTTGCCAATGAACCGGAAGTGCAATGTTCCAAAGCCAAGGGAACCACATTGAGTGGAAAAGCGCAACGTTTTACCCCTGGCCTGGGTGGGAAACGTGGTTTTTGTTGAAAATGGTCACACATCCAACTACTAACCACGCTCAGCGCTGCTTGACTTCAGTGATCTGACGAGACCTGGTCAAGCGCACTGTGCCACACACCCAAAAAATAATACACAGTACAGCAATGTAATCAATAATTCAGATAAAAATTACCACAGATAACAATTAAAATCAACTATACATTAAATAAACGGTTTGTGATGTATTATCTACATACGAGATATGAATCACTTAAGAACGTAGATTACAGCTTCTGCATGAACATTTAGCAAATCTGAGTACAGTATGTATGAGACAGTACCATAGTCAAGCAACGCCGAGCGTGGTTAGTAGTTGGATGGGTGACCATTTTCAACAAAAACCACGTTTTCCACCCAGGGGTAAATTGTTGCGCTTTTCCACTATATGTGGTTCCTCTGGTTTTGGACCATTGCACTTCCGGTTCATTGTCAAAAGCCGTAGCGTCCATCCTGGCTGAGATTTCAACGTTTCTCTCAGTCGCAGGCAAATGCCAGGATGGATTGCCAAGCCATTGCCACCCCCGTTCCGGAAGAGCCCGCGTAACGCTCAAGTTAGGGTTTCGGAAGGTTCAGGTTTCAAAAATTTGTATGTAATTAGTAAGTAGGAGTACCCAATTGGGTTTGATTACAAGAAAAAAAAATAATGAATACAAAAAATACATGTATGTAGTGTTCTTCTATGTACTGTACTTATTCACTTTTGTGAATCCAGTAAAATAAAATAACAGTTTTTGTTTCTACATGAACTTCAATCAGTAATCTTCGTTCAACCGTGTTTAATAAGCGACTTGTCGTTACACTGATCCTCGCCATCTGTGAGTAGCGCTGCAACTTCGTGTACGGTCAAAGTATGTAGAAACGAAACAACATGTTGCGAAGATGGGGAGAAAATTTTATGAACCGCGAGTTAGGTACGAAAGAAGATAAAAAGTTCAGCCATTGATGGATCATGAAGAGCATGACGTCATGCTGTCAAGTGATTGGTCGACTTTGAACTGCAAGTTGCAAAAAGTTGCAGCGCCACTCACAGATGGCAAGGATCAGTGTAAGGACAAGTCACCTATTTCCAAACTGCACCCTCTACCACTTGTCATCCTGCCTATCTGCCTAATGTAATTTTTTATAATATGCATGCACTCAATATGATGCATATTGTATGCACAAATGCATAGCCAAATGCCATACAGTATGATAATTAAAACATAGCTAGTAAATTAAAATTCCACCGATACACGTAATTATAATTCACAAATCGTTCATTCCTTTAACGGTAAAAAAAAAAAAATAAAAATTAAAAATTAGTTTACTACTGTACCTGATTTGATACTAGAAAGACTCAGAGACCCTACAGAGACCTCCGTGTCTTATGGGTAGAAATTTGAAGAACCTTGAATTTAGTTCCACCGAAATTTAACAGTTGTAAAATGTTATACTTCTTATTATTGTATTAAATATATATATATTTTTTTTTATTGTATATATTTGTATTGACGAAGTAGCTATTTCTGACATGTTGGTGGTTGATCACATTGTGAATGGGCATTTGCCTTTTTCAATCCACCATTTGGGTTATTTATTCTTTTTTTTTTCTTGTCTTTCCCTCCCATTTTATGTATTTCTTAACCACATCTTAACCCAATAAACAATTATTATTATTATTATTAATTCTGAGTCATGATACAACTATAATAGATAGGTCCATCAGCCCTACGAATTTGGACTGATCTGCGCATTTTGACCAAAAACACCCAAGGTGACGTCACGTAGTGAGCTCAAAACAGCTGTTTCGCTGCACGAAGGGCCCCTACCGGAGCAGAGTTTTTGTTCAACATTAGCGAGAACGTTGCTTTTTATCACATCTCAAATTTGATATTTATTTGCAATACTACAAGCCAAACCAGTTGCAGTAAGGTATTAAAAGAATTTTTAAACACTGCAATTCGCAAGCAATCTGGGATAGAAGTTCTTATCTTTGTTCAGAAAGCATACAAAGCTGCTGTGCGCAGATTAGTCACCTAGCGTTTACGCAGCTTTATTTGGATTCAAGCTTTTTTATCATGCACACTTTGAGGAGCCATGCGCAGTAGACTACTAACATTTAAAACTTGTTTCTGCGCAGCTTTTCTAAGCCATGGCTTTTAATTTACGGAAAACTCTGTAATAGAGCAGACAAAATTAAACGTATTCACCGTGCACATGGGACGGCCCTGATTCCGAGTGGCCATGCCACTATCAACCAACCATCATGGTTTCATTATTAATGACGTCATTCGAGCTGGCCAATCACTGATCACAAAATCGCCGATTGGCCATTTCGGATGACGTCACTGATGACGAAACCAACGGTGATTGGTCGATAGTAGTGTGCCCCCTCGGAATTTCGGTGGAACTAAATTCAAGGTTCTTCAAATTTCTACCCATTAGACACGGAGGTCTCTGTAGGGTCGCTGAGAAAGACTAAAAAGCTGTTAGGTTATGAATACATAAAATTATGACGATAGTGCAATCATGAACTCCATTAGTACATAAAATCAATGAATCAATCCATCTTTACCTGTAAAATCACAAATCATAGCGTTCTGGGATGGGAATTCTAGAATGCTATGCACAAATGGATGGTGAGAAAAAAATTAAAATTTGAAATTTATCAGTTTCAAGAATCCGCGCTCGAAAAAACAAAAAAAAGCGTAATGGGCGTAATGCCCCGCCCCTACGGTCAATAAAATTAATTTCACAGATTTCAATGAATTTTGCTGCAAATACTGCAATTAAAATACAAAAATATACAAGTCAACACGCCAAAGATCATAATTGAACATAAATATCAAGTAAATCCACCGAAATAATACGAAAATTTATGAAGGAGACCGACTTCGAACATGGCAGATCGCTGGGGTGTGGCAGCGATCAAGTTTTTGACATTTATTACCAAAATTAAAGACATAAAACAATTAAATAATGCATTACCTTTTGCCTTGATGTATTAGTTAAGTGTAACAACACTCGTTTTGTCGATATTCGTTCAAAAATTGAGTTAAATCAAAAGAATTCAGTAGCATTCAAAATGATCACAGGAATTTACGATGAAAGATGACATCAACTCAAGGCTACCAACATAACAAAAATAATATATACCAAATTTAGTAACTTTGCACCACTTATTATTTCTTTAAACACGTTAATAACTTTAAATATTAATTAAAATACAAGAATAAAGACTTAATTATTAATTAACATTCATAACTAATTTACAAAGTAATCTCAAACTGTGTAAGCTACAATATTTAAAATTGAAACATAAACGCGTTTAATTTTTTGATGTTGGTACTTATCAGAATTTATAGACGTGACGTCATCAATCAATTTTCTCCCCCAACAACCCCCCGATGCTAAAATTAGCCTAATTAAACATCAAATAAATATAGATAATGACTAATGACACTGGCAACTGATTTACTGTCAAGATATTGAAAATATGAGTCTACGTCAAAAGAACGAAAAATAAAAGAACGAAAACAATTTATACGAAACCCACGAGAAAATAAATGCGAATAAATTGTGAATACGAGTGAAAAATTCACACATATTTTCCCACATGTTGAAGCCGATTGACGACTCTCTCATGCAGATTGATGCGTCATTCACGCATTTTAACAAATTTTTAATAATTTAACAAAATAAGTGTATTTCAAGCAATTTCGCCCATCCATATTGACATATACTGATTAATATTCACATAGTTGACTAGAGCAACTCCACGCATTTTCACATAAATTGACGTATTTTTAATTTAGTATCAACTTCACCTCTATTGATGCAAATTGAGTTGATTCCACTCGCCCATTTTCATGAATTTTCACGCAGTTTCATCCAATTATGATCCAACATTTTTTATAAAGTCAGTTCATGTATACTGACGCACTTTCAGCCAGTTTGATGCAAAGTACGTTCACTCACTTTGAAACTTTTTCATGCACATTCACCCATATTTGTCAACCAATTTTTTTCATAAAGTCCCCTCATGCAAATTGACACATTTTGACATATTTTGACGCATTTTCACCAATTTGCTGACCATTTTTTTTCAGAAAGTCCCCTCATGCAAATTGGCACATTTTGACATATTTTGACGCATTTTCACCAATTTGTTGACCATTTTTTTTCATAAAGTCCCCTCATGCAAATTGACACATTTTGACATATTTTGACGCATTTTCACCAATTTCCTGACCATTATTTTTCATAAAGTCCCCTCATGCAAATTGACACATTTTGACATATTTTGACGCATTTTCACCAATTTGCTGACCTTTTTTTTTTATAAAGTCCCCTCATGCAAATTGACACATTTTGACATATTTTGACGCACTTTCACCCATTTGTTGACCATTTTTTTTTTAGTAAAGACCCCTAATGTTTTTTCACGCATTTTCACACATTTTCACGCACTTTGAACTATTTGTTCGACAATTTTTTTTAACAACATCCTTTAGTGCATATTAATGTATTTTAACATATTTTCAGCATCTCTCAGTAGGAAATTTGACGTCCCATGACCAGCAAGTGACGTCATGGAACAAGGCGTGAAAAAATTTTATTCATGTGAGGGGACTTAGGAAAAAAATTAGTCGACAAATGGTCGAAGTGCGTAAAAATGTGTGAAAATGCGTGAAAATACATTAGTGGTCTTTATTAAAAAAAAGGGTCAACAAATGGGTGAAAGTGCGTGAAAAAGTGTGAAAATGCGTGGATATGCATGAAGGGACTTAATGAAAAATGTTGGTCGACAAATGGGTGAAAGTGCGTGGAAAAGTGTGAAAATGCGTGAATATGCATGAGGGGACTTCATGAAAAAAATGTTCTACAAATCTGGTCACATGACCGGAAGTCATGTGACTTGGCGGTTGGTAGTAACACAAGATGGCTGACGCAGAGAGGTTATAGAAAGCTCCTCGTGTGTGTATGGTGATTTATGAGGTGTTTAAGTGAAGTTTTACTTATTCCTGAACATTAAATAGTTAATTACAATGAAGTTAGGTTACCATTCGTTTGTCCAGTGTTAATATTTGCCATTTTTTCGCACTTTTTATGATGTAAAAAGAGAAAATTTAATGTTGCATTTTTGCCGGTCGAGTTTTCAAAATGTCAGATTTAATTGGAGTCGCATAAAATATCGAAGATTAAGCCACGACGAGAAAGTTCTATCAGATAAGTAAAAACAGTTCTTATTAATTTATTTAATTATGACGAAGTATAAAAATAATTCCTTTAACAGTTAAATTATTCAAAGGAATCATTAATTATAAAAAGTAGTGAAAACCTTATACTGCTATATATTATAGTCAGCCTAGTAAGTTTTTTTTTTTATAAAAGCCTCTCATTTTATACTAGCTGTATATCTGTATACCGGCCTATATTTCTGTTTGTAAAAATTATTGTTTTTATTTTGCTTTCGATGTTTGACAAATGAGAACAATCTTTATTACTGTACGTAAAAATTTGCGCGCGTTTCTTTGTGGATTTTTCGTACATTTCAGGTATCCATGGGGACTGAGGCCATGGGACTGCATTCACTTCCAATGGTTTGGTGAGCTAGCCTGCGACGAAAAATGCATGAGACCATGTGTAAAAATTTGGTAAATGATGGTGTGAAAATTCGTGGGAATGAATGAATTTTGCATGTATAGACTTTGTGAAAAAATTACTTGTTAAATGTATGAAATTTTGTGAAAATGTTTGAAAAATATTAAATTTGAATGACTGGAATTTGTAAAATAATATGGTTGATAAAAGCGTGAAAGTTCATGAAAAAGCGTCAAAATGAGTGAATTTGAAGGACTGAACTTTGTAAAAAATAATGGTTGATAAAAGTGTGAAAGTTCATGAAAAAGCGTCAAAATGAGTGAATTTGAATGACTGGACATTGTAAAAAATTATGGTTGATAAAAGCGTGAAAGTTCGTGAAAAAGCGTCAAAATGAGTGAATTTGAATGACTGGACTTTGTAAAAAAATTATGGTTGATAAAAGCGTGAAAGTTCCTGAAAAAGCGTCAAAATGAGTGAATTTGAATGAATGGACTTAAGGAAAAAAATTAATCAATGAAAGTGTGAAAGTTCACGAAAAGGCGTCAAAATGTGCGAGCCAGTATACCTGAAAGTGTGTGAATTCGAGCGAAGTATTTTGGTGGCAGGCATTTACGTCAATATTTGTTAATATTAATCAAATTACATGAAAATGTGCCAATATATGATATTAAATTCACTCGCGCATATTGACTCAGAAAAGGGGCGAAATTTAGGTGAATTGGAGTCAATATGCGCGAGCCAATATACCTGAAAGTGCATGAAGTCGAGCGAATTATTTCGGCAGGCATTTACGTCAATACTAATCAAAATACCTGAAAATGCGTCAATATAAAGTACCAAACATCGCCAAAGTGCATCAATACACGTTAATTCACTTGCGCATATTGACTCTAAAAAGGGGCGAAATTTAGGTGAATTGGAGTCAATATGCGCGAGCCAATATACCTGAAAGTGCGTGAAGTCGAGCGAAGTATTTCGGCAGGCATTCACGTCAATACTCGTCAATATTCATCAATATACGTGAAAATGCGTCAATATAAAGTACCAAACATCGCCAAAGTGCATCAATACACGTTAATTCGCTCGCGCATATTGACTCCAAAAAGGGGCGAAATTTAGGTTAATTGGAGTCAATATGTGCGAGTGAATTTGTTGTGAGCTTTCACTCTTATTTTCTCGTGGGAAGGCATTAGAACGAAAACAAAAAGGACGAAAGTAATTTTTAACACGAAAACATTTTGTACGAGAATATAACCCATGTATCACACTTTATCGGCTAAATATTGGTCAGATATTGGGAATATTGGCTTAAAATCTACGATATCACCCATATGTAGCCAATGTTCTTACAATATTGATATGCCGACATTGCCCAATTTTGGCATTTAATATTCATACAATGTTGGCTAAAAGTTGGTAGCGCAATATTTAATTTCACTACCTTTTGGTCCAATATACGTTAGCCATATATTCATTAAATGTGGTTGTCCCAATGTCAATGCAACGTTGGCTGGGCATTGAAGTTCAATACTTGAAATATTTATGTCGGTACAATAATGGCTTTCTGATATTGCTGCGGTGTCAAAATTAAACATTGGTTGAATGTTGGCTAAGGATTGAAAGTCAATGTATCATATAGGAATTTGTAACAAATATTCAAACAATATTGATATGTGAATATTGCTCAATATTGGTGCTCGATATGATCATGCAATGTTGGATTAAAGTTACTAGCACAATATTTAATTTCATTACGTTGGTCCAAGATACTTTGCCGTATATTCATTGTATGTAGTTTCCCAATGTCAATGCAACGTTGGCTGGGCATTGATGTTCAATACTTGAAATATTTATGTCGGTACAATAATGGCTTTCTGATATTGCTGCAGTGTCAACATTAAACATTGGTTGAATGTTGGCTACGGATTGACAGTCAATGTATCATAGGAATTTGTAATAAATATATAAACAATATTGATATGTGAATATTGCTGAATATTTGTGCTCGATATTCATGCAATGTTGGATTAAGGTTTCCAGCACAATATTTAATTTCATTACGTTAATTGCTCCAATATACTTTGCCGAATATTCATTGTATGTAAGTTTCCTAATGTCAATGCAACGTTGGGTGGGCATTGAAGTGCGATCGATGTTCGAAATATTTAGATTGGGATTGGCTAAATATTGGCCCAATATTGCACCACCCTATTGGAAATGTACAATTGTAATCAGCCAAATTACAATTGTAATTTGCCTCATTACAATTGTAATTTGGCTGATTACAATTGTAAAATTTGGATTGCAATTGTAACACTTGGTTACAATTGTAACACTCGGATTACAATTGTAATGTTCTTCAATTACAATTGTAATACTTGGAATTGCAATTGTAACTTTTGATTACAATTGTAATGTTAATGATTACAATTGTACTCTGGTTCTGATACAATTGCAACACTTGGATTACAATTGTAATATTCATGATTGCAATTATAATACTTTTGGGGTTGTAATTTATTAAAGTGTTATATATACTACATTAATATAATATATAATATATTATTATATACTACAGAGTAGAATTAATATATACATTTACATTCATTAATTTATTTAACTTAATATTTTTTATGTTAATTTTTTGGCTTTAACGTATATCTTAAGTACTATTAAGAAGCTTCAATTGAAAGTATTAATTTATTAAATTTTCATTATTTTTGAAATGCTCGACCCCTTAATAGGGTACGTACCGCCCTTCAATTTAAAAAAATAATAATAATTCAGATCGAGATGCATCTTCATTTAATATATGAAAAAATAATGTTAATAAAAAATCAATTTTAATAATTTATACTATAATAAATTAGGGGTCAACCCCCAACCCCAACGACTTATTATGGTCACATCAATTAATATAAACATTCATCTATGCTGCATGAACCTGTAGTTCTCATTTAGTTTTGCGATATATTTTTTTAAATATATAAATTGAAAAAAATAAGGGTTGACCCCTTAAAGGGTTATATAATTAAAAATGTAAAAACGTCAGTTGAAGATGTACAGTAATTTGAAATGTAACAAATATAGTAAGAAAATGAATTCATTTATATCATATCATACGTTAAGGGTCGGTCGCATGATGCGTAATCGACCCTTAGGTAGTCGATCATTAGGTAGTCTTCATCAAAAGAACTCGATGCTGCAATGAACTTTTATATTGAACCTAGTCCTCACAGTTTTTGTCACATATTTTGTTATAAATATTTGCATACTTTTAATAATGACCCCTGGTATGCCCAAGGGTCGACCCTTAAAATACGTAAATTACAGCTCTGAAGAAAATTAAAAGGATTGTCATTTTCAGTCTTGCAATTTTTTACGAAAAAACAAATTTAAGGGTCTTTTGACCCTTAAGGGTCAAAGGGTCCCAAATTTAAGGGTCACCATTAGAACCACCATCAAATTTTACCCTAGGGTCGAAATTTATATAACGTTGCAATGAAGTGAAATAAATTTCAGGGTCTTTTGACCCTTAAGGGTCGAAGGGTCGCAAATTTAAAGGTCGCCATTAGAACCACCATAAAATTTTACCCTAGGGTCAAAATTTATATAACGTTGCAATGAAGTGAACTAAATTTCAGGGTCTTTTGACCCTGAAGGGTCAAAGGGTCGCACATGTAAAGGTCTTCATTAGAACCGCCATCAAATTTTACCCTAGAAGCAAAATTTATACAACGCTGCATTGAAGTTGACCCGTATTTTTCCCATAGCTTATTATTTATTTATATAGCTCAATAATCTTCTTCCTATTAAGAAAGCAGTAGCAGCGCAATGGTAAGTGTATGATCAGCAGTGGTAACCGAAGTACAGCAACGCAGGTTTCGGTTAGTAGTTAGATCGGTGACCGCTTTTTGTAGATTTTACAATCGTAATTATAACAATTGTAATAATTGCAATTGTAGTTCAATACAATTGTAATAAGGCCTTTACAATTGTAAAAATTACCATTGTAATATTGCCAAAACACAATCGTAATTTTGATGGCTGTACAATTGTAATAATTACAATTGTAAATTTCCACTAGGGCAATTATAAGTTCTAACTTTGTCAATAGATGGCAGCAAAATTAATTCAATTTAAAAAACACTTAAAAATTAAATTAAAATTAATTTAAGTCACTGTACTTTTTTTTAAAAGTAAACACTAAATAGAACCATTATGCTGGGAATTTTTAAGACAATAAATATTTTAATGCTGTTGTTAACGGAATCAAAAATTAATAAACAATAAGAGAAACTCTAAAAAGAGATATAGATTGAAATAACAAATAGTCTATGATAAAAATACAAGTGTTATACATTAAAAATATACTCCATCATCGAGACTTGGGAAAAAGTCTTAAAAAAAAAAAAAGCCCCATGATGCATGCAGATCCATATATGTAATATATGTTAAATACATATTATTACCCTATGGAATCAAAATCGAATCCAATATTGTGCCAATATTGGTTGGCCATTCCTGAGATTTATAAAAATTATATTGTGTATAGCAACACTTGCCCAATATTAAATTAAATATCAAAGAATGTTTATTTTAAATGTTGGTGCAACATTGGCAATAAATATCCTCCAGCCATAGAGGTTTGTTGCAGCTGCACTATTTAAATGATATTAAAATTAAATATCCGAACAATGTTTATTTTAAATGTTGGTGCAACATTGACATTAAATATCGTCCAGCCCTAGAGGTTTGTTGCAGCTGCACTATTGAAACGATATTAAAATTAAATATCCGAACAATGCTTATTTTAAATGTTGGTGCAACATTGATATTAAATATCGTCCAGCCATAGAGGTTTGTTGCAGCTGCACTATTGGACCAACGTCGAATTTGATATTGAGGCGATATCAAAACGATCTGTGGTGAATATTGCGCCGATCAAATGTGCTACATGGGAATTAACCGAAATGGAAAATGTGCGAATGCATTTATAACGAAACTTAAAAAGCACGAAAGCATTTACAGCGAAAACATTTTAGCCGAATTCAATAATCACGAAAGCCATTTGGCCGATAGTTATTTGAACGAATTGAAAAACAACGAAAGTAAATTAGAACGAAAACATTTAAAACGAAATGAAAAAATCACGGAAACAATTTGGCCGAAATTAAAAAAAAGTTATTTGAACGAAAACATTTAAGACGAATAAAAAAATAACGAAAACAATTTGACCGAAAGTTATTTGAACGAAAACATTTTAGACGAATCAAAAAATAACGAAAACAATTTGACCGAAAGTTATTTGAACGAAAGCATTTAAAACGAATGGAAAAATCACGAATACAATTTGAACAAACGCTATTAATTGACCGAAATCAGAGACCCTGTACCCAGTGACCACATGGACGTCCCCGGGACGCCCCTGGGACATCCCTCTAAGGTCCCCGTTGGACGTCCCCAAGGACATCCCCCATGTGAGTCGGCCATGTCCATCAAAAAAGGACGTCCCTGCGGACGTCTTGTGGACATCCCTCGGGGATGTTTCCTAATTTTCACTTGCCAATTATGTATTAATTCATCTTAAAATTTATATTAAAGAAGTTTAGGGTCTTTTAGAATGAGGACTACAAGATTACCAAATAAAAAATTTGGGTGCGTCGGGAATCGAACTCGGACCTTTTGGTTGATAGACGACGTCGTAGACAACTTTGATATTGCTCTTCGTTACTAAAGTGTGGTTTATTTGGGTATATAAATTGTAAAGTTTTGGGTGTTGTATAATATTTTAATATTACGAGCGAAGTTGCGTTTTTTTATTTTTTTAAGCAAACTGGTACATTGGGAGATTGTTATTATTTAATACAACATTAAATATATTGAGATTTAAATTTATTTAAAATAAATTAAAATAAAATTTTATAATTTTAATTAAAAAATGTTTATTCATTAATAAATTATAAATTGCAACGCTCAAATGCATCTCTAATTGTTAACAGACTTCGACATTAAAAAAAAATATTTTTAATTTTTTAGAAATTTTTAAAGGTCCCTCCGAGGACATTTGTGGGACGTTCAAGCGTCCCTCCAAAATCCCCGGGGGACTTTGATGGGACCTTGTTTATTTTTCATAGATATTTTTTTCTACGAGTATATTTTATTAAAAAAAAAATATTTTTCTGTGCAAATTACGCACTTTAATATTAAGTAAAATTTCACGTCTTATTTTAAATATTAATATTTTCAAATAATATTTTAAATAATATTAACTTTATTTGTATATTTTTAAAATCAGTACATAATAATGAACAGCACATATATTATGATTTTAATGAAAATATTGACTAAAGGGTCCATTCAAAGTCCCCCGGGGATGTTCAAGGGACAGCCGTGTTGCATCCTCAGGGGATGTTCTGAGAGACTTTCATAAAAATATTAAAAAACCTAGAAAATTATTTTCGGAGTGTAGCTAAAACTATTTTTAGAACACGGAAAACATGTTTAAAGTTAAAGGGTTTTGAAAACTAGCACGTAAAACGTTCACGGATCTTGCGGGGATGTTCGCAAGGTCCCCGGGATGTCCATGTGGTCACTGGGTAGGGTCTCTGGACCGAAAAAAAAAAAAAAAAAAAAAAAAAAAACACCGATGAAGAAAAATATTAATAAAAATTTATAACAGTAATTAAAAAAAAAAAATGTAAATTAAAACGAATGCAATAAAGAAGGATAATATATACAGAATACTGCAGACTGAGCCAGAAATGGTGTTCCGAACCTATGCTAAAATTTGAGCAGTTTATTATAACTTTGAGCTATAGAAATTTGTAATTTGTCATACGTATATAACGGTGCATATTATATCTAAAAACAATTAAACCAACTTACTGGACGGCACGGCAAAGCGTACTGTATTTGAAAAAAAGCGCGCACATACAACAATACAAAAGCGCAACCAAAATAAAAATAAACATATGGCCGTATTCCCCTCAGGCAACAACGGAAAAGTTTTGAAGCAAAAAGCTAATAGTAAGTACTTGTCATATTATTTACTTACAAACCTTATCATTAATTATTAAATATTAATTAAGCTACCCAAATAACTTGTCACAACATCTTTTAAAGCTATATTCTCATCATAATTTGCGTTAAACATAATCGAAATAGATTCCTTTTGTCTACCTTTGTAAACCCCGTCCAGTAACAAATGTAATATAAGTTTTATATCCAATTTAATGCTGTAAAGTGCCAATTTAGCTAGTGTAAATACTGCTAGGATGTTGCAGAAAATAATCATTATGTTTTTAAAAGGGTCTACGATACTCGTAAAACGCAAAGTCTGTTATAATCTACGGGTCTCATGTGCCGGCCATGCTGGCATAATAAATATAGTCTATCATGCAAATCAATGCTTAATCATGATTTGTTTTTGTTCATACTAATCATACAGTAATACAATAATGTACTAATTATAATTGGCTATTCTTGACATAATTACAGAAGTAAATACTATGTAAATTTAATACCATAATCTTGGTAAATTTAATTTAAGATTGGCAGCACTGCCACAAAAATCCTAAAAATATGGTCACGTGACGTATTTCCCCCCTCATATTACGTCATAGATATGCAGGTGGGGGTCACCAAACAATGGGCTAGCCAGCAAACGGTAAGTCAGTTGATTGGGAGCAGCGGTCGCGGCGAGAGCGTCCGCTGATTCGCCCTCTTTAATCGTGTTCCCTTGTGTGAAAGTTTTGCTGGATAGTGAAGAGAATTTTGGTGACCTAGTAAACTTTTAACTAGTGATGTTGGTGTAACTTGGGCTGTCTACAGGTAAATCGCCATCATTAGGCTCAGCTGTTTATTTGTTTACATTTGTGTATGATCTCCGTGCTACAGTATTATTATTTTTTTTTCCCTTGCATCAAAGTATGCATACTGCCTTATAGACAAAAGTGTATCGTCCTCAACATTAAATAAATACAATCAATATTTTTTATGACAATTAGATCTTTTATTAAAATAAAACAACTCCAACTACCTGCAATTTTACACAGATTTCTTTAAATAATAAAGAGAATTTTGGTAGTGAACTTATCTATAGATAAGTTAGTGGAAGACTAAGTTGTTTGTTACACCTTGACTAGCGCGCCTCACCCTTGGACAACAGAAAGGCCACTCTCACTGTGAACTTGAGGTAAGCTAAGTGAAGGGTCCGTAACAAACCGTGTGGGCCTGTATTCCGGGATAATTGGGTGTCCTCCAAGTGCATGCACTTTTGGCACGCCCACCCGCGCCAGCGTCGTCTATAATTATACGTAATATAATTATACGACGTAAAATCCGAAACTCTCATAATCTCTTAACAAAATTAAATTTGATCATACACAAACATAAGTAAACAATTTCTATGGTTAATTTTCTTTCGATATAAGGGCACAAATTGTCGGAAGATATTATACCGGCATATATTTTTGTCACTTATTATTGACCTAGAGTCGACGAAAGATAATTAGCAAGTCATACAGCTATGGCAGCAAGGAGTGGGGCCTCCGACCCTTCGTCAGAGGACGAGGCCTCCAGGGAGCAAAGCCGCGAGGGCCGAGCTCCAAGAAGTTTCGCCGAGCAATCCTCTCAGGCGCCGCTCAGGGCGTATCACGGCTCCGGGAGCCACGGCGCGAGTTCACGTGGGGGTGAGCCGCGCGAGGGGAGTCAGTCAGTCTCGGTGGAGCGCGGGCATTCTTCGCAACCACAGACAGATGGGGGCGAGACCATGTTCCGTTTGTTACCCCAAGGGGTGGCAGTCAGCGATTACTTAACCAGACCAGGTGTAATTGCTGAGCTCTATGGCAATCCAGCAGCAGGAGGGCCTGTTGAGCAATACCAAGCTGCAGTAGTAGATCGTCCGAACAACACGCAGGACAACAATATACACTTCGGGCAACCAGAAATGTCCGCGGAAAATCGTCACAACGAGACAGATCGCCTGGCAGCCGCTTCTGCTCTCCTTACTCTACAAGACGAAGCAGCTGCACTACCCACAATGTCAAATGCATCTGATATGCAACGCCTGAGAGAGGCAATTAATGCAATGTAAAATAGAATTAATTCTCGACGTGAATTTAATGAAAATAAAACTGCAACAGAGGAAATGGACTATAATTTAAATTATAGACCATACAATCCTATTGGCGCTCGCCCTGCTTCGACTCGGGGTCCGGAGCAAGGGCGGCCCAACATGGTACAAAACACCCTCAACCTACCCCCACTGGCTTCAAACCAAACCGCAGGGAGGCAGTCAACACCGGTGAGTAATTTACAACACCAATTACATGCAGCTACAATGTTCACACCAACGTATTTAGGACAAAATAACCTAAATAATAATCAACTTAATCCTGAAATCATGGACAACAGTAACTCATTCTCAAACAACGAGCCTAACCCTAAACACCTTGATACCCAACCTAATTATCAGCAATCCATTTCACCCCCACCACCCCTGTGACGTTCCCATCACCGTATGCAGCCATCCGTGCCAACTAGCACGCGTGAGAGGCAAATGCCACCCCCAGTACCAGTTCGACCTAATACAGGTGCGATAAGGAAGCAGTATAACATACCTGCACCCTCACGAGCTCCAACTGGGGGGTCACAACAACCGGAGGTGGACAATAGGAATGTGAGGGTGACGTCAACACAGCAGCAAGTAGTTTATAATAATGAACCGAATCATCAAGGTGCAGATGGTGAACAAGTACTACAGCCACGCCCACATTTGGTTCAACATTACAATCAGGTTGTCAACCCCAGGATGGTACAACAATACCAACCCCCTTATCAACAATATCAACCCACCTATCAACAATATCAACCTATCTATCAACAACAACAACCTCATCCTCAGCTATTAGATTTTATTCAACAAAATCCGCAACAAATTGTGAGTCACGTGCCAGCCCTAGGAGGCGCGGCTGACCACAATACAATGTACCAGGGCGAATATTATCATCCTATGCCTCAACCCTTACCTTCCAACCCTCATCCACAAATTCCGTTTTCACAAATTACTCACCCAGAACCAAACAATCCTAATATTTTACGACCTCAAAGAACCCCTGTTGCTGCCAGTATTCAGCAGCAAGATAATCAGTTTTTTCCACAAGCTCCAGGCAGAGCAGCAGACCCTCAAGCCCTGGGTCTAGTCCCACCAGTCCCCATAGCTGAGCCTGCCCGTCCTGACATCCCTGTCTTTGCGCAGCCGCGAGCACCTCAACCTAACTATAATCAATTAGGGTACATGGCAGGCCAGCCAGTCGCTCCTGTCATGCCCCCCGCATTCTACCAATACACTGACCAACCTCAACATGGGGTAGCATATCAACCTAATTTCCCAGCACTTGTACAACCACAAATTCATATGAATCAAATCTTGTATCCAAATATGGTACCAGGTCCCCGCCCATGGCAACCGGGGCAACAAATACCATCACTTCGTCTACCCTTGCCCACCTTCAGTGGCAGAAGGGATAAACTCACCCCCTCGGATTTCATAATTGCATTCGAAAGATATGCACGCTCGTTCTCACTCACCCCTCAAGCTATGATGAGTCACGCAATGTCTTCCGCTCTAGTGGGAGAAGCTCATCTGTGGTGGGAGTTTGAGTGCGAGCAGCATGGAGTTTTCGACAATTGGGATTGTTTCGTGGGCGCCCTCATGCGTGAGTTTGGTGCCCCGAACTACCCCGAGCTTCTGTGGAAAGAGCTCGAGGCTCGAACCCAACATCCCGACGAAGCCCTCACCTCATACATCGCAGTCATTGCTGGTTTCTATCGCCGGCTAAATGTTCAAGTATCCGATGCAGATAAAGTGCAGCGAGTACTTAACCAAATGTACCCTAAGTATCGCGATTACGTCATCGGGGGCGGTAGAACATTCAATAATTTGTATGAGCTAGCGAGGGAAGCATATAATATACAATACAGAATCATGCAGGAAAGAAAGTACATGTTGCCACCTGACGCTAAATATTGCATTGAGCCGTCATTAGCGTACAGTGGTCACAATACTAGAACTGACACACCGAGAACCCCAACCCCCCCTCCATCAAGGTATGATACACACAGGGTGACATCGCAAGCTACCCTAGGTGTGCAAGACCCACATGCCGCGAGGAGGCAGCTGGGGGGTCGCGACCAAGTTCAGCATGCACGACCCACAACACCACCTAGCGCTGCCACTACCAACCCTCATCACAGCCCCCAACAGCGACCCGCCAGCAACAACTCAAGTGAGAGACACGTGTCCTTTGCTGGGGACGATACGAGGCGACCAAATAACAACTCAGTGACTGTCGTTTGCTTCACGTGTAGAGGCAGTCACTACGCTCGTTCCTGTCCTCAAAGAACACCTCGAGATCCCGCAGCTCGCAGTCGGTCACCAACCCCCAACAGCTCCAAAAAACGTGGAGAGCCCCTCTCGCATGTAACTCTGCAATGCGAGAGGGAAGCGCGTAGTGAGTCACGTAGGCGTAGGAGAAGGAAAAGAATGCTAAAATTCTTAAAAAAACAAAGGAAGAAAGAAAGACGCTTAGCCAAACTAGCATTGTCCAATACCAATGCAGCCTTCATTCCTGGTACCACCACCACCCCATCCTCTGGAACTACAACCCCTGCACCCTCTCCTAAACACCGATCTCCACCCAACATATCGAACTTGGACGAACCCCTTCTCCGCGTTAAAATCCTCGGTGTAGTGTCTAGCCATGCTAGATACAGGGTCAAATGTCAGTATTCTGGGACCATCCTTATGTAAGCATGCTAGGGATCTGGGCATACAAATTAAGGACAGTATCAGCACCCTGGGATTCGTCGGAGGAGCAATCCCACTAGACGGAACAACAAAGATCAAAATCGCATTCCCTGGTGGCAAATTCAGACATAAGTTCTACATGCAGAGTTCCAGTTCGAAAGAAATTATACTTGGCCGCGATTTTATCAAGCGCCGGAGAGTGAAGTTAGCAGAGACAGCAGCCACCCCGGCTGAAAACCTCCAACTCATGACAAACAGACCACCCGTCATGGAATCACCTGCCCCAGCTCCCGCCGAGACCCATCACCCACAAGCCCAAGCAGAATCGAGTAGATTTCGCTCAAGAAGTGAGTACGGCCCATCTCGAGATCGTCGAAAACCAAGATCGAAGACTCTGAAAAGGAGGCACCGGTGCAATAGAACCGCAAAACAACAAGGAGCAGCGTTACTGGAAATGCAAAAACATCTCTCAGAAGCTCAGGAGCATATCACCCTCCTTGAGAGGGAAGGGTACCACCTCCTACCTGAGACCACTCGCCACATGCATTCAAATAAACCCCCGCCTGCCCTCTGTTACGCTCTTCACAACTCTCTAAATGAAGCTACAAATCAAACTCCTGCCCTCCGTACCTTTGAATGGGAATAACAATCTCCGTCGAAGGCAGCAACTGAACAACCGCCAGATCCACCCTCGCCACAAGTCAGTGTGGAGGAAGAAGCTGATAAATTCGCTGCCTCGTTGGCTAATAAGATACAAAACATTATTGCCACCGCTCAAGCACGTTGCCGTGCGACTCGAGAATGCCAAGCAAGGGTATACAGAGAGGATAAACGTCCCTCCCCTTTCCAGGTCGGTGACATGGCATGGAGACGCACCAATGTACCTAGCAACGCAAACCAGGGAACTGCCAAACCAAGGCCCGCTTGTGTGTACCCAATCTCAACGCAGCAACAACAACAGAGTGATTTTGTTGAAGAGCCCCTCAGAAATCGAGTGAAATGGGGCCAGACACTGTCCCAGTGCCCCCCACTCAGAGATTCCTTCACCCCCAAGCATAACATTGTTGGGCGAGCGTGTGGAAGCCAGACGTGGTCCCAGAGCCCCCCGCTCGATCCCACATTCTCTCTTATCCCAACGAGGAGGGAGAGCTCAAGGAGTATAAAATTCAAGACAAGGCATGGAAACCATGCCTACTCAACCCCCTACTCTTCAGACCCCAGAAAAAGACCCCGAAGAGCGTGAATACAAGCTGTTCACGTATTTATATGTTTTAATTTTACCTACTTCTACTGTGCTAAATTTTTTGCAACCACCTGTATTTAATTATGTTTCAATTTTCTTTTATCCTTCATAATATGCAAGTTAATAATTTATTAATTTTCTTATGTTTAATCTGGGAATAGAAGCTAAACCCGTTTTGCTAAACCTTTTGTTTTAAAATCACAAGTGTAAACCTTGCAATTATTAAAAGGGGGGTTAATATAACGGTGCATATTATATATAAAAACAATTAAACCAACTTACTGGACGGCACGGCAAAGCGTACTGTATTTGAAAAAAAGCGCGCACAAACAACAATACAAAAGCGCAACCAAAATAAAAATAAACATATGGCCGTATTCCCCTCAGGCAACAACGGAAAAGTTTTGAAGCAAAAAGCTAATAGTAAGTTCTTGTCATATTATTTACTTACAAACCTTATCATTAATTATTAAATATTAATTAAGCTACCCAAATAACTTGTCACAACATCTTTTAAAGCTATATTCTCATCATAATTTGCGTTAAACATAATCTAAATAGATTCCTTTTGTCTACCTTTGTAAACCCCGTCCAGTAACAAATGTAATATAAGTTTTATATCCAATTTAATGCTGTAAAGTGCCAATTTAGCTAGTGTAAATACTGCTAGGATGTTGCAGAAAATAATCATTATGTTTTTAAAAGGGTCTACGATACTCGTAAAACGCAAAGTCTGTTATAATCTACGGGTCTCATGTGCCGGCCATGCTGGCATAATAAATATAGTCTATCATGCAAATCAATGCTTAATCATGATTTGTTTTTGTTCATACTAATCATACAGTAATACAATAATGTACTAATTATAATTGGCTATTCTTGACATAATTACAGAAGTAAATACTATGTAAATTTAATACCATAATCTTGGTAAATTTAATTTAAGATTGGCAGCACTGCCACAAAAATCCTAAAAATATGGTCACGTGACGTATTTCCCCCCTCATATTACGTCATAAATATGCAGGTGGGGGTCACCAAACAATGGGCTAGCCAGCAAACGGTAAGTCAGTTGATTGGGAGCAGCGGTTGCGGCGAGAGCGTCCGCTGATTCGCCCTCTTTAATCGTGTTCCCTTGTGTGAAAGTTTTGCTGGATAGTGAAGAGAATTTTGGTGACCTAGTAAACTTTTAACTAGTGATGTTGGTGTAACTTGGGCTGTCTACAGGTAAATCGCCATCATTAGGCTCAGCTGTTTATTTGTTTACATTTGTGTATGATCTCCGTGCTACAGTATTATTATTTTTTTTCCCTTGCATCAAAGTATGCATACTGCCTTATAGACAAAAGTGTATCGTCCTCAACATTAAATAAATACAATCAATATTTTTTATGACAATTAGATCTTTTATTAAAATAAAACAACTCCAACTACCTGCAATTTTACACAGATTTCTTTAAATAATAAAGAGAATTTTGGTAGTGAACTTATCTATAGATAAGTTAGTGGAAGACTAAGTTGTTTGTTACACCTTGACTAGCGCGCCTCACCCTTGGACAACAGAAAGGCCACTCTCACTGTGAACTTGAGGTAAGCTAAGTGAAGGGTCCGTAACAAACCGTGTGGGCCTGTATTCCGGGATAATTGGGTGTCCTCCAAGTGCATGCACTTTTGGCACGCCCACCCGCGCCAGCGTCGTCTATAATTATACGTAATATAATTATACGACGTAAAATCCGAAACTCTCATAATCTCTTAACAAAATTAAATTTGATCATACACAAACATAAGTAAACAATTTCTATGGTTAATTTTCTTTCGATATAAGGGCACAAATTGTCGGGAGATATTATACCGGCATATATTTTTGTCACTTATTATTGACCTAGAGTTGACGAAAGATAATTAGCGCAAGTCATACAGCTATGGCAGCAAGGAGTGGGGCCTCCGACCCTTCGTCAGAGGACGAGGCCTCCAGGGAGCAAAGCCGCGAGGGCCGAGCTCCAAGAAGTTTCGCCGAGCAATCCTCTCAGGCGCCGCTCAGGGCGTATCACGGCTCCGGGAGCCACGGCGCGAGTTCACGTGGGGGTGAGCCGCGCGAGGGGAGTCAGTCAGTCTCGGTGGAGCGCGGGCATTCTTCGCAACCACAGACAGATGGGGGCGAGACCATGTTCCGTTTGTTACCCCAAGGGGTGGCAGTCAGCGATTACTTAACCAGACCAGGTGTAATTGCTGAGCTCTATGGCAATCCAGCAGCAGGAGGGCCTGTTGAGCAATACCAAGCTGCAGTAGTAGATCGTCCGAACAACACGCAGGACAACAATATACACTTCGGGCAACCAGAAATGTCCGCGGAAAATCGTCACAACGAGACAGATCGCCTGGCAGCCGCTTCTGCTCTCCTTACTCTACAAGACGAAGCAGCTGCACTACCCACAATGTCAAATGCATCTGATATGCAACGCCTGAGAGAGGCAATTAATGCAATGTAAAATAGAATTAATTCTCGACGTGAATTTAATGAAAATGAAACTGCAACAGAGGAAATGGACTATAATTTAAATTATAGACCATACAATCCTATTGGCGCTCGCCCTGCTTCGACTCGGGGTCCGGAGCAAGGGCGGCCCAACATGGTACAAAACACCCTCAACCTACCCCCACTGGCTTCAAACCAAACCGCAGGGAGGCAGTCAACACCGGTGAGTAATTTACAACACCAATTACATGCAGCTACAATGTTCACACCAACGTATTTAGGACAAAATAACCTAAATAATAATCAACTTAATCCTGAAATCATGGACAACAGTAACTCATTCTCAAACAACGAGCCTAACCCTAAACACCTTGATACCCAACCTAATTTCCAGCAATCCATTTCACCCCCACCACCCCTGCGACGTTCCCATCACCGTATGCAGCCATCCGTGCCAACTAGCACGCGTGAGAGGCAAATGCCACCCCCAGTACCAGTTCGACCTAATACAGGTGCGATAAGGAAGCAGTATAACATACCTGCACCCTCACGAGCTCCAACTGGGGGGTCACAACAACCGGAGGTGGACAATAGGAATGTGAGGGTGACGTCAACACAGCAGCAAGTAGTTTATAATAATGAACCGAATCATCAAGGTGCAGATGGTGAACAAGTACTACAGCCACGCCCACATTTGGTTCAACATTACAATCAGGTTGTCAACCCCAGGATGGTACAACAATACCAACCCCCTTATCAACAATATCAACCCACCTTTCAACAATATCAACCTATCTATCAACAACAACAACCTCATCCTCAGCTATTAGATTTTATTCAACAAAATCCGCAACAAATTGTGAGTCACGTGCCAGCCCTAGGAGGCGCGGCTGACCACAATACAATGTACCAGGGCGAATATTATCATCCTATGCCTCAACCCTTACCTTCCAACCCTCATCCACAAATTCCGTTTTCACAAATTACTCACCCAGAACCAAACAATCCTAATATTTTACGACCTCAAAGAACCCCTGTTGCTGCCAGTATTCAGCAGCAAGATAATCAGTTTTTTCCACAAGCTCCAGGCAGAGCAGCAGACCCTCAAGCCCTGGGTCTAGTCCCACCAGTCCCCATAGCTGAGCCTGCCCGTCCTGACATCCCTGTCTTTGCGCAGCCGCGAGCACCTCAACCTAACTATAATCAATTAGGGTACATGGCAGGCCAGCCAGTCGCTCCTGTCATGCCCCCCGCATTCTACCAATACACTGACCAACCTCAACATGGGGTAGCATATCAACCTAATTTCCCAGCACTTGTACAACCACAAATTCATATGAATCAAATCTTGTATCCAAATATGGTACCAGGTCCCCGCCCATGGCAACCGGGGCAACAAATACCATCACTTCGTCTACCCTTGCCCACCTTCAGTGGCAGAAGGGATAAACTCACCCCCTCGGATTTCATAATTGCATTCGAAAGATATGCACGCTCGTTCTCACTCACCCCTCAAGCTATGATGAGTCACGCAATGTCTTCCGCTCTAGTGGGAGAAGCTCATCTGTGGTGGGAGTTTGAGTGCGAGCAGCATGGAGTTTTCGACAATTGGGATTGTTTCGTGGGCGCCCTCATGCGTGAGTTTGGTGCCCCGAACTACCCCGAGCTTCTGTGGAAAGAGCTCGAGGCTCGAACCCAACATCCCGACGAAGCCCTCACCTCATACATCGCAGTCATTGCTGGTTTCTATCACCGGCTAAATGTTCAAGTATCCGATGCAGATAAAGTGCAGCGAGTACTTAACCAAATGTACCCTAAGTATCGCGATTACGTCATCGGGGGCGGTAGAACATTCAATAATTTGTATGAGCTAGCGAGGGAAGCATATAATATACAATACAGAATCATGCAGGAAAGAAAGTACAAGTTGCCACCTGACGCTAAATATTGCATTGAGCCGTCATTAGCGTACAGTGGTCACAATACTAGAACTGACACACCGAGAACCCTAACCCCCCCTCCATCAAGGTATGATACACACAGGGTGACATCGCAAGCTACCCTAGGTGTGCAAGACCCACATGCCGCGAGGAGGCAGCTGGGGGGTCACGACCAAGTTCAGCATGCACGACCCACAACACCACCTAGCGCTGCCACTACCAACCCTCATCACAGCCCCCAACAGCGACCCGCCAGCAACAACTCAAGTGAGAGACACGTGTCCTTTGCTGGGGACGATACGAGGCAACCAAATAACAACTCAGTGACTGTCGTTTGCTTCACGTGTAGAGGCAATCACTACGCTCGTTCCTGTCCTCAAAGAACACCTCGAGATCCCGCAGCTCGCAGTCGGTCACCAACCCCCAACAGCTCCAAAAAACGTGGAGAGCCCCTCTCGCATGTAACTCTGCAATGCGAGAGGGAAGCGCGTAGTGAGTCACGTAGGCGTAGGAGAAGGAAAAGAATGCTAAAATTCTTAAAAAAACAAAGGAAGAAAGAAAGACGCTTAGCCAAACTAGCATTGTCCAATACCAATGCAGCCTTCATTCCTGGTACCACCACCACCCCATCCTCTGGAACTACAACCCCTGCACCCTCTCCTAAACACCGATCTTCACCCAACATATCGAACTTGGACGAACTTCTTCTCCGCGTTAAAATCCTCGGTGTAGTGTCTAGCCATGCTAGATACAGGGTCAAATGTCAGTATTCTGGGACCATCCTTATGTAAGCATGCTAGGGATCTGGGCATACAAATTAAGGACAGTATCAGCACCCTGGGATTCGTCGGAGGAGCAATCCCACTAGACGGAACAACAAAGATCAAAATCGCATTCCCTGGTGGCAAATTCAGACATAAGTTCTACATGCAGAGTTCCAGTTCGAAAGAAATTATACTTGGCCGCGATTTTATCAAGCGCCGGAGAGTGAAGTTAGCAGAGACAGCAGCCACCCCGGCTGAAAACCTCCAACTCATGACGAACAGACCACCCGTCATGGAATCACCTGCCCCAGCTCCCGCCGAGACCCATCACCCACAAGCCCAAGCAGAATTGAGTAGATTTCGCTCAAGAAGTGAGTACGGCCCATCTCGAGATCGTCGAAAACCAAGATCGAAGACTCTGAAAAGGAGGCACCGGCGCAATAGAACCGCAAAACAACAAGGAGCAGCGTTACTGGAAATGCAAAAACATCTCTCAGAAGCTCAGGAGCATATCACCCTCCTTGAGAGGGAAGGGTACCACCTCCTACCTGAGACCACTCGCCACATGCATTCAAATAAACCCCCGCCTGCCCTCTGTTACGCTCTTCACAACTCTCTAAATGAAGCTACAAATCAAACTCCTGCCCTCCGTACCTTTGAATGGGAATAACAATCTCCGTCGAAGGCAGCAACTGAACAACCGCCAGATCCACCCTCGCCACAAGTCAGTGCGGAGGAAGAAGCTGATAAATTCGCTGCCTCGTTGGCTAATAAGATACAAAACATTATTGCCACCGCTCAAGCACGTTGCCGTGCGACTCGAGAATGCCAAGCAAGGGTATACAGAGAGGATAAACGTCCCTCCCCTTTCCAGGTCGGTGACATGGCATGGAGACGCACCAATGTACCTAGCAACGCAAACCAGGGAACTGCCAAACCAAGGCCCGCTTGTGTGTACCCAATCTCAACGCAGCAACAACAACAGAGTGATTTTGTTGAAGAGCCCCTCAGAAATCGAGTGAAATGGGGCCAGACACTGTCCCAGTGCCCCCCACTCAGAGATTCCTTCACCTCCAAGCATAACATTATTGGGCGAGCGTTTGGAAGCCAGACGTGGTCCCAGAGCCCCCCGCTCGATCCCACATTCTCTCTTATCCCAACGAGGAGGGAGAGCTCAAGGAGTATAAAATTCAAGACAAGGCATGGAAACCATGCCTACTCAACCCCCTACTCTTCAGACCCCAGAAAAAGACCCCGAAGAGCGTGAATACAAGCTGTTCACGTATTTATGTGTTTTAATTTTACCTACTTCTACTGTGCTAAATTTTTTGCAACCACCTGTATTTAATTATGTTTCAATTTTCTTTTATCCTTCATAATATGCAAGTTAATAATTTATTAATTTTCTTATGTTTAATCTGGGAATAGAAGCTAAACCCGTTTTGCTAAACCTTTTGTTTTAAAATCACAAGTGTAAACCTTGCAATTATTAAAAGGGGGGTTAATATAACGGTGCATATTATATCTAAAAACAATTAAACCAACTTACTGGACGGCACGGCAAAGCGTACTGTATTTGAAAAAAAGCGCGCACAAACAACAATACAAAAGCGCAACCAAAATAAAAATAAACATATGGCCGTATTCCCCTCAGGCAACAACGGAAAAGTTTTGAAGCAAAAAGCTAATAGTAAGTTCTTGTCATATTATTTACTTACAAACCTTATCATTAATTATTAAATATTAATTAAGCTACCCAAATAACTTGTCACAACATCTTTTAAAGCTATATTCTCATCATAATTTGCGTTAAACATAATCTAAATAGATTCCTTTTGTCTACCTTTGTAAACCCCGTCCAGTAACAAATGTAATATAAGTTTTATATCCAATTTAATGCTGTAAAGTGCCAATTTAGCTAGTGTAAATACTGCTAGGATATTGCAGAAAATAATCATTATGTTTTTTAAAGGGTCTACGATACTCGTAAAACGCAAAGTCTGTTATAATCTACGGGTCTCATGTGCCGGCCATGCTGGCATAATAAATATAGTCTATCATGCAAATCAATGCTTAATCATGATTTGTTTTTGTTCATACTAATAATACAGTAATACAATAATGTACTAATTATAATTGGCTATTCTTGACATAATTACAGAAGTAAATACTATGTAAATTTAATACCATAATCTTGGTAAATTTAATTTAAGATTGGCAGCACTGCCACAAAAATCCTAAAAATATGGTCACGTGACGTATTTCCCCCCTCATATTACGTCATAAATATGCAGGTGGGGGTCACCAAACAATGGGCTAGCCAGCAAACGGTAAGTCAGTTGATTGGGAGCGGCGGTCGCGGCGAGAGCGTCCGCTGATTCGCCCTCTTTAATCGTGTTCCCTTGTGTGAAAGTTTTGCTGGATAGTGAAGAGAATTTTGGTGACCTAGTAAACTTTTAACTAGTGATGTTGGTGTAACATGGGCTGTCTACAGGTAAATCGCCATCATTAGGCTCAGCTGTTTATTTGTTTACATTTGTGTATGATCTCCGTGCTACAGTATTATTATTTTTTTTCCCTTGCATCAAAGTATGCATACTGCCTTATAGACAAAAGTGTATCGTCCTCAACATTAAATAAATACAATCAATATTTTTTATGACAATTAGATCTTTTATTAAAATAAAACAACTCCAACTACCTGCAATTTTACACAGATTTCTTTAAATAATAAAGAGAATTTTGGTAGTGAACTTATCTATAGATAAGTTAGTGGAAGACTAAGTTGTTTGTTACACCTTGACTAGCGCGCCTCACCCTTGGACAACAGAAAGGCCACTCTCACTGTGAACTTGAGGTAAGCTAAGTTAAGGGACCGTAACACGTATAAAGCCAAGGGTTCTAAGTTCTTTTAACATGTGTTAAACAATTTTTAAAATTAATATTTCCTACCGTTTTAGGGGTGGATTCACGATTTTTGCATTTCTTCCTTATGGGATTTCCATGTCAAATTGAGTTCATATAAAATTTTAGCCGATCGATTTGCACCAAAATTAGTTTTGAAGGTTTTCAGAGCACGCTGTATTTAATGGTGTTTCACCCCTAACAATTAAATCATTAACTTGCTCGGATTCAAAAAATTTAAAGGTCGTTTCTGGGGTAAAAAAATAAGCTCATTTCAGTGGCATAATCAAAATTTTGATAGCATAATTTTTTCACGTAATAAGGGTCATTATATCATTAGGGGTTGTTTTCACCACTTTTTAAAATAACATCATTAAATTCAACGTGCTCTGAAAACTTTCAAAACTCATTTTGGTGCAAATCAGCCAAAATCTTTCTATCAACTTAATTTGACATGGATATATCCCATAACGAAGAAATGCAAATCGTGAATCCACCCCTAAAACGGTAGGAAATATTAATTTTAAAAATTGTTTAACACATGTCAAAAGAATTTAGAACCTTTGATGGCTTTACGTATGCCAAATTTCAAATTTCTAGCTATAGCTCAAAGTTAACCTGCCCAAATTTTAGCATGGGCTCGGAACATCATTTCTGGCTCAGTCTGTATATTATTATGCTTCTTTGTTAATTGCATTCGTTTTAATTTGCAATTTATTTTTTGGTTTAATTATTGTTATGAATTTTTATTAATATTTTTCTTCATCGGTGTTTTTTATTTCGGTCAAATAGCGTTCGTTCAAATTGTATTCGTGATTTTTCCATTCGTTTTAAATGCTTTCGTTCAAATAACTTTCGGTCAAATTGTTTTCGTTATTTTTTTATTCGCCTTAAATGTTTTCGTTCAAATAACTTTCGGTCAAATTGTTTTCGTTATTTTTTTATTCGTCTTAAATGTTTTCGTTCAAATAACTTTTCGTTCAAATAACTTTCGGTCAAATCGCTTTCGTGATTTTTGAATTCGTATTAAAATAATTTCGTTCTAATTTACTTTCGTCCTTTTTTAAATCGGTCAAATTACTTTCGTACAAATTGTTTTCGTGATTTTTGTTCTCGTTATTATTTTGTTTCGTGTTAATTTAATTTCGTGGTAAATGATTTCGTTTATATTTGATTTCGATGTATTTGTTTTCGGGATAAAGTCAGTCGTTGAAAATGCTTTCGTGATTTTTGTTTTCGTGGTTTTGACGTGATACCGAAAAGATTAATGTAAGACAAGAAATTAAGGGTAAGGTAACACGAAAGATCGGTTGTTGATGTAGTCCCATTTGATTACTGTGTATAATATATTAATAAACATTAATTATATATAATATCATAAAATTAGTACAAAACCTAAAATTCTAGTCAAAAATAAATATTTAGTTCAAATTCACATTAACTTACTTGTTAGTAATCTTACTGTTATGTTATATAAACTATTTCTTGTCAACAAAAATTCTAATGTCTTACTATTTCAGATAATGTACATCCCAGTGCCAAATTGTTAACTTCTTCAACCATTATATATTGTATATTATTATGTATTAGAGCCTAAGGTATCCAATTATATTTATGTATTTCAATTTATCATGTAAAAATATTATAATTCATGTATTCAAATAACAAATATTTTCATTAACTATGTAAAATTCTATGGCTAAAGAGGGATTAAATTCCCTAAATAGCCTCAGCCCTTGAGGCTGAATGTACAATGAATAAATAAATAAATAATTATATACAGCAACCTCATTATAATATATATATATATATATATATATATATGATTCTGTTTTTTTTTTTGTTTGTTTTTTTTTAAGACAGTCCATGTTGAATGTATTTACTTTTATTTATATTTTTCATTGGGTAAAAGATAAAAATAAATTAACAATTTGTGATACGAAATTGTTATAAATAATTAAAAATAGTAAGTGCTACACACAGTTAAAACATTATTTTAAAAGACTACGATAAAAAAGTTAATTTTAACATGATTTTTCTCACGCCTAGCTTTTTTTTTAATTGGCGCGCCCGCAAGCCTGAGAACACATTTATTTATTATATAATTTTTTAAAAAAAATTTTATCAACGAATATTTTATATATTTTTTTAATTATCTGTATTGGTTTACTGTTTAATTACTGGGTTTACCATTTTATCTTCAATTTTCCTATAAATTGGTAGTCGTTGTATCACTTTTTTAAAATTGTAACCTCTATATATACATATTTTTGGAATTTTTTTATTAAATTAATTTTTGAGACATTTTAAACGATTATAATTTAATTATTTAAAAAAATGTATCATTTATTAAATTAATGAAATTTATAGAATATTCTAAATTGTGAAACAGTTCATTAAAATATTTTTATTGTATTAACACTGCTGCTAGACGTACATGAACAACTTGTTTGCGATTTTTTTTTTTTTTTCATATTAAAAGTTATGTTTTAATTTTCATTAGCCAACACATGCAGATATTTTTGAATATTTTTTTTTATCATGCAATTTAATATGCGACACGTCATTTTTTTTTAATCGGTTAAAAGTTTGAATAATATTATTTAATTTTACTTTTTTTGCAGGATTTTCAATATTTTTTCTGGAAAAGCGGCTCCGTAAAAAAATATTTTATTTTTAAATCAAAAATTCATTAATGAATTTATGATAGATTACGTATGTATTTTTTAATTAGTACCATAGTTCAAGTAAAGTTTAAGCAAAAAGCTGTTTTCTGTGCCAAAATTTTGCATGTTAATTAATTAAACGCCTCCGAAACACCAACTTTGGGAAATTTTTGGTTTTCATTTCTAAATTCAATTCTTTAAAAAAATGTAATCGCTCACTCTATTTAAAAAATCAATTTTAAATAAATTTTAGTGCAACTTTCAATTTAAAAAAAATAAGCCACGCCTCTTTTTCCCAAAAAAATCGCGCCTCCGCGCGGCGGGGGTTTGGGCCCTTCAGGCCTCTATCTGAAGCGCACTGGTAAGAAATTAAATCTACTTTCACCATGACTGTATATATAGCACCAAAAATATATAGACAAAATTTCAAAACAATCGTTAATCTATCTGATTTTTTTTAATTAATTTTTTAAATGTTCAGTCCGGGCTTTAATTCCAATGGCCGGCCGGAGACCTAAAAACTAACAAATATATATTATTATATTAAAATAAAAAAATCGGATAGAACGTACGATATTTTGAATTTTTCTACATTTTTTTGGTGCTGCATGCATGAGGACTATATAGCTGTCTTTAAAAAAAAAAAAAAAAACATTATGAGGTTGCTTTGGTTTACATATATGTTAATCAAATGGGACCACCAACAATCGATTAATCGCGTTACCTTATATATACCCTAGCTTAAACAAATAATATTTTGGTACAAAATTTCAAATGTTAATTATTGTTATAATTTAAATATTAATATGTAGGATGAATTCCATTTAATTTGAGGATAAATTTGGTGTAAATATATTTTCTGCGTTTTAATTAATTAAGCCTAAAGGACATGTTAATTGATTAACATGTAAAACTTAGCAACCTAATAATAATTCTGAGCTTTTTTGGGAGACAGTCCTAAGCACCAAAAAAACGTGGAAAAATTTCAAAACCATCAGACGATCCAATTTTTTAAAATTAATTTCCTAGTTTACGTCTCCATGGGAAAACGCGCGCCCTATACTGAAAATTTAAAAAATTAATTTTAAAAAATTGGATTGTCCTGCAATCGTTTTGAAATAATTTCCACATTTTTTTTTAATGCCAAGGAGTCCAATTAAGGACTGCATGTCTCTAAAAAAAATTCAGAATTATTGCATGAAGTTGCATGCCTAAGGTTTACATGTTAATCAAATGGGATTACAACAATCAACGTGTTTCATAGTGTTAATTATCTTAGCCTTCAGGCTTCAGTAACACAATTCAAGATTTCATTGTTTATGAACAAAAACCGGCTGCCGTATTTTCAGTTAAAAAAGGAAAAAAAAAAATATACATATATATATATATATATATACCCCTGTAAAACACTATTATACTCAAGTATACTTGCAAAGTATAATTATTATACTAAAGTATAATATATTATAAATTATTTTATTATAATAACTTTTTATATATTATTATACTTTAGAAGTATACTAAGCATAGAAAAAAGTATAATAAATTAATGATAAATTATACTAATTAAATCATAAAAAATTATAATATTGTATAATTATATTATAATGTTACAGGATTATAATAAAATAAGTACACTAAATTAAAATGAAGTATAATTTTATTATTATACAATATGGCTACTATTAAAAACAAATGAGCATCAGAAAGCGTTGTAATAATTTAGTCAGCTGATGGTAAATTTCTGTGAAGACGACGCTCATCTGATGAAAATGGAGAAAAGTGACGGGAAGTATCCATAATTGCTTTTCTTCTTGTTAATATTTACATTCATTAAGGTAAAAGGATACTTTTTGATGATTTTCTTTTATAAGATCGAGCTTTAAAAGTTGAGAGATTACAATGCAAGTTTAGTTACCCCAAACCTCTTTGATCCTGCATGCTCGCTTGCTCTATAAATTTAACACTGCATGATGCTATTATAATAAAATGCTACAGCCAATATAATAATTGATATATTATTGCCCTCATTCACACATATATACAATTCATCTTTACAACGGGGTATATTTCCTACCTTATGGAAAAAGGCACTTGTTACGCCTGTACCGAAAGGGCCAAATGCAAATGACCTTAAAGATTTTCGGCCAATTAGTTTGCTATGTATTTTGGCCAAGGGGTTGGAGAAATTGGTGGTTGATCAAGTTAAAGATTATGTGGAGGCCGCTAATATATTGGATAAATATCAGTCGGGATTTCGTAAAAATCATAGTACACAGACGGCATTGCTAAAAGTTACGCAGGATGTTCGTAATGCTGGTAACAATGGCTGTGTTACTGTAATGGTGTATTACTCGATTTTAGTAAAGCTTTCGACACTGTTATTCATATTATCATTTTGGCCAAGCTTAAATCCCTCAATTTCTCTGACTCAATTTTATCTTGGTTTAGGTCATATTTGTGTGACAGGCAACAAAGTGTATAGTGGGTGATAAAAATACTGATTGGAAGTCATTACCTTGCGGCCTTGCAAAGGGCAGTGTAACAGCACCGTTACTGTACCCGTTATACACATATGACTTGAGTAGTGTATTGAGATTTTCTAAATTTCATATGTATGCTGATGATTTGCAAATATATATATTCACTGTAAAATTAAATCAATTAATGAAGCTGTAATCCTTTTAAATCGAGATATTGAGAGAATACTACAATGGTCTAAAGAGCATGGATTATGTATTAATGCGGGGAAAACGCAAGCTATAATTACTGGACCAGGAAGTTTGATTAATAAATTGAATAATAATGAAGTTGATAAAGTCATTGTCAAAGATGTACAAATTAAATATTCATTTAAAGTTAAAAATCTTGGTGATATAATGGATTGTAAATTATCTTGGATTTTTCATATAAGTTCTATTAGTAAGAGAGTTTTTTGTGCCCTTAGGCATTTATACAAATTCAGAAGTAGCACTCCTCAAATTGTAAGAATTAAGCTTGTTAAATTACCACAATGATTTTGCCTGTTATTGATTATTGTATTGTTTTGTTAAGTGATATTAGTAAGGAAGAGTTACGGAGACTTCAAGTTATACAAAATAATTGTATTAGATATATTTTTGATTTAAAACCAAGAGAGAGTGTGATCCCTTATTATAAAAAGTTGCAGTGGCTCAAAATATCGGAGCGTCAGATGTTATATGGCTTAACTACTATATACAAAATTATACATAAAGTAGCACCTCCCTATTTGCATGACTTAGTTCAACTCTCTGGCGAGTCACGACAGCGTAGTACTAGGGAGCACTCTCTCTTTATAAAGTTGCCTCGTTCTCAGTGTCAAATGTATCAAAATTCTATCGTGTTTAATAGTGCTAAGCTTTGGAACTCTTTACCAGTTGCCACATGTAAAGCTAGGTCACTTTCTGTCTTCAAATCACTAGTCAATGAGTTTTTGTTAAGAAGGTCTCAGATAAAAGTGTTTTAATTAAGTATTTTATGTCTTATAGATTTTTAATGTGTTAATTTTTACTGTATTTATGTGTTCTTTGTATATATATATATTGAAGTTAAGTTTACATTGTTGCAAATTCCATATAATTATTGTCAATAATCATAATAACTGTGTTTTTTAATAATCTTTTAGTCGCATTATGGTGTCTTTTATGTCATAATTTATATATATGTATATATATATATATATATATATCAATTGAAAAGTATTAATATACATATGTAATTAAAAATTTGTGATATAATAAGTGAAACGTGTGTGATAAAAAATTCTACGATAAAAGTTACGTACCTCAAGATGCTATTGGACTATTTATGTGTAAACAGTAAAGCTTATGTATGCAATATTATTAATTTGTATTTGAGGTTATGTGTAAGAATGGCTGTCAGGCCAAACATCGCCTAATAAAGAAATTTCTATTCTATTTTATTGCTAACTGCTCTAATTGATGGCTTGTTCAAAATTTCTGGTATCTAGCTGGTAGTTCTTTTACTATTTATTATAATATATATATATATATATATATATATATATATATATATATATATATATATATATATATATATATATATATATATATATAATATCTGTCTTATATATTTTCCGTTAACGGGCATAATTTTCATTTGTTCTATATCATTTTTTTCCGTCTCTTTATATTACGCTGCTAATACTTTTAGCTGCTGTATTAAAAAAATTACGAATGATATAGTTATACTTGGCTGATAATAAAAAAAAAAAAAAAATAGATTCTGAAATTTTGAAAATTTTCTTCACCCTGTCGGACAAATGAATTTTTGTGTGCCAAAGTGACAATTAAAAGTCAAACGGGGATACTAACCATATGATCTGGTGTGCAATACTGACCTCTCTGATATAGCAGGTGAATGCGATAAGCTTCGTCATCCTATTCATCAAAGAAATGATTAATTGCACAATTAATAATTACGCTGTACTCTCTTTAAAGCAATACAAAATAGATAAATATTCTTTTATCATTACCCTGACTCAAAGGCACAGTTGGGCACAGTTATGCTTCCCAGTTAGGGGAATCGTTGCTCCCATTTGTTCCACAATAGGGCACAGTTGCATAAATGGGTATACCATTTAGCCAACTGCATGGTGCCCTACTGTGGAGCAAATGGGTATACCATTTAGCCAACTGTGCCCTACTGTGGAGCAAATGGGTATACCCACACAGCACCAAAAATCCCAAGGATGTCCATAGGATGACATCAAATCCAACAAATATCCAAGATTTCTTTTATATCCTATGAATAATATCTATAAGATATCAATTATTGGGTGTTTGCGTGCATGGTGTTAGAATTTTTTGAAGAAAATGTTTTTTTTTTCCAGTGTGTCTGAAGCTTTACTTTTGTGAACTTGTCAATTAATTTCTATAATTAATATTATTTATTATGTATTTGATCCTGACTTTGATGGTCTAAAAGAAAATTAAGAATTAAAAAAAAAAAAAAAAAAACGTTAAATAATAGTTTGAACTTTTACGAGTTTTACGCGCGCAATCGTGTATATCGTTCGTGATTGGTCCATTTGAACGATCAATATAAACATGGCCGACGGGCGTCCTCGCAATGTTGACGCCCAGGTCGCCCAGCTTTTTTGTGAAGTTTTATGTCAACAAAGTCATAATATCGCAAAGAAATGACGACATTTCTGCTTTATCGTTGCAGATTCATTAAGAAGACGGTAAGCATAATTATAATATTTCATATTACACTGTAAAATATGTACAAGAAATGCATTTTAATCGTTTAATTGCATTTAATAGGTGCCGGTTTGAGGGATGCAGCTCACAGTCCTGGCAGCCTGGCTTCCTCGGCCGCCGTGATAAGAGATCATTGAGGTAAGAAATTATTCATATTGTACATATTTATCTAAAGAAACACATTTTTATAATTTTTTATGCATTAAACCGATCTGATGCCAGTTGAGAGATCGTTGATGTATGATATGCATACAGCATACAGTACGTACACACATCAGCACTCGCCGGCCTAAAGTGAACCCGCTTTAACAGCCTTACATGAGTTCGATCCTGGACCGTCATGATAATCAAGTTTTTCACATTATAATGTATGTAATACCGGTATTAGAGGTTATTTATTTTAACGCAATTTTAATTATTTTGGTCTCGAATATGCATGCACACTTTTTTTTTTTTTTTTTTTAGACAATGGTCACTGGTTTTTATACTGCCGAAAAAAATAATAAAATGAAGTCCAAAATTACAGCTTTTTCTTATCATGTACTGTACAGGCACGGACTGGCCTACCGATCCATCGAGCGTGGGTCGGTGGGTCGCGACAAAAGTGGGCCGCCGGGGCAAATGTGGGCCGCCGGCCACAAAGAAAAAAAGAGGGTAAAAAAGAGAAAAGAAAGAAGGAGAAGGAGAAAAAGGAAAATAAGAACAAAATGATAACAACCAACTATTAGCGAAATTTTAGAGATTTTAAACACATGATGCATCCAATGAACAATTATTATTATATAATGGACCATTTTATCTTAATGTAGAGCTCCTATCAGGAAAAAAAAATGAGTTAGTATTTTCTAAAAATCGTTCAAGTGATCCACCGTATATCGAACTGAAAAAAAAATCTATCTCACATAAACGTTTGCCAGAAAATAAATCCAAAGTCAGAGTAAACGAGTCGCTTAACATTTTAATTAAGGCCTTACCTATATAACCAAGACACTCGAATATCTCGAAAAAATAAACCCTAGGTCTTAGGTGATATGAAAAAAATTTAGCGATGTTCTGTGACACGAGCTTTAACCAAAAACCAATGATTTTTTTTCGCTCGAATCCATTTATCCGTAAAAAATAACAGTCTAGCAATGTTCATTCCCATAAGAGTTTTTCTTTATTTTTTTACGGAAAAATGGATTGGAGCCAAAAAAATTTGGTTGGTCATAGAACCAAAGAATTAATATTTTTTCTATGATAGAAAATCGTTATATTTTTCATACCACCTACAGTGTATTTTTTTCTTTTATTTTTAAGATATTCGAGGGTCTTTGTAAATGACACGTTTGCTGTAACTTTGGAATTTTTTCTGGCAAACCTATGTGAGATAGAATTTTTTGGATTTCTATTTGATATGGAGGACCACTTGAATTATTTTAAAAAAAATACTAACTCAACTGATAGGAACCTCATAGGAACTCTACTTTAAGCTGAAATTACATGGTACAAAATTTCAAATTATTGAACACTGCATTCAATTTTTCATTTTTTATAAGAAAATTTCCACGCTATTTGTTTGTATTATGCAGACTTTTTTTTTTTTTTTTGTAAGAAAATATTGATAAAAAAAATGTATCATGTAATAACGTCTTACATAAATCAAGGAATTTATATACAGTATGCCTGGTATACTGCGCTCGTGATGTTATATGAAAAATCAGGTCTTTCTAAGTATTATGGGAGTTTTATCCAGGGCAGACTATACAGAGTGAGTCACAATTCGTGTGTCATTTCTATCCTCTAATTTGGAATTGCAAAAGTGCTTGTAGAAACTTCAAATTTCGTACAGTGGTAGCTGAGGGTTGTTTGTTTTATGTTCTGGTGGTGAAAATTCTTTCCCACCCTTATTTCATCCCTTCTGGGGGGTGGGTTCCCGTTTTTTACAAAACCCTTATGGGCTTACAATGTTAATGAAAAAGAGATTAAAAAATTTTCGAATTTCAGTCTGAAAATTTCAAACTAGGGGTTTTCGAGTATGAGAAAAACAGCGGTGACATTAATTTTTTACTGCCGTTGACCCTTGACCCTTCGCAGGGTCAGAATTTGTCTCTCACAGACCCTTTTTTTTTAATTTTCACATTATCTTCATTTCGGAAAGCTTTTAAGCGTTTTCAAGCATGGTAAAACCAATGAAAGACCTATCAAAGTGTTAAAATTGGTCCCTGGACCTTGCAGGGGTCACTGGTGACCCCTGGCATGACCCCTGGCATGACCTTTTTTCCAAAAGTTTCAATTACGTTGAAATTGATGAGTTTTAAAGGGTTTTCGAGGACGATAAAGCTGATGGAAGTTCTTGCAAAGTGGTAAAATTGATCCCTGACCTTGCAGGGGTCACTTGCAGGGGTCACTGGGTGACCCCTGGCATGACCTTTTTTCCAAAAATTTCAATTACGATGAAATTGATGAGTTTTAAAGGGTTTTCGAGGACGATAAAACTGATGGAATTTCTTGCAAAGTGATGAAATTTATCCTTGACCTTGCAGGGGTCACTGGTGACCCCTGGCATGACCTCTTTTCCAAAATTTTCAATTGCGTTGAAATTGATGAGTTTTAAAGGGTTGTCGAGGACAATAAAACTGACGGAAGGTCTTGCAAAGTGATGAAATTGATCCTTGACCTTGCAGGGGTCACCCGGTGACCCCTGGCATGACCTTTTTTTCCAAAATTTTCAAGAACTTTGAAATTTATGAGCTTTAAAGGGTTGTCGAGGACAATAAAACTGACGGAAGGTCTTGCAAAGTGATGAAATTGATCTTTGATCTTGCACGGGTCACTGGTGACCCCTAACATGACCTTTATCCCAATCTTTTTAATTACCTTCAAATTGATGAATTTTTATGGGTTTTCGAGGACGAGAAAACTCTTGGGAGGTCTTGCAGTGTGATACAATTAATCCTTGACCTTGCAGGGGTCACTAGTGACCGTTTTCCTATCTTACTTTGAATTCTTGGATTGCTTCCATAGTAATTTGCTAGTATTAAGGGTTTTCGAAGATGATCGATAAAAATATTGGAAGTCAGTTTAAAGTGTTAAAATGCTAAAGCTATTTTTTACCCTACAGAGGCACTGCATGGTATCTCTTAATTTGAACTTTTTTTTTTAATATTTCTTGAAATTAGGATGGCTTTAAAAGACTGCTAGCAAGATTGAAATTATAGGAATAATGTAAGCACGTACTTGACAAGTTGAATTAAAAATTAGAGTTGATGATAATTAAAAATGTTATTTTTTCATTGAGAAAAACGTAAAAAAAATCAGTACAAACTAACATACGCTGTGAATAATAATAAAAAAAATGCAAGTTGGTTATCTCTGTATTGAATTTATTTTGCTGTTATTTTGTTTCCAGAGTATTGGTAAGCGTTTTGTTAAAATTTTATTAAATTTTTAATGTAAAAATGAATAATTTTCCTGTTTGCTTGCTAATGTGCGTGACGATTATGAGCACTGCGAACAGAACGTAAAGCATAATTTGAAAGAAACCGACAAATTCAAACCGGCAAGGGGTCACCAATTTCCCTGTGAGATAAGAGAGAGATTTGATCACTTTTTGATTCCCTCCAATATTTTTATGATCCTCTAAAACCATTATTTTCAAATTATTATAGAGATAAGCTGAGAATTTAAAAAAATAATAATAAAATAGAAAAAAAAAAAGACCAGGGACTCTTCAAGGTCAGCGATAAATTTTATCACTTTATGAGGACTTCCATTATTTTTAAAATCCTTGAAAACCCTAGCTTATTTGCAAATTAATATGGAGGCAATCCGAGAATTCAAAATAAGATAGGAAAATGGTCACTAGTGACCCCTGCTAGGTCAGGGATCAATTTTATCACTTTGCAAGACCTTCCATGAGTTTTATCGTCCTTGAAAATCCTTTAAAACTCATCAATTTCATCGCAATTGAAAATTTTGGAAAAAAGGTCATGCCAGGGGTCACTAATAGTCACTAATAGTGACCCTTTCAAGGTCAGGGAACAATTTCATCACTTTGCTAGACCTTCCATCAGTTTTATTGTCCTTCAAACCCTTTAAAACTCATCAATTTCATTGTAATTAAAAATTTTGGAAAAAAGGTCATATGCCAGAGGGGTCCCCAGTGACCCCTGCAAGATCAAAGATCAATTTCATCACTTTGCAAGACCTTCCGTCAGTTTTATTGTCCTCAACAACCCTTTAAAACTCATCAATTTCAACGCGATTGAAAATTTTGGAAAAGAGGTCATGCCAGGGGTCACCAGTGACCCCTGCAAGGTCAAGGATCAATTTCATCACTTTGCAAGAACTACCATCAGTTTTATCGTCCTCGAAACCCTTTAAAATTCATCAATTTCAACGCAATTGAAAATTTTGGAAAAAAAGGTCATGCCAGGGGTCACCAGTGACCCCTGCAAGGTCAGGGATCAATTTTATCACTTTGCAAGAAATTTCATCAGTTTTATCGTCCTCGAAAACCCTTTAAAACTCATCAATTTCATCGTAATTGAAATTTTTGGAAAAAAGGTCATGCCAGGGGTCACCAGTGACCCCTGCAAGTGACCCCTGCAAGGTCAAGGATCAATGTTACCATTTTGCAAGAACTTCCACCAGCTTTATCGTCCTCGAAAACCCTTTAAAACTCATCAATTTCAACGTAATTGAAACTTTTGGAAAAAAGGTCATGCCAGGGGTCACCAGTGACCCCTGCAAGGTCCAGGGACCAATTTTAACACTTTGATAGGTCTTTCATTGGTTTTACCATGCTTGAAAACGCTTAAAAGCTTTCCAACATGAAGATAATGTGAAAATTAAAAAAAAAGGGTCTGTGAGAGACAAATTCTGACCCTGCGATGGGTCAAGGGTCAACGGCAGTAAAAAATTAATGTCACCACTGTTTTTCTCATACTCGAAAACCCCTAGTTTGAAATTTTCAGACTGAAATTCGAAAATTTTTTAATCTCTTTTTCATTAACATTGTAAGCCCATAAGGGTTTTGTAAAAAATGGGAACCCACCCCCCAGAAGGGATGAAATAAGGGTGGGAAAAAATTTTCACCACCAGAACATAAAACAAACAACCCTCAGCTACCACTGTACGAAATTTGAAGTTTCTACAAGCACTTTTGCAATTCCAAATTAGAGGATAGAAATGACACACGAATTGTGACTCACTCTGTATATATGCGACCCAGGAAATTTTAGTACTTTCAAATAAAGTTAAATCACTAAATTTGGAATAATAAAAAATAACTATATCATTATATTACATTACAATCAAGTGGAAATTAACATGCATCAGAAAAATATTTCAGAGATTAAATCATTTTAACGAATTTTGGTTAGATTACTTTGATGAAAACGGTATTAAAAATAAAATTTCACTACAAATTGAAAAAAAAAAAAAATGTAATAAACATTTATTCTTAAAAAAAGGGCATTTCAATTTTAATTCATGCAGAAGGAAATTAAAAACTAACTAAAATTTAAACTTGCATACAAGTACTCAAAATTACGTATAATATATTAAGAAAATTCCATTTTCAAACTCGTACGTAATTAATTTAATTTAAATACTCGGTTTATTAAGTAATTATTAATATACTTATATATTGCATGTTACAGTATTTTTAGTCCTGTCTTGATTTATATTTTGTCCAATGGACACGCGCTAATTTTTTTTTTTTTTTTTTTTTTGCATAAATAAATGAATGTAGATGATAATGGGTACCAAATTATTTTTTTTTAATGACATAAAAAAGTGGCGGGCTACTGGGGGGCTACGCCCCCCAGACCCCCCTTTCGAGTGCTGTGGGCCGTCGTTCCTTCTTGCTCGGTGGGCCGTTGCGGCCCAGTCCGTGCCTGGGCCATGGTGCTTGCTAGCACGCTAGCTTTATCGAGCCTATATAGAATCAAGTTATTTTTCTGGTGATTAAAAATACCTAAAAATTTGCAGTTTACTTTATGCATATAGAAATTTAATATATATATTTTACAGTCCTTTAAATATATTAGTGGGTGCAATTTCTTAAAAAAAACAAATAATAATAATTTTGTTCACCTTTAAAATGGACAAATTTGCATACGTTTGTTATTGTGTATTTAGATAAAAGACCTCAAAGTATTTTTTTCAGATTTTTTGTCTCTCTCTTACACCATAAAAATTGTGAGGGAAAATACAGTGACGTCATAGTCATGCATGCAACGTTTTTTCCCAAGTAAATATGTGTGTGACTATATTATTATACATGATACGTGTCATACAGATTTGCAGCACAATCTTAAGGGTTTTAGAGGCTTCAAAAATTTGAAAAAGTTATTATCTAATATATTAATTATAAAATATGGGCATGCAATAAAACTTTTTTTTTATCATGCTGAAATTTTAATTATATTTTAGTCTTATGTGAATTATGAATCAAGTTCACCTTCCTCTTTTCTGATATTTTGTACTGTATCAGCCTATGCAACTACATTATTTTCTGGCAATATTTTATATAATTTAAAAAAAAAAAATGAAAAGATTTTGTACTGTTCATATTATAAGGACTGTAAAAAAATTTAAAATCCAATTTTAGAAAAAAAAGTAAAAATAACTTTCCTTGTCTTAAAATCTTCCTCTATGCAATTCTCTTCCCCCCCTCCCCACCACCACCACCACCACCACCACTACACTGTTACAAAAAATATGGCATTGATTTTGTTTTACATTTATAAACTTCAAATTCTAAAATCTTCCTTTATTTGCAGAACAACGAGTGCGAGCGGAGGAAACGATCCTCAAGTGCTTCGAATCACAGATCCGTGACGCTGATCCAATAAGAGCCATGGGATATCTAAGGTACATAGCAATACATAGCAATTATACAATAATTCTCTGGTATGAGAATTTACCATGTTTTTCGTTATTTTTTAGGTTTCTCGAGGGCAAACTCTGCTTCCTAATGAGGGTACGTGCTTTTGTCTTACGGACCCCCGTCTACTGGCCTTGCCGGCAGCGTCCGAGTGGTCCCGCGGTACCTGCGATTGACCTGTGCTCCTGCAGTCTGTGACCCGCCTGTACGTCACGGAACGGCTTCGTCGATCAGCAATTCAATTGACAACATACATGAAAAAAAATTATTGCAGAAATGAATAGAGGGTACCAAACTATGCTACTCTGAATTTTTTCAGATTTTTTTGAGAACCGGAACTATTTTTAAATAATTATTGAAAGTCCTGTGATTTTAGTTGGCACCCCTGACTCCTTAATAAAAAGGATAGAGACTGGACGCCTATTGACGCCTCCAGGGGGCGTGGCCGCACTTTCAATAATTATTAAAAATAGTTCTGGGTCTCAAAAAAATCTGAAAAAATTCAGAGTAGCATAATTTGGTACCCTCTATTCATTTCTGCAGTAAATTTTTTTCATGTATGTTGTCCATTATTCTTTTAATTGTATTTCTTATAAAAAATGAATAAAAAATACAGTATACATATTATGTATTTAATAATAACTGCATTTTTCATTGAAACTTGCATGTTACATAATATATACTTATATTGCAATATATAAAATAATATACCCTCTAATATGTATACCTATATAGAAAAAACAAACATATAGGAGCTTTTTTTTTAGTTAATTTTAATTATATAGGATAACACGATATAATGATAAATATCGATTAATAATTAATATAATTAGGGGAAACAAATTTCATTGGAGAGGGCGCCAAGTTCCAACCATTTGTCCAACTGTGAATTTCCACGTTCGGCCATTTTGTGAGGTACCGAGTTGGGGCACAGTTGATTTGACTGGGAGCAAATGGGATATTCCCATTTGTGACCAGCCATAAGGGGATTAGTAAATGGTCTGCCAGGTTGAAATTACAATGTTAATAGAACCCAAGCTTCAACTTGGTAACCAACTGTGCCCAACTGTGCCTTTGAGTCAGGGTAAAATTACATAAAAATTAACAGATTTTAAAGTTATAACTGACTGTTGTAGCGCGCTGCATCGTGTCCACCATAGGCTTGCTGCAGGGGGACTCCATAGTCAACAATAAAGTAACATTTCAGCCCTCTCGATCTCTAAACCCCTGTAACCACAAAGACCCCACAAAGTAAAAACAAAACAGCTTAAATAGTAAAGAACCAAGTTTAACTTCCCGTATCTGCCTAATATCTTCATTCTTGTCGCACTCAAGTAACTGACCACTTTTCTAACTGTCATCACATTTTTTTCTCTACTGTAGTGTCATCTGGTGGCAGAAGCTCGGAACTATCATTTCCTGACCCGCCTGGATCCAATTGGATCCAGCTGGATCCAGGCTGGATGCAGCAACTGGATCCAGCCTGACCCGACTGGATCCAATTGGATCCAGATTGGATCCATCTTTTTCATAAGGGAGGGGTCACCCACGAGAAAATAAGAGTGAAAGCTCACAACAAATTCACTCGCACTTATTGACTCCAATTAACCTAAATTTCGCCCGGTCCTTTATGGAGTCAATATGCGCGAGCAAATTAACGTGTATTGATGCACTTTGGCGATGTTTGGTACTTTATATTGACGCATTTTCACGTATATTGATGAATATTGACGAGTATTGACGTGAATGCCTGCCGAAATACTTCGCTCGACTTCACGCACTTTCAGGTATATTGGCTCGCGCATATTGACTCCAATTCACCTAAATTTCGCCCCTTTTTAGAGTCAATATGCGCGAGTGAATTTGATATCATATATTGGCACATTTTCATGTAATTTGATTAATATTAACAAATAATGACGTAAATGCCTGCCACCAAAATACTTCGCTCGAATTCACACACTTTCAGGTATACTGGCTCGCACATTTTGACGCCTTTTCGTGAACTTTCACACTTTCATTGATTAATTTTTTTCCTTAAGTCCAGTCATTCAAATTCACTCATTTTGACGCTTTTTCACGAACTTTCACGCTTTTATCAACCATAATTTTTTACAATGTCCACAGTCATTCAAATTCACTCATTTTGACCAGTGATGCAACGCTTCGCGAAGCTTCGCGCGAAATTTTGCTAGTTTCGCGAATATTCGCGAAGTTTTGCAAGCCAAGTTTCGCGAAAGTTTCGCGCGAAACTTCGCGAAATTGATACATTTGAATTTCCCGCTCTACTTTTTCGAATCGTATTTAATGAATACGCCGTTTTCTTCCTAATTTTACTTTAATGACAGGTTTAATTGCATAAATGAATTAAAAAAGAGTTCAAAATTTAATTTATTAGATAGAAAAAAATTTATTTCTTTTTTTAATTTTAAAAATTACTTTTAATTATTTTTAAAATCATTTAACACATTCGAGGATAGACAGGTCATGAAAGGGGCCATTTTATCTTGTTTTCTTAATTTTTTGATGAATATATGAAAAATCGCATTGCGACAGTCATTTTTTAAATTTCGCGAAAATTTCGCGAAGTTTCGTGAATATTCACGCGAAAGTTTCGCGCACCATGTTTCGCGCGAAGTTTTGCATCTCTGATTTTGACGCTTTTTCACGAACTTTCACACTTTTATCAACCATTATTTTTTACATAGTTCAGTCCTTCAAATTCACTCATTTTGACGCTTTTTCATGAACTTTCACGCTTTTATCAACCATATTATTTTACAAAGTCCAGTCATTCAATTTTAATATTTTTCAAACCTTTTCACGAAATTTCATACATTTAACAAGTAATTTTTTCACAAAGTCTATACATGCAAAATTCATTCACACGAATTTTCACACCATCATTTACCAAATTTTTACACCTGGTCTCATGCATTTTTCGTCGCAGGCTAGCTCACCAAACCATTTTGGAAGTGAATGCAGTCCCATGGCCTCAGTCCATGGATACTTGAAATGTACGAAAAATCCACAAAGAAACGCGCGCAAATTTTTACGTACAGTAATAAAGATTGTTCTCATTTGTCAAACATCGAAAGCAAAATAAAAACAATAATTTTTACAAACAGATTCGAAATATAGGCCGGTATACAGATATACAGCTAGTAAAATGAGAGGCTTATAAAAAAAAAACTTACTAGGCTGACTATATAAAGCAGAGTATAAGGTTTTCACTACTTTTTAATGATTCCTTTGAATAATTTAACTATTAAAGGAATTATTTTTATACTTCGTCATAAATTAAATAAATTAAGAACTGTTTTTACTTATCTGATTGAACTTCTCGTCGTGGCTTTTAATCTTATATGCGACTCCAAATCTGACATTTTGAAAACTCGACCGGCAAAAATGCAACATTGAATTTTCCCTTTTTACATCATAAAAAGTGCGAAAAAATGGCAAATATTAACACTGGACAAACGAATGGTAACCTAACTTCATTGTAATTAACTATTTAATGTTCAGGAATAAGTAAAACTTCACTTAAACACCTCATAAATCACCATACACACGCACGTGGAGCTTTCTATAACCTCTCTGCGTCAGCCATCTTGTGTTACTAACAACCGATAAGTCACATGACTTCCGGTCATTGTGACCAGATTTTTGTAGAAAATTTTTTTCATGAAGTCCCCTCATGCATATTCACGCATTTTCAAACTTTTCCACGCACTTTCACCCATTTGTCGACCAACATTTTTCATTAAGTCCCTTCATGCATATCCACGCATTTTCACACTTTTTCACGCACTTTCACCCATTTGTTGACCCTTTTTTTTAATAAAGACCACTAATGTATTTTCACGCATTTTCACACAATTTTACGCACTTCGACCATTTGTCGACTAATTTTTTTCCTAAGTCCCCTCACATGAATAACATTTTTTCACGCCTTGTTCCATGACGTCACTTGCTGGTCATGGGACGTCAAATTTCCTACGGAGAGATGCTGAAAATATGTTAAAATACATTAATATGCACTAAAGGATGTTGTTAAAAAAAATTGTCGAACAACCCCAGTAGCACATTGGTGGAGACATGGTTGCAAATTAGTTGCCAACCGTTGCTTTAGAGACGCTCCACCAATCGGCAACGATTTGGCGACCAATATTTTTTTTCCAAAATTGCTCTTAAAATGTAATTTGAATACCTAAATGGTATTTTTCACTACAATTTTTTACAATTTGTTAAGAACAAGGATTTTTTATGACAACGTTGCGTGGTGGTTACATACGCAACGTTCCCTTGTAAAACACTATTATACTCAAGTATACTTGCAAAGTATAAAATTATTATACTAAAGTATAATATATTATAAATTATTTTAATATAATAACTTTGTATATATTATTATACTTTAGAAGTATACTAAGCATAGAAAAAAGTATAATAAATTAATGATAAATTATACTAATTAAATCATAAAAATTATAATATTGTATAATTATAATATTACAGGTTTATAATAAAATAAGTATAATTTTATTATTATACAAGATGGCTACTATTAAAAACAAATGAGCATCAGAAAGCGTTGTAATAATTTAGTCAGCTGATGGTAAATTTCTGTGAACACGACGATGGCGTCATTTGATGAAAATGGAGAAAAGTGATGGGAAGTATCCATAATTACTTTTCTTCTTGTTAATATTTACATTCATTAAGGTAAAAGGATACTTTTTGATGATTTTCTTTTATAAGATCGAGCTTTAATTGTTGAGAGATTACAATGCGCAAGTTTAGTCACCCCAAACCTCTTTGATCCTGCATGCTCGCTTGCTCTATAAATTTAACACTGCATGATGCTATTATTGCTAACTGCTCTAATTGATGGCTTGTTCAAAATTTCTGGTATCTAGCTGGTAGTTCTTTTACTATTTATTATATCATATATATATATATATATATATATATATATATATATATATATATATATATATATATATATATATATATATATATATATATATATATATATATATATATATAATATCTGTCTTATATATTTTCCGTTAACGTGCATAATTTTCATTTGTTCTATATAATTTTTTTTCCGTCTTTTTTATTACGCTGCTAATACTTTTAGCTGCTGTATTAAAAAAATTACGAATGAATAGTTACTTGGCTGATAATAAAAAAAAATAGATTCTGAAATTTTGAAAATTTTCATGACCCTATAGCTGTCGGACAAATGAATTTTTTTGTGCCAAAGTGACAAAAGTCAAACGGAGATAATAACCATATGATCTGGTGTGCAATACTGACCTCTCTGATATAGCAGGTGAATGCAATAAGCTTGAAAAATATATAAAATAAAGCTCATTGTTGCAAACATATACATAAAATAGAAGACATAGATGTCTTATTATTTCACACAAGATCTTGGTAACATATGTATCGTTCATTATTGCGGATGTGGGACGATTTACTAATTTTATGATATTTTCATTATAGAGACTATACTAAGTTTAATAATTTTAGTATAGTTAGTATAATAAATTTAATATAATTAAGTATCATAAATTATTGATATATCAAACATTTATTATAATAAATTTAGTGTAATAAGTATACTGAATTAGGCGAAATAATTATAATAATTATACTTTTTTTTACTATACTGAAGTATACTTTATTATAGCTGGAAGTATACTATTTTTATTAAATTATACTATATTAATGTATGATAAAGTATACTAAATCATAAGTTTTTTTTACAATTGTTGCAACCATTTCATGAAACTGTTGCATTATTGTTGCACGCTGCAACAAATTGGCAACGAATCGCCCAAAACGTCTCCTTAAGCCACCATTGTGGCATAATATGGAAAATTAAGTTTAAAACATTTCTTTCGAAAAAAAAAAAAAAAAATGTTTGACCCCTGAAAGGGTCACAATAAAATTTAAGTCAGAAATGCATGTTAAAATTAATAATATGAAAAAATATTAAAAAAACGAAATTTCTAATAATTCTCAGAAATTAGGGGTCGACCCCTAAAGGGTCATTATATTGGTTACATCATCAAATACACACAGTGATCCATAAAACTGTAGTCCTCGCGTAGTTTTTGCCAAAATTTATTTAAAAATTTGTGTTAAATTGAAAAATATCAAGGGTCGACCCCTGAAAGGGTCCTATTAAAAGAAATTAAAAATAATGTCAGCAAAGCATACTAATTTTTTGAAATGAAAAAAAAGTTAAAAAATAATTATATTTTATATTACCATCATATTTTAGGGGTCGACCCTTAAGGGGTCATTATGATTAATTCCTCAAAAATACTTAATGCTGAACCTGTAGTCATCATAGTTTTTGTCACATTTCATAAAATATATTTTTTTGTATTCTTTTAAAAATGACCCTTGCTAGACCCCAAGGGTCGACCCTTAAAATGTGTGAATAATGTGTGAACTTTAGTTGTAAAAATAATTAAGGACATTACTAATTTCAATTTTGCATTTTTTCCGAAAAAAAAATTTTAGGGGTCTTTTGACCCTTAAGGGTCAAAGGGTCGCAAATTTAAGGGTCACCAATTGAACCGCCATCAAATTTTACCCCAGGATCAAAATTTTCTATGACATTACATTGAAATGCACCCTGGTCATTTTCCCATAACTTTTATTGATTTTATATACCTCAATAATCTTCAATTTATTAAGAAAGACGAAGCGGTGTAATGGTAAGTATATGATCAACAGTGATTACCGAAGTTCAGCAACGCAGGTTAAGGTAAGTAGTTAGATGGGTGACCGCTTTTATAGTTATTTTTTGACCATAAAACAAATTGGTTGCCAAACCGTTGCCCGCCTCCACGTTGCCTCAGGTTCTCCGAATGGGACATCCACCACGTGGCAGCCAGGTTGCCTGGCAACCAATTGGCAACCATTGTGCAACGTGGCTACCACGTGGCAGCCACGTTGCTGTGCTACTGGGGAAATAGTTCAAAGTGCGTGAAAATGTGTGAAAATGCGTGAAAAAACATTAGGGGTCTTTACTAAAAAAAATGGTCAACAAATGGGTGAAAGTGCGTCAAAATATGTCAAAATGTGTCAATTTGCATGAGGGGACTTTATGAAAAAAAATGGTCAGTAATTAAATTGGTGAAAATGCGTCAAAATATGTCAAAATGTGCCAATTTGCATGAGGGGACTTAATGAAAAAAAAAATTGTCAGCAAATTGGTGAAAATGCGGAAAATATGTCAAACTGTGTCAATTTGCATGAGGGGACTTTATGAAAAAAATTGGTTGACAAATAGAGGTGAATGTGCATGAAAAAGTTTCAAAGTGAGTGAACGTACTTTGCATCAAACTGGCTGAAAGTGCGTCAGTATACATGAACTGACTTTATAAAATATGTTGGGTCATAATTGGATGAAACTGTGTGAAAATTCATGAAAATGGGCGAGTGGAATCAACTCAATTTGCACATCAGTGGCGTGGCCAGGATTTGTCCAAGGGGGGGGGGTTCTACAAGATAAGGATTGAGAACAGCCCACTGGGGGGATCGGGGGGCGTAGCCCCCCAATAGCCCGCCGCAGGCGCGATTTTTTTAAGGACACGCCCCCTTTTTTAGGGTAAAATTTTAAAAAAAACACTATTATAGAGAATGTATGGCCTGATGCAATTTTTTTAAAATTTTATATTTTTTGTACCCATTTTTTTTTAATTTCTTTTCAATACATGCACTAACTTAATAAAACTTTGAGTAAATAAATTTAGTTAAATCAAGTAATTCGTCTATTATAATAAACACTTTTATATTATTTTTATTAGTTTCATAATGCGCGATTTTTTTGAAAAAGGAGCGTACGTGGACTATTATTTTTTCGATGAAAAGTTGTAGCAAATTTCTTATATTTGTAAATCTTAAATTATCTAGTTACAATATTTTTGTTACTAGTTTTTCTTATAAAAAAATAGACCACATTTTAAGACGATGTACTGATGTGCGAGCAAGAAAAAAAATTATATTTAAATTTTCAAAATAGGAAAATCAAGTTTATTACATTAAGTGTACTGTATATACAATTAATACATTTTTTATTTTATTTTAAAAACTTTGATTTTTTTTAACTTCAATAATAAATTAAAAAATATGTACAGTACAGTATTATACATTAGACAATAAAACTTCCTACTGTAAGAAGTAATATGCTTACATAATTAAAAAATAATAAAATACTATATGTATATATAATTTTAATTTTTATGCTGAGTATCATGCGGGGAACATTCAAATTATTTATTTAATTTTGACATTTTTTGTATTTCAAATTGTTGTCTTCATATGTAAAAACATAAATAACTTAATAATGCATACTACATATTAAAATTATAGCAATAGAATCATAAAATAATTATTAAATAATCATAATACTTGACGAATTTTCAATAAATTAAAGATGTATTAAAGATGCGTTTCGGGAATGTATATTTTTAATGTTTTTTTTTTAAGAAAATTTTTCATAAAATTTTATCTAAATCGTGTCTGTCGAGTACCATTTTTTTGTTATTTTTCCCTTAAAATTTACTAAGGTTCAGCTCTCAAGGGGGGGGGGTTATAACACCCAAACCCCCCCCTTGTCTACGCCCCTGAATTTGCATCAATAGAGGTGAAGTTGATACTAAATTAAAAATACGTCAATTTATGTGAAAATGCGTGGAGTTGCTCTAGTCAACTATGTAAATATTAATCAGTATATGTCAATATGGATGGGTGAAATTGCTTGAAATACACTTATTTTGATAAATTATTAAAAATTTGTTAAAATGAGTGAATGACGCATCAATCTGCATGAGAGAGTCATCAATCGGCTTCAACATGTGGGAAAATGTGTGAATTTTTCACTCGTATTCACAATTTATTCGCATTTATTTTCTCGTGGGCACTGCATGGTGAGCCACATTCTCTCAATTTGATTGAATTTGACATGAAAAAAAAATATCGCAAAACTAAATGAGAACTACAGGTTCATGCAGCATAGATGAATGTTTATGTTAATTGATGTGACCATAATAAGTCGTTGGGGTTGGGGGTTGACCGCTAATTTATTATAGTATAAATTATTAAAATTGATTTTTTATGAACATTATTTTTTCATATATTAAATGAAGATGCATCTCGATCTGAATTATTATTATTATTTAAATTGAAGGGCGGTACGTACCCTATTAAGGGGTCGAGCCTTTCCAAAATAATGAAAATTTAATAAATTAATACTTTCAATTGAAGCGTCTTAATAGTACCTAAGACATACGTTAAAGCCGTAAAATTAACATAAAATATTAAGTTAAATAAATTAATGAATGTAAATGTATATATTAATTCTACTCTGTAGTATATATATATATATATATATATATATATATATATATATATATATATATATATATATACAGAGTGAGTCACAATTCGTGTGTCATTTCTATCCTCTAATTTGGAATTGCAAAAGTGCTTGTAGAAACTTCAAATTTCGTACAGTGGTAGCTGAGGGTTGTTTGTTTTATGTTCTGGTGGTGAAAATTTTTTCCCACCCTTATTTCATCCCTTCTGGGGGGTGGGTTCCCGTTTTTTACAAAACCCTTATGGGCTTACAATGTTAATGAAAAAGAGATTAAAAAATTTTCGAATTTCAGTCTGAAAATTTCAAACTAGGGGTTTTCGAGTATGAGAAAAACAGTGGTGACATTAATTTTTTACTGCCGTTGACCCTTGACCCTTCGCAGGGTCAGAATTTGTCTCTCACAGACCCTTTTTTTTTAATTTTCACATTATCTTCATGTTGGAAAGCTTTTAAGCGTTTTCAAGCATGGTAAAACCAATGAAAGACCTATCAGAGTGTTAAAATTGGTCCCTGGACCTTGCAGGGGTCACTGGTGACCCCTGGCATGACCCCTGGCATGACCTTTTTTCCAAAAGTTTCAATTACGTTGAAATTGATGAGTTTTAAGGGGTTTTCGAGGACGATAAAGCTGATGGAAGTTCTTGCAAAGTGGTAAAATTGATCCCTGACCTTGCAGGGGTCACTTACAGGGGTCACTGGTGACCCCTGGCATGACCTTTTTTCCAAAAATTTCAATTACGATGAAATTGATGAGTTTTAAAGGGTTTTCGAGGACGATAAAACTGATGGAATTTCTTGCAAAGTGATGAAATTGATCCCTGACCTTGCAGGGGTCACTGGTGACCCCTGGCATGACCTTTTTTCCAAAATTTTCAATTGCGTTGAAATTGATGAATTTTAAAGGGTTCCGAGGACGATAAAACTGATGGTAGTTCTTGCAAAGTGATGAAATTGATTCTTGACCTTGCAGGGGTCACTGGTGACCCCTGGCATGACCTCTTTTCCAAAATTTTCAATTGCGTTGAAATTGATGAGTTTTAAAGGGTTGTCGAGGACAATAAAACTGACGGAAGGTCTTGCAAAGTGATGAAATTGATCCTTGACCTTGCAGGGGTCACCCGGTGACCCCTGGCATGACCTTTTTTTTCCAAAATTTTCAAGAACTTTGAAATTTATGAGTTTTAAAGGGTTGTCGAGGACAATAAAACTGACGGAAGGTCTTGCAAAGTGATGAAATTGATCTTTGATCTTGCAGGGGTCACTAGTGACCATTTTCCTATCTTATTTTGAATTCTCGGATTGCCTCCATATTAATTTGCAAATAAGCTAGGGTTTTCAAGGATTTTAAAAATAATGGAAGTCCTCATAAAGTGATAAAATTTATCGCTGACCTTGAAGAGTCCCTGGTCTTTTTTTTTTTCTATTTTATTATTATTTTTTTAAATTCTCAGCTTATCTCCATAATAATTTGCAAATAATGGTTTTAGAGGATCATAAAAATATTGGAGGGAATCAAAAAGTGATCAAATCTCTCTCTTATTTCACAGGGAAATTGGTGACCCCTTGCCGGTTTGAATTTGTCGATTTCTTTCAAATTATGCTTTACGTTCTGTTCGCAGTGCTCATAATCGTCACGCACATTAGCAAGCAAACAGGAAAATTATTCATTTTTACATTAAAAATTCAATAAAATTTTAACAAAACGCTTACTAATACTCTGGAAACAAAATAACAGCAAAATAAATTCAATACAGAGATAACAACTTGCATTTTTTTATTATTATTCACAGCATATGTTAGTTTGTACTGATTTTTTTTTACGTTTTTCTCAATGAAAAAATAACATTTTTAATTATCACCAACTCTAATTTTTAATTCAACTTGTCAAGTACGTGCTTACATTATTCCTATAATTTCAATCTTGCTAGCAGTCTTTTAAAGCCATCCTAATTTCAAGAAATACTAAAAAAAAAAGTTCAAATTAAGAGATTCCATGCAGTGCCTCTGTAGGGTAAAAAATAGCTTTAGCATTTTAACACTTTAAACTGACTTCCAATATTTTTATTGATCATCTTCGAAAACCCTTAATACTAGCAAAATACTATGGAAGCAATCCAAGAATTCAAAGTAAGATAGGAAAACGGTCACTAGTGACCCCTGCAAGGTCAAGGATTAATTTTATCACACTGCAAGACCTCCCAAGAGATTTCTCGTCCTCGAAAACCCATAAAAATTCATCAATTTGAAGGTAATTAAAAATATTGGGATAAAGGTCATGTTAGGGGTCACCAGTGACCCGTGCAAGATCAAAGATCAATTTCATCACTTTGCAAGACCTTCCGTCAGTTTTATTGTCCTCGACAACCCTTTAAAACTCATAAACTTCAAAGTTCTTGAAAATTTTGGAAAAAAAAGGTTATGCCAGGGGTCACCGGGTGACCCCTGCAAGGTCAATGATCAATTTCATCACTTTGCAAGACCTTCCGTCAGTTTTATTGTCCTCGACAACCCTTTAAAACTCATCAATTTCAACGCAATTGAAAATTTTGGAAAAGAGGTCATGCCAGGGGTCACCAGTGACCCCTGCAAGGTCAAGGATCAATTTCATCACTTTGCAAGAACTACCATCAGTTTTATCGTCCTCGAAACCCTTTAAAATTCATCAATTTCAACGCAATTGAAAATTTTGGAAAAAAGGTCATGCCAGGGGTCACCAGTGACCCCTGCAAGGTCAGGGATCAATTTTATCACTTTGCAAGAAATTCCATCAGTTTTATCGTCCTCGAAAACCCTTTAAAACTCATCAATTTCATCGTAATTGAAATTTTTGGAAAAAAGGTCATGCCAGGGGTCACCAGTGACCCCTGCAAGTGACCCCTGCAAGGTCAGGGATCAATTTTACCACTTTGCAAGAACTTCCATCAGCTTTATCGTCCTCGAAAACCCTTTAAAACTCATCAATTTCAACGTAATTGAAACTTTTGGAAAAAAGGTCATGCCAGGGGTCATGCCAGGGGTCACCAGTGACCCCTGCAAGGTCCAGGGACCAATTTTAACACTTTGATAGGTCTTTCATTGGTTTCACCATGCTTGAAAACGCTTAAAAGCTTTCCAACATGAAGATAATGTGAAAATTAAAAAAAAAAAGGGTCTGTGAGAGACAAATTCTGACCCTGCGAAGGGTAAAGGGTCAACGGCAGTAAAAAATTAATGTCACCGCTGTTTTTCTCATACTCGAAAACCCCTAGTTTGAAATTTTCAGACTGAAATTCGAAAATTTTTTAATCTCTTTTTCATTAACATTGTAAGCCCATAAGGGTTTTGTAAAAAACGGGAACCCACCCCCCAGAAGGGATGAAATAAGGGTGGGAAAATATTTTCACCACCAGAACATAAAACAAACAACCCTCAGCTACCACTGTACGAAATTTGAAGTTTCTACAAGCACTTTTGCAATTCCAAATTAGAGGATAGAAATGACACACGAATTGTGACTCACTCTGTATATATATATATATATTATGTAGTATATATAACACTTAAATAAATTACAACCCCAAAAGTATTATAATTGCAATCATGAATATTACAATTGTAATCCAAGTGTTGCAATTGTATCAGAACCAGAGTACAATTGCAATTCCAAGTATTACAATTGTAATCATTAATATTACAATCGTAATCAAAAGTTACAATTGTAATTCCAAGTATTACAATTGTAATTAAAGAACTTTACAATTGTAATCCGAGTGTTACAATTGTAACCAAGTGTTATATACAATTGCAATCCAAATTTTACAATTTTAATCAGCCAAATTTCAATTGTAATGAGGCAAATTACAATTGTAATTTGGCTGATTACAATTGTACATTTCCAATAGGGTAGAGGCCACCATATATGCAGTGACCCTTGCGGGGTCATTAATGAATTAAGTAAACCAACTTGAAAACATCTTCATTAATTTTATCTGCCTCAACAACCCATAGATGCATATCTAATTTGATGAAATTGAGAAAATTCGGAAAAATTAACTTCAAGGGTCACCAGTGACCCCTGCGAGGTCAACAATAAATTTGATGAATTTGCAAAGTTTTTCATAGGTTTTTCCATTCTTAATAACCGATAGATGCATATCAAATTCAATGAAATTGAGAGAATGTGGAAAAACTAATTTCAAGGCTCACCATGCAGTGACCCCTGCGAGGTCAATAATTATTTTAATTTACTCGCAAGTGTTTTCATTAGCATTCTCATCCTCGCGATAACCCATATAGAGGTATATGAATTTTAACTAATTCGGAAAATTTTAAAAAGATCCTATCAAGGGTCACCACTGACCCCTACGAGGGTCAAGGGTCAATTTTATCATTTCGCAGATATTTTCATGGGTTTTGTCAACCTCGACAACCCATAGAGGCATATCAATTTCAACTAATTCGGAGAATTTTAAAAAGATCCTATCAAGGGTCACCACTGACCCCTACGAGGGTCAAGGGTCAATTTTATCAATTCGTAAGTATTTTCATGGGTTTTATCAACCTCGAAACCCATACACAGCCATATCAATTTCAACAAATTCGGAGAATTTTAAAAAGGTCATTCTAGGGGGTCACTACTGACCCTTGCAAGGGTAAAAGGTCAATTTTATCAATTCGCAGGTATTTTCATGAGTTTTTTCATCCTCGACAACCCATAGAGGCATATATCAATTTCATTGAAAACGGAGAATTTTAAAAAGGTCATTCTAGTGGTCACTACTGACCCCTGCGAGGGTCAAGGGTCAATTTTATCAAGTTTGGTCATCGTCGATAACCCATAAAATCATATCAATTTCAACAAATTCGGAGAATTAAAAAAAAAGTCATTCTAGGGGTCAACATTGACCCCTGCGAGGGGTGAAGGGTCAATGGCAGACAAAAAATAAGGTCACCACTGTTTCTTTCAGACTCGAAAACCCCTAGTTGGAAATTTTCAGACTGAAATTCGAAAATTTTTCTTTTTCGTTTTCATTATCCTGCTCAAAAATCTTGAGCATATCTTTGCAAGATCTTGACAAGATCTTGCCAAGTACACACGAAAAGACCAAGAAAGAGGCGCAACAGGGTTGAGTGCTGGTCTGTAATATTATTATTGGATATTATCCTTCTAAAAATAATATTTTAGCCAAAGTTGTGAAAAAAATTTACAAAATAAGATATTTTTGTTTCAACAAGATCTTGAGCAAGATAATAATCTTATTCAAGACGTCATTTCTTACGCAAGATCACAATCTTAACAAGAAACTCACTTGCGCAAGAAAATATTCTTTGCAAGATAGAAAATCGATCTTGCTCGTGTTTCGAATTTATCTCAAGATTATTTCTTGAGCTAGTTACCGTCTTGCGCACGATAGTAATCTTGTTCAAGAAGTCATTTCTTACGCAAGAACAACACCTTGGCAAGTAATTAACTTGCTCAAGAAAAAAATCTTAAACAAGTTATCATATTTTTCTCAAGATTAGTTCTTGGAGAAGTTACCGTTTTGTTTAAAATGACAATCTTGTTCAAGAAGTCATTTCGTACACAAGATTTATATCTTGAGCAAGTAATCCCACATAACATTTCATTGAGCTAAAATACGTCATGTACGCATGTAGAACTATATACGTATTTTATACGTTTCAAATATGTATATTTTTAGGAAAAAAAATAAAGTGAGCTTTGTATGAGAAATGTCTAAAATATTACGTATTATATACGTATTTATAAGTACAAAGTATATCCGTAATTAGAAAATCCTTCAATTGGTATATTTTTTGTAATAAAATATACGAAGTAGTATACGTACATTAGTTGATACTTTCACCGCTAGATGGGAGTACTTTAAATATTATTTTATCCTCGTTCCTGGCAGTTATTATGAAACATTATTTCATTTTGCAGTTAAACAAACAAACAAACAAAAAAAAATCGTTTGAACTATTGTAACCTCCTATATTAATAATGTTCCGAGTGAGATCGGTGACTCTGCAGATAGCTCGTGGCTGGCGTAGGAATGATTACTTGCATATTACACTTCTGCACTGCCAGGTTGGCTGAATGCAGAGTCTGCACGTTTATCTGCAGAGTCACCGATCTCACTCGGAACATTATTAATATAGGAGGTTACACTATTTTCAAAAATTGGCAATGTTAGTACATATGGTGGCATGAATATCTATGTATGTTCCCGAATGCAAATTTCATCATATTTTTTTTTAGTTCCAAATGTAAATTGTAGAGGCGCTTGATTTCAATACCAACATAAAGTAATTTTCACTATCTAGCTGCAGCAAGAATTTCTAAACATATTCACAAAAATATACATAAACTTTGATAATTTTTTTATTCACGCACTCAGATAGTTATTAGACTTTAGTGGTGTTCATCATTAACAGCAATTAGACGGAAATTGAAGTGGAAAATGTTATAAAAAGTATGTGCCAAAATACTATTAGGATTGACCAGCCTGTGAAACATAACGTTTTCCTGCGTTTTGGCGTTGACGAGTGTAAAAGATAGCGTCACTGATATTTTTTTGACAATTTCATCAAAAATAAAAGGTTAGTATCCAATTTTTTGTAATGTTTAATGCAAATTGTTTCCTCCAGAATATTTCAGTAGTTACAAAAGTTCGAAATTGGGGTTGCATGCAATAATAAATGTGCAGAAATTAATCTTACTGCTTGCATGCTTCCAGAAAAACGGGGACACGCTATATATTCCTTCCAGAATATCACTTTGTTTTTAAACGTTTTCTGACATTAAAGTGGACTTAAAAGTACGCAGAAATGCCCAAGGTCGGGAAGCAAATTAAATGTTGGAGAAATTTGGGACCTCGACAAAAGAGGAAGTACAGAAGCAAAGCAAGGAGATTTGATTTAATTTCTTATGAGAGGCCAGGTCAAAATATGGCTTTACCATCCCCACGTAATGCTGATTGTCCTACTGTTATTCATTCTGATAGTCTGTGCATATATTATTTCTGAGTAGGTTTTACAATCAGATCTCAAAACTTAACTTTTTTTATTTTGAATTTGAAACATCTATTTAAATACAAGTAGTGCATACAGTATAATTTTAATTCAAAAAAGTAACAGTGACTTTCATAACATAATTTGATAATAATTATTTAGTTAATAATTAATTTAAATTATGATTTGTTTTAAGATAATTTTGTATTGTATTTCATTTACTTAGAAAACATAATAAACTGAGAAAACTTTTATTAGAAAATAAAAATACAAATAACTTTTTTATGTCTTTGTTTTATTGACTTCTATTTATCCAATGCAAATTATCATCGAAATAAAAAAAAAAGAAAATTTTTACTATGCAAGTTAAATTGTGTCACCAGTTAATGGTTTTTAAATAACATATCATAATATACCCATAATACCCAGCCTTAACTGGTGACATATATATATATAGTAGGGCTGTAAATTTTAACCGGTTGATCAACCGTCCGGTTAAAACCCCACGGTTAATCGTTTTCATAAAACACTGTTACTCGAGGATACAGTTAATTTAACCATTTAACCGAACTTCGATTAAAATTTAAAATTAACTGATAGTCAATTTTAACCGTTTCTAGCCGTGTCATAATTTTAAGCACTTTAAACCGCGGTTAATTTTTTTTTAATAATTTTTTTAAATGCAAAAAAATTAATTGACACATCGTGAAATGTGAGTAAATTTTCATTTAGGTTAAGATATAATAGCATTGATGGCACTAATTGCTAATAAAGCACGTACAATTTGTTTTTAAATTATAACTATTTTATAAGTTTATTCAGTCTGTTTGCAGAAAATAATTTATAATATATATAACTATTTCGGCATGAATATAATTTTCTTTTTGTACTTTTTAAAATAATTAATACATTAGGTGAACGTTTTTGCATACCGTATCAGATAAAATAACTTTTCAAAACTTTTTTTATATATTTATTTTTTTTATCGTTATATTGAACCTTGAAGGAAAAATAATATATTCAGTTATGTATGCAATTGTATTAAATCTATCTTAATTTAACGTGATAATTGTCAAAAAATAACCGATGGCGCAGAGTAAGCCGTTTCGGTTAAATTAACCGATCAAATAAATTCAAATAATTAACCGATCGAATAAAATTATCCGATAACGATTAGACGGGTTTTTTAATCGATCAAACATTTTCAGAATTATGAGCGGTTTTTAATCGAACTTCGGTTTGATTAAAAACCGGTTAAAAGTTGACGGTCACCGGTTAAACATTTTTCTCGGTTATTTACAGCCCTAATATATAGATATATATTATATTTCAAATCAATTTAGGGCAGCATTATAAATATATATATTATATTATATATATATATATATATATATATATATATATATATATATATATATATATATATATATATATATATATATATATATATATATATATAAATATATATATATATATATATATATATATAATATATATATATATAATACATATTTAAAGGGTATATTCTTCAGAATTTTTTTGCAATTTTTACGTATAATATACGTCATTTTGCGGAATTTTGACTGACTCATATACTATTTGCATACTATTTGTATACATATATAATCCGTAGCATAGGGAAATGAGTATATGTAAGTTATACGTATATAATACGAAAAATGTTATGTGGGATAGACTTGAGCAAGAAAAAATCTTACACAATTTTTCATATTTTTCTCAAGATTATTTCTTGGACAAGTTATCATCTTGCTTAAAATGACAATCTTATTCAAGAAGTCATTTCTTACGCAATATTTATATCTTGAGCAAGTAATAGACTTGAGCAAGTAAAAATCTTAGACAAGTTTTCATATTTTTCTCAAGATTATTTCTTGTAGAAGTTACCGTCTTGTTTAAAATGACAAAATCTTGTTCAAGAAGTCATTTCATGGTCAAGTTACATATCTTGGGCAAGTAAAAGACTTGAGCAAGAAAGTAATCTTACAAACTTTTTCATATTTATCTCAAGATTATTTCTTGGGCAAGTTACCGTCTTGTTTAAAATGACAATCTTGTTCAAGAAGTCATTTCGTACTCAAGATTTACATTTTGAGCAAGTAATAGACTTGAGCAAGAAAAAATCTTACACAATTTTTCATATTTTTCTCAGTATTATTTCTTGGAGAAGTTATCATCTTGATTAAAATGATAATCTTGTTCAAGAAATCGTTTCTTACGCAAGATTTAATCTTGAGCAAGAAAAAATCTTCAACATGTTTTCATATTTATCTCAATATTATTTCTTGGACAAGTTACCATCATGTTTAAAATGACAATCTTGATCAAAAAGTTTTCTCTTACCCAAGATTTTTTATCTTGAGCATTGCAAGTAATAGACTTGAGCAAGAAGAAATCTTGCGCGCGTTTTCATTGCGCAAGTGGACTGCGCAAGTGGACGATGTGATACAAATGCAATGCGCATGACCGTTTTTTTATAACAGTTAAGATGGACGGTTGGTGAAAATTGAAGCTGGTGAAGAAACATTAAGATTTTGTGTATATTTGTGCTAATTAGTAGTTATTACACAGTTCCAGGTAAGCTTTAACTATGTATAGTTTTTTTGTTTAATATATTGTTCCCAGTGACCACATGGACATCCCGGGGACCTTGCGAACATCCCCGCAAGATCCCCCAACATCCCTGAACGTTTTACGTGCTAGTTTTTAAAACCCTCTAACTTTAAACATGTTTTCCGTGTGCTAAAAAAGGTTTTAGCTACACTTCGAAAATAAATTTCTAGGTTTATTAATATTTTTATGAAAGTCTCTCAGAACATCCCCTAGGGATGCAACACGGCTGTTCCTTGAACATCCCCGGAGGACTTTGAAAGGACCCTTTAGTCAATGTTTTCATTAAAATCATAATATGTGCTGTTCATTATTATGTACTGATTTTAAAAATATACAAATTTAGTTAATATTATTTAAAATATTATATGAAAATATTAATATTTAAAATAAGACATGAAATTTTACTTAATTTTATATTGCGTAATTTGCACCGAAAAATAATTATTTTTAATAAAATATCCTCGTAGAAAAAAATATCTATGAAAAATAAACAAGGTCCTATCAAAGTCTCCTAGGGATTTTAGAGGGACGCTTGAACGTCCCACAAATGTCCTCGGAGTGACCTTTAAAAAATTCTAAAAAATTAATTTTTTTTTTTTAATGTCGAAGTCTGTTAACAATTAGAGATGCATTTGAGCGTTGCAATTTATAATTAATTAATGTATAAATAACATGTTTTTATTAAAATTATAAAATTTTATTTTAATTTATTTTTAAAAAATTTAAATCTCAATATATTTAATGTTGTATTAAATAATAACAATCTCCCAATGTACCAGTTTGCTTAATGTCAGATCCTATCCTAGTGCTAATGCAGTATTATTAGCTAAGGAAGGGATGAACTGTATACGGAATTATACCCGATAATTTCGCACAACAAGTAATAGTTTTATTACTGAAACACAAGCACTTTATAAAGATAAGTTATATGAGAGCGATACGTTGCACGGCTTCTAGGCTAGGCAGCCAGGCTAGGTCTGGCGTGAGCAGCGCGTGAGGCGCGCGGCAGCGAACCCGTGACGCAGGTACGTGCACAGCCAGCATGAGGCGCGCTCTTGCTCAGGAGAGAGAGGCGCGCACGTATAAGGATGACTTTACGTTACGCCGTATTGCAACCATGACATTAAGATAGGGAGGTTAATAATATAGTTAAATGTACCTTAATGGATATGACAAATCCTCCCTTTTTGGCTTGAAATTAATACAATATAATAATTGAAACTTCTAAATCATGAAATACGTATAATATGTGTAAAAAATAATTTTTTTCAAAATATTTTATTTTAAAAGAACTTTAATTATAGCTTATAAGTATTTTATAAGGAACGGAAATAATAATAATATAAATAATTTTTATAATATTATTATCTTTTTGCTCGGAATTTACGAGCATCGCGAATACGTATTAAATGATTTTATTTACTATTTGATTCTACTTTATATAAACTGAGCAAACAAGGTTTACAACAAGGCTGATTTAAGCCATTTACTTTACTAAAACAATTTAAACTTAGGATGCTCTAAGTCACTGTTCCATAGCGCTGGGGGCGCTTGCACTGGCGCACCGGTCGAGCACTCGGGGCAGTCGCGCTTGTGCGCGGCTGCTGCGGCGGCGCGACGTCAGCCAGCCGTGGCTGCTTGGCCACTGCGGCTGCTTGCTCGCGCGTGCCCCCTGCGTGCACACCGATCTCCGCTCGGTCCACCACGTTGTCGGAAGTTGTGGCGGTGGATGGCGGGGTGTTGTCCATGCCTGTAACACTCGAAGGAGAGGATGAGTGAACAATATTATCATTAGATAACGTTGTAGACGGCTCGGCTCTCTCTGTGGGCACACAAGCAGGGTGAAGTTGATCGACATGACGATTATACGTCGAACCATCTTGCGACTTAACAACGAATTTGCGGGGCCCGCGAGCTGAAACAATAACGCCGCGAATCCAACGAGGACTTCCCGTGTAGTTACGGAGCCAAACTTGCTGTCCATTGTAGAAACGACGATTACTTGCACCTTCGTTCCAGCTTTTGATTGCGATTTCCTCCCTTTTTCGTTGATCTTTCCGGTCAGTTCGAGGGTGCAGCTTATCAAACATCGTCCGAAGTTGGCGTCCCATTAGCATCTCTGCAGGAGTCCTGCCCGTGACGGCACAAGGTGTCGTATGTAATGCTAATAGGATGTTTGACAGCTCCAGCCGCCAAGATGCAGGGTTGATCTTCTCAAGCATGCGCTTGACGGTCTGCACGGCACGTTCTGCCAGTCCGTTCGTCGCAGCATGATACTCCGCGATCCTGTGATGGGTGATTAGATTTGCTTTTATAAATTCTGCAAATTCAGCTGAACGGAACGCCGGACCGTTGTCCGAAACGATTTCATCTGGAATGCCGTGTGTGGCACACAATTTGCGCAACACACGAATAGCTACCTTTGAAGTTAGTGCGCTGTTGGTGTCCTCGACCTCTATCCAACGTGAGTAGGCATCCACCACCACGAAGAAGGTGCGGCCCTCCTTCGGACCTGCAAAGTCAATGTGGAGGCGTGACCACGGTCGATTTGGCACCGACCATGGGATCACGTTGGCGCGTGGAGGATCCGGCTTGTTCTCCATACACGTCTCGCAGCTCCGGCATGCCTGCTCTATCTCCTTGTCGAGGCCCGGCCACCAGAAATAACTACGAGCGATGCTCTTCATTTTTACCATTCCTTGATGGTTTTTGTGCAGCATTTGAAGTAGCTGAGGACGAAGGGCGGTGGGCACCACGACGCGATCTCCTACTAACAGACAACCTCTACTTACGGATAAGGAGGTCAATCGCCTGACGTAGACGTCACACTCTGGGGAGAGGTCACGCGTGCCTTCGCCGTTTAGCACCAAGCGCATCACGCGCGAGAGTACTTGGTCCTTCTTGGTTTCTGCAGCGATGTTTTCGGCTGAGAGGGGTCAGCCTGTGGGTGCCTCTTCTAGGAGGAGTATTCCAGCCGGCTCGGGGTAGTCCTCCAGCACTTCACCCTCGATTGGCAGGCGGCTGAACAGGTCCGCGTTGGAGTGAAGCCGCCCGGGTCGGTACTGCAACCTGTATTGATAATTATTGAGTATTAAATTCCAACGAATAATGCGTTGTGAAGCCGTCTCGGGCAGTGGTTTGTCCGGACGAAGTAAGCTTAATAGCGGCTTGTGGTCCGTAAGGATAACAAATGGACGACCTGCTAGATACTTATGGAACTTGCGCAGGCCATGCATGATGGACAGTCCCTCGCGGTCCAGCTGGGAATAATTCTTCTCTGCTGGGCGCAGGGTGTGTGATGTGTTGGCGATAGGCCGCTCGCTGCCGTCCTCGAAGACGTGCGACAGGACTGCCGACTCCTCGCGGGCTCCCATCACATGCTAGAACGAGCGGTAAGGAAGGGTCAAAGTGTGCCAGCACCACATCCGATGACATGACACTTTTGACGTAAGTGACGGCCGCTTCTGCCTCGTCGCTCCATGACCACGGAACGCCATTCTTCAGGAGGTTGTAGAGGGGCTGAAAAATAGCAGCTTTGTTTTTGAAAAATCGATCATAGTAGTTAATATAGCCTAATAAGGACTGCAGTTGTTCACGATTTTTCGGGGAGGGCATGTTAAGTAATGATTTTACTTTGTCCTGTGTGGGACTGACCCCCCCTGCAGAGATATGATATCCCACAAAGTCAAGCTTTTCCACAGCAAATTTGCATTTGGCCAAGTTGAGGCGGAGGCCCACGTCTTGCAGCCTCTTCAACACTGCACGGGTGCGTTGCCAAAGAATCTCCTTTGTCTCCCCTTTTATCAACACATCGTCCAAGTACGCTACGGAACCCTTGAGACCAGCGAGCAATTTCTCGATGGTACGTTGGAAGATTGCTGGTGCAGAGGATAAGCCTGGACTTAGCCTCGTTACTCTGAATAGACCTTTGGTTGTGTTGATAGTAAGAACTTTTGAGGTGTCTTCATCTACTGTGATTTGGTTAAATGCCCTAGCCATGTCAAGTTTTGTGAAGTATCTCCCCCCTGCTAACTTGTCCAGTACTTGCGTGACCGTCGGTAACGGATAGATGTCCTGCTTGCACAGCGGGTTGACCGTCCCACTGTAGTCCCCACACACTCGTATCGTGCCGTCCGATTTCTCGACGTTCACGATTGGCGTGCCCCACTCCGCGGTGTTGACGGGGATGAGATACGTCTCCTCTACTAGCTGATCCAGCGCAGCGTTTGCACGCACATCTCTGGCATACGGGACAGGACGAGCGCGACGGAATACCGGACGCACCCCCTCCTGCAACTCAATGTGTACGGGAGTACCCGTATACTTGCCTAATCCATCTTGAAACACATCCTCGAACCCCTTCAGCTCGGACGGCATGTGACAAGTAGTCAAGCGCGTTGCCGTCGTGGCGTTGCGATGCTCCGCGACTGGCGTTGTCGCTCCCTCGCTCTGGTTGGTGGTGTGGCTGGCCGGTGCGTCCAAGCGGCGGATCTCGTGGGTGGGCAGCACTCTCGCGTCCCCTCCGTCCGGGATGTTCACCGTAATACCTAAAACCTCGAACCAATTGCGACCAATGAATTTTGATCCTGACTCTTCCATCACAATTAAGGGTAGTTTTGTGATTTTCCCCCTAACTTGAACATCCACATAAAAGCAACCTTTAATTTTTAAAGGTTCCTGTGACCACGTGTGGAGACGAGTATCAGCACATCCTATCGTAGTATTAGCTGGCCAAAACTTCCTGAAGGTATCTGCTCCTATTAGATAAAAAGTAGCACCTGAATCAATTTCCATGCTCACATCCATTCCGTCCAGCTGCACGTTCATTAGATATGCAGGTGATTGTTTCCTACCCGTGGTGTGAAACAAGTAAGATTGGTACGGTAGGTTTTGAGTTGGAGTAGGAGGAGGTGGTGGGGGTGGTGTGGTGGGGGTGTGATGCACCGCAGGTACCTCAGGGTCCATCCCCGGATCCGTCACGTAGTTGGTGGTGGCACCAGCGTGCCCCCGCCGACCCTGTGTACGCCTCGATCCGCGACCTCCTCGTGATGACGATGGTGCTGCAGTCTGCCTAGTTGTAGCTTTATGTTGCTGGTTTTTACGTGAAAAACAACAAATTTCAATATGGCCGACCTTGGAACAAAAATTACATGTGGTATTTTTGTACTTGCAGTCTTGTGGGTGGTGATTTCCCTCACACCGCATGCATGGTCGAGGTCCCCCGGCTGCTGTAGCAGTAGGATTCCTTCCGCCCCCTGCCGCCCGCGAGCCGCGTCCTGAGTTGCCGGTCCCCTGGCGGTGTGGCGGTGCCAACCTGTTGACCTCTGTAGCCTGTGCCGACTTTGCATGAGCCTGTGCCTGCTGCGCCGTTGCCTGGAATTCGAGCATGCTGTGCCGTGCTGACTCTGCTGCTGCTGCCTTCTTCACCACCTTGTCGAAGGTCAAGTCGTCGATCTGTAAAATATTTTCTTTTACTTTTTCGTCAGACATACCAGCAAGAGTTTGCGTTAGTAAAGCTTGTTCTAACGCTGCTGCATTCTCAAACAAACAATGCTCACTCAAACCACGTAAATCTGCTAAAAATGCAGACAACGTTTCACCTGGACGTTGTCTACGATTAGAGAGTGCATTACGTTTAACCCATTTGTTGGGTTTGGGATCATAATAGTCTGACAGTAATTTTACAGCCTCAGCGTAACTAATTTCTTTTGTTTTCTTAGGGAGAGATAAATTTTTCAACAGTAAAAAGTTTGTTTTACCAATGGAAGTTAAGAGAAAACTTTTCTTTTTTGAATCATCCTCCACATAACTTGCATCAAGATAAAACTCAAAACGATCAATATAATCGCTAAAAGTTTCACTCCCTTTTGGATTAAATTCATCAAATCTCCCTAGTCCAGACGACATTTTACCACTCCCAGGTAAAGTTGAGCTGCTCGATGGTTCAGCGTTTCCTGTAGAAACTAGTGGATCCGCGGTTTCTCGTCGTCGGCCGAGCGAGTAGCGTTTCCACTTGGTGAATGCTCTTGTTACTCGCCGAAACTCGTCACTGCCTTCTTCCATACCACATTGCACACGATGTTACACAAGAACTTAGTTTTTCCTCGTCGCCATTGTCAGATCCTATCCTAGTGCTAATGCAGTATTATTAGCTAAGGAAGGGATGAACTGTATACGGAATTATACCCGATAATTTCGCACAACAAGTAATAGTTTTATTACTGAAACACAAGCACTTTATAAAGATAAGTTATATGAGAGCGATACGTTGCACGGCTTCTAGGCTAAGCAGCCAGGCTAGGTCTGGCGTGAGCAGCGCGTGAGGCGCGCGGCAGCGAACCCGTGACGCAGGTACGTGCACAGCCAGCATGAGGCGCGCTCTCGCTCAGGAGAGAGAGGCGCGCACGTATAAGGATGACTTTACGTTACGCCGTATTGCAACCATGACATTAAGATAGGGAGGTTAATAATATAGTTAAATGTACCTTAATGGATATGACACTTAAAAAAATAAAAAAAACGCAACTTCGCTCGTAATATTAAAATATTATACAACACCAAAAATTTTACAATTTATATACCTAACTAAACCACAATTTAGTAACGAAGAGCAATATCCAAGTTGTCTACGACGTCGTCTGTCAACCAAAAGGTCCGAGTTTGATTCCCGACAGACCCAATTTTTTTATTTGGTAATCTTGTAGTCCTCATTCTAAAAGACCCTAAACTTCTTTAATATAAATTTTAAGATGAATTAATATATAATTGGCAAGTGAAAATTAGGGAACATCCCCGAGGGGTGTCCACAGGACGTCCGCAGGGACGTCCTTTTTTGATGGACATGGGGGATGTCCTTGGGGATGTCCAATGGGGACCTTAGAGGGATGTCCCCGGGGCGTCCCGGGGACGTCCATGTGGTCACTGGGTTAAGCTCACATAAAATTGTCTGTTTTTTTAATGACATTTCGATGGCTTGACCTGCTTCCTGCTTGCTGAGCGGCTTGCAAACATGGCCGGGATGTGATGGATTCTAATCAAGGATTCGACAACCATACCAGATCGACAAAACTTGGCTGTTGATGTGTGCATAAATCATTGGCATAGCAGTGTTTGGTTTGTATAAAGTTGATAAAGGTATGTATACTAGTACTGCAATGTATGCATACTGTGTATGCATATTATATAATTTGCATGCATCTAAGTTAATGCAATAAATTGTGGTTGTATATGTATTAAATTAACATCGTTGTACAGTACCCTATCTCTACGGTCTGGTTGAACCTGGTAAGGTGCCTGGTAACAAACTTGGCCATCTGCAGGTACAATTTAACATTATATCCGTACCAGCCTGGCTGGTAAGAAATGGTCACTCTGCATAGCCTGGCTGGTAAGATTTTACCTGGTGTGCTGGTATGGGATACCAGGTCTTACCTGGCAAGCTTAGATCAAAATTTCCCTCCTCCTCCTCCTGCCTTAAAATATGCTGTTTGCTATTTTTTTTTTTAGTATCAAAAATCATTTTTTAATTTTCTATATACGAAAAAGTACAGAAAAAATAAATTTAAAATTTTTATTTGGTACTTAAATGATACATTCAAAACTTGTTTTGACTTAATATGCAGTGCTGACAACTGAGAGGTGGGGACGGGGTGGGGATATGCGGGTAAAATGGCGGCCACAGAAATCGTATTTAGAAATAAATTTAAGGAATGGAAGGAAACTTTTTAAAGGGACTCTTCTTGCATCTCTTCCATCCATAAAACTGTAGTCTGGGATCTTTCAGTGGCTCACAGCCCAGTGACCACATCCAGGGACCGCATGGGTATCCCCGGGACCATGATGTAAATACAAAGGTGGCCAATGTAAATTAATTAAAGTGAGATAAAAATGTTAATAAGTTCCCATTAAAATACCACTGGCGCTAACTATCGGCAGATTCCGCAACAAATCCTATCGCGAGTAACTCGCGAGTTTGTTAACAACATTGGGGGACATTCACAAAGCACTTTAACCCCCACTTTAGCCCCGATTTTTAACCCTGGTGCTAAACATGGTACTAAACCAGGGGCTAACCATGTTAAGCTCATAGCTTAGCACCATTTTTAGCACCAGGGTTAAAAATCGGGGCTAAATTGGGGGTTAAAGTGCTTTGTGAATGTCCCCCATTATCTCCACATCGCGAGCTCAATTGAGAGTTCATTTTACTATGAAATAACTATTTAAGACATAAAAAAATAAATAAAACGTTCAATTTCCTAATAAAATTGCATTTTCCTTCAATACAATGTGTATATATGCGCGTACGTGTATACGTACCTAGCAACACGAAAAAAGTACATTACCCAACGTTGCTTTTCATTCGGAAGAACACTTTTATTTCATTTATTCCAAATAAATCACGCTTTTCACACACATTATGAACACTCGGCACAAATCTAAATATATTTAGGATACACCTCCATTGCTACAGAAGGTTCTATATCGTATTGTTTCACGCGAAAATATTATAAAACATCACGTATGATATGGCGAGTGACTTTTTGGCGGCATTGCAGCCATCGTAACCTGCGAATGGCGAAGAGGAGTCGATGCGGCAACAGCGCAAAGCTGGACGGGGGAGCAGGGGAAGTGATTCAAGAGGGGAGTGAAGTCAAGTGAGACAGCTGATACGACTTTGACAATTTGACAACAATGACAATTAACTGTGAATTTTAAAATTATTAAAAAACTAACAAGTTCCTTGCAATTAGTAATATAAATAAAATAATTTTGCAATGAAAGACTTGGTAAGTACTATGAGGAGCGTCTTGCAATATATATGCATACTCATATTATATTATATATACATGCATAATAATTACCAAACAAATTTAGTGTTGTCATGCTGTGTGTGTACTGTACAGTATGCACATATGTTGTCATATGTATGACATGGGGGTCATTCCCCCCCCCCAACTTCGAAATTTTGGACTTAACATGGGCAATATAGGCATTGCCCCCACCCAAAATTTTATTTAACATATTGGCCTAATTGAGGCAGCCCCCCCCAAAAAAAAATACCCCCCCCCCACATATTTTTATGGATCCGCTCCTGGGGCAGGATACTCACAGCAAGGGTAAAATCGCAGCGCTAAATGGCAGCCAGCCAACGGCCTCTCATTGAAGGCTTGACATAGCTGATGCGTGGCCATTTAATTGCCCAGCATATTTTAATTTGCTTCAAGAATTTGCACATTTAATATTTCAAGTTTTCAAGCACATGCATGATCAAATTATAAACCATAATTTTTGTAATCTTCTGCTTATAATTGTTAGGCGAAGACTAATTAATCCCCTAGCTTCACCACATAAATTGATCAACATCACTCTTTTATGCACCTGGTTACTGACCTATCTAGAGGTCAACTATTTTTTTACAGCTATATAGTGCACATCATGAAACTGCTTTAAACATACCTTCGGGACACTGAATAATGCTGGCATAAGACCACATTTTCTTAAAGCTTCATTTTTTTTATCTCCATGACCCATTTTGCATACTGGAGAATAGCACGAAGGCATTTTTTTACCTAAACTAATGCCCCAAAAATGTGAAGTAGTAGACATTTGCAATTTAATTTCCCGCTAGGAAATTACCGCGGAAAAGCATTTGAATTCATTATTTTTTTATGAATTTTATTTTACAGTTAAGAACTGCCATAAGTACAAAAAATAAAATTTTAAGAGATATTAGAACTATTATATTATTAAAATCGGCTATGTAATTGACATGACATGTTCTAAAATTCGGTGAATAGTTATTAAAACCAAGCTTAGGGTCTTGAATTTTTTTTATCCTGCAAATTTTCAACCCGTAAAGTCATTTTGTCCTTTAAATGGCCTAAGAAAATCGACCATAATGCGTCATAAAATATGTTGAATGCCACCTGAAGGTATAAAAGAAACACATATTGGACAATTAATAATTGTTTTTATTAACAATTTTTACACTTTACAATTCTTTCTTGATTTGTATATTATTTTTTAACAAATAACATACATTTTTTCCAGAAAATTCGAGAAGCATGGAAAAGTCTATGAAGTCAGAACAATTTCTAAACCTGCCTCTACTTATAAGTATAACTTTTATATGCTTCTTAATACAAATATAACCCTTAAAATCGACACATGCTTCTCGTCTTCACTTCCCCTCCACCCCCGTCCAGCTTTGCGCTGTTGCCGCATCGACTCCTCTTCGCCATTCGCAGGTTACAATGGCTGCAATGCCGCCAAAAAGTCACTCGCCATATCATACGTGATGTTTTATAATATTTTTGCGTGAAACAATACGATATAGAACCTTCTGTAGCAATGGTGGTGTATCCTAAATATATATTTAGATTTGTGCCGAGTGTTCATAATGTGTGTGAAAAGCGTGATTTATTTGGAATAAATGAAATAAAAGTGTTCTTCCGAATGAAAAGCAACGTTGGGTAATGTACTTTTTTCGTGTTGCTAGGTACGTATACACGTACGCGCATATATACACATTGTATTGAAGGAAAATGCAATTTTATTAGGAAATTGAACGTTTTATTTATTTTTTTATGTCTTAAATAGTTATTTCATAGTAAAATGAACTCTCAATTGAGCTCGCGATGTGGAGATAATGTTGTTAACAAACTCGCGAGTTACTCGCGATAGGATTTGTTGAGGCAGTTGCCGATAGTTGGCGCCAGTGGTATTTTATTGCGAACTTATTAACATTATTATCTCACTTTAATTGCATGTTAATTAAGGCTTGTTTGGCCACCTTTCTTTTTACATCATGCCCGGGACACAGCGGAACGTCCTTGCAATGCCCCGCGAATGTCCCGTGGTCTATATTATATTAATTTAATGCTTTTTAAAATTTAAAATTTTTAGGAATTGCTTAACTTATAGTGTAGAAGGGACACAGAAGAAAATAACGCAATTATATTGAACTTTTGGATCAATTAAACGTCCTTTGAGTGTCTCGCAGGGATACACCAGGGGTATCCCATGTATGCCCCGCAGGTGCACTCCTAGGACGTTAAAGTTTTTTTTAATATTGGTTTTAATTGGTTAAATTATAGTATTTTAAAACGTTTAGCTTCATCTCGAGAAGATTTTGATTAATTTGATAACTATCGATGAATGTCTCGCAGGTGTCTCTGTGGGACACACGGGGGGTATTGTCGAAAATTGTAAAATAACAATTTCCTTTGCTTAAGTATGTAGCTGATTGAATTTTTAATCACAATTTTGAATAATTTTAATTAGTAAACAGAATGTCCCGTAAGTGCACCTGGGGGTCATTCATGAGACGTAGTTTTTTTCTAAAATATTAAAAAATAAAAAATGGTTAAAATTTAAAGATAAACATTATTTATATGCCGTATTGGAAGTTTCTCATTATTATTATTAAAATTTATAAAAGAAACCATAGATTGTAAAATATCCTAAATTATCAAAAATATACAAGTCGATTTCATAATTTATAGTTTATAAAGTTAAGTTTTCTACATTTAAGTATGAAGACATGTGTCCTAGTGGTAAAGACACCAGACTTCAAATCTGATGGTCCCGAGTTCGAGTCTCACCAATGCCAGTTTTTTAATTTTTTTTTTGCTATTCTTTCTCTTTGATAACATCATTAAAATTTATAAAAACATTTTTTAATTGGTATTATAAGCATATTTGCTATATAACCCTATGTATCCCTGCAATGACTTCAGGGTGTATCCCTGGAATGTCCCCAAGGGGTACCCTTTTGTGCATGGAAATAGGGGATACACCTTGCTGGGGCACTCCGGAGGGACGTTTGAGGGGTACCCCTGGAATGCCCCGGGGATACACCTGCGGTCCCTGGGATATGATCATGGATATCCCGGGGACCTTGCGAACATCCCCGTAAGATCCCCCAACATCCCTGAACGTTTTACGTGCTAGTTTTCAAAACCCTTAAACTTTAAACATGTTTTCCGTGTTCTAAAAACGGTTTTAGCTACACTTCGAAAATAATTTTCTAGGTTTTTTAATATTTTTATGAAAGTCTCTCGTCAGAACATCCCCTGGGGATGCAACACGGCTGTCCCTTGAACATCCCCGGGGGACTTTGAAAGGACCCTTTAGTCAATGTTTTCATTAAAATCATAATATATGTGCTGTTCATTATTATGTACTGATTTTAAAAATATACAAATATAGTTATTATTATTTAAAATATTATATGAAAATATTAATATTTAAAATAAGACGTGAAATTTTACTTAATATTAAAGTGCGTAGTTTGCACAGAAAAATAATTTTTTTTAATAAAATATACTCGTAGAAAAAAATATATATGAAAAATAAACAAGGTCCCATCAAAGTCCCCCGGGGATTTTAGAGGGACGCTTGAACGTCCCACAAATGTCCTCGGAGGGACCTTTAAAAATTTCTAATAAATTAAAAATATTTTTTTTTTAATGTCGAAGTCTGTTAACAATTAGAGATGCATTTGAGCGTTGCAATTTATAATATATTAATGAATAAACATTTTTTAATTAAAATTATAAAATTTTATTTTAATTTATTTTAAATAAATTTAAATCTCAATATATTTAATGTTGTATTAAATAATAACAATCTCCCAATGTACCAGTTTGCTTAAAAAAAATAAAAAAACGCAACTTCGCTCGTAATATTAAAATATTATACAACACCCAAAACTTTACAATTTATATACCCAAATAAACCACACTTTAGTAACGAAGAGCAAAATCCAAGTTGTCTAGGACGTCGTCTATCAACCAAAAGGTCCGAGTTCGATTCCCGACGCACCCAAATTTTTTATTTGGTAATCTTTTGTAGTCCTCATTCTAAAAGACCCTAAACTTCTTTAATATAAATTTTAAGATGAATTAATACATAATTGGCAAGTGAAAATTAGGGAACATCCCCGAGGGATGTCCACAAGACGTCCGCAGGGACGTCCTTTTTTGATGGACATGGGGGATGTCCTTGGGGACGTCCAACGGGGACCTTAGAGGGATGTCCCAGGGGCGTCCCGGGGACGTCCATGTGGTCACTGGGAGTATGCCAATTCCTGCAGGGCACAGTACATTTAACATTAAAACTTTGATTCAAAATGTTGTGGCAATCTTCTTGATTCTGATCATTCAATTCGATCTTTGAAATAAATAAAAAAAACATGAAGGTATGCTTTTATTAAATATTTGATTATAAATTGAATGATGAAAAATATAAAATATTCAAAATAAAAATATGTACTTATATACCATGCAAGGAAAATAATGAAGAGCAGGAAAAACAAACTGCTGGCATTGTGTCTGCAATGATCTGCAGTTGACTTATGGTTTATCCTTGATTATGGGTTTCTGTGAGCACAAAAGTAAATCATTAATACCTACACCTAAGCAGTATGATTTATTTATTACTGTTAAGATGTTTTTTTACCTCCAAAGTCACTTTATAACACAATTTTCACAGTTAAACAGGTCATTTTCACGGTTGTTGACATCTTCAATCACTTCCATGTTGCTATGATGCTTCACTTTTTCACCACCAGGTGTCAGTGGCTAATAAAAACGACTAAAAATTTATATTAATTTTATAAATAAATTATTAATTAAAATAAATCAATTTATTCCATAATTAATTAATGCGCATTTTTTTTTTTTTTTAGTATTTTGGTACATTCTCATCAACAGTCGATCCACACAGTATAAAAATTAAATTATATAATTAATCTATATTTACAGTGTATATCAATAAATTATTTATAAAGTATAAATATAATATAAAATATTATTATATTATAATTAATATATGTTAAATAAATAATATTTAAAAAGTAATAACAATTTAGTATATACCCACGAGAAAAAAAACGTGAATAATTCGTCAATATGGGTGAAAATCTCACCCATATTCCCATACATTGAAATATATTGAAGTATGGCTCATGTAGATTGACGCTTCATTCAAGCATATTGACAAATTTTCAGCTATTTATCAAAATAGGTGAATTTCAAGCAGTTTCACTCACCCATATTGACATAAACTAACATATTTTCACACAATTGACTCGTACAGATTCACGCAGTTTCACGTATATCCAAGTATTTCTAATTTGGTGTGAACTTCACCTACATTGATGCCTGTTGACTTATTTTCACTCACCCATTTTGATAAAGTTTCAAGCATTTTCACGCATTTATTGCTCTACAATTAATATGAAGTAAATTGATTCATTTTGACGTACTTTCAGCTACTTTGACACAATTTAAATTCACTCTTTTTGGCATATTTTCACGAACTTTCACCCTTTTACCGACCAAATTTTTACACCAAGTCTGTTCATGCATATTGACACTTTTTAACATATTTTGACGAACTTTGACCCTTTTACTAACCAACTTTTTCCTTAAAGTCCGTTCATGCATGTTGACACTTTTTGACATATTTTCACGAACTTTCACCCTTTTACCAACCAAATTTTTACACCAAGTCCGTTCATGCATATTGACACTTTTTGACATATTTTGACGAACTTTGACCCTTTTACTAACCAACTTTTTCCAGAAAGTCCGTTCATGTATATTGACACTTTTTGACATATTTTGACGAACTTTGACCCTTTTACTAACCAATTTTTTCCATAAAGTCCGTTCATGCATATTGACACATTTTGACATATTTTGACGAACTTTGACCCTTTTACTAACCAACATTTTCTATAAAGTCCGTTCATGCATATTGACACTTTTTGACATATTTTGACGAACTTTGACCCTTTTACTAACCAACTTTTTTCATTAAGTCCGTTCATGCATATTGACACTTTTTGACATATTTTGACGAACTTTGACCCATTTATTAACCAACTTTTTTCATAAAGTCCGTTCATGCATATTGACACTTTTTGACATATTTTGACGAACTTTGGCCCTTTTACTAACCAACTTTTTCCATAAAGTCCGTTCATGCATGTTGACACTTTTTGACATATTTTCACGAACTTTCACCCTTTTATCGACCAAATTTTTATACAAAGTCCGTTCATGCATATTGACACTTTTTGACATATTTTGACCCTTTTACTAACTAACTTTTTCCACAAAGTCCGTTCATGCAAGTTCACCTATTTTTACACTTTTTCAAGCATTTTCACACGTTTATCGACCAAATCTTCCCACAAAGTCCGTTTATGGAAGATAACACATTTTTTTACAAAGTCCATTCACCTGTATTGATTAATTGTCAAAATAGGTCAATATACGTCAGTGAACTTTGTAGAAATAATTGGTTAGTAAATACGTGGATGTTCGCGAAAATATGTCAAAATGCGTCAAAATACGTTGGTGGTATTTGTAGAAAAATTTGGTTAATAAATACGTGGAAGTTCGTGAAAATATGTCAAAATGGGTTAATATACGTCAGTGAACTTTATAGAAATAATTGGTTAGTAAATACGTGGAAGTTCGCGAAAATATGTCAAAATGGGTCAAAATACGTCAAGGGACATTGTAGAAAAATTTGGTTAGTAAATACCTGGAAGTTCGTGAAAATATGTCAAAATGGGTCAAAATACGTCAGCTTGGACTTTGTAGAAAAATTTGGTTAGTAAATACGTGGAAGTTCGTGAAAATATGTCAAAATGGGTTAATATACGTCAGTGAACTTTGTAGAAATAATTGGTTAGTAAATACGTGGAAGTTCGCGAAAATATGTCAAAATGGGTCAAAATACGTCAATGTTCATTGTAGAAAAATTTGGTTAGTAAATACGTGGAAGTTCGTGAAAATATGTCAAAATGGGTCAAAATACGTCAGTGGACTTTGTAGACAAATTTGGTTAGTAAATACGTGGAAGTTCGCGAAAATATGTCAAAAAGTGCCAATGTGCGTGAATAGACTTAGTAAAAAAATTGTTCAAGAATTGAAAGTGGGGGAACTTCCGGTCATTCGACTTGGCGGTTGGTAGCTATACAAGATGGCGACATAGCTAGAGGTGCGTGGAAGTTTCATGATTGTACGTGGTGTTTATGAGGTGTTTAAGTGAAGTTTTACTTGTTCCTGAACATTAAATTGTTAATTAAAGTGAAGTTAGGTAATCATTCGTTTGTCCAATGTTAAAATTTGCAAGTTTTCCGCATTTTTAATGATGAAAAAAGAGATAATGCGATGTTGAGTTCCCTCCGGCCGTACGGCACGTGTTTACAAAATGTCAGAATCGGATGTTTAGTCGTGTATTCAAGATGAGAAAAAGAAGATTAAAACACGAGAAGTCGTATATCAGATAAGTAAAATTAGTTCCTTATTTAAAAAATAACTATTATGAGGTATATGAATTCGCTCATTATGATGGTTAAATTGAAACAGTTAAAGTTTGGCCCTATATTATGATAATTATATTATTTTTCAGTTAAAATTATTTAAGCCTAGAGGGAATCAGTGAAAATTTATTGCTATAATATTCAACCCTATAGTAAAAGTTTTCTTAGAGGCCTCATTTTACTGTATGCCTATATATTTCTGTTTGTAATAATACTTATAATTGTTATTTTTATTTTGCTCTTCATTTTTAATTGTGGTGTGGCAAGTGAGAACAATTTCCATTGTGTAAAAAATTTGCGAGCGTGTTTCTTTGTGGATTCTTTGCACATTTCAGGTATCGATGGACTGACGAGGCTATGGAACTGCATTAACTTCAACGGTTTGGTGAGCTAGCCTATGACGAGAAATGAATGCTGTTGTGCGTGAAAATGTGTAAAAATGCGTGATGTGTGATGTATAATATGCATGAGTGAACTTAATAACAAAATTTGATCGATACTTATGTGAAAGTTCTTGAAAATATGTCAAAAAGTGTTAATATGCATGAACGGACTTGTTGTAAAAAATTTGTTACATAAAAGCGTGAAAATTCGTGAAAATATGTCAAAAAGTGTCAATATGCATGAACGGACTTTATGGAAAAAGTTGGTTAGTAAAAGGGCCAAAGTTCGTCAAAATATGTCAAAAAGTGTCAATATGCATGAACGGACTCTATGGAAAAAGTTGGTTACTAAAAGGGTCAAAGTTCGTCAAAATATGTCAAAAAGTGTCAATATGCATGAACGGACTTGGTGTAAAAATTTGGTTGGTAAAAGCGTGAAACTTCGTGAAAATATGTCAAAATGCGTCAATATGCATGAGGGGATTTTATAGAAAAAATTGGTTGACAAATGGGTGAAAGTGCGTCAAAATATGTCAAAATGCGTCAATATGCATGAGGGGACTTTGTGGAAAAATTTGTTCCATAAAAGCGTGAAAATTCGTGAAAATATGTCAAAAAGTGTCAATATGCATGAACGGACTTTATGGAAAAAGTTGGTTAGTAAAAGGGCCAAAGTTCGTCAAAATATGTCAAAAAGTGTCAATATGCATGAACGGACTCTATGGAAAAAGTTGGTTACTAAAAGGGTCAAAGTTCGTCAAAATATGTCAAAAAGTGTCAATATGCATGAACGGACTTGGTGTAAAAATTTGGTTGGTAAAAGCGTGAAACTTCGTGAAAATATGTCAAAATGCGTCAATATGCATGAGGGGATTTTATAGAAAAAATTGGTTGACAAATGGGTGAAAGTGCGTCAAAATATGTCAAAATGCGTCAATATGCATGAGGGGACTTTGTGGAAAAAATTGGTTGACTAATGGGTGAAAGTGCGTCAAAATATGTCAAAATGCGTCAATATGCATGAGGAGACAGTATGGAAAAAATTAGTTGACAAATGGGTGAAAGTGTGTCAAAATATGTCAAAATGCGTCAATATGCATGAGAGGACTGTATGGAAAATATTGGTTGACAAATGGGTGAAAATATGTCAAAATATGTGAAAATGCGTCAATATGCATGAGGGGACTGTATGGAAAAAATTGGTTGACAAATGGGTGAAAGTGCGTCAAAAAGCGTGAGAATGAGTGAAACAAGTACGGGGGGCAATGCAGGTCAACAGAGGTGAAAGTGGGTGAATATTCGTGAAATATCCACTCATTCAGATTCACGCATAAAAGGGGCCAATTTTGGGTTAATATGGGTGAAAATAGGTGAGTCAATATATGTGAATATACCTGAAAGTACGTGAGGCCGAACGAAGGATTTGGGCCGGCATTTACGCCAATATTTGTCAAAATACGTGAAAATACGCCAATATATACGAGCCAATCTGCACCAAAATGCTTCAATACACGTGAATTCACTCGCGCATATTCACGCATAAAAGGGGCCAATTTTGGGTTAATATGGGTGAAAATAGGTGAGTCAATATATGTGAATATACCTGAAAGTACGTGAGGCCGAACGAAGGATTTGGGCCTGCATTTACGCCAATATTTGTCAAAATACGTGAAAATACGTCAATATATACGAGCCAATCTGCACCAAAATGATTCAATACACGTGAATTCACTCGCGCATATTGACATAAACGAGGGGCCAAATTTGGGTCAATTGGAGTCAATATGCGCGAGTGAATTTGACTCCAATTTTCACGCTTATTTTCTCGTGGGTAGTTACAAGATCTTCTGGTAAATCATACCAGGCAATACCAGACAGTGGCTGGTATTGCCTGGTATGCCCTGGTTCGGCTTATCAGCATTTCATGATGGCTGGTAAGAACAGGTACGGCTTACCAGCACTGCTGGTTTAGTGCTTGTAAGAGTCTACCAGCCACCTTACCAGGTTCAACCAGACCGTAGAGATAGGGTAGTAGTGAAGTGTTTAAATTTGTTTTACAGTGCAAAAATTGTTAATCATGCATTTAAATATATACTGAATATTATGCACCCCTGCTCAAAATTCTTGAGGAAGATCTTGGGCAAGATTTCCACAATACCTTTTGCAATTGTCTTGAGCAAGATCTTGCATGTCTAATTTTATCGAATATCCTTTAAATATGTCTTTGATCCCCAGGTTCCGCATAGGCTTAGCCGTTGCGTACGTGCATGGATAGAGTGAGAGGATTCATTGTGCGCTGAGCGGAGAGATGAAGCAGGATGATGAATATCCACAGAAAGGAAACCAGCAAGACAACTGCCGAACTTATAAGGAAAACTATTTTGTACTATGCATACCAGAAAAAAACTAACTCTTTATTTTTTTCAGATGATGGATAAATGTATGTGACGACTGTGAGGTTGCTACTTTTGGTACCACATCTTGCAACTAAATCTTGAAAATCTTGTCAAGATCTTGCATTTACTTACACAAATTTTTTCAAGTACATGCAAATCAGTTACAAGTCTTGTGAAAGCTTTGCACAAGATCTTGAGCCACAATAATGTTACCAAGAGGTCTTGCACAAGAAAAGATCTTGCCAAAAGATCTTGCACAAGATCTGGCCAAGATCTTGGTAAGATTATTTGGGCTCAAGATCTTGAGCAAAATTTGCGCAAGTCTTGAAGAAGTTTTGACCAAGATCTTGTGCAAGTCTTGGACAAGTTTTGAGTTTTGACCAAGATCTTGAGCAATAATCTTTCCAAGATGTTGCCAAGATCTTTAACAAGAAAATATCTTGCCAAGATCTTGCACACGATCTTGCCAAGATCTTGCGCAAGATCTTGCCAAGATCTTGGCAAGATTATTGCTCAAGATCTTGGTCAAAACTTGTCCAAGACTTGTACAAGATCTTGTTCAAGAAATTTCAGCAGGGTAACATTGTAAGCCCATAAGGTTTTGATAAAGAACGGGAACGCACCTCCCAGAAGGGGTGAAATAAGGGTGGGAAAATTTTTCACTGCCAGAACACAAAACAAAAAGGATACCACTGTACGAAATTTGAAGTTTCTATATACGAGCACTTTTGCAATTCCATTTTACGAGTTACTTTAGGGACACGAATTGTGGAACACTCTGTATATATATATATATATATATATATATATATATATATATATATATATATATATATATATATATATATATATATATATATATATATATATATATATATATATATATTATAGAATTTATTGTGATAGACGTACTTTCGATCGGTTTTATCTATATATGGTATATCTAAATTTTGAAAATGAGTATTTAAAATGTTAGCCGGCACTTCAAATAAAATTAAAATAAAAAATACTGAATTTATTAAAATTGTTAATCTTTTGAATTTTCAATTAAATTGTGCAATAATACTTTTACACCACTTCCAACAAAATTTACTCAATTTCAATAATGATTATTTAATTTAATTTGTGCTCTTAATACTAGAAAACTATAATTTTCAATTAAAACCTATATAAACTCGTGTAATTTTGTGATGTTGGTAATTGTCTGAATATATAGAAATGACGTCACCAAAGTGTTGTAAAAACGCACGCGTACTTTACTTTTAGCGCATTTTCTAGAAAATTCGCGCGAATTCGCGCGCGTACGTTAGAAAGTGCGCGCATTTTCTTAATTGCGGGAAAATTTGAATTGCATTATAAGAACCCTAAATTTCGATATTCTACAATCATGAAGCACTAAAAAGCAAAAATGAAGTCGTTAAACAAGTTTTTACTTATACTTATGAAAAGTGCATTAAAAATTAAATTCACTATATAACTGCATTGCACAACAAATATATATATATAATATATATATATATATATATATATATATATATATATATATATATAATATATATATATATATATATATATATATATATATATATATATATATATATATATATATATATATATATATATATAATAAAAATTTATTGGAAAATACCGAAAATATATATATGTAACTTAATTTAAAACTTTTGGAACTATTATTTAATCTTGGGAACAATTTTAATTGCATATAAATTTAAATGATTGAATTATAGTTTTAATATATAGTTATATTTATTTTAAGGATGAATCTCAGTAGGTTTTGATATCTCGTAATCGTATATATATACCGCCTGCATGAGCCTATAATTAATGCCTATATAGTGCAACAAAACTTGCAGGGGCGGACTTAGAACGCACCGCATCAATATAGGTGTGCATGCCCTAGTCGAAAAGTAAGAATGCTAAGTGATAATTTGAGCAGTAGTCAAGTAGTTGACTACTTGTTTTTAAGTAGTCAACTACTTGTTTTAAGTAGTTGACTACTTTTAATAGAAACAATTAGTCAACTACTTGACTACTGCTCAAATTATCACTTAGCACTTTATTTTTCGACTAGGGATGCATGCATGCCTGGCATGCAAATTTTGAAGCGAATCTAGCTGTCTTATCAGTTTTGTGAAAACTGAGGTATAATAGCTAGTTTAACATTGTGGCCTTATGGACGTAGAAAACCGGAAATGGAGAGCTATATATATATATATATATATATATATATATATATATAGCTCTTGTAAGAAAACTGCAAGACTAAATTTGCTCAAACCATGGTTTGCTTATGCATAAGCGATAAAGTTTTAATTAGAACATAATAGATTTTTTAAAATTTATTTCGAATATTCGATTCGTTTGCAGGGAAATATTCTTTGACTCCGAAGTAACTGACATTAATCGTAAACATTTTTAATTATTTTTAAGAACTATATATAGGGTACACATGCAGCTATAATGACCAATCAGCGCAAAAAGCAGATATGAGTGAACGCACCAATTTTTAAAAAACGCACTATTCTATTGCGCGACTAAAATGCGCTGCGAATGTTCGCTTTTTTACAACACCGTCAGTGACAAATTAATTTTCTCCACCTATAATAAAGGCGGATTCAGATGGCGACAGCGGCAATGCGACGCGATTTTGACGTAAAAGCTGTGAAATCCTATGCGGCGGCGAATTCGCCAGGAATTGCGTTAATTACGATGCTCTTTTTGTTTTAATCGCCAAATATGGCCGCCAATGGATGTTACAGCAAATGCGCATTATTCGATCGCGTCACGTCGCATGATAAAAATCGCCATGTGAATCCACCTTAACTCTCCCCCCTTGCTGTTCAAATTGGCCTAATTATTTAAACATTAAATAAATATAGATAATTAATTACCTCTGCAACTGATTTAATTACTTTCAATGTACTGAAAATATAAATGTAAGACAAGAAATCAAACAAAAATTGGTACAATTTCAAATGTTTATTGTTATAAATTTAAATAATTTAATACTTTTAATTTCATACATAATTTATTACCAAATATTTAATATATATAAGCAGATTAAAATATGACTTTTTTTTTTTTTTTTTTTTTTTTCCAATTGATCATCTTTAACAATTTAAGTGAAACTTTAAACTAAAAATGCTGATGAAAATTATAATTTAATTAAAAAAGAAGCTGCAGAACTTTTGCTTTTTAAGAAAATCTTTCATTGCGCCTTGGCATTTTTGTGAATTGATGATCGATTGCATGAGTATGTATATATATATGAGAAAAAATTACTTAGGAAATTAAAAGAAAGAGAAAAAAATAATACAGTACGTGTAGCTTGTTTTTTTAATTTCGAAACAGACAAAATTTTTTACAGTAAAGTAAAAATTTTGTTAATTAATGCATTTTATTCCTGATGCATTCCTCATGCATGTACATGTTTTTTTTTTCTTTTTTTGACTCATAAAAAACAATATGAGAAAAAAAAAATCGAAAAATAAATTTAAAATATAATGGAAAATTTTCAGAGAATAAAATTTGTAAAAAGTGATACAAATTTAAGAAAGGTTTTTACACCATTTTGAATATTAAATTTAATATATATAATACTAAATGACACTTATGGAAAGCAGGTGAATTGTTCAGATCTCTTAATTCTAATAATTGATCATATATTTGATCATAGACAATAATTAATAGTAATATAAACTAAGAATTAAACTCAAAATTAACTATCTTATAATTACAGTAACTTAATTGGGGTAACAGAGAAATTGTGGAGATTTAAATTATATTTTTAACCACATCGTCATTATCGAGGAATATAGGAGAGAACAAATGCTCTTTGAAATAACAGCTTTGCCCACTCCATCAAGGCCTGTGCACTGCGAAGCGCGTGAACAAAAATAGTAGTCCACACAATTTGCTATAGGCTATAGCATTGTAAAATTCAAAATAAATACAATAAAAATAATTTTTTATTGATATTTTCACACCCCAGGCATAATTTCTAAACACCTTATCTTCATTGAAATGAATTTATGGAGGGAGCAACGTAATTTTTACTTGAAACGGTCACCCATCCAAGTACTAATCACGCTCGACCTAGCCTGACTTCGGTGATCTAGCTAGAACCAGTCAATGTACTACGCCACGCTTGACAAGTTCCAATTACAATTCTAATTACAACAAAATTTTAATGTGAATAGCATCCTGAAAAACATATATAAAGTAACTGATACTTTAATATTTTATTAAATAAAAAGAAATCTAAATTTAGTAAATTTTAAATTAAATTCAGTCCCCCACAAAGCTTATGATACTAAAAAACAAATAAATGCATCGATGAAACGAAAGCTTAAGCATGTGAAAACCAACGTCCCTTCATACAGGTTAAGACACGCACGCATTTTGTGCGTCAATTTCGGTAAATTTTCAGGCCCCATTGCACCACAAAATTTCAAAAATAGCAATGCATGATGGGCGCATTCAAAGTTTCGCTGCACGATGTGGCCAAAAATACTTGAATGTGATTGGCTAGGCCCTTTAACATTGGTCCAATAAGTGGCTTAACCTGTATAAAGGAACGTTGGTGAAAACTGCAAACTAAGAACAATTCCATTATATTAGTACACCTCTTGTCTCACAAATGTATCTGCCTTAATATTATTTTGTATTCTAAGAGACAAAGAGATTCAGATTTGTAATTTTGTGTGAGGTAAGAAGAGCACTCAGTCTATCAATATCAAAAAGTTGCCCACACCTCCATAGACTGCGAGACACAAACAGAGCAGTCACATTTGCGATGTCCAAAGGTGTACATTTTACAAAATATTACGACATTCAATGTTATATACAGGTTGTTTAATACAACAACGAAACATATTAGCATATTTTTCTCTCTGATATATTATGAGATTACGATAGACTTGTGTCTTATGACAAGGAAATTTCCAAAGGTCCCATGTTTATATCAGAGACCCTACAGAGACCTCCGTGTCTTATGGCCAGGGGTTTGATCAGAGCTTCACTGTTTCTGAGAGTGGTGGCGCTGCTAAATGTTCGGCACGGCCTGGTTCTTGCTGGCTGCGCGGGCAATTTTAGCCAGCAAGAACCAGGACATGCTGAACATTTAGCAGCGCCACCACTCTCAGAAACAGTGAAGCTCTGATCAAATTCCTGGCCATAAGACACGGAGGTCTCTGTAGGGTCTCTGATAGGATACTGTCACTGTTGCTAAAAAAATTAGTGACACATGAGAGACAGTAGGTCTAACATTCAGTGAAACCCAAAGTGTTCTGCTCAATACAACAATATTTTATTTATAAACAAGTTTATAACAAAGTATTGTTTGTAATGTCTGTCGTATGAGTGAAAAACATGGGACGGGTGTTGAGATTTATAGAAAATGATGGTTAAATATGAAAGTTGTTGTGTCTACTAGCGCCAACAATGTCATTACGTTCTCTGCTCTGGTGGCAAAATTAGGCACTACATCGTCCCATGTTTAACAATGAAAAAGGCTTCATGCGACAGGCATTATACCCAATGATTTGTTACAACCATTGCGAGTAGAAGACTTTGGTGAAACCTCAGAAATATTGAGGAATTTTGTAGCCATAAGACACAGAAATCTACGACAATCTCTGATTTAATATAAATGTAAAATACAAATTCTTAAGTAAATGAAAAATCTTCACAAAAAATCTTGTATATTTGTATATAAAACCTTGAGTTATGTATAGTAAAATTTTTTCAGAGTTCTTTGAACTCTCAAACACTCTTAAGGTAGAGATAACGTCAATCAGCTGTTCGACACAGTCCCCTTTGATTAACATTTAAACCTTGGAATATTCACAAAAATTCTGAAATTTCTTTGATAGGCAGATATTAGTGCCTAAAAGCCATAGAAAAATTTTCAAAACGATTTAATGAGCCATTTTTTTTTTTTTTTTAATTTTCAAAATAGGGCTTTCCTAAGGAGAGACAAACAAAAAACTTAATTTAAAAAAAATTGGCTCGTTAATTAAATTGTTTTGAAACTTTTTCTATGGTTTTTAGGCACTAATATCTGCCTCTCAAAAATTTTTCAGAAAAAAAAAGGCTTACATCAAATGTTAATCAAAGGGGACTACGTTGAACAGCTGATCGACATTATCTCTCCCTTCATATCGAGAGGAAAGATGCTTTGACACCATTAAATGTCTTTTCCTATGCTTGGGTGTGTTAAATAAAATGGAGTATCAACATCAAAAGTTTCTATTGAAGAAATGAATAGAGGGTACGTGCTACTCTGATTCTTTCAGATTTTTTAGAGCTTGGACAGTATTGCTAAATTTTTTTGAAGAGGTCGGGTTTGAACCCACGCCCTTTTTATTCTTTTATTAAGAGAGGCGTTAATTTCGCTGTACTTTCATTTTTTTTTTAATAGTTCTCGGACTCTAAAAAATCAGGGTAGCATAACTTTACATTCACTATATATTAATATCTGCAATAAAGAATTTAAGATTGATACTAAATTGTATAAATATGACATTTTGCATATAATTTTAGTGTTCAAAGGGGTAAAAAAAAATGTAACAAAAATGACAATACATATAACCGTAGGTCCTCTTTTCAAATATGTAATAAAAATTTTCTAGAAGGTTTTCCATTTGTTTTTCAATATACATTAATAAAGTTTTGCTAATTGTAAGTGTTTAATAGTTTTAAGGCAGTTTCATCATAGTAAAAAAGGTAACATTTTGATAACATATTTTTTTGAAAATAATCAACTTTTAGTTCTTAACATTAATATTGATTATAATGATTTAATTCTACTAGGATTATAATACATGATTATTAGGAAGCTACCATATTTTTATATCTATGCTTTACACTTTTGTGCTTTGCTAGCACATCTTTACCATGTATCAAATGTTATGTATTTTTCTCAGATCTATACTTAAGGGTAAGGTAACAAGCACAATGTGTAAAAAAAAAAAAAAAAAAAAAAAAAAAAAAAAAAGATAATTATAGAAAAATTTAAAATGTTCTCCTCTACATCCCCTATCAGTAGATAAAATATCAGGTATACAAATTTGATCTAGTTTTGGAGACATTAATTTTTAAAGTTGACTAATTTAACAAGAAATTTACATTTCTTCATGTTAAATTAGTCAACTTCAAAAATTAATAAAAACGTTAGATTGAATTTGTATACCTGATATATTAGCTACTGATAGGGGATCTGTTTTATAGTTTTCATGTGTGAAAATATTGTTAACATTGGGTGTGTTACCATCCCCTTAAAAAGCTGCCAATCTTTTTTAAACAAAACATAAGCAATTTAAATAATTCTATGATAACAATTACAGAAAATCATTAATTGTTTTTAAACAAAAGTACAAAACTGATATGAATGATGGTAAAATTATAAATTAATTATTGCTTACAATAAATATATCAAATAAAAATTAACTGTGTGAAAATTTAATGCCTCGTTGCAAAAAGATCAATTTTCAGTCTTCTTATTTTTTTTTTTTAACAAGTTGTGGTAAATAGATGAAAGAAAAATGTGAAAATGAAATAGGGTAGTGAGAAAAATTGCAGAATTATTTTAAACTGCATAATAATTGTGTAGTGAAATTATAAAGTATTATAATAAAAAATAGATTTTTTTTTTTAACTTTTTTTCTTTTTCTTCTTTTTTCATTTTATTTGTTTAAGTGTCTTAAGATAATTAAGAGATACAGAAAAAAACAACAAGCATTGTAAATATAGGTTAATTTCAACATGAATTTCTTCAATTTTTGATTAGGAAAAAATAAAATTATAAAATATACAAAATTAATATTTCTTCAATGGATATTATAGTTCATTTTGCAATTATGATGTTATGATTATAACCTTTATTTACATGTATAGCTTGCAAGTTTTTCTTTACCTCACTATCATACTTAAATACAGTAAAAACTCGTTATTACACAACTTGCTGTTAGGTAAAACTCATTTTTAAGTAAAAAAGATTGCGGTCCCTTCAAAAATAATTAGAATTGTAAATGTAGGAAAAACTTGATATAAGGTAGACCTAATTTCCTGGGTCCCTTGATTTTATGTAATAACAAATTTTTACCAAAGTCTTCTGCTCGTTGTTAGTAAACAAAGTATTGTTGTGTAATGTCTGTCGCATGAAAGAAAAAACATGGGACGATTGTTGATTTACATGTTAACTTATGGAAAATTACCGTTAATTATGAAAGTTGTTGTGTCTACTAGCGCCAACAATGCCATTACGTTCTCTGCTCTGGTAGCAAAATTAAGCACTACGTCGTCCCATGTTTAACAATGAAAAAGGCTTCATGCGACACATTATAAACAATGGTTTGTTACAACCATTGCGAGTAGAAGACTTTAGTTTTTACTGTATTTATACCTTAATGAATACATCCACCGTTACAATGATAAACTAGTCTATACACATTACATATAGACAGTACATTGCTAATTAAATTATATTACATACAAAAATTCTCTTCACTAGTTTTTGTGTTAGGAGAATTTTTAGTACAATTTTTAATTGTATACGTAATATATTAATCAGAAACAAGAAAATGGAAGATTATTTTCCCATTATTACATTTTGTTTCTGTCATTTTTATGGTGTTGTAAAAAAATACTAAATCATGAAAATAAATTCACCTGAGATACGTTGAAAAATAAACAAAATTAAATCACTTAATTTTTGTAATACATTACTTACTCTAAATAAACACTAAATGATAGTTATCAAAAGTTTTCTGCTTATTTTAAAAAACTTGGAAAAGTTATTTCAATGCATTGCTTGTTATTATACCACATTCCAAGTAATTCAGTTATATATTAAAATACAAGCAGTAACATCCATATCTTTATAGAAATATCTTGACACATAGAAATGATCTATGAAATTAATTTGTTCATTGACACAAGATCTAATTATTTAGAAGATTTTACAATATAAAGGTAAAGATAACACGTCTAATGTAAAAAAAAAAAAAAAAAAAAAAAAATCCCCACACATGAAAATTATGAACAAACTTTAAAATATTCTCCTCTACATCCCCCATCAGTAGCTAAAATATCAGACCTGTATACAAATTTGAACTAGTTTTTGAGTTATTAATTTTTATAGTTGACTAATTCATACCTCAAAAACAAGCTCAAATTTGTATACCTGATATTTTAACTACTGATAAGGGATGTAGAGGAGAACACTTTAAATTTTGTTCATAATTTTCATGTGCGAGATTTCTTTTAACATTGGACTTGTTACCTTACCTTTAATCTGTTAACTTCTACTCAGTATGATACATAGTACAGATCTTAAACATAAAATTTAAATGTTTCAAAAGCTGACATCTGCATTTCTTTAAGTAATTTTAATTTCATTTTAGTAAAAAATAAAGAATTTGCACTTCACTCTGCAACTTTATATTACATATTAACTTTCAAATACCTCAAATATTACAATCCTTACATACTTTTATGATTTTTTTTTAACATTTTGCTTACAAGTAAAAATTACTTTAATATCTTAAAATTAATACAAAACTTCTTAAATATTAATACATACAGAGGCTAAAATTACTGGGTATTTCAGCAAGATAGTAGTGTGCAGCAATAATCAAGTTAGTTTGCAAGCCTTGTTGAAAAAATTGCCATAGAAGGTTCAGTAACCAGTGCAATGGAACCAGATCGTCGTCAGGAGTCTATTGAACTGGCTACTGAACCTTCTATGATGACTCTTTCTTGACTAACAAGTAAGCTATAGAAATTTTAAGTATTTATTAATCACAAAGCTCATTTCTGTCAATTAAGTCCATTTTGTGCTTAAAAACACATCAAATTGACCTATTCTCTGTTATCAAATGTCAATTTTGTAGTTTTCAATACATTTCATAGATCTCAGAATGCAAGTAAGATGTACATAATAATTGATGCCATATTGACTCTTATGTCTATAGTATTTATGGGTCAAATTCCACTAATACATTTACTACTTTAGTGATCTGAAACATTCTGAATATAAATTTTGTTTAAATATTTTCCAACAATGCCACAGTTAAGGGTAAGGTAATACGGATCAGCTGATCCTTGTAGTCCCATTATATTAACATGTAAACACTAGCAAACACACAAAAAATTTCTCAATTTTTTTTTGAGAGACAGGTACCTAAAAGCCACAGGACAAATTTAAAAACAATTAAACAAGACAATTTTTTTTTTTTTTTTTTTTTTTTTAAAAAAATTGAAGTTTTAAATTTTTAGCATGCGGCTTTCCCATGAAAAGACATACTAAAAAATTAATTAATAAAAAAAAAAAAATGCTTGTATAATTGTTTTGAAAATTATTCAAAACAATTTGAATTTCTTTCATTACATTGCTTTTAGGTACTAATATTTGTCTCTTAAAAAAAATTAAAGTTTTTCGGGGGGCATTCACAAAGCACTTAAGCTCCCACTTTAGCCTCGATTTTTATCCCTGGTGCTAAATCAGGGGCTAACCTTTAAAGCTTCTAGTTTAGCACCAGGGATAAAAATTGAGGCTAAAGTTGGTTGGTAACCAATGGCGGAACTTGTTTTTCAACATTGTTCACAGTTCTCTCTGGAGCTCATAATACCCAGTCTGCACGCCAGAAAATGGGGCACACATGACCAAAATGTGTCAATTGCCCCAAAATACCAACCAACCAACCAAAATTAAGTACCGTTTCTCAGTGGGGCATGTATGTTGTTTGTAAAACATTCCTCGGTCTTAATCACCCCAGCGGAGTATAGACAGCCATAAGCTGCCTTCCTCCAATCCAACTCCATCCTCTAGTAGCTAGTCACACCCATTCTAAGTTGCGAAAAGTCTGCCGTATTAGGGATTTGAACTGGGGACCTCTCGGACGAGAGCCAAGGGTACTAACCACTAGACCAAAGAGCTGGTTAAAGGCTAAAGTGGGGGCTAAAGATATTTGTGAATGTCCCCCTTTGTGTGTCTGCTAAGGTGTACATGTTAATGAAATGGATCCATATAAATCAGCTGATCCGTGTTACCTTATCCTTAAAAATATCCTGTATTAAAAGATAGGATATTACAAAATAAGCTGAATTGCAGCCTCTTAACATAAACATCAAAAAATCTCTCGTAGCTAAGGTGCAACATCCTTTAGAAAGCTGCCTGGGAGAAGCAGTTGAGGACCTTTATGGTGTCAAGGTGGAAGCCAGCAAGGTCCAAGATGCCAGGGTACTTGGGGGTCGCAACGTGAAGGGACATATTGCCGAACGCACAGATAGCCAGCCTGAAGAAAAAGAAAAAATAGGGGTGCGATTAGACAAATATTTTTCTATTCAGAAGGTTCAGTAGCCAGTCCAATGGAACCAGCTCACCGTCAGGAGTCCATTGAAGTGGCTACTGAAGCTCCTAGGATGATATTTTCCACTCACTTTGCGTCAGGTTTCTTGGTGGTGTCTCGGTACGACTGCAGAGCTTTCCCGAGGTCGTTGCCCTTCCACTTCCAGTCCTTGAGTGAGGGGGTGAGGACCACAAAGAGGTCAAGTTCTCGCTTGCGTTCTCTCGCCCAGACCAGAGGCTCTGTCATCACTGGCTCCTTGGCAGCGGAAATCTGAGAAGCAATTTGTTTGTGAGAAAAACTTTGAGATGGCTGTGACACCAAGTTTTGTTATCTTCCGTTTCCTTTCTTTCAATATTAATTTTTAATAACAATAATAACAATTTTTTTTTTTTAATAATAATGGACAACGGAGTTAAAAATAGTTAATGAATAATGGAGTTAAATGTTGTATTGTATATATTTTTCACTCTAGTGTAATTATTGCCACTTAACAATTACAACTTTGACCTGTCCTAATAACCTCAACATATATCATGTATTTGATTCTATGATTGTAGGATGAATGGAACTAATAGTCATAAGGAGAAGAAAAAATCCAGCGAGCGTGACCGATAACTGCCGAAATAGTACGAGAAGCATGAAAAATGCTTCTGCGAGAACAGACCAAATCTTGACGATAGACGCTTGACAAAGAAGTTTTTTTTTTTTTGTGTCTGCGTAAACCAGGCTTATTTGGGATGCTATCAGAAGAAGTATAAAATACAAGATAGTGATTTTTTGTAAATTATGTAAAAATGAACCTCAAGACAGAGGGCATATATTTAGATGCTCTGCATTAAAAGCGGAACTTGACTTGTTGCTTGGCAACATGAAGAGAGAAGAGAAAGAATCATATCTCTATTGGCTTACTAGAAGTAAAAAGGTTTAATAACCAACACGTGGGCATAAGAAAAGAAGAAGACTTCTGTGGCATTGGTACTTGTATTCTTTTTCTGTTTGTATTTGCAATGTCTACTCATCTATTTTTGTAACTGTATGTCTATGTTTATTATTATGCAAGATATATACAGTATTAATTAATTATATTCTATTTGTGGTATATACTAAAATTGAGAGTAATTTAAACACCTGAAAATTTGGTGGAGTCCACAGGTATAGGGTTGATTACACTGATGACATGCTCATGTAAGTATAGGCTTCCCTAAGGTGAGCCACAATGCACAAAATAGCATAAAACAAATTATTACATTATATTGTTTTTTTTTTTTTTTTTTTTACTTTACAAAACAAAATAAATTTTGGGTAAAATAAATAAAAATTGTGAAAATAAAGTAATATATGATAGATAGCATTGAAAAAAATACACCACCGAAGAGAAATCAAAACTTTTATAATTTCCCTTTTTATTTGGGGCTGGGGGTAGGGGGGGGGAAGGGCATTTCTCCTATCTAACCCCCTCCTGCGCTAGAGACCCTTTGTATTGGCGTCATAAAGTCAGTGTGAACCTAGTGGTAACTGCTGGAACTATGTGAGTCTGGCGAGGATTGCTGTATATGATTAACATTGTAAAATCATGTAAATGATCTGTCAGCAGCCACAGCATAATTTTAGAGAAATGACAACACCATAATTAGTTGTCAAATACTTTCGGACAAATATAAAAAAATATTTCAACTTCGTAAGTGATTTCTTTCCTAAAAATTTGATAATTTTTGTGAGTCTCCCCATGCTATAGGTATTGCCGTATCCTCGATGCAAAGAGCAAAATTTTCAGACGTCAGCACCATCTCTTGGTCCTTTATGTCCTCTATACCTTCCATGTTATTTTTCCAACTGAATCTAAAGAAAACATAACAAACAACTCTATAGTATAGCCAGAAAAGATAAGGGAGGGAAAGGGTACCACCCAAAACTTGAAGGTCCAATAGACAATAATGGTTGCATTTTTTATTTCATAATTAAAAAAAAAAATACATAAAATTATTTTTTTCTGAATTTTTTGGAGTACGGGAACTAATTTTAAAAAAATAATTAAATTAATTGAATTAGGGTGGTACAACCTGATGGGACAACCGTGACATCATCAATAGCCAATCGCAGCAACCGCGACACCATCGCGCCAATCGCAGCTCGAGAAAATGACAACACCGTTCACCGATCAGGTAGTATCACCCTAACTCAGATATTTCAAATATTTTTTTTAAAAATTAGTTCCCGTACTGCAAAAAAATCAGAAAGGCATATTTTTATGTACATATATTTTTTAATTATAAAATGAAAAAATGCAGCCATTATTGACAACATACATGAAATTTTTTTATTGCAGAAATGAATAGAGGGTACCAAATTATGCTACCCTGAATTTTTCAGATTTTTTTGGGAACCGGAACTCTTTTTAAATAAATATATTAGATTCTGTAAGTTAAGTTGGCTCCCCTGAATCCTTAATAAAAAGGATAGAGACTGGACGCCTATTGACGCCTCCAGGGGGCGTGATCGAACTTTCAATAATTATTTAAAAATAGTTCTGGGTTTCAAAAAAATCTGAAAAAATTCAGAGTAGCATAATTTGGTACCCTCTATTCATTTCTGCAAAAAAAAAAAAAAAAAAAAAAAAAATCATGTGTATTGTCCATTGTCTATTGTAAGAGTCCATTGAACTGGGTACTGAACCTCCTCCACCTTGTTGACATACCTCCTTGAATTTGTCGACAATGGACTCGACAGTAGCAGACTTGGGCACGGACACAATCTGCAAGTCCTGCCCCTCAGTGAATGCAGTCAGGGTGAACCTTTTGTTGGTCCTCGCCAGACACAGAGAGGTGAGGGCTGCTGCTTCCAGGGGGGTCACCGAGTGAGTCCATTGACAGTGGGCTGGACCCTCTCGCAAGTCCACTGCAACCAGGACTCTGACACCCGCAGTCTCTTGCGCCTGAGGAAGAAGTATATGTTAACAATGAGTTATAAGAGTGAGTCCATTTTGACAGTGGGCTGGACCCTCTCTCAAGTCCACTGCAACCAGGACTCTGACACCGGCAGTCTCTTGCGCCTGGGGAAGAAGTATATGTTAACAATGAGTTATAAGAGTGAGTCCATTGACAGTGGGCTGGACCCTCTCTCAAGTCCACTGCAACCAGGACTCTGATATCCGCAGTCTCTTGCGCCTGGGGAAGAAGTATATGTTAACAATGAGTTATAAGAGTGAGTCCATTGACAGTGGGCTGGACCCTCTCTCAAGTCCACTGCAACCAGGACTCTGATATCCGCAGTCTCTTGCGCCTGGGGAAGAAGTATAAGTTAACAAAAGGCTTTAAAAAGAGGGTTAATTTTAGGGATTTTCACACATCGTCCCTCGTCCGCAATAATGAGCTATCTGCTTCCACGATCTTGGTGCAATAATGAGCTGTCTGCTCTTTCAGATGAACGCAATTATGAGCCGTAAATCAATATAAAATAATGCTCATAATTGCGCTCACTTGAAAGAGCAGACAGCTCATTATTGCAACAAGATCGTGGAAGCAGATAGCTCATTATTGCGGACGAGGGACGATATGTTTTTTGATAAAGGAGTCATAGTAGAAGGTTCATTTGAATCCGCTTGTTATAAGGAGTCTATTGAACTGGCTACTGAAATAAAGGATAATTGTCACTGCAATTTTTATTTTTTGATAGTAAAATATAAAATATAGATTAGAACATAGAAAATATAGACTGTTCACTTTCTTAAGTAAAATAAGCAATTATTCAGTCCAATTTTTGAGATATCAATTTTTTTAGTTGAAAAGGATGCTGATTTGACTAATGGCTGCCAGATTTTCAATGATAATCTCACTATTTATATCCTGAATATCTAAAAAACTAGACTGACTTTTACTTCATATTTTTTTGCTGAATATTTATGTTATAATGTAAGGAAGGCTTACTATAATTTTCAGAGTGATTCACCATCTCCTAAGACTAATGACAATAATCCTTAATACAATTTAAGGATTTAGTTTCAGAATGAATGCACTAAAAATACGGCACTCACCTTGAAGGATGCCGTCAGAAGACTCTGCAGTGCCGTGGTAGTCACGGTGCACGGTTCTCGTACCACAAAGTTCTCCTTCAGACGACGTTCAATAACATAGGCAGAGTCGAACACATGTCCTTTGCTGAAACAGAGAGTGAACGTTAGGTGGAGTTTATATAGTAAGAGTCATCATAGAAGTTTCAGTAGACAGTTCAATAGACTCCTGACGACGAGCTGGTTCCATTGGACTGGCTACTGAACCTTCTATGACAATTCCTTCCATGGATAACAAAGAAAGAGTCATCACAGAAGGTTCAGTAGCCAGTTCAATAGACTCCTGACGACGAGCTGGTTTCATTGGACTGGCTACTGAACCTTCTATGACAATTCCTTCCATGGATAACAAAGAGTCGTCACAGAAGGTTCAGTAGCCAGTTCAATAGACTCCTGACGACGAGCTGGTTCCATTGGATTGGCTACTGAAGCTTCTATGACAATTCCTTTCATGAAAATACAGTATAACTCACTTGACGAGAGCCTTGTGGTAGTTCTTGAGAGCTACGTACACCTCGGCTGGTTGTACCGTGGCACCAGCACCTTCCCTCGTAAGAGCTGCTGCCAGCGCGGCACGAACTTTCTCTTGATCCGTACGGCACTTTAGGATTTGGGGGAGACAGCTGAAGATGTCCCTGATTGGCATGTTGGGGAGAAGTGCAATCCACACCTGTGAGAGTTGAAATATCATTTACACTCTTTTTATGATAGTCATTGTTATTCTTTCCTTCATATTTATTATTCAATTGGAATATTGAACTCAATTTTTTTTATTGCAAAAATTGATAGAGGGTTGCAAAGTTATGCTACCCTGATTTTTTTTTTTTTTTCAAATTTTTTACAGAATAGGAACTATTATTAAATAAATTATTGAAAGTATAGAGAAAATGATGCCTCTCTTAATAAAAGGAAAGGATCTAAAAGGGGCGTGGGTTCAAACCCGACCTTGGCAAAACTTTTTAGCAATACTTCCCGAGATGTAAAAAAATTTAAAAAAATCAGACTGGTATAACTTTGCACCCTCTATCCATAAAAAAAAATATATAAAAATTTTGAGGTCAGTACGTCGCATGGGTCAATTAGTATTGTGTATATTATAGATCAATGCCACTTTTGTGTAATGATGCCACTTTGGTGCTACAGTATTGGTCCTCACCCAAAAAATTTTCAAAAATGAGCTATATTTGTCAATTTTTATTTTTACTTTCTTTTCTTTGTTGCTTTATTATTCTTTTATTTTTGTTGTAAAAATATAAATATTATATACTATGATAAATAATACAAACAAAACCAATACACACAAGGCAGAATCTAATTAAGACTTTTCATACTGAGTAAATTCTTTTATATCATAATTAAAAGAATCATGCAAGGAACTGTTTATAATCTAATTTTAATTCAAGCTTTAAAGTAGTTAATTCTAAACTCCTATAATCCTGCTATTATAATTAGCAAGAGAGAGACAGGCTCTGTTCTTATGAAGTTATTTTTCTCTCCTTGTATTTTATGAGTACCGTATTACCAAAAAGTAAGGCAAAGTTTATGTCTGAACCAAAATCTTCTACTCGCAATGCTTGTAACAAACCATTGTTTATAATGTCTGTCGCATCAAGTCTTTTCCATTGTTAAACATGGGACGACGTAATGCCTAATTTTGCCACCAGAGCAAAGAACGTAATGGCATTGTTGGCGCTAGTAGACACAACAACTTTCATAATTAACGGTCATTTTCCATAAGTTAACATGTAAATCAACAACAGTCCCATGTTTTTCCTTTCACGCGACAGACATTACACAACAATACTTTGTTTACTAACAATGAGCAGAAGACTTTGGTCTGAACCACGCCCCTTTTAATCCTACCGTTTTAATAAGAAGGTATAACTATAGATACCTCTTTAAGTATTGTACCTTCAATAATTAAATAAACAAATACATACCGTACAGTAGATTTATGGCTCTAAAAAATAAAAGTAGCATAATTTGGTACCCTCCCTGATATTCATAGCTACAATAAAACAAGGAAGTATCCATTGTCTTTTAATCTCGAAATAATACATACATAATATCATACCGTCATATCCCTTTACGGGGTAAGCCAGCAGTATTATTATCTCGGCCCTCTACAAATTACCCTTCAAAGCATTTGATTCTTGCATACTCCACTTGCTTCAAAAATAATCATAACACTCTTTTGTCTTCCACACTCTCTATTACAATGCGTACTTTTAACACTCCTGTTCTTCAAACATTCTGCAATCACATCCAATCAAACCTTTTTGGTCTACCTAATCCTTTCATGCCTTGTACACTACCTTTACAACACGCCCAATGTTAAAAAAAAAAAAAAAAAAAAAAATCCCTTGCATGAAAATTATGAAAAAAATTTAAAATGTTCTCCTCTACATCCCCTACCAGTATCTAAAATATTTCTGTACATTTACAAATTCCATAAAAGTTCCATTTCCCTAGTATGTTAATGAAGTCAACTTTAAAAATTCACAACTCAAAAACTAGCTTGTATTTGTAAAACTGACACTTAAGCTATGGATAGAGGATTTAGAGGAGAACATTTTAATTTTTTGTTCATAATTTTCATGTGAGGGATTTTTTTTTAACATTGAGCGTGTTACCTTACCCTTTGTCAATTATGCTTTCTTTCACTCCACACTCATTCATCACCCATGTGATTCTCACTCTATCTAAATAAAGTACCAGTAATGTATGTTATTATAATCATTGTTATGTTTTCCTTCTTCTCTATTGCTTAATCTTTAATAGACCACTTGCAAAACTATGTTTTAGCAAAACGTAAACAAACTCATTCACCCAGGTATTGTTGGTTGTTGATTATGTGTATTTTTTTTCCAATACATTGGACCTTATGGAAAATTTACGATTTTCACATACAGATTTCAATGCATTACATACATATAATTTTAAAAATAAATATATCACCGGAATCTGCAGTTCTTGGCTATTTATAATATTGAAAATTGCATTGGAAGACGGTTTCTTTATTTCAATTTAGTAAATTTAGTATGATACCAAATCAGCCAATTGCATGGGGTAAGATACGTAATCAGGCAAGCTTCAGATTGTTTATTATTGCAACAGTTAAAATCAACAAACTGGAGTTTGCCTAGTTACGTATCCTACCCCGTGCAATTGGCTGATTTGGTATCATACTAAATTTACTTTATTGAAATAAAGAAAACATCTCCCAATCAAATTTTCAATATTATAAATGGCCAAGAACTGCAGATTCCGGTGATATATCGATTTTTAAAATCATACGTTTGTCACGTATTGAAATCTGTATGTGAAAAACGTGAATTTCCCATAAGGTCCAATGTATTGGAAAAAAAATACACTTAATCAACAACCAACAATACCTGGGTGAATGAGTTTGTTTAAGTTTTGCTAAAACATAGTTTTGCAAGTGGTCTATTGTTTAAAGAGATGCTATGCATAATACTTTTGTTGCATTTTGTTCTGTATAGGATATAGGGCTATGTAAGTGCAAATATACATATTTTTTTAATTATTGAAGGTTCAATACTGTACATAAATAGGTATCTATATCTATATCATCTTATTAAAAAGATGGAGCTGAAAAGGGGCGTGGTTTCAAAGCTAAACTTGGCTTTACTGTTTACCAAAGTGGTTGGTTACCAATGGCGGAACTTGTTTTTCAACATTGTTCACAGTGCTCTCTGGGGCTCCTAATACCCAGTCTGCACGCCAGACAATTAAGTACCGTTTTTAAGTGGGGCATGTATGTTGTTTGCACAACATTCCGCGGTCTTAATCACCCCAGCAGAGTATAGACAGTCGTAAGCTGCCTTCCTCCTACCAACTCCTTCATCTAGTAATCAGTCACACCCATCCCAAGTCGCGAAAAGTCTGCCATGTTCGGGATTTGAACCAGGGACCTCTCAGACGAGAGCCAAGTGTACTAACCACTACACCAAAGAGCAAGTTTTAAAGTTTACCAAAGTCTTCTGCTCGTTGTTAGTAAACAAAGTATTGTTGTGTAATGTCTGTCGCGTGAAAGGAAAAACATGGGACGGTTGTTGATTTACATGTTAACTTATGGAAAATGATCGTTAATTATGAAGTTGAAACGGTTGCCTAGCGCCAACAATGCCAATAGGTTCTCTGCTCTGATGGCAAAATTAAGCACTACGTCATCCCATGATTAACAATGAAAAAGACTTCATGCGACAGACATTATAAACAATGGTTTGTTACAACCATTGCGAGTAGATGACTTTGCTGTTTAGTAATGTTTTGCGGACTTAAAAAAAAAAAAAAAAAAAAAAAAAAAATCAGAGTAGCATAATAAAACACCCTCTAATATCTATTTGTGCTTTAGGGTGAATCTCTATAGATTGATATCTCGCAATCGTAGCGCCTGAATGCAACAAGACTTGCAGGGGACTTAGAACTCACCATTAATAAGTGGCATATAAATTTTGAAGTGAATCTGTCTTATCAGTTTTATGAAAACTGAGCTACAAGTTTAACATTAACCTTATGGATGAAAACCGGAAATGGAGCTGTTATGAGAAAACTTCCAGACTGAATTGGCTCAAACCATAATCTCTTAAAGTTTAAGGAGGGCATTCACAAAGCACTTTAACCCCAATTTTAATCACTGGTGCTAAAATGGGGGTTAAAGTGCTTTGTGAATGCCCTCCTAAAAGTCTAAAGTCTAGTTTAAGGTTTAGTCTTTAAGTTTTAGAACATTCTCAATTTTTTAAAATTTATTTCATTCAATTTGTTTGCATGAAAATATTTTTTGACTCTAGCAGAACATGAGATTAATTGTTAAGAAAAAAAAAAAAAACATGCAGGTTCAAAAAAATTGAGACTTTTAGGATGAAAAACAATGAATAGTAAATTCAAAACTTTTTTTTAATGGACAAGGGTAATGTTTTGCGGACTTAAAAAAAAAAAAAAAAAAAAAAAAAAAATCAGAGTAGCATAATAAAACACCCTCTAATATCTATTTGTGCTTTAGGGTGAATCTCTATAGATTGATATCTCGCAATCGTAGCGCCTGAATGCAACAAGACTTGCAGGGGACTTAGAACTCACCATTAATAAGTGGCATATAAATTTTGAAGTGAATCTGTCTTATCAGTTTTATGAAAACTGAGCTACAAGTTTAACATTAACCTTATGGATGAAAACCGGAAATGGAGCTGTTATGAGAAAACTTCCAGACTGAATTGGCTCAAACCATAATCTCTTAAAGTTTAAGGAGGGCATTCACAAAGCACTTTAACCCCAATTTTAATCACTGGTGCTAAAATGGGGGTTAAAGTGCTTTGTGAATGCCCTCCTAAAAGTCTAAAGTCTAGTTTAAGGTTTAGTCTTTAAGTTTTAGAACATTCTCAATTTTTTAAAATTTATTTCATTCAATTTGTTTGCATGAAAATATTTTTTGACTCTAGCAGAACATGAGATTAATTGTTAAGAAAAAAAAAAAAAACATGCAGGTTCAAAAAAATTGAGACTTTTAGGATGAAAAACAATGAATAGTAAATTCAAAACTTTTTTTTAATGGACAAGTATCGTCAAATTATTTCATTACTTCAATCGAAAGAGGAGGTCCAAAAATACACCTGTAAATTTTTTGATATTTTTAACTGTTCTGCATCTTGCCTAAAATAGACCCAAAGAAGTCAATTAACCTGGAGGCGGCGCCCGTGACGCCTATGATGTCACTGAATTGTCCTGTCAAATAAACGATTGACTTTTTAACGCTTCTAAACAACCACGTTGCTATGGAATCTAGCAACAATTAATTTATTGTTTACAAGCGTTATATAGATGATCGTTTGTTTGACCGAACATTTCAATGCCGTCATAGGCGTCACGGGCGCCGCCTCCAGGTTACTTGGCTTATTTAGATCTCTATTTTAGGCATGATGCAGTACAGTAAAAAATTTCATAAAATTCACAGTTGTATTTTTCGACCTCCACTTTCAATTGAAGTAATGAAAAAATTTGATGATACTTGTCCATTATGCAACCTGCACGAAAAATTTGTATTTTCTACATGGACTAAGGACCTCAACTTACATAGTGTCTCTCACACTACACATTTTTCAACCTCTAACAACATTAAAATCATTAAGTCATGCAAGTATTTGCATATTTCTTGTAATAAAAAATTCCATATTAGTTACTTGAGGTAATAATACTTAGTATTTATACATAGAATAATGGGGTCATACATGACCAAACTGTGTAAATTGCCCCAAAATACCAACCAACCAACTATACATAGAATAATGTTACGTACATTTACAATGTCCTGAATGCACATACAGCCTGGAGCCTTGCAACTCTGTAATATATTTAACATAATTATGTACATACTTTCATAGCATTTCCATGGAAAAAATCATCATAGCAGGTTTAGTAGCCAGTTCAATAGACTCCTGACGACGAGCTGGTTTCATTGGACTGGCTACTGAACCTTCTATGACAATTCCTTCCAAGGATAACAAAGAAAGAGTCATCATAGAAGGTTCAGTAACCAGTTCAATAGACTCCTGACAACGAGCTGGTTCCATTGGACTGGCTACTGAACCTTCTATGACAATTCCTTCCAAGGATAACAAAGAAAGAGTCATCATAGAAGGTTCAGTAGCCAGTTCAATAGACTCCTGACGACGAGCTGGTTCCATTGGACTGGCTACTGAACCTTCTATGACAATTCCTTCCAAGGATAACAAAGAAAGAGTCATCATAGAAGGTTCAGTAACCAGTTCAATAGACTCCTGACAACGAGCTGGTTCCATTGGACTGGCTACTGAACCTTCTATGACAATTCCTTCCATGGATAACAAAGAAAGAGTCATCATAGAAGGTTCAGTAGCCAGTTCAATAGACTCCCGACGACGAGCTGATTCCATTGGACTGGCTACTGAAGCTCCTACTGCTATTCCTCCTAATATTTGGTCGACTCACCTCCTTGAAGCAAAGTTTGCTGGTCGGGAAGTCTCTCCAGCCTAACTTATGTTCGGTGACCAGCTTGGCGAGCTCGGTTGAGTCGGCCTGAAGCTCCAGCTTGCGTCTCCGAAATTCAGACATGACGGCAGAAGCTTCAGCCACCTCCCCGAATTTCTTCTCCGTTTCTTCCAGACCGCGAAGAGCATACATAACCACCGCCGATAGAGCAACGTCTAGAGAAAAGAAGTTTTATTATTATCAACCAATGTGTTCTGCTTGATACAACAATTCTTTATTTTTAAGCAAGTTTATAACAAAGTATTGTTGGTAATGTCTGTCCTATGAGTGAAAAACATGGGACAGTTGTTGATTTACATGTTAACTTATGGAAAATGACCGTCAATTATGAAAGTTGTTGTGTCTACTAGCGCCAACAATGCCATTACGTTCTCTGCTCTGGTGGCAAAATCAGACACTACGTCGTCACATGTTTAACAATTTACAGGCTTCATGCGACAGACATTATAAATAATGGTTTGTTACAACCATTGCGAGTAGAAGACTTTAGTATAAACGGAAAACAGTTTTAAGTTTTACTATAGCAAAAAAACAACCAAAAACTTTATAATCATAAATAGTGTATACTGAAGGGTGAATTTGGGGAATTCAATTTTATTTTATTTTATTATGAAAGGAGTTTTCATAAAAGGTTCAGTAGCCAGTTCAATAGACTCCTGGTGATGAGCTGGTTCCATTGGACTGGCTACTGAATCTTCTATGACAATTCCTTCCATGGATAATAAAGAGTCATCATAGAAGGTTCAGTAGCCAGTTCAATAGACTCCTGGCGATGAGCTGGTTCCATTGGACAGGCTACTGAACCTTCTGTGATGACTCTTTCTTTGAAAAATTATAAAATTGTACTGATCTTTACAATTAAATCTATAAACAGATTTTTTTCTAAACATTCTTCCTCAATTACATACTCTTTTTTGCTTCATGTTAAGGGTAAGATAACTAGGGGCCGGATCTCCAGTTTTTCCAGTTATAAAAATATGTATGCTATATTGATTCTGACTTCAAATGTTCATGAATCATGAAGTTTCATTGCCAAAAATGCAAAACAGTTTGAACTGGAAAAAACTGTTTGTGAAAAGTGAGAACTGTTTAATTTTTTTCTAATTTCGTAAACTTTTTCCAGTTCAAGATAACTGGAAATGCAGTTTTGTTTTGCAAAAGCATGTTTTTCGTGATAAAAATTATAATTCAAAATTTACATTATTATTTTTTTCCTCCTCCATCTTGACACGACAATGATGGTGTTTCACGAATTTTCTTCACTGCAATTGTACTTTATCAAAACATTTTATATAATATCATATATTAAAATTAATGTATTAAAATATAAAATATATAGGCATTCTGAATGCTTCTGGGGAACATGCGTCGCGACCAGATCTGTTGTGCGACTCCACAATTAGCGACATCATGACACTGAAAGGGGTACTGAAGGGAACACTTTTTTAATATCATCTTATCAACAAAAATAAGACCGATTCACTGGTAATAATCATTTTCTTGTTCAGGCCCCCAAATTTGAATTCCAGGGACCAACGGCTAAAAAGTGAAGTTGTGACGTATCGGTCTGGCCACACGCGATGTCCAGTAGAAATTTTATGGCGAGATGAGAGCAGAAGCGGCGATACCGGATGTTGGCTGTCATTAAAATAAACACAAATTTTCAACGTCTATGAGAAATCATCTTTCGTCTTTTTCAACGATTGGGATGAAATCACAATTCAATTTCCTATCTAGCGGTACAAAAATTATTTTTCTGTGATGATTAGAACAATTTATAATAAAGTGCAATTGCATGAAAATGCATTGATGCAATTCTCAATCTCAGCTAATATGCAACGCACAAGAACGAAATTTATACTAATCGATTGGAAATCTTATCATCAGTTACGCACTATCATTAAAAATTACAAAAATTGGTAATTAACAAAAGTTGAAATTTTATATTTATTTTATTATTTTATTGACACCAGTAAGATTTATGGTTTCCGGTCAAGCGCGGCGACTCCGGCGACGGCTAACATCACCATCGCCACTCCAATTTTTTTCCCATATTACTACATTCCTGACAATAAAATAAAAATATAAAATTTCAACTTTTGTTAATTATCAATTTTTGTAATTTTTAATGATAGTACGTAACTGATGATAAAATTTCCAATCGATTAGTATAAATTTCGTTCTTGTGCGATGCATATTAGCTGAGATTGAGAATTGCATCAATGCATTTTCATGCAATTGCACTTGACTATAAATTGTTCTAATCATCACAGAAAAATAATTTTTGTACCGCTAGATAGGGAATTGAATTGTGATTTCATCCCAATCGATGAAAAAGTCGAAAGATGATTTCTCATAGACGTTGAAAATTTGTGTTTATTTTAATGACAGCCAACATCCGGTATCGCCGCTCCTGCTCTCATCTCGCCATAAAATTTCTACTGGTCATCGCGTGTGGCCAGACCGATACGTCACAACTTCACTTTTTTGCCGTTGGTCCCTGAAATTCAAATTTGGGGGCCTCAACAAGAAAATGGTTATTACCAGTGAATCGGTCTTATTTTTGTTGATAAGATGATATTAAAAAAGTGTTCCCTTCAGTACACCTTTAAGTTTACACCTCTCACGTCTATAGATGTCTGTGGATGTTGAAAGCTTATTCTCAGTATATAAAAACTTCTTCACGAACAAGCGTTACATTTCCAAAATGACTAATCTTGAGATGCAGCTACTACTGCTACTTCAATATAGCTTAATTCGGATTAAAAATGTGACTCGTGTTAAAATTATTATTAAAAATATTTTTCCATGAGTCCAAAATTATGTTTCATAAAAAAAAAACACACTAAATTATATTATTAAGGGTTTAAAAAGTTTAAATTTTTAAAAACTGGAAAAAAATGTTTTTACGTTATTGAACTGGAAGTGAACTGTTTTCAGGAAAATTGAAAACTGTTTTTAAGAAAAAATTGAACTGGATCCAGTGCTGGAATTCACACTTTCAAAAACTGGAAATCCGGCCCCTAAAGATAACATGAAACATTGATTGTAGTAGTCCCATTTGATTAACATGTTGTTATGTATTTGAAGTCTAGTTTCTTGAACTAACTTACTGCACGCTAATTACTATATTGTTCTAATGTCTAATTAGAATAAGGTTGATTGTAATTGGAAGAATACACGATATATAGTTACCAATAAGACTCTGGAGGTTTATTACCCTTCTGCGTTACACAATATAAAGTATGTTGCGGTGAGAGCTATATGCTAAGATGTTTACTGTATGATGTCCCGGGTGCAAGAGAAGGAATATGAGGGGACTCTCGAGCACCTGACAGGTTGTAGGTGGGAGTAGGGCGGAAGGAGAACATAGGAAGAGGCGCGATATTTAAAAGGGCTTCTCTAGTACTAACATAAGCAGTGGCGATCGGTGACCTTTCTACATAGTCATGCGCATCGAAAAAGACGAGAGTAACCAGCCAAAGGGGGGTCCGGGGGGCTGTGCCCCCCGGCCAGCCCGCCGCAGGCGCGTTTTTTTTCGAAAAGGGGGCGTGGCACATGATATAACTATGGGCGTGGCAGACAAATTTTAAAGTATAAAAACAACAATAAAAAAACATGTTTCAAAGTACGTTTTATAGAATTCCTTAATTTATCAATCCAATATTATTTTATTAAATCAATAAAAACTTTAATATTTTTTGAAAACAGGAAAACCTATCATCGAAGATATTCGTTTGTTTAAGGTAGAGATAATACGGATCAGCTGGCCCAATGCTAAAAAAATCCCATTCATAAAAATTATGAAAAAAATTTAAAATGTTCTCCTCTACATCCCCTATCAGTAGGTAAAATATCAGGTATACAAAAACGAGCTAGTTTTCGAGATATGAATTTTTTAAGTTGACTAATTTAACATGGAAGTTCCATTTCTCCATGTTAAATTAGTCAACTTTAAAAATTAATAACTCGAAAACTAGCACGTTTTTGTATACCTGATATTTTACCTACTGATAGGGGATGTAGAGGAGAACATTTTAAATTTTTTTCATAATTTTTATGAATGGGATTTTTTTAGCATTGGGCCAGCTGATCCGTATTATCTCTACCTTAATTTTTTTTTGCCTCTTCCTAAAAAAATATAAGTAACAAATTTCATATTTTTTAAATGCATATATTTTTTATTACTTTTTTTTTTCGTTTTCTTCCTGCTGGGGGAACTTCCTGCACTACCTTACTAGCTATAGCGTGCAAATTTTACTAGATAGTTCATCTTTTCAACACAACAAGGCGCTAGCTTACAAAGGATATTTGATATTTTATAAGTCAGAAATCAGAATTTAAGATTTGACAATTTATTACAAATGTGATGATTTCGAAATCGATATTTGCCGGGCGACAAAATATAAAAAATGTTGAACTTATTTATTTAATTATTTTGATTTAATTTCTTACAGAATGGTTTTACCAAAGTCTTTCATGTCCTACACGCGCTACACGTGACAAAAATTTCCCGCGCTGCAATGCTGCAATATGATTGGGAGAAGCTATGAAGACGTCGCATTACACTGCATATAATTTTATCACAGCCCACCACCCGCACCACCGCATTTGCTTCCTTGCCATTGGTCAGATGGAGCGTAGTATAAGCGGGCATTCGGATCGCTGGTTATAGAGACTCGTAATAATACGAACAAATCCGAAGATAAAGAGCCGCGGGATTTCAAAAATAAAATCGTACAAATAAAAAATATGCTTTGGGGCAGCTAAAATAATTGAAATGGAGTTATAATACGAATATTGTTTAAAAAAAAAAATCACATCCATGTTGGTCATGCAGCGCATGCTTCGCTTCTATGGACCGATCGCCCCTGGATATTTGATATTTTATAAGTCAGAAATCAGAATTTAAGATTTGACAATTTATTACAAATGTGATGATTTCGAAATCGATATTTGCCGGGCGACAAAATATAAAAAATGTTGAACTTATTTATTTAATTATTTTGATTTAATTTCTTACAGAATGGTTTTACCAAAGTCTTTCATGTCCTACACGCGCTACACGTGACAAAAATTTCCCGCGCTGCAATGCTGCAATATGATTGGGAGAAGCTATGAAGACGTCGCATTACACTGCATATAATTTTATCACAGCCCACCACCCGCACCACCGCATTTGCTTCCTTGCCATTGGTCAGATGGAGCGTAGTATAAGCGGGCATTCGGATCGCTGGTTATAGAGACTCGTAATAATACGAACAAATCCGAAGATAAAGAGCCGCGGGATTTCAAAAATAAAATCGTACAAATAAAAAATATGCTTTGGGGCAGCTAAAATAATTGAAATGGAGTTATAATACGAATATTGTTTAAAAAAAAAAATCACATCCATGTTGGTCATGCAGCGCATGCTTCGCTTCTATGGACCGATCGCCCCTGAACATAAGTCACTTACATACGTGACACATGAAAACCTTAGCAACCTCATAATAATTCTATTTTTTTTTTTTTTTTTTTTAGAGACAGTCCTTAGCACCAAAAAATGTGGAAAAAAAATCAAAACAATCGGACGATCCAATTTTTTTAAATTCATTTTTTAAATTTTCAGTATAGGGCTTTCCCATGGAGACATAAACTAAGAAATTATTTAATAAAATTGGATTGTCCGATTGTTTTGAAATTTTGTCTATATTTTTTTGGTGCAAAGAACTGTCTCTAAAAAAAAAAAAAAAATCAGAATTATTATGAGGTTGCTAAGTTTTACATGTTAATCAAATGGGACTACAATAATCAATGTTTTGCGTTATCTTACCCTTAAAGTATAGGGACATTAAAAATACTCAAAAGTTGATGAGAAAGAAAAAAGGAGAAATAAAACACAGAAAAAGATTTCTTGCCACAGCCAACCTGTTTTTTCTTTCCTCTTAAAGAACTTCTAAAATATATTTTAATTGCCAATATCAAATCAAGAGTTAATTGAGAAAAAATGTAGAAAAATAATCCAAGAGTCCTTGGCAGACTGTCTGCAGACTTGGCAGAAACATTTTGCTTCTCAGACATTAAAATACATATGTATAGTTATTATGTATTTTACACTGGCATTTGATTTTAAATAGAGAAATTTACTATTAATTTAAAATTTAATGAATTTATAGTTTAAAATAAATAATTCTATATTTAGGAGATAAATTTTAATTTTAAATGGTGTGTTCTGTATTTTGCAAAAAAAAAAAAAAAAAATAATAATACTAGGTAGTATATAATTAAATGCATTAACTTATCTGAATAGTTTACTTATTCTAAAAGTAATATTTTCAATACAAGAATTGAAAATAATTTAAAATAAATAATAATACTTTATATTGAGAGTACAACAATACTAAAGTCACTTTGTTTCAGGTGATGGACATCAATGAAGATGTGTTATATTGTTTGTTTTTGTTTCTAATATCATGTTCAAATTTATATAGGACATATAATATTGTATTAGAGAATGAGGTTTAATTTTGGATAAAATTTACTTTAAATTAAAGAAAATAATGTACTTTCATTAAAAAAAAAAAAAAAAAAAAAAAAAAAAAAAAAAAAAAAAAAAAACTTCAACTTGATAATTAAAGGATAAAAAAAAATTGTATTTAAGTGTCTTGTGAAAGAATTTGAAAACAATTATCTGTCAATCAGTCAACTTTTATTTCATTTTTGTTTTAGTTTGAAATCATAAATAAGATTCAATCTTCTAGTGTTATAATTATTCTAGGTCTTGAAGAAACATATTTTTCATGTAAATATCTTGAACCAATAAGGTTATTGTGTATAACCTTGGTTGATTGTAAAATAAGTGACCAATAAAAAAAAAAAAAAAAAAAAGAGTGCATAAATTCCATACATTTTTATAACTAAAATCTGAGATGGTGCAGCAATTATCATATAGGTACCTTTTTTAAATTTTAAAAAGTATCCCATTTGCATTTGCGTACCAAAATTATACCAAGACAAACTACAAAAGCTAGTACTGTAGATTCTGAGGAACTGAGGATTGACAACAACCAAACCAACAAGAAAATATCAGTAAATTTTTATTTGAACGAAGCGAGAAATTTTTTACTTTTTTTTTTTTTTTTTCAACTAAAACCATTTTTCATGAACAAAAAGTCACATGTGGGAGCTAAATTATTTTCCACGAGTCTGAACTCAAATTCTATGATTTTTGAGCAAAATTGTTAGAATTCCATACGTTTTCCATGAGTTTTTAAGAGGAAACAAATTTCCTGATTATTTGAGGTTTTTCATGATTTCCATAATGCTATACACCCCAAGGACTACATACTGTATATATATACTGGGAGGACGGCCTAGGACAACTTATTGAAGAACCTCAATACTCGACAATTCTCGCCAACCTTCGGGGAAGTCCGCTAAATAAGTCACGTGCTCGGGCGGTTTCTTTGAGGACGTCAAAGATTTGACAGATGGCTAATAAATCGTCATCTTTGACCGCGGAATCTTTGTAGCTGACTCTAGGCCAATCAAATGCGATAGAAAAGTCAAGGTCGTGACGTTACTGGGTTGAGGAAATGGTGGCGCGGTAGCGGCAAAAAAGTAAGGCCGTCCTCTTGTATATACCCTGCACAGCGAAAGGTAACACCACTCACCTTTCTCTGTTGGTTTCAGGTGGACCATCTTGATGACATCTCGATGTTTCCATCCGTGGGATCCTTGCTGGTGACTCACCGACTTGGCCAGCTGAGTGACATCTTGCTTCAAGTACCAGTTGGTCACTAGACGTCGCATGCCGGCACCCCAGCCACCTGAGAACAGAGGACCACGGTTCAATACCAGGCTGGAGAAAACTTTTTACAAATTGAATTTTTATGAAACTGTTTTTTAAGGCAAGGGTCAGTAGCCAGTTCAATAGACTCCTGATGACGAGCTGGTTCCATTGGATTGGCTACTGAACCTTCTATGACAATTCATCACAACTTACCAGATCCCTTGCCCTGCTGAGTCCTATGTAAAGCCGTTGCAAACTTGACAAACATAAACAGCTGATCTTGCGTCAACAGGACTTTGCGAGCGACTGCAAACGCTGCACTTCTCAGAGCATCGCTTGACTCGGAGCTTCTGATGAGACAAGCGAGGGAGAAGACGGCACATTCAGGATGGGGGTTGTTGACGTCGGAGATGGCACGAGAGATGACAGACAGGAGCCAACATTCCTCCTGTAAAAACATCAGATAGAGGCTAGGATTAGTAGAAGGATGGTGCTACTTAGTGGGAAAAAGAACCCTGACCTACGACAATCCAGGGGGGTCTTCAAATAACACAAATAAAAACAATCCTAAAATTAAGACAGTCTTAGCGTATTCTTTATTGTTGCGCTAAGACAGTCTTAGCCTAACTTGTAAGTTTAGGTTAAGTGGTGTTATTTGAAGACCCCCCTGATGTCTCGCATTACAAATTTACCGGGCTCCAAATATGATAATGACAGTGCGTGTCAAATAAAAATTTCTCTGTATTACTCTTTCAAAAGTCAACAAAGAAATTTAAGAAGCACATACATTTATTTTATTATTGTATTTTTATACAATAATATTCTACAATGGAAGGAAAATGCATCTGTTCTTAAATTTATGAGGTTCCATTCCGACTTCGTAAGTTTCAGATTCCTAAAGAGCTGATATTGTGGAACCCTATTGTTTACAGTACCCATCTTTCTACAATACTAATAGAGGCTTCAAGTATTCCCCGGTGGAAAAATTTCCTCCATAAGCCTCCCTGTTACAAAATTTGAATTTTTTCTCAGTAACTATTACACTTATTAATCTAAAACCATCTCCTACCCTCCAATTTAGAGGTCTTCTGTTAATGAATCAAGAACTTATTTTCCTCTAAAAAATTTCTTTAATGCCAAAATAGCGATTTCTATTTTTCATTTGCAAGCAAAGAGAATGTTACAAATTTTGAAATGCTATGGCAATATATATTTTGAAATATTGTATGTTTGAGGTCGAGCGTGGCGCAGTGCATTGACCGGTTCTCGTTAGATCACCGAAGTCAAGCTACGTCGAGCGTGGTTAGTACTTGGATGGGTGACCGTTTCAAGTAAAAAAAACGCTGCTCCCTCCCTGGGGTAAATCCGTCTCGCTTTCCACCCAGTGCAGTGATGCACTTGTGTGTGGTTCCTCAGGCTTTGGACATCGCTTTGGTCCATTGAGAAAAAGTAGAGGTGTCCGTCCTGACTGAGGTTTTCCACGGTTTCCTCAGTCTCACCTCAGCGAATGCTGGGACGCGTAAGCATGCAGGCCGTGGCCACTATCCGTTCCCTACCTTATCCCTACCCAGTACCCCGCCGCGAGCTCTAAGCTCTTAGGGGTGTATCCTTGTAAAACAAATAAAAAAAAAAAAAAAAATTAAGCTTGCTGTGGACCGGCCACAAAAAAACGCGTAATTTTGGCAGCCTTTTTTTCTCTGGCCCCTCTGAATATAGCATTTTTATCACCTTTCGATAAGTTGTGTTTTTATGGGTTTTGTCTGTCCTTTCTTTCATTAAATAAATATCGATTAGACGATTTTTCATTATAGAAAACAAAAAAGCGATTTCGAGTTTTTTTTGTTTTTTTTTTTTACATAGGTTTGAATGGGATGGTGGGAACACCTCAAAATAGGCTGACTTGAACTCTACATTATCAACTCTATGAAAGATTTCTGATGATTTTTTTTTAATAAAAACGACTCTCACCTCCCCTCCATCCTTCTCCGCCTTCTTCTTCTCGTACTCGGCTACCAAATCTCCCAGACTCGGCACTTTCTCTTTGCTAACGGTCCTACTGCCAGGCTGGTACAAAGGTCTCTCCTCCCCCAGATAAAGGTAGCGTTGAAACCGAATCTCCGGAGAAACTTTTGAATTCTCAGCAACATGTCTCTCAATTCGGGCAGCCAACCGAAGACGTTTGTTGGTCACCTCCGAATCTTCGGACAACTTGAGACTCTCAGTGATGTCAATAATCTGCTGGAGTCTACCCTCCATCTCCTGGAATAAAAAGGGGGGAATTTAGAGCGAGGGAGTGGGAGTAGGAGGTTCAGTAGCCAGCTCAATAGACTCCTGACAACGAGCTGGTTCCATTGGACTGGCTACTGAGCCTTCTATGACAATTTCTTCCATGGATAACAAAGAACGAGTCATCATAAAAGGTTCAGTAGCCATCTCAATAGACTCCTGACAACGAGCTGGTTCCAATGGACTGGCTACTGAACCTTCTATGACAATTCTTTCCATGGATAACAAAGAGTCATCATAGAAGGTTCAGTAGAAAGTTCAATAGACTCCTGACGACGAGCTGGTTCCATTGGACTGGCTACTGAACCTCCTATGACAATTCCTTCCATGGATAACAAAGAAAGAGTGATCATAAAAGGTTCAGTAGCCAGCTCAATAGACTCCTGACAACGAGCTGGTTCCAATGGACTGGCTACTGAACCTTCTATGACAATTCTTTCCATGGATAACAAAGAGTCATCATAGAAGGTTCAGTAGAAAGTTCAATAGACTCCTGACGACGAGCTGGTTCCATTGGACTGGCTACTGAACCTCCTATGACAATTCCTTCCATGGATAACAAAGAGTCATCATAAAAGGTTCAGTAGCCAGCTCAATAGACTCCTGACAACGAGCTGGTTCCAATGGACTGGCTACTGAACCTTCTATGACAATTCTTTCCATGGATAACAAAGAGTCATCATAGAAGGTTCAGAATCTAGTTCAATAGACCCCTGACGTCGAGCTGGTTCCATTGGACTGACTACTGAACCTTCTATGACAATTCCTTCCATGGATAACAAAGAAAGAGTCATCATAGAAGGTTCAGTAGCCAGTTCAACAGACTCCTGACGATGAGCTGGTTCCATTGCACTGGTTACTGAATCTTCTATATGACAATTCCTTCCATGAACAACAAAGAAAGAGTCATCATAGAAGGTTCAGTAGCCAGTTCAACAGACTCCTGACGATGAGCTGGTTCCATTGCACTGGTTACTGAATCTTCTATATGACAATTCCTTCCATGAACAACAAAGAAAGATTCATCATAGAAGGTTCAGTAGCCAGTTCAACAGACTCCTGACGATGAGCTGGTTCCATTGGACTGGCTACTGAACCTTCTATGACAATTCCTTCCATGGATAACAAAGAAAGAGTTATCATAGAAGGTTCAGTAGCCAGTTCAATAGACTCCTGACGACGAGCTGGTTCCATTGGACTGGCTACTGAACCTTCTATGACAATTCCTTCCATGGATAACAAAGAAAGAGTCATCATAGAAGGTTCAGTAGCCAGTTCAATAGACTCCTGACGACGAGCTGGTTCGATTGCACTGGTTACTGAACCTTCTATGACAATTCCTTCCATGGATAACAAAGAAAGAGTCATCATATAAGGATCAGTAGCTAATTATAGACGTTATGCTTCATGCACATGAAGTCTGTAATCTCCTCAAAACTTCGTTGTTTATACAAAATTTGTGCATATGCATATTCTGAGGTGACGGATTTACAAAATGACCAACAGCTTTGACCGCGTGGCAAAAGTAACTGAGAAGAAAATCAAGTGTTCCTAAGTTACCGTACATAGAAAACACTACTGTCTATGCGTCATTTGCTATGAAGAGGTTCAGTATACTGTATTAGGGTAAGCAATTGCACTTCATACATTGCCTTCGTACCATCAAAATATATTTTAAAATATGCATGCTGAAAATAAGTAATAAATACAGTATGTGTTACTGTATCACAAAATATTTTGATGGTATTCCGTCAAAATTGACTAACTCATTTCATCGCGTGTTCTCAAAAACGACTACAGTAACTCGTTTTATCGCGAGCCGAAATGGTTGTTTTTGCAATATGGGTTTCCAGGTATAAAAAAAATGTATACCTGGAAACCCATAGTGCAAAAGCGACTATCTCATCTCGCGATAAAACGAGTTACAGTATTACAAATCTAAGTTTACGTGTGGATTCAATGCGCGTGGAGGACATCTTGAAAATAAATATTGAGGATCTTATAGATGCCGCCATTCAGTCTAGACGTCTGGAGCTGGCACCATAGAGTCTACAGGTATTCTAAGATCTGTTAGACTGCAGTCGTTTTTGAGAACTTACGATAAAATGAGTTAGTCTATTTTGACGGAAAAACATCGATTTATTATAATATACAGCGCAGTAGAAAAAATAGTCATATGTACTGTATGATATGTATCATCATATATATGCATACTGTATGCATGCTGCATGTACTTCAAACTGCATACAGTACATAGACATGATGAATTATGTAGTTATTATGTCCACAGAAGGTTTACTAGCCAGTTATGTAAGCAGCTCAATGTCAGGAGTTTATTGAACTGGCTATACCGAACCTTTTATGAATAACTCGACCATCTATGGAAAACAATTTGAGCTAACATGCATACAATGATGATATGATATGAGCTAACATACTGTATGCATACAATTTAGATATTATGCATACAGCAAAATCTCTTAGCAATATGCACTGCACACCACAATAGCTTAATTAGCTTTCAAATAAATATGAATTCGCATAAAAAGTGATAAAAAAACGATAATTTCTTTTCGTATTTTTTCTCTGGCTGTCATTGCATCCATTGTAACTGTCAAAATACAAAGAAGGACTACGTAGATAAACTGAATCGCGGAAAAAAAACCCTTGTATTAAAAAACCCTTGAAAAAAAACCCTCGGGGATAAAAAACTCACGGAAAAAAAACCCTTCGCTGAAGGAGCAGCCCCAAGGAGCATTCGTGGCATAGTAGCGCGGTAGCGAGGTTTCACGGTGTGGGGAGCTCATCAAATTGTAGAAGTCTACGCGGCGATGTTGTGGAAGTTAACTATTATCTGTATAGTAATTCCAACTAATTATTTTAAAAACATATTTTTTCTAACTTCGAATATTATATATTGGATATAAAATAAATAAATTAAAAAAGTAATAAAACAAAAAAGTTGTCGTCCTACTCGTATTATTATTATATAACATAATATATAGACATAAAATGAACATTTGAAAATTATATAATATCTAATAGGTTAAGTGATTCAATAATTATTATTAACATGACTAATGAGACTAATCAGATATATGATATCTTATGTAATATATATTATTGGAACATATATATAATGATAATCTGTCAAAATAGGAAAAAAAAAATAAAAAAATGAAGATATAGACAAGCTTTAACTTAAAAATGCCGCAGCGCCGCATTCTGACATCGCTTCGTCCGTTATAAGGTTTGTTAGGAGAAAAATCTTATTTATTTTTTCATTCAAATTCTATGCTGCACAAAATATCGAATATTTTTAATGTCGTGTAAAGTGATCTTTCCAGTGGCTCATATTTAAATTATTAATCTTGCCCTTCATAAGAACCGCCGGAACTCCCCACACCGTGAAACCTCGAATCTCGCTACTACGCCACGAATGCTCCTTGGGGCTGCTCCTTTATTAGCGAAGGGTTTTTTTTCCGTGGGTTTTTTATCCCCGAGGGTTTTTTTTCCTAGGGTTTTTTTTCAAGGGTTTTTTAATACAAGGGTTTTTTTTCCGAGGGTTTTTTTTCCGCTTACCAGATAAACTATAAGTGGACTTTATTGAACTACCCTCCTAGTATGCATACAGATCATTTAATAAATTAGAATCTTAATTATTAATATTATAGGAGTCAATTGCAATAATTATATAAAGTAAAGTAATAAAATGAAATAAAACAAAAAGTATCCTATGTACAGTATAAAAGAATTTTTTGATTTACCAATTGAAAATTTATTGAGGTAGACAAGAATAATGTATTATGATTCTTTTTAAGTGTTTTTGTGTTTGTTTTTATTATGTTATTATGACCATTGGACATAATCTACATTATGCTGTATTTTTTTTAAAAAAAAAAAAAAGATGCTGTGTAATCAAAAGATTGAATAAATCCATTCTATTCTATTCGATTTGACAGAAGGTTTCAAAAGCATGCCTTGTCTTGCTTACGGCAATGTTTACAGCTTTCATCTTCATTAAATTACATAAAAAATCAAACAAATAGATAATATGTTAATCAAGGTAGGATATAAACGCAAAGATTAGATGATGTTCTTAATATTTCAGACAGAAAACATGCTTTTAAATTACTTACAATCAATTTTTCATTGATCGTCGCCATTTTTTTGGAGTTTTCTTACTGCGCAATTCAACATTCCTTTGCTTTTAATTTTCGGCAGTGATGTGAAATTCGCGCGAAGATTGGTCCGCGAATATGCGCATGCGAATATGCGCGCAAATGCGCGCATATGCGCGAAAGATACTTTCAAGATGGCGGCCGCGCGCAATTAAAATCACGTGAGCACCTCGGCAGCCTGAAAGGCCGATTGCTTTAATTCCATGATTAATTAACTCTAATTTAATCCAAACACTAATTAAGCAAGGGATTATACCAAGAAAAATAAGAAAAGACTCTCTGTAGCATTTACTGTAGTTTTAACCAGTTTTAAATTGCTATTTTTGTGGCGGGAAAGTCAATTTTCAATATGCGCGCATATGCGGCCGCAGATTGCCCGCGAATATGCGCGAATATGCGAATATGCGCGCATATTCGCCGCGAATATGCGCGGACTAACATCACTGATTTTCGGGGTCGGAGCGGCGGGAGCGCAGTGTTGCCAGTTCGAAGTTTCCGTATACGGGCCCCGTGCCCCCGTGCACGATGCACGATTTTCGTATGTGGATGTGGAGAAACGTTTAAACATTGGAGTTTTCGTGGAAAAAGTAAGCGTCCTTGGTATTTTTAACATTTTGTCGTTTATTTTAATATTAAATCTTCAAATCTATTTCTATTTTTATTTTCTACATACACTACAAATCTAATGAACTAATTTCATAACAGATATCTGGTACGAAAGCTGCCAAAACTCCAAATTTCTGAGACCGCACGTGTACGTGCAAGTCGCGAGGATGGCTGGCGATATGCATATGCATACTTGGGGGACGATGCCAGAAGACGTACAGAAACTCAGGGTGAATGTCTCTATCGTCAAAAACCTGATGCCAAAGCTAGAAGACCTTTGCCTGGTCACAGTAGCAGATATGATGCCTTTTCACTGCAAGGATCAGCATCTCAGCAAGGAAAGCAAACGACGCAAGTTATCTCGTGAGTATGCATACCGTAATGTAAAATATTATAAGATAAAGATAAGCAGTGTGTACACATTACATGCATAAACCCTTGCTTGCGGCTATTGTGGGTATTCCACCACGGTGGCTCGCTTGCTTGCGGCTGCCTCTCTCAGCCCCTCCCTGAACTCACCAACACTCCGAGCATCCACAAGCCCAGAGTCCAACAAATTCCACTCCCTCACCGTTCTTCTCAAGAAAGAATACTTGCCCATATCATTTTTGCTTCCACTATACTCCAACTTCCAATCATGGTCCCTCCTACCCTTATAACGCCCTCTCTCAGTACGATTGCTAAGCTCCTCCCAGCCCTTTTGGTTCCTCGCTATTTTATACATTGATACCAGTCTACTTTGCTTCCTCCTCTGCTCCAAGTCCATTCATCCCAGTTGCTCTATCATTTTGGTTACTTTTTCTCTTTCACTGTGCCGCGAATGCAAGGGATGTGGGTTCGAGTCCCACCCCGGCTTATGATAATGTATGAATGATACTTCCTAAACATAGGCTGCAGTCCGTTACTTGATGCAAAAGATTTGTATTAAACCCAAGCAGTCCCCCTATAATTTAAACACTCCTTTTAATATTGAAAATAATGTGTATGCATAACAAAGTCTTTTACTCGCAATGGTTGTAACAAACCATTGTTTATAATGTCTGGCGCATGAAGCCTTTTTCATTGTTAAACATGGGACGAAGTAGTGCCTAATTTCGCCACCAGAGCAAGGTGGCTGGATAGTAAGGTGGGGACACGGAGCTGCTGCCCCCTGGCGGGCAGTGAGGAACTACAAAAAAAACAGTTGACGATCGTGTTTTTGGAGCCAATTTCATCCGCGAAAAATTCTAACGGTGTAAATGAAACCCATGAACATCGGGCCAATGATCCATTAAAAATCTTTTAAATTAAGTCTATCTTCTTCAAAATTTAACGTAGAGTTTATTTCTATCACAATTTTACCCACATTTATACTCTAAATAAGACTTTTGATGGCTTTTCCAGTTCTATCGTTTGAATTTTTCGTGGATGAAATTGGCTCCAAAAACGCGAACGTCAACTGTTTTTTTGTAGTTTCTCACTGCCCGCGAGAGGGCAGCAGCTCCGTGTCCCCACCTTACTATCAAGCCACCTTGCACCAGAGCAGAGAACGTAATCAACGTAATGGCATTGTTGGCGCTAGTAGACACAACAACTTTGATAATTAACGGTCATTTTCTATAAGTTAACATGTAAATCAACAACCGTCCCATGTTTTTTCTTTCACGCGACAGACATTACACAACAATACTTTGTTTACTAACAACGAGCAGAAGACTTTGGTGCATAACATATACAGTACAACTTGCTTTACAAAACCTTTTACATTATGCATAAAACAGATCTTTGATTATCGGAAGACTAGATGGCGCCTGATCTGCTGACTATCGCCAGTCCCGTCTGGCCTTGTTAAAATACAAAAGACAATTGCCGCGCACAGTAATCTACACGTAAACTAAGATCTGTATGTATGATGCAGTAATACTTGGATGGGTGACCGTTTCATGTAAAAATCACGCTGCTCCCTCCCTGGGGTAAATTCATCTCACTTTCCACCCAGTACAGTGATGCACTTGTGTGTGGTTCCCCAGGCTTTGGACATCGCTTTGGTCCATTGAGAAAAATTAGAGTTGTCCGTCCTGACTGAGGTTTTCCACGGTTCCCTCAGTCTCATCTCAACAAATGCTGGGACGCATAACAGGCCATGACCATCATCCGTTCCCTACCTTACCCCTACCCATTACCCTGTCGCAAGCTATAAGCTATTCGGGATGTGTTCAAGGATCTTGTACTATGGATAGGCTAGGCATATACCAATTTAACATTATAGCTGCTGAGGCAAAAGGCGATGTTATCATGGCAGCCTTGTTTTGGTTTTACAAAATGCATCGCTAGATCATAAACTAACAGGTGCCTAGCTCTATACGTAGGATATACAAAAACAGTAAAAATTTATTATTACTCGAACTCGTAAAACTCAATTTTGAGTAAAAGTCCCAGCAAAAATAATTAGCATTTCATGGATAGAAAAAACTTAATATACTGTAAGGTTTTATAATACTTTATATAACCTAAATCCATTTTCCTGGGTCCCTTTACTTTTGGTAATAACCTCAATAAACAAGAGTAAAAAATGTGCTATCCTATTATTGGCACAGTATTGGCCCAACAGACCCCAGCACTGGACCAACAGTGCTGTGTTATTGGGACAAGTTTTTACTACACATGTTGGATATTTATGCCCATCTTTTCCACTAAAAAATATGTCAAGTTTTTGTGTAACTGAACCAATTCTTGGCTGGTTAAGGGTTCTGGGACCATTTAATTTTTTGCTCCCTTCCTCTAATTTTTATACCACCTAGATTTTTTTTTCTTAAGGGTAAGATAACGCCACCAATGTTAAAAAAAATCCCTCACACAAAAATTCTGATAAAAATTTAAAATTTTCTCCTCTACACCCCCTAACAGTAGCTAAAATATCAGTTATAAAAATAGGATCTAGTTTTTGAGTTATGAATTTTTAATGTTGACAAATTTAACATGGAGAAATGGAACTTCCATGTCAAATTAGTCAACTTTAAAAATTTATAACTCAAAAACTAGATTGTATTTGTATAGTACCTGATATTTAGCTACTTTTAGGGAATGCAGAGGAGAACATTTTAATTTTTTTCATAATTTTTGTGCGAGGGATTTTTTTTTAACATTGGTGGCGTTATCTTACCCTTAATCAGTAGTTTAACAATGCTATCTAAATCTCTATATAAATTTTACTTTTTAAACTCTATTTATTTGTTTCAGCTTATATCGAGGACCTCTGCAAGTACCATGAGCCATTAAAAAATCTGAGTAAGTTTTGTTCACAAAAACCACTGCCCACTCCATCAAAGCCTGCGCACTGCGAAGCGGTCGAAACAAAATAGTAGTCCATCCCATTTGATATAGCATTGTAAAATTCAAATTAAATCCAATAGAAATAAATTTTTCTTGATATTTTCACACCCCAGGCATATTATCTTATCTTGCTGTGTGTAAAGTTTCAATATTTTAGAATCACTCCTTCCATGGAAATTTCGGGGTGAAATTAGCATGTAACTCAATGGGAAATTGAAAATCTAGGACTACTATTTCAAAAAAACAATCGAGATCGATATTACAGTATAGTGCGCAGGCCTTGATACAGTGGGCATTGCAAAAACTCAAGTAACAAATTTCGAGAAAAATTCAAATTATTTCAGGCAAGTCCTGGAGATTTATGTTTATTATTTCTTTTGTAGGGCAGGTGTTTAAAGGAGAAAAACGGCTTTGGTATTTTTGTATTGTTGATTCATTGAAAGTGGAAACGGATTGGCACACCTTAAGGGTAAGATAACACGAACAATCGATTATTGTAGTCCCATTTGATTAACATGTAAACCTTAGCAACCTCATAGTAATTCTGAATTTTTTTTTGAGAGACAGATCTTAGCACCAAAAAAAATATAGAAAAAAATTCAAAACAATCGGACGATCCAATTTTTTTAATTTATTTCGTAGTTTAGGTCTCCATGGGAAGGCCTTTACTAAATATTTAAAAAAATTATTTAAAAAAATTGGATCGTCCGATTGTTTTGAAATTTTTCCACGTTTTTTTGGTGCTAAGAACTGTCTCTAAAAAAAAATTCAGAATTATTATGAGGTTGCTAAGGTTTACATGTTAATCATATGGGACTAAAACAATTGATTGTTCGCGTTATCTTACCCTTAACATTCAAATGCAAGAAGTAAGGGGAATTTTGCTGCAGGTTTACTTCAGTGTAACAAAAATGTTAAAGTTAAATCCATTCCTCTTTTTTTAAAGGGTATTATACCTCAATGTACCAAATTAGGCAGTCTTTTTTTTAGATATTCTAATGAACAAACTTATTTATTTTCTCTGCTCTTAGCAACCTCATAATAATTCTGAATTTTTTTGAGAGGCAGTCCTTAGCACCAGAATTTGCAGGAAAAATTTCAAAACAATGGGACGATCCAATTTTTTTAAATTAAGTTTTTAAGTTTGCAGTATAGGACTCTCCCATGGAGAGCTTAACTAAAAAATTAATTTAAAAAATATTTGGCTTTTCCGATTGTTTTGAAATTTTTCTGCAAATTCTGGCTAAATATAAATAAAGACTGTCTCTTAAAAAAAAAAAAAAAAAAAAAAAAAAAAAATATGAGGTTGCTAAGGTTTACATGTTAAACAAATGAGACTGTAAAATCAGCTGTTTCGTGTTACCTTAAGTACCATTAAGGTAGAGATAACGTCGATCAGCTGTTTTTTTAGCTCTATTTGTTGAACATGTAAACCTTGGCAAATTCACAAAAATTTTGAAAATTTTTTGAGAGGCGAGGCAAATAGTAGTGCCTTAAAGCCATAGAAAATATTTAAAAACAATTTAACGAGCCAATTTTTTTAAATTAATTTATTTAAATTTCAGCATAGGGCTTTCCCATGGAGAGAAAAACTAAAAAAAAAAAAAGCTTGTTCAATTGTTTTGAAACTTTTTCCGTGTCTTTTAGTCACTAATATCTGCCTATCAAAAATTTTCAAAATTTTTGTGAATTTGCCATGGTTTACATGTTCATCAAATAGAGCCAAAAAATCAGCTGATCGACGTTATCTCTACCTTAAGGTTGATTTGCTAACAATGTTTGTCCCATCAGCCCCATTCCTGATGATCTCCCTTCAACGCATCCTTGAGGAAAGGAAGTCTGCGTCCACTCCTCGTGTGCTACCTTACTTTGTCAGTACAAACTCACAGAGACTCGTGGCTGACTTTTCTAACGAAAAAGTTTGGACCAAGAAGAAGAAGGAAGATCTCATTCAGCGCATTTGTGACATCGGACAGGTAACATATTTCTTGTATTTGCGGTGTTCAAGGGTAAGGTAACACGGATCAGATGATATAATGTTAAAATAATCCCACACATGAAAATTATGAAAGAAATTTAAAATGTTCTCCTCTACACCCCCTATCAGTAGCTAAAATATCAGGTATACAACTTCGAGCTAGTTTTCGAGTTATGAGTTTTTAAAGTTGACTACTTTAACATGGAAAACTCAAACTTCCATGTTAAATTAGTCAACTTTAAAAATTCATAACTCAAAAAGTAGCTTGAATTTGTATACCTGATATTTTAGCTACTGATAAGGGGTGTAGAGGAGAACATTTTAAATTTCTTTCATAATTTTCATTTGTGGGATTATTTTAACATTGGGTCAGCTGATCCGTGTTACCTTACCCTTGAACAAAACATAATCAAGGAATTTTTTGTCCAACACATTGTAAGTGGATAGTTTTTTTTTTTTTATCACACAAGAAAATATGTTGTCATCATTATTATTTTTTTAGCTTTTTAACTGAACCATAGTATAGGGTACTGGCCACAATTAAGATTAAGTGACTGAATTTAACCTCCCGGCTCTTCGTGAACCCTACTTTTGTGGGTCCCTTCCAAACCAGGGCGGCCATGGCCTAAGCAATCCATCTCAGCATTCGCCTGGTTGTAACTGAGGAAACCATGGAAACCTAAGTCAGGATGGTTGACAATTGATGGAGGATGTCATCAATCACCTCCCGGATGTACGAGTGGGTGTTCTTTAGCAACCGCCACTTGTGAAAAGTCATCATTATTGCACAGAATTGTAGTAAGGCAAATGGCTCATTATTTCTGATGAGGAAAAATAAACGCTTCAAGTTATCTGCTTTGTGATGATCATTTGTGTTGCTAAGGTCCATCTTGCACTTGAAAATGGAGCAAACTTTTTTTTTTTTAACTTTTCTGTAAATGAATGACATAAAAAGATCTAAATCTTGCACTATCCACTGTATTTTTCAGCTTGGCGCGACGTCAAGGAAAGGAATTTTCCCTAAAATTTTTTTTATTTAGTGAAAAAACAAATTTATTTATTTATTTTTTACAGATGTTTGAATAGGATGGTGGGAACATGGGAACACCTAAAAATCAGCTCACTTAAAACCTCTATGTACAGTAAAAACTTATTAACTGCTCTGTAGTGTAGTGGTTAGTACCCCTGGCTCTGGTCCGAGAGGTCCCCAGTTTGATTCCCGAACACGGCAGACTTTTCGTGACTTGGGATGGGTGTGACTGATTACTAGATTATGGAGTTGGTAAGAGGAAGGCAGCTTACGGCTGTCTATACTCCGCTGCCCTGCAGTCTTGCACTGCAGGCTGCAGTCTGCACAGATCTGGTAGTAGGAGCCCTGAAGAGTGCAGAAAAGAGTTCTTGGAGCCTGGTAAGCCCCAGCATGGTCGCAAGATAACTCTTACTAACAAGGCTAAACCACACCAGAAAGGATAAAATGGTGTCAAGGGTATTAACTTTTAACTTATTATTATGTAAAGTCAAGAGACCCATAAAAGTAGATTACCTTATATCAAATAGTTGATATAAAAAAAGTTAATTTCCCTGAAGCCATTTTACCCTTTCGGGTGTGGCCAGGTCGATATTTAGCCTTGTCAGTAAGAGTTATCTTGCGACCATGCTAGGGCTTACCAGGCTCCCAGAACTCTTTCCTGCACTCTTCAGGGCTCCTACTACCAGATCTGTGCAGCCTGCAGTGGCAGTGCAATACTGCAGAGTATAGACAGCCGTAAGCTGCCTTCCTCCTACCAACTCCATAATCTAGTAATCAGTCACACCGATCTCAAGTCATTAAAAGTCTGCTGGGTTTTGGGAATTGAACCGGGGACCTCTCGAACCAAAGTCAAGTGCTCTAACCGCTACACTACAGGTCAGATAAACATTGTATCAAGTATTACTTATATAGAGTTTTTTTCTGTTCCCACAATGCTAAATATTTTTTACGAGACCTTTACTATAAATCAAGTTTTACCAAACAACAAGTTGCATAATAATGAAACTAATTTTACTGTACGTACTTTTACAGGGCTAAATGTCATATTTTCCAAATTAAAATCTTATTGAACCCAACTGTATCTTGTGCAAGTTAGAATGCATCAAGGTTACATGACATCATACCCTTTACTGGGTAAGCTGGAAGTATTATATGCCACTGATTTTTTTTTTTTAGATTTTTTAGAGGCCTTATTGGTTGTACAATGGCAAACTTGGATTACGTCAAGATATAAAAACAAACCAAAATCAAAGACTGACACAAAAAATAACAACAAACAGCAACAAAAAAAAAAAAAAAAAAAAAAAAAAAAAAAAAAAAAAAAAAAAAAAAACAATACATGTACATAATGTAAATAAGAAGCAACACTTATTGATGCATCTCTCTGTATATTTCCAATAATGAACAATAAAAATAGTTTCTGATCTTTAAAATACATGAAAATTAAGAATAGCCATAACTTTGCACACACATCACATGATGCCCCATATCCCTTGCAGGATATGGGGACTTTTTTTTTTTTTTTACAAGGTTACACCCCTAAGAGCTTACGGCGGGGTAATGGGTAGGGATAAGGTAGGGAAAGGATGGTGGCCACGGCCTGTTACGCGTCCCAGCATTCGCTGAGGTGAGACTGAGGGAACGGTGGAAAACCTGTCAGGACGGACACCTCTACTTTTTCTCAATGGACCAAAGCGATGTCCAAAGCCTGGGGAACCACACACAAGTGCATCACTGCACTGGGTGGAAAGCGAAACGAATTTACCCCAGGGAGGGAGCAGCGTATTTTTTACTTGAAACGGTTACCCATGCAAGTACTAACCACACTCGACATTGCTTGACTTGGGTGATCTAACGAGAACCGGTAAATGCACTGCGCCAAGCTTGACCTCATCGTTGCTGCTATATTAAATATTGAGGCTTCATGTTAGCTGATTTTTCGCTGTTCCCACCGTACTATGATGTAAAAAAAAAGTGAATTCGTTTTTTCAGTCCTTTACGGTACGTGAGTTCTAACTAAAAAATACAGTGGACAATGCAAGATTTAGATTTTTTACGTAATTTTAACCGAGAAAAGTTAAAAACAAACACTTTTCTTCATTTTCAAGTGCAAGAAGGACCTAAGTGAGCATCACAATGCGTACTTACTTGAAGCGTCTATAGAGGCTTACTAGACCCAACTAGGACATGTTACTAACGATTTACCCTGCCAATCAGACTTTAGGATTAATTTAGACACTGACTCACATAGACAATGTACTTATTCCCTTCATTAAGGGTAAGATATCACTAAACATAGATTGTTGTAGTCCCATTTGATTAACATGTAAACCTTAGCAACCTCATAATATATATATATATATATATATTTTTAGAGACAGTTCTTACTGTTAGCACCAAAAAAATGTAGAAAAAATTTCTAAACCATCGCTAGATTTGATTTTTTTTTAAATTATTTTTTTAAATTTTCAGTATAGGGCTTTCCCATGGAGACCTAAACTAATAAATTAATTTAAAAAAATGAGATCGAGCGATTGCTTTGAAATTTTTTCTACATTTTTTTGTTGCTAAGAACTGTCTCTAAAAAAAATTCAGAATTATTATGAGGTTGCTAAGGTTTACATGTTAATCAAATGGGACTACAACCATCGATGTTTCGTGTTATCTTACCTTTAACTTCTGTCATATTTTTACAGAACATATCTGATCTGACCCTTCATCTTGGTCCTGGACGTCCTGTGAATGCCGACCTCTTGAAGGGCATGCTGGGAGGACTTACCAACCTGACCTCCCTCAAGTTAAAGGGAGATGAGGTTGACAACTCTACCCTGGCCACAATTGGATCATCATGTCTTCAGCTCAGGTGAGATTCAGATTTTCTATTATTTAAAAGGGTAAGGTAACACGACCAATGTTAAAACAAAAATCCTGCATATGAAAATTATGAACAAAAATTTAAAATGTTCTCCTCTACATACCCTATCAGTAGCTAAAATGTCATGTATACAAATTCAAGCTACTTTTTAATTTATAAATTTTTAAAGTTGACAAATTTAACTACTTTAACATTGAGAAATGGACCTTCCATGTTAAATTAGTCATCTTTAAAAATTGATACAGTAAAAACTTGTTATTACCTCAAGTCAAGGGACCCTGAAAATTGGGTTTACCTTATATCGAGTATACCTGCAATACTAATTATTATTTTTTTACGGGACCTTTACTCCGTTACTCAATATAGAGTTTTTACCTTATAACAAGTTACGTAATAACAAGTTTTTACTGTAACTTAAAAAGTAGCTAGAATTTGTACACCTGATATTTTAGCTACTGAGAGGGGGTGTAGAGGAGAACATTTTACTTATTTATATTTTTATAATTTTCATTTTTGCGATTTTTATTATTATTATTCTTAACATTGGGCGAGTTACCTTCCCCTTAAGTGCTCTTTCTATTTAACTCGGTTAAAAATTGTAGTTACAAAAATCAAAATTGATTCACAGAGAAACAATTTAAATTTTTTATTTCAACTCCTGCTTTCACTTTTCATAGAAAACATTATGGAGTTGGTATAGGAAGAAGGCCGCTTATGGCTGTCTATACTTCGCTGCCCTGCAGTCTTGCACTGTGACTGCAGGCTGCACAAATCTGGTAGTAGGAGCCCAAAAGAGTACAGGAAAGGGTTCAGGGAGCCTGGTATGCCCCGAGATTACTCTACATAGTTTTGACGCTCCGCATCAGCCCCCTTAAATACTACAAGATTAGCAGAGAACTTAGAACTCCATATCAATCGGTGGCATGACAATTTTGAAGAGGATCAGTTCTATCAGTTTTGAGAAAACTGAGGTAGAAGTTTAACATTGGCCTTATGGACGGACACCGGAAATGGAGCTATTGTGACATAGCAAGAAAATTTGCGGCCAATGAATGGTTGCACTGGGGGCATACATGACCAAAATGTGTCAATTGCCCCAAAATATCAACCAACCAACCAGGAACTATTGTGAGGAAACCGCCCCCTTGAATCTGCTGAAACCGTAAGCGATTAAGTTTTAGTGCGTTCTTGAAGTTTTAAAATTTATTTCATATGATTCTACAGAAATTTCCTTTGACTCGCAAAGTAACTGAGGTCAATCGTTAACAATATTCCTCAGCTTTTAAGAAAGCTAGAAAAATTTTAATAATATATTTTGATGCCCTCTGTTATTTTCTGCAATAAAAAATACCAAGCAGGTTTCTTATTAACACAATAATTATATATGAACTCTTACAGTGAATGGACTGCTCAGCAATCTTTTTCATTTGCCCCATGGGCTCTTTTTATTATTTTGACTTGTACATTGTAATATAAGTATGTTTGTGGCCATGAAAAAGATATAAGTATGTTTGTGGCCATGAAAAAGATAATAAAATAAAAAGTTAATGCCCTTGACACCATTTTACCCTTTCGGGTGTGGCCAGGCCGATATTTAGCGTTGTCAGTAAGAGTTATCTTGCGACCATGCTGGGGCTTACCATGCTCCCAGAACCCTTTCCTGCACTCTTCTGGGCTCCTACTACCAGATCTGTGCAGCCTGCAGTGGCAGTGCAATACTGCAGGGCAGCGGAGTATAGACAGCCGTAAGCTGCCTTCCTCCTACCAACTCCTTCATATAGAGCTGATTTCTGTTTATGTTTACGTGAGGCGGGAGAGGGGTATCCCTTTACAAACACATTGCGAAGGGTGCGCAGAAGGGAAGGAAAAGAGAAAGTTTTGGCAGGCCAGGTTATACAGTGAGCATAGGCAAAATGACAAAAAAAAAAATAAAAATTACTTTTAAGGGTAAGGTAACGCCACCAATGTTAAAAAAAATCCCTCACACAAAAATTCTGAAAAAAATTTAAAATGTTCTCCTCTACACCCCCTATCAGTAACTAAAATATCAGGTATACAAATACGATCTAGTTTTTGAGTTATGAATTTTTAAAGTTGACTAATTTAACATGGAAGTAATGATCTTGCGACCATGCTAGGGCTTACCAGGCTCCCAGAACTCTTTCCTGCACTCTTCAGGGCTCCTACTACCAGATCTGTGCAGCCTGCAGTGGCAGTGCAATACTGCAGAGTATAGACAGCCGTAAGCTGCCTTCCTCCTACCAACTCCATAATCTAGTAATCAGTCACACCGATCTCAAGTCATTAAAAGTCTGCTGGGTTTTGGGAATTGAACCGGGGACCTCTCGAACCAAAGTCAAGTGCTCTAACCGCTACACTACAGGTCAGATAAACATTGTATCAAGTATTACTTATATAGAGTTTTTTCTGTTCCCACAATGCTAAATATTTTTTACGAGACCTTTACTATAAATCAAGTTTTACCAAACAACAAGTTGCATAATAATGAAACTAATTTTACTGTACGTACTTTTACAGGGCTAAATGTCATATTTTCCAAATTAAAATCTTATTGAACCCAACTGTATCTTGTGCAAGTTAGAATGCATCAAGGTTACATGACATCATACCCTTTACTGGGTAAGCTGGAAGTATTATATGCCACTGATTTTTTTTTTTTAGATTTTTTAGAGGCCTTATTGGTTGTACAATGGCAAACTTGGATTACGTCAAGATATAAAAACAAACCAAAATCAAAGACTGACACAAAAAATAACAACAAACAGCAACAAAAAAAAAAGAAAAAAAAAAAAAAAAAAAAAAAAAAAAAAAAACAATACATGTACATAATGTAAATAAGAAGCAACACTTATTGATGCATCTCTCTGTATATTTCCAATAATGAACAATAAAAATAGTTTCTGATCTTTAAAATACATGAAAATTAAGAATAGCCATAACTTTGCACACACATCACATGATGCCCCATATCCCTTGCAGGATATGGGGACTTTTTTTTTTTTTTTACAAGGTTACACCCCTAAGAGCTTACGGCGGGGTAATGGGTAGGGATAAGGTAGGGAAAGGATGGTGGCCACGGCCTGTTACGCGTCCCAGCATTCGCTGAGGTGAGACTGAGGGAACGGTGGAAAACCTGTCAGGACGGACACCTCTACTTTTTCTCAATGGACCAAAGCGATGTCCAAAGCCTGGGGAACCACACACAAGTGCATCACTGCACTGGGTGGAAAGCGAAACGAATTTACCCCAGGGAGGGAGCAGCGTATTTTTTACTTGAAACGGTTACCCATGCAAGTACTAACCACACTCGACATTGCTTGACTTGGGTGATCTAACGAGAACCGGTAAATGCACTGCGCCAAGCTTGACCTCATCGTTGCTGCTATATTAAATATTGAGGCTTCATGTTAGCTGATTTTTCGCTGTTCCCACCGTACTATGATGTAAAAAAAAAGTGAATTCGTTTTTTCAGTCCTTTACGGTACGTGAGTTCTAACTAAAAAATACAGTGGACAATGCAAGATTTAGATTTTTTACGTAATTTTAACCGAGAAAAGTTAAAAACAAACACTTTTCTTCATTTTCAAGTGCAAGAAGGACCTAAGTGAGCATCACAATGCGTACTTACTTGAAGCGTCTATAGAGGCTTACTAGACCCAACTAGGACATGTTACTAACGATTTACCCTGCCAATCAGACTTTAGGATTAATTTAGACACTGACTCACATAGACAATGTACTTATTCCCTTCATTAAGGGTAAGATAACACTAAACATAGATTGTTGTAGTCCCATTTGATTAACATGTAAACCTTAGCAACCTCATAATATATATATATATATATATATTTTTAGAGACAGTTCTTACTGTTAGCACCAAAAAAATGTAGAAAAAATTTCTAAACCATCGCTAGATTTGATTTTTTTTAAATTATTTTTTTAAATTTTCAGTATAGGGCTTTCCCATGGAGACCTAAACTAATAAATTAATTTAAAAAAATGAGATCGAGCGATTGCTTTGAAATTTTTTCTACATTTTTTTGTTGCTAAGAACTGTCTCTAAAAAAAATTCAGAATTATTATGAGGTTGCTAAGGTTTACATGTTAATCAAATGGGACTACAACCATCGATGTTTCGTGTTATCTTACCTTTAACTTCTGTCATATTTTTACAGAACATATCTGATCTGACCCTTCATCTTGGTCCTGGACGTCCTGTGAATGCCGACCTCTTGAAGGGCATGCTGGGAGGACTTACCAACCTGACCTCCCTCAAGTTAAAGGGAGATGAGGTTGACAACTCTACCCTGGCCACAATTGGATCATCATGTCTTCAGCTCAGGTGAGATTCAGATTTTCTATTATTTAAAAGGGTAAGGTAACACGACCAATGTTAAAACAAAAATCCTGCATATGAAAATTATGAACAAAAATTTAAAATGTTCTCCTCTACATACCCTATCAGTAGCTAAAATGTCATGTATACAAATTCAAGCTACTTTTTAATTTATAAATTTTTAAAGTTGACAAATTTAACTACTTTAACATTGAGAAATGGACCTTCCATGTTAAATTAGTCATCTTTAAAAATTGATACAGTAAAAACTTGTTATTACCTCAAGTCAAGGGACCCTGAAAATTGGGTTTACCTTATATCGAGTATACCTGCAATACTAATTATTATTTTTTTACGGGACCTTTACTCCGTTACTCAATATAGAGTTTTTACCTTATAACAAGTTACGTAATAACAAGTTTTTACTGTAACTTAAAAAGTAGCTAGAATTTGTACACCTGATATTTTAGCTACTGAGAGGGGGTGTAGAGGAGAACATTTTACTTATTTATATTTTTATAATTTTCATTTTTGCGATTTTTATTATTATTATTCTTAACATTGGGCGAGTTACCTTCCCCTTAAGTGCTCTTTCTATTTAACTCGGTTAAAAATTGTAGTTACAAAAATCAAAATTGATTCACAGAGAAACAATTTAAATTTTTTATTTCAACTCCTGCTTTCACTTTTCATAGAAAACATTATGGAGTTGGTATAGGAAGAAGGCCGCTTATGGCTGTCTATACTTCGCTGCCCTGCAGTCTTGCACTGTGACTGCAGGCTGCACAAATCTGGTAGTAGGAGCCCAAAAGAGTACAGGAAAGGGTTCAGGGAGCCTGGTATGCCCCGAGATTACTCTACATAGTTTTGACGCTCCGCATCAGCCCCCTTAAATACTACAAGATTAGCAGAGAACTTAGAACTCCATATCAATCGGTGGCATGACAATTTTGAAGAGGATCAGTTCTATCAGTTTTGAGAAAACTGAGGTAGAAGTTTAACATTGGCCTTATGGACGGACACCGGAAATGGAGCTATTGTGACATAGCAAGAAAATTTGCGGCCAATGAATGGTTGCACTGGGGGCATACATGACCAAAATGTGTCAATTGCCCCAAAATATCAACCAACCAACCAGGAACTATTGTGAGGAAACCGCCCCCTTGAATCTGCTGAAACCGTAAGCGATTAAGTTTTAGTGCGTTCTTGAAGTTTTAAAATTTATTTCATATGATTCTACAGAAATTTCCTTTGACTCGCAAAGTAACTGAGGTCAATCGTTAACAATATTCCTCAGCTTTTAAGAAAGCTAGAAAAATTTTAATAATATATTTTGATGCCCTCTGTTATTTTCTGCAATAAAAAATACCAAGCAGGTTTCTTATTAACACAATAATTATATATGAACTCTTACAGTGAATGGACTGCTCAGCAATCTTTTTCATTTGCCCCATGGGCTCTTTTTATTATTTTGACTTGTACATTGTAATATAAGTATGTTTGTGGCCATGAAAAAGATATAAGTATGTTTGTGGCCATGAAAAAGATAATAAAATAAAAAGTTAATGCCCTTGACACCATTTTACCCTTTCGGGTGTGGCCAGGCCGATATTTAGCGTTGTCAGTAAGAGTTATCTTGCGACCATGCTGGGGCTTACCATGCTCCCAGAACCCTTTCCTGCACTCTTCTGGGCTCCTACTACCAGATCTGTGCAGCCTGCAGTGGCAGTGCAATACTGCAGGGCAGCGGAGTATAGACAGCCGTAAGCTGCCTTCCTCCTACCAACTCCTTCATATAGAGCTGATTTCTGTTTATGTTTACGTGAGGCGGGAGAGGGGTATCCCTTTACAAACACATTGCGAAGGGTGCGCAGAAGGGAAGGAAAAGAGAAAGTTTTGGCAGGCCAGGTTATACAGTGAGCATAGGCAAAATGACAAAAAAAAAAATAAAAATTACTTTTAAGGGTAAGGTAACGCCACCAATGTTAAAAAAAATCCCTCACACAAAAATTCTGAAAAAAATTTAAAATGTTCTCCTCTACACCCCCTATCAGTAACTAAAATATCAGGTATACAAATACGATCTAGTTTTTGAGTTATGAATTTTTAAAGTTGACTAATTTAACATGGAAGTTTCATTTCTCCATGTTAAAGTAGTCAACTTTATATCAACCTGATATTTTAGCTACTGATAGGGGGTGTAGAGGAGAACATTTAAAATTTTTTTCAGAATTTTTGTGTGAGGGATTTTTTTTTAACATTGGTGGCGTTACCTTACCCTTAACGGTTTTTTGGCTGTGAGATTTTTTTTATGAGTTCTATCAAGTACTGTTAAAGTATTATTAAAGTATTTAAACTTTATTTATTTTATTAAGTTAAGTAAAAAATTATTGCACACTTTGTTTATATGCTAGTCCGTACATTCTGGCCCTCCTCGCATGACGTCAGTGCAATACCCTCTATAGTAATCAGTCACACCCATCCCAAGTCACGAAAAGTCTTCCGTGTTTTGGAATTGAACCGGGGACCTCTCGGACGAGAGCCAGGGATACTAACCACTACACTATAGTAAAGTAAAATAAATGAAATATTTATTTTTATTTTGTTTTCCAGAGTGCTGATTCTAAGTTCTTGCAAGGTGAATGACGAAGGTCTTCGCTACCTGTACGACAGTGAGCTTCCTCTTGGAGAACATGGAGAGAAGTTCGGACAGTGCAAGAAGATGACACACCTGGACGTGGATATTTTTCATTGTGAAGTGACAATAGACGGGATGGTAGCTCTTCTCTCCAGCCTTCCTGATCTTGTTTACTTGATGTGTCAACATTTCTATGAGGTTGTTGCAAAGTTTGTTGAAACCAACACGGCACAATTAAAACTGCAGAATTTGAGATTACAATTTGGATGTGAGTTAAATAAGAATAGAAATATCTTGGCCAGTGTAATCTCAAAAGTACAAGACATTAGAAAACTGGAAATCTTGGATTCGAGACTTGAAAGTGTTGATGAGTTTCTCATGTTAGAACATGTGACTGATCTGAAAATTGGATATTTTCATAGTTCATGTCAATCAAAAACATTATCACTAATTACAAAATTTAGTCAGAATTTGACTAAACTTGAACTTATATTCTGGAATCAAGAAATTGACATTAGTATCATTGGATTTCATTGTAATCAATTAACAAAATTAAAATGGAATGCAAATTGTACAACAGAATCCAAATATAAACTACTTCCATTAATTCACTTTAATAAATTAAAGAAAGTAGAATTAAATACAATAATGAAGCTTGATTTTACCTTCTCTGATGATTCTATGAAATGTATCCTTGCTTCTCCATGTCTTGAAAAATTTAGTCTAATTTGGTCTGATATCTACTCAGTACCGGACAGTACTTTCAGTTGGCTCATAGAGGAGGCAAGGGCTCACGGAGAGGTATTCTCGAACCTCCGTGAGTTGGATTTAAATTGTGAAATTTCCTCTGTCAGAGCCAAGCAAATTCTGTGTGTGGCACCGAAACTGAAGATTTTCAAAGTTCATATATGTGCAAGTGTTGAAGATCTTGAAGATAATGTGAAGGAATTTATGAGACAAAATAACTTGAATCATTTTAAACTGAAAAGCAATTTTTAATGAGTACACTAGCATTATAAAATTTGCAACAGATTTGAGTTAAGGGTAAGGTAACACTTACAATGTTAAGAAAAAAGTCCCACGCATGAATATTATGAAAAAAAAAAATTAAATTGTTCTCCTTTACATCCCTTATCAGTAGCTAAAATATCAGGTATAAAAATTCATAACTAAAAAACTAGTTCAAATTTGTATACCTGATATTTTAGCTACTGATAGGAGATGTATAGGAGAACATTTTAAATTGCTTTCATAATTTTTATGTCATGGATTTTTTTTTATTTTTTTTTTTAACATTGGGCGTGTTAACTTACCCTTAGAGGAGGGGAACCGCTTCAGCTTTTATATTTTTATTATTGTACTCAAGAATTGAGTGCTATGGAGGGCAATTTGTAGACGGCTGAGGTAATAGTGCTGCTGGCTTACCCCGTAAAGGGTTATGGCGTTATGTTACGTATGTGTGTATATTTTATAAATAATGCAAAAAAAAAAATAATGTACCAAAAAAAATTTCATCACTTGTAAACGAGCACCGCACATTTTAAAAATCAACATCAACCGTTGAAATGGACAGAACAAATAGAAGACGGATGGCGATGAAAATTTTATTGGTACAATAATTTTTTTTAATATATAATCTTAAGCGGTTCCCCGGACCCAATTAAAAAAAGAAAAATTGTACATTGTAATTTATTTGTAGCAAATTTATTAATAAACTGATCGTGAAATTTGTGACAGACCAATATTGTATTGTCCCTTTTTCCATAATAATGAGCTACAGATATACTTATACCAAAGTCTTCTGCTCGTTGTTAGTAAACAAAGTATTGTTATGTAATGTCTGTCGCGTGAAAAGAAAAACATGGGACGGTTGTTGATTTACATGTTAACTTATGGAAATGACCGTTAATTATGAAGATGAAACGGTTGCCTAGCGCCAACAATGCCATTACGTTCTCTGCTCTAGTGGCAAAATTAGACACTACGTTGTCCTACGTTTAACAATGAAAAAGGCTTCATGCGACAGACATTATAAACAATGGTTTGTTACAAGCATTGCGAGTAGAAGACTTTGACTTATATATAGATATATGAGATATACTCACCACAATCTCGTTAAAATAAATAGCTATTTGTTATTTCAAGGGAGCACAAAATTGAGCATCATTTCATACGGATTTACTGCTCATATTGCACTGACATGAAATAGCACCTCATTATTGCAACAAGATGGTAGTAAGAAAGCTCATTATTCAGTGCGAGGGATAATATTATTATTATAGGTAATTATATAGGTAATATAATACTACCTGTTTGAAATTTTTATCTTTGCTTGTTGGATACAGCTTGTTATGTATTGTTAATTAAATCAAGTTTTTTTTCTAATCCTTGTAACTCCCTTAAAGTGGTACCAAAGTGAATACTTTTTTTACATATTCGGGCAGCTAAGAATATTATTCTAACATCCCTGTGTCTCAATATTTTCATACAATGCCTAGTTATTTTAAAATTAATTATTTAGTTTTAAAAGTGAGTTCAAAAGCCGTTGGTTGATTCAAGTCGTTACGCGCCCGCAGCAGCCGCTGATACGACGAAACTTTCCCTCAAATCATGGGAACCTCTCCTACCAACCCTTTCTTGTGGTATCAGCGGCTGCTGCGGCCGCGGGCATGCTTGAAACAACCAACGGTTATCAAACTCACTTTTGAAACTAAATAATTAATTGTAAGATAACTAAGCATTGTACGAAAATATTGAGCCACAGGGATGTTAGAATAATTCGTAGCTGCCCGAATATGTAAAAAAAGTATTCACTTTGGTACCCCTTTAAAATTGTGCTTCACAACGCAGTGATGTCATAGTCTCATAGTCATGAACCGTCTTTTCCTGTGCTTACGAGTATGTGTTGAATATTTACATGACATTACAGTGTCTTTACCCTTAATTTTGAGGATGTTATAGGGTTAAATATATTAACATTCCTCTATCTACAATCACAAAATAAAGAAAAACTTCGTGTAGGTTGTCTTGTACTGCCTACTACCCATAAAAACAAAACAACATTTTTTTTTTTTGTAAAAATTAATTATTTGGGAGAATGAGTGATGAACAAATTGCAAAACAGGTGTTTAAAGGTAGTGTACAAGGCATGAAAGGATTAGGTAGACCAAGAAAGGTTTGGTTGGATCTGATTGCAGAATGTTTGAAGAACAGAAGTGTTAAAAGTATGCTGTGTAAGAGAGTGTGCAGAAGGCAAAAGAGTGTTATGATTATTTCTGAAGCAAGTGGAGTATGCAAGAATGGAGTGCTTTGGAGGGCAATTTGTAGACGGCCGAGGTAATAATGCTGCTGGCTTACCCCGTAAAAAGGGATATGGTGCCATGTTATGTATGTATGTATTAATTTACTATTGTCTGCTAAAAATATATACTGTATATAAAAATAAAAAACTTTATAATATTTTATGATGGTCTAGGTATTACATTAAAGGAATTTGAATCAGGAATATATAGAGTAGTTGAAGTATATCGATGGTGTTCCGTCAAAAACGACTAACTAATTTACGCGCCCTCTCAAAAACGACTAACTCGTTTTATCGCGAGCCGAGATGGTCGGTTTTGCACTATGGGTTTCCAGGTATTAAAAAAATGTATACCTGGAAACCCATAGTGCAAAAGCGACCATCTCGGCTCGCGATAAAACAAGTTAGTCGTTTTTGAGAGGCCGCGATAAAATGATTTAGTCGTTTTTGACGGAACACCATCGATATATAGATTAATAGCGAAATATTTTAAAACTTTGTTTATCTTGCATATGTTTAAAACATTTAAATGATTTTGTAATATTTTCTTAATATATAATTATCATAAATTACATTTTTGTTGAAGTACACTAAAAGGGTGGCAATGTCTTTATTTTTTTCTTCATAAATTTGATTCTTTATTTTATGTGTGTGTATTATGTATGTATACATACTGCATGTGTATAAAACTAATTTGAATAAATAATTAATTTGTAATATATTAATTATATGCTGATATTTTTTATTGAATCAAGTACATTATCTCCTAGCTATGATATATTTTAAATTAATTTTTAATTTTAATATGTAAAGTGTAATTAAGGTATATTAATACCTATATATTAATGCAGGCCTGATGTACAGCCTGCATGATGCTGTGTTTTCGTAGGGAAAGGTAACACGAAACATTGATTGTTGTAGTCCCATTTGATTAACATGTAAACCTTAGCAACCTCATAATAATTCTGAATTTTTTTTTGAGAGACCGTTCTTGGCACCAAAAAAAAATGTAGACAAAATTTCAAAACAATCTTTCGATTCGATTTTTTTATATCAATTTATTAGTTTAGGTCTCCATGGGAAAGCCCTATACTGGAAATTTAAAAAATTAATTAAAAAAAATCAGATCGAATGATTGTTTTGAAATTTTTTCTACATTTTTTTGGTGCCAATTAAGGACTGTCTCTAAAAAAGAAAAACAGAATTATTATGACGTACCGTTGCTAAGGTTTTTACATGTTAATCAAATAGGACTCCAACAATCGATGTTTCATGTTATCTTACCATTAAATATGCATATCAACTTTTTCACTATGATATACAACTCAAGTAAATATCACTTTTTATACATAATGTCTGCAGATCTGCACATGCACTTTATAATCAAAGTTATGATAGAGAAACCACTACACAGCATGATAGAACTATAAATATATATATAGTCCAGGATAGACTTGATTTTAGGTCGGCAAAATTAGTTGCTAACTGAAACTTCGCCCATATGTTCATATGACCTACAGAGACCCACAGTAAAAAGTCCCGTCACGTCCCCCCTGGCCTTCATGGTCAAAACCGGGTTTGTCCCGGATAAAATGTGATTTCCAAAATTATTTTTTTTCTCTGCAACTATCTGTCTGAATCATATAAATAAGGTGTCTATGGAAAGCTAATATTATAAAGAACACGATAAAAATGTTTTTAACAATTTTTTTTATAATAAAATATCAAAATTTATAATATCAATCAAATATGCAAATTAAAATTAATTTCAATGTCAAATTACGCACAAACTATTAACAATATTGATTTTGAAGTTATCTTAAAAGTGAATGATAATTTAAATACAAATAGAATACATCAAGCAGAAACTAGTTATCTTGATAAACGAAGAAGCGGCAGCGTTTTCCCCGCGAAGAAAGCAGAGCCATCGGTTGTTAAAGGGGGCGTGGCGGGGCATCTGAAACAACATATAGAGGTCCTCGGGTATGTTTTTTTTTTTTGTGCGTTTCGTCACGTTATTTTTAATTTTAAGGAACATTCATTATAAATATTACAAACGAACTAAGATATGAAATACAGTGATATATAATATATTATGCTATAAAAATAACGTGTGCGGAAAAACTTTAAATTCATTTTGTAAATATTTTGAATTAAGTAACAATTATTGATGTTTTGTGGATACTGATTTTTGTAACAACTAGTATTTAAATTATTCATAGTTCTATGCTTGAATCATTATAAATTTTAAATCTTCCGTAAAATGGATATTCAAATCGATTATTATTTATAAGTTGACGTTCAAAAAATTACTCACCATACGAGCTATAAGTGGTCATCGTCAGTGGTGATGAGCGGGGGTGAGTTGCTGCAGTCAAGTCCTTGGCACGATGAACACAGCGTACCGCAGTGGAGCCCAGTGCGACGGCAGCTGCATTTACTCGTTGTGCATCCTGATTTGCATCCGCAGCTTATCATGTGCAGGACCCATTGTGGAGCTGGCCCCAGTAGCACAGCAACGTGGCTACCACGTGGTAGCCACGTTGCACAATGGTTGCCAATTGGTTGCCAGGCAACGTGGCTGCCACGTGGCGGATGTCCCATTCGGAGAACCTGAGGCAACGTGGAGGCGGGCAACGGTTTGGCAACCAATTTATTTTATGGTCAAAAAATAACTAGAAGCAGTCACCCATCTAACTACTTACCTTAACCTGCGTTGCTGAACTTCGGTAATCACTGTTGATCATATACTTACCATTACACCGCTTCGTCTTTCTTAATAAATTGAAGGTATATAAAATCAATAAAAGTTATGGGAAAATGACCAGGGTGCATTTCAATGTAATGTCATACAAATTTCGACCCTAGGGTAAAATTTGATGGCGGTTTTATTGGTGACCCTTAAATTTGCGACCCTTTGACCCTTAAGGGTCAAACGACCCCTAAAAATTTTTTTTTCAGAAAAAATGCAAAATTGAAATTAGTAATGTCCTTAATTATTTATAGAGCTTTAATTCACACATTTTAAGGGTCGACCCTTGGGGTCTAGCAAGGGTCATTTTTAAAAGAATACAAAAATATATTTTATTAAATGTGACAAAAACCATGATGACTACAGGTTCAGCATTAAGTATTTTTGAGGAAGTTATCATAATGACCCCTTAAGGGTCGACCCCTAAAATATAATAGTAAAATTTAATTATTTTTTAACTTTTTTTTTATTTCAAAAAATTAGTATGCTTTGCTGACATTGTTTTTAATTTTTTTTAATATGAACCTTTCAGGGGTCGACCCTTGATATTTTTCAATTTAACACAAATTTTTAAATAAATTCTGGCAAAAACTACGAGGACTACAGTTTTATGGAGCACTGTGTGTATTTGATGATGTAACCATTATAATGACCCTTTAGGGGTCGACCCCTAATTTCTGAGAGTTAATAGAAATTTTGATTTTTTAATATTTTTTTCATATTATTAATTTTAACATGCGTTTCTGACTTAAATTTTATTGTGACCCTTTCAGGGGTCGACCCTTTTTTTTTCGAAAGAAATGTTTTAATATGGGCTTTCAATTAAATCTTCTCATTAATTACCTCAAATATTAGGTTAAAATCAATAAAATATTAATTTCATAAATTCAAATGCAATATATATTATGTAGCATGATGGGTACTTAATTCTCCATATTATGCCACAATGGTGGCTAAGGAGACGTTTTTGGGCGATTCGTTGCCAATATGTTGCAGCGTGCAACAATAATGCAACGGTTTCATGAAATGGTTGCAACAACGTTGCGTATGTAACCACCACGCAACATTGTCATAGAATATCCTTGTTCTTAATAAATTGTAAAAAATTGTAGTGAAAAATACCATTTAGGTATTCAAATTACATTTCAAGAGCAATTTTGGAAAAAAATATTGGTTGCCAAATCGTTGCCAATTGGTGGAGCGTCTCTAAAGCAACGGTTGGCAACTAATTTGCAACCATGTCTCCACCAATGTGCTACTGGGGGGATTTTCCACGACCAAATTTGGTACGAGGTGGTCATCACGTTCTAGCCAGCCCCATTCAGTTGGAGGAAGATGGTTTCCGAGCCAAGCTTGAACTTGATGATATACACGAAAAGAATGCTGAGCTGCTGAAGGGCTTGTGGGAGGTAGACTGGCGATCTCAAACGTCGAACTTAGCGATTGTCGCCCAATTGTTCTAACATACGTATTATAACGCATGTCATTAAGACATTTTACTGATGGTGGGGCATTATATAACTTTAACAGAAATTTTTCACCAGCTTTTCTTATTGCATCGTGTGTAGCTAAAGGTTCTGTAAACACTGAAACTGCAACTCGAAGGTCTTTATTCTGCTTTAAGATATTTAAAGCCTTCACCTTTCCCATTCCATATATTGCTGACGTTGTGTCACATCCAGTCACAGCATGACAAAATAATAAACATTTCCTAACATCTCTGATATGTCGTCTCACAGCTGATATATCCAGTATATTGTCCTTTTTTCCGTCTTTCGCCGGCTGCAGTAGAGTGATGTGACTGCGGCGTTTCGCGTGCTGGGTCAGTAGCACCAACACGTCAGTGTCCTCGGACACCACGGTCACATGCTCAGGCTTCAATGAAAGCTCGATCGCAGTCATGACGATGAGATAATCAGCGTCATCTTCTGCATGATACACAGTGAAACCTTTGGTTTTCAAGTGTTGAGCCAGGCCGAGGATAAACCTCTGTTTATTTTTATCATTTGATAAAAATTCTGCCTTTGTTAATTTTGAATCAGATTGCAACATATCATTTTCAAATACTATTTCCGGGACATTGCGACCACCTTTCCGGTGCTTCCGCTCACAACTTTTGGTGCTCATTTTTCCATAAGCATCAAACACTACCCTGCAGTGTTCACCATAATGCTGCAATAAATATTTCTCATATCCAGTGTAAATTTGATTATAAGTTGACTTTGGTGGCCAAAAAACACGGTGAATTAAATGACCTCCATCAATTACAAATGTTGTATTCTCAGAGAGAAACGTAATGCATTTTTCATTTACAATATGAGGTGTAAGTGCTGACTTTTTTGGTTTCCTAAGGTCATCACCATTGTCACTCAATGACGTAGGGTGTCGGGAGAGTTCATGACCAATTGATTCTTTCCTTTTCTTCTCACTGGTCGCAGCACATACAATTCTATTGAGTAATTGTTGAGCTTTGATTGGCACAATTTCATCCCGAAGTTTGACACTAGAATTCACAAAGTCCAAGGTTTTAACTTTATTTTTACGTGACATTGTGACGTCAGCAAATGTTTTTCCTTGCATTAATTTCATAGATTCGATCCCTAACTCTTTAGCACGGTCACAGTTGGTACTTTTATCTGCACTAACACCAGACGCAATGGACACAAGATTTTCAAGACCAAGTTGCAGAGGATAGTGCGATGATAGCCAGTTCACCATTATATCAAGGTCTTTTTGGTCTCTCTTTTTGTTTGCATCTCGTAGGTCTTTGTGTTGCTCGCTGCTGCTCGATCGCGTGAAATTTGCAAATGTCTCAATAGCGTGAATAACACGTGCACATGCTGGTGCTGCTGCTATCCATTTGCCTGTAGTAGCTTCCGACGTGCCACGCCCCCTTGTAAGCCCGCCGCGTACTTTCATCGACTTCATTAAATTTTGCTCTATTGCCAAATCAGACCATACGCCCGCCCAGTGTTTGTCAGTACGTCGTACAGCAAAGTTTTCAGTGAAAAGTTGATAATCACCAGGACTTATTCGGTTTGGAAGATCAATCATTTCTTGGACGTATAAATGAGCAGATCGAGCGTAGTTCACGTGTGCGGCCGCATGAAAGTAAGGAAGCATTTCACGTACGCAATATAAATGAAGTTGCCAGTCACCAGAACGCTCAGCTCGAACATAAAGACGTATAAGTTCAACTAGCTCCCAATACTGTAACCACAGCTTGGCGGTGCGACTTGTTTCTGCAGCATTTTTCATGTGGTCTCGGAAAATTTTGACGAGCTGGTGTAATACAGAATGCGATTCAATCTCCTCGACACCAAGTTCTCCGTTCACCAAGGCTGTATGGAGACATAGCAGTTCATCTTGTAAATTGTTTGCAATACCAGATTTTTTAATTACAGATATGAATAAAGCATGTTGGGTTAATAAATGGGCACGATAAGCTCGAGAAAAGTGATGTCCAGTTAACATTTGTACTACACTGTGACTTGCATATATTGTCTCCCACAGTTCTTTGAGTCCACTTCCACCCATTATGGTACCCACCGAGCCCATAAATGACATAAGAAGGTGAAATCCGCCTAATCGAACGATAACTTTCGATATGTCAGAGCCGGTTTCTGCTGCTGCAACAATTTCCATTGACTTGTTATATAATGGGAGATCACATGTAAAGAAGCATGTGTCTTGGCCAAGCTTCCGGCATTGGTTGATGGAATATTCCATCGCTGAATACAACGCCAGGGGATTATTTGGGTCTAAATTTACAAAGGGGAGAGGAAGAATACAAGTCATTTCATAGTCTTTTGACCTCTGTAATGCCACTGACATGGTACCACCCCACCCTGTTTGTGGAGTATCATGTAACCAGTGTCCACTCATCCATAACATGTCCATGGCTATAGAAGGTACAAGCGTAGATGGCGGGAGGTGTTCACGGCGACTGAGGTCGTGTATCTTAATTTTTTCCAGTGCCCTTTTATTACTTTTGCAGCGTGTGGAAATTGGTATAAATCCAAATTTTCCCACCTCCTCGGCAGTAGGAGGGCACTCTGGTCTTGGTATTGCAGTGGGTAGCACGACGTGATTTGCTGGAGACACAAACTGCATGCCCCCTAACACGTGCAGGGTGTTGTGTCCGTCCAACGTACGAGTATTGTGGTCAGCGTTATCAAACGCGAACTGAATAAAGGATTGTGGAAGTATCTGAGGACCCGCACTACACGCAGCAGATGAGACAAATTTGTCTATTTCCTTGTACGACTCACACAATCCGAGAGATGATAAAATATCAATTAATTCTCTTGATCCAAATGCTCTATAAATATATACACCAAGACTCAGAAGAATTGCAGAGATGTATGATTGTGGCCTTGATGCTGACATAATTATATTACACACTGACACACACTTTCGTTTGCTAATGTCCGCAGCAGGTCTATTGACAGGAAGAATAATTGATTCAATAAGCAGTTTTAATAATTCAGGAATATCGTCCACACTACCAGTCATCATGTCCTTTTCTGATGGATAAATATTTTTATTAAAAGGTTTACTTTGAATTTGCAATTTCACTAACTCAGCAGCTCTTTTTATAATATATTTGTCTTCGCCGTCCTGTTCATTCATGTTTTTATTAATTTTCCACTGTTCTGATAACAGTTTTGCACTCACTTCCCGAAGACAAAGAACGCTTGGCTCACCTGGTGTGTTTGAAATAAAAAGTCTGTCACCAAAGTCATCTAATAGTTTTCTAATTAATTGTCTTTCGGAATAATTATCTATACTAGGATCATTTAAAAACATGGTAAATAGATTTTGCAGTTCTTTAACGGTATACTGGCAGTCTTCACAATTGTCCATAAAATTAAATAGTTTGTTATACGCAACAGGCCTTTTAACATCAACTGGACGACCACGGCGATCTGCTTGGAGGGGGGATTTAAAGAATGACGTGTGGCATTTGTTATGATAACGAGCCTCAGCAGCGACAAGATCATGAACACTACCCACTCTCTCTCTCACTATGTCCGCTGTATTGTCTGCGCGGTCATCACAGGTACTTAATACCCTTTGTTTAATTTCTAATGTTTGAACTCTTTTAACTGTACATCTGCGTACTTTTGTGGCATTTTCACCACAAAATATACACATTGTTTTAAAATAAAATTGGCTCCTAGCATTCCTTGTAACACATTTTTTGTTATCCTCATCACTGTGCACTTGGTTCGCATTGTATTTTATAATTGCTGCTTTTATATCTGAAGGACGCACGTAACTACTTCGACATTTTTTATGCAGTTTGATTCCTTCTTCATATTGCATAAATAGCCCATCTTTTCTTTGTTTACTACATGAAATTAAGTTAGGAAAACCTTTAGCTGTCACACACACAATATCTTCTTCATCTAACAAACTATTTTCACATATGACACAAATTTCTGATTCTTCTTCCATTGTTCTATGTACAAATAAATAACAGCACAACCAGCCTGCTCCTTGACTTCTCTTCGACTGAGAAAAACGGAAGTCAACCCCAAATACGGAGGGTACATGCAATAAACTTGTGTTTTTTTTCATGTTTATGTTTGTGCAAAAGTTAAGTGCCAGGACGATCGCGACTGCTGTATTTCTATACCTGCAAGACCCGACCGCACGCGCGTACAGAAAATTCAATTACCGTGCGGCGCGTTTATTATACTCCTGTAGAGATAGTATCATTAAAGATGCCGCATTCAAATAAGAAGTAGGAGAATGTTAAGATAATTATCTACAACTTTTAAGATAACTTCAAAATCAATATTGTTAATAGTTTGTGCGTAAATTGACATTAAAATTTATTTTAATTTGCATATTTGATTGATATTATAAATTTTGATATTTTATTATAAAAAAAAATTGTTAAAAACATTTTTATTGTGTTCTTTATAATATTAGCTTTCCATAGACACCTTATTTATATGATTCAGACAGATAGTTGCAGAGAAAAAAAATAATTTTGGAAATCACATTTTATCCGGGACAAACCCGGTTTTGACCATGAAGGCCAGGGGGGACGTGACGGGACTTTTTACTGTGGGTCTCTGTAGGTCATATGAACATATGGGCGAAGTTTCAGTTAGCAACTAATTTTGCCGACCCTCCCCATATACTTTTTCAAGTCTATCCTGGACTAATATGACTACACACACGGAATCATTTCTGCAGGTGCTTAAAAGCAGTGTAAAAAGCCAATATAAACTTATTATAGGCAAACAAAAAATTATAAAAATGCATTTCTCATGCTTAATATTAAATATTTGATAATAAATTATGTTGAAATTAAGTATTAACTTTATAACAATAAACTTTTGAAATTGTACCAATTTTTGTTTAATTTCTTATCTTACATTTATATTTTTCAATATCTTGAAAGTAAATCAGTTGGCAGGTAATTATCTATATTTATTCTAAGCACGGAGGGGAGGGGAAGTAGGGGGTGAAAACTGATTGATTGATGACGTCATGTCTATAAATTCGAGCACAAATTACATTAAGGGTAAGGTAACGCCACCAATGTTAAAAAAAATCCCTCTCACAAAAATTCTGAAAAAAATTTAAAATGTTCTCCTCTATACCCCCTATCAGTACCTAAAATATCAGGTATACAAATACGATCTAGTTTTTTAGTTATAAATTTTTAAAGTTGACTACTTTAACATGGAGAAATGAAACTCCCATGTTAAATTGGTCAACTTTAAAAATTCATAACTCAAAAACTAGATCGTATTTGTATACCTGATATTTTAGCTACTGATAGGGGGTGTAGAGGAGAACATTTTAAATTTTTTTCAGAATTTTTGTGAGAGGGATTTTTTTTAACATTGGTGGCGTTACCTTACCCTTAAATAATCATTGATATAATTTTTAGTACAAACTTTATTAGAAGTACGTGGTAAAAGTATTTGTTTAATTTTAAAATCCAGGAGGTAAACAATTTTAATAAATTCAGTATTTTTTGTCATGTAAAAGTCATGTTGGTAGCATATATATATTAATCAAGATCAAAGAATGTGCTAACTCGTTATCTCTGGATCAAAGATCAAATTAAGGACGTACCGTTCTTTGATAAAGATGGCATTGCAGTTTTATTAAATCGTATTGAACTGTAATTACTGAAGTCTTTATGTAATTTATTCAATTTTACTCAAGCCAGGATTATCGACAAAAGTGAGTGGTTTGGCACTGAACTAATACGTCAAGGTAAAGCTAAAGCATTTTTAAATTGTTTTACTATACTTTAATTTTAGTAATAAATGCCAAAAATCCGCCGCGGCTTTTTTTTAACATATATGCAACAGGTTAGGTAAGACTTTTGTTAATTCTTACATTCTCACGCGTGTTTTGAGAAGTACTTTATGCTTTTATATTTAGTGAAAAGTGTAAATATTTCCCTTGGCATTTTGGTAGCCAGAGGTGCGTCAATCGCAGAGCGGCTGCGATACAATTGATAATTGAGCCGAAGTATAGCGGTATCTTTCTACTTTCTTTGCGTAAGAACCTTGACTGCTACGCGGCAGGGGAGTGAGAGCAAACTACCTGCAAATAGCGCTTGATCGGGAGTGACAATATACAGGAAAGGGTGAAGAATTTCTGTAAACTCAGCATATTCATTACAGAATAATTTGACGTCACGTAACGCTCCCATTGATATTATACTGAAGAAAAAATGCGAAAAGGGTTCATGACGTCAAGTTATTTCTAAATGAATAATACAACTGTAGCAAGAATTAACGTGCATATGCCCTAAAATTAGGGCTGTAAATAACCGAGAAAAATGTTTAACCGGTGACCGTCAACTTTTAACCGGTTTTTAATCAAACCGAAGTTCGATTAAAAACCGCCCAGAATTCTGAAAATGTTTGATCGATTAAAAAAACGGTCTAATCTTTGTCGGTTAATTTTATTCGATCGGTTAATTATTTGAATTTATTTGATCGGTTAATTTAACCGAAACGGTTAACTCTGCGCCATCGATTATTTATTAATTGACAATTATCACGTTAAATTATGATAGATTTAATACAAATACCATTACTATTGCATACATTTAACTGAACATACAGAATATTCTTTTTCCTTCAAGGTTCAATGTAATAATAAAAAAGAAAATAACGATATAAAAGAGTTTTTAAAAGTTAATTTCTAACAGTTTAATCTGATACGGTATGCATAAACGTTCACCTAATGTATTAATTATTTTAAAAAGTACAAAAAGAAAAATACATTCATGCCGAAATAGTTATTATAAATTATTTTCTGCAAACAGACTGAATTAACTTATTAAAAACAAATTGTACGTGCTTTATTAGCAATCAGTGCCTTCAGTGCAATTATATTTTAATTTAACTGTGAAAATTTACTCACATTGCACGTGTCAATTATTTTTTTTTTGCATTTTTAAAAATTAATAAAAATAATTAACCGCAGTTTAAAGTGCTTAAAATTATGACACGGCTAGAAACGGTTGAAATTGACTATCGGTTAATTTTCAATTTTAATCGAAGTTCGGTTAAATGGTTAAATTAACCGTAACCTCGAGTAGAAGTGTTTTATGAAAACGATTAACCGTGGGGTTTTAACCGGACGATTAATCAACCGGTTAAAATTTACAGCCCTACCTAAAATATCTTTTAGAGAGATTCAATAGAGATAATAAAATTACCCTTATGTATATTATAATCACTCAAAACAAAAAATTTCTGCTGCTTCCGAGCTGAGTTGCAAAGCTAGACGGCCCGAGAGTATATATATAGGTCAGTTATCGTCGCATCTCTCATTCGAAAACACATGAAATATAATTTTAATGTAGCTAATACTCTAATATGTATTATTGCTCCAAAATTTGAATGAATTTATTATATTTTAAATTATTTAATTAAATTATATGGGTAGTAAACGTGCTAGAACAGTGGGAAAAGGAAGAAAAGCAATTTTCATGGTAATAAAAATAAAAAATAAATAAAATAACATGTTGAAATTAAATCAAACTTTTAATTCTTTCAATTCTCCTACATATATAGCAGTCTTAAATTATTATTTTATTTTAAATAATTAATAGTCAAGAATTACACGTTTTAGTTAAAAAAAAATAATTAGTACAGCCTTCTAAACAAAATTGTGTACAGGATTATGCGTTTGAACCCCATAGTAAATTATTTAAATAAATAATTATGTTAAGAATAATAGAGAATATTCATTATCCAAGAAATATGTATAAAAGCGGGTAAATAATGTAAAATTTGAATTCTAATAAAAGTAATAATTTTCTTCACATATATATATATATTTTTTTTCATATAGAGGGGATTGCGCTGACGTCATGCGAGGAGGGCCAGAATGCGCGGACTTGCATATAAACAAAGTGTGCAATAAATTTTCTCATAACCAGAGTCTTCTGCGCGCAATGTTTCTAACAAAACATTGTTCACAGGGCTATTCTCCTATAATAGAGGGTATACGCGCCACTGTCTGGCTTATGGCGCTAAATACTGAATTCTGATTGGCTTAAAAGTGGTCATTTGGAATTGCTCTGATTGGCCAAAACAAAGTTGTTGATTTTTTTCTAATTGGCTGAAATTTTAATTGTTGAAAATTTTCGAGCGATATCATTGGTTAAAGAATGTCCACTTTTCAACCAATCAGAGAGCTGCAATAAAAAAACACTTTGCTTGCCCATATTTTAATTTAAAAAAATACTTTTACGCCATAAAAATTATTTAAAAAATCATAAATGGTAGAAAATAGTGTTATAAATTGTTATATTATATTTATTTCAAAAATATTAATTATTTATACAGGGACCAAGCGCAAATTTTCAACAATAGGAATTTGCAACTGAAAAAATCAACAAATTCTGATCATCCAATCAGAAGCGTCCAACTTTTAATGCTTTAAAATCAATGATTTCACAAAGTGAATGTCTCCATCGTCTCAAAAATCGTTCTTTTCACCCTTTAAAACCCCTAGGTGCATTTGGTTAAGAATGTAAATCCTCTGGAGCTTCAGAAAAAGTATAAAATCGATTTTAACATTGAGTTACGTATCCCCAACAATGAAAATGTCCACTTTTTCTGATGCGCGTATACCCGATAACAATATATAGGAGAATAACCCTGATTGTTCAATGTCTGTCGCGTGGTGTAATTTTCGATTGTTGAACGCGAGAAAGGAAAAAAGTAAACAAACTCCGCTGTTTACAATTTTTTGCCGCTGGCGGCGCCACCAGCGAGCGGTAATTATCAAGGGAAGCATTATGGATAATATGAAAAACTAATAGAAATAATTAAAAAATTGAGGACATGTTTTCAAAAATCAAGTGAAATGGAAAAAAACATGCGCGGAAATTTTATAGAAAAAATTAAGAATTTTTGACGGTTTTTTATCATTGAAACGGTCGAAGAAATGTGGAGCGATTATAACCATGTTGTAGGTTTAATGTACATCATTTCTATGTTTCCAAGGGCTTGTAAGCTTTAAAATCTTTTAGCTAGCAGTTCTGACAGGACTTAGCTGCTCTGACCAGCCGCACCAGTGTCCATTTGTTGATTTATTTAAAAATAAAAAGCAATATAATAGGGTTTTAAAATTTTACCTTTGAATTTCTATACATACTGAAGATATAGCAATATATAGCAGTAATTCGATAATCTACAAGTTTCTATCATGCTGTTAGACCTTAATACTGGAGTGACTAGAGGCCCGTCCAACATCTATGATTGCACAGAATCACATATAAGGCAATGAAACGCCAACCTCAGTCTGCGTCGTCTCTTCTATGTGCTAAAATTAGATAAAGTACCGTAATATTTGCTAATAATGAATTTTTACATTACCTGGATCAATGTAGTACAAAATTATTACATTTTTTTATACTTTGGTGTGGTATTTTAGAAGTTATCGTTACATTTAGGCATCAACTCGCGAATTTCCTATGTTAAACAATGGCGCATAGTCAACAAAAACCGCTCGCTAGTGGCGCCTCTGGTCACTCTGGCGGGCGCAAAATGGAACTAAAGCGTCACGCAATAATCGGACCACGCGACAGACATTGAACAAGGTTTTGTTAAAAACATTGCGCGCAGAAGACTCTGCTCATAACTTAATAAAATAAATCAAGTTTAAATACTTTAGTAACACACTTTACCATGCAGTACACGATAGAACTCGTAAAAAAATCTCACAGCCAAAAAGCTGTTAAGGGTACGGTAATGCCACCAATGTTAAAAAAATCCCTCACACAAAAATTCTGAAAAAAATTGAAAATGTTCTCTACACCTCCTAACAGTAGCTAAAATATCAGGTATACAAATTCGATCTAGTTTTTGAGTTATGAATTTTTAAAGTTGACTACTTTAACATGGAGAAATGGAAATCCCATGTTAAATTAGTCAACTTTAAAAATTCATAACTCAAAAACTAGATCGAATTTGTATACCTGATATTTTAGCTACTGATAGGGGGTGTAGAGCAGAACATTTTAACTTTGTTTCATAATTTTTGTGTGAGGGATTTTTTTTAACATTTGTGGCATTACCTTACCCTTAAGAGTATTTTTTATAATCTTTTTTCGTCATTTTGCCTATATGCTCACTGTATAATCTGGCCTGCCAAAACTTTCTCTTTTCCCTCCCTCCTGTGCCCCCTTCGCAATGCGTTAGTATAGGGAAACCCCTCTCGATCCCGCCTCACGTAAACATAAACAGAAATCAGCTCTATATTAATATAATGCAATTGCTCACTAATCATTCATAATTAAACAAAATGTAAATTTAAACGTAATGTAATTTGGTGGTATTTTATGTTAGAAATGTTTGGATATAAATGAGAAAGGAACATTTTACCATTTTTTTTTTATAATAATATTGCTTTTTTTTTTTTTTTTTTTTTTACATAAATAATTTAAGTATTTTTCAGCTTTACACAGAAAAAAAAGTTAAAAAAATATAGACCATGTTTATTATTTTAATAACATGTTGCCGTTTTAACTCAATAATAAATTATTTATTTAAATAATTTTGTAAAAAATGAATAGAGAATATTAATTATTCAGTAAATAAGTACAAAGGCGGATCGATTGATAATAATAATAATAATAACCATAACCGGTTATGGAGCCTGAGCTCTCCCTGCTGCCGCGGAGCTCAGAGTACCTAGGCAGCAAAATCTCGATCGGCAATGCTGGGGACTCTCATAGTTTAACAGCAGACGATGGGAGAATAAATGCAACGGTCCCTATAGCGCAATTGTCGGAGGTTGCGTGAAGGAGTCCCCGGATGGCCGGCTGCACCTAGTGGCGGGGAGGTCCGCGGGATCGGCCACCTTACCATCAGGGTGGTTTTGGAGGGAAGCAGGAGGCTGCACTCATTGGGGGGCATGGTCATCGGTGGATCTGAATCCTATTGGTTGGCGGCGGTGGGCCGATGGAACCGTGACTTACTTGACACAAGTCAGGAGTGGCTTTATCGGTGGAGGGGGGATGGGTAAATGTGGGTGGGGGGTGGGCGCGAGCGCTATGTGGCGTATTCACTGTGTGGGGGGAACTATGTTTCGTGTATGGTGACCAGCCGGCCGGCTCAGGGAGATGTGGTGCCAATATATCGTAGTGGCCCGTGCAGTCAGGAAGTAGTCCCCTAGGTCTGACCCTCGTATGACGAACGCTTCTCACGGATGTTTCGGTGAGGCAGCGGTCTGAATGGTGAGAGGCTTTCCAATGGGTGGGTGAAGCAAAGCTAATACCCGACACAACAGTGAACGGCGCTCGCGGACGGGGATTGTGGGTCGGGGGAGAGGGTGCAAAGCTCGGTCGCGGTGGGGCTGATGGTCACTGCGGTGACACTATTCGTACGTCATGCTCGGGGTAATAGACCCGGGTCCTACGGGTGTGATTCCGTGGAGGCTGGGTAACACCGTGGCCGAAAGTCTGGCACTCCGAAAAGGGCAAAAAAATAAATAAATAAATAAAATAATAATAATAATAATTTTATTTCGATTACTAGTTGTACAAGTCAACATTGATCACGTCATATACATTAATATTTACATCTCATCTATTGTCAATAAAAAACATTTACACATAAAAACACACTTCAATTTTCTGCATAAAATTACAATCAAATAGTACATACTAACAAGTTTCACTGAGGCAAAGTTCAGAAAGTTTTTTAGAAAAAAACATTTTAATGGAGTAAAATTCTTTCTTTAATGAGTACACATTTAAGCTTGGCTTTAAACATGCTGTCACTCTCTATATTTCTAATACATGCTGGCAAATAATCATAAATTTTCCCGGATTGATACAGTGGGCTTTTTTCTAAAAGAGCCGACTTATGGTTTATTATAACAGTTTTCTCCTTCTTTCTTGTTTTATAAGCATATGTTTTTGATACTCATACAATTCAGGATGTTGTCTTTTAAAAATTGCACAACTTAATACATACATACAGGGTAATGTAAGCATGTTTCTTTTTTTAAATGTGACACACAAGATTCTCCTTTTTTGAACCTTAACATTATTTTCTAAGGGCACGTTTATGGGCCACAAATAATCTGTTAATAGCTTGCCCGTTTGAACCGTAAAATATTAAGCCGATTGATAGGTGTGAATACACATATGCATAATAGATTGAAAACAACCCTAGTCGAAAAATAACAGTGCTAAGTGATATTTTGAGCAGTAGTCAAGTAGTTGACTACTTGACTACTGCTCAAATTATCACTTAGCACTCTTATTTTTCGACTAGAGGGAATGCTTCATATCTAGAGACACATGGTCCCTTATTGAATATAAAACAAAATTCCCTGAGTTTATTTTTTTTTACTATAGCTTCAACATGAATTTTTCCAATCCAAACTTTCATACAAATTAAAACCTAAAAACTTTGTGTGCTCTACTCTTTTTATAGCTTTATTTTTAATTCTAATATGATAACTATGATCTGGAATATTTCTGTTTGTGTGAAACTGCATGAAAACTGTTTTAAAATGAAAATTTTAATCATAATAAAAGCATATTATAGTGAGTGTGTGGGGCAGTGCGCTTAACTTGGTCTCGTCAGATCACCGAAATCAAGCAACGCCGAGCGGGGTTAGTAGTTGGATGGGTGATCATTTTTAACAAAAACTACTTTTCCAACCCAGGGGTAAATCGTTGCGCTTTTTCACTATATATGTGGTTCCCCTGGCTTTGGATCATTGCACTTCCGGTTCATTGACAAAAGCTGAACCGTTCATCCTGGCCAAGGTTTCCACATTTCCCTCAGTCCCAGGCAGATGCTGGGATGGATTTCAAGACCGTGCATGGCCACTGCGCCCCTGTTCCGGAAGAGCCCGCGAAACGCTAAGTTAGGGTTTTGGAATTTTTCGTGTTTCAAAACTTGGTGAGTTAGTAAGTAATAGATGTATCCAGTTAGGTTATATGATTAGAAAAAGATAATATTCTTTATTATTTATATATATATATATATATATATATATATATATATATATATATATATATATATATATATATATATATATATGTTGGCATCCGGACGTGAATTTGCTTCGGACGCGAAATTTTTGTACCCAACGCGTTGAGATCATTCGAAAATTCCAAGAAGCGAAATTCACGTTCGGAGCATCACAATTTTGATCCCAACGCGTTGGGCACTTCAGCAAAATTCACAACGGGTTGGGATCAAAATTATTTGATCCCAACGCGTTCGGAACAAACGAGAATGATCCCAACGCGTTGTGAACAATGTGAAACACGTCCAATGCGTTCGGAACAAAATTAAGATGTTTTTCAATGATTTCCATGACGCGAAATTGATGGCGAGAAAGCCAAACTCATTTAAATTTAAGAGAATAATAAGAGAATATAACGAAACCAATATTCAAAAGTTTAAACAATTCTTAAAGTTAACACACTGGAAGCATTTTTACCAACAAGAGTGTGGTGAAAAAATGTTTGATGAATACTTTAAATTTTTGAAAGGTGCTTTTCATACACATTTTCCATGTAAATGTAAGAAAATAAATTGTAACCCATTAAGAAAGAAATGGTACACACCTGGTTTGAAAAATAAAAGAAAACAAATACACAATTATCTATATAGGGGTTATAGGGATACACAATTATCATATAATTCACAAAAAGTTAAAAAAAATAAACAAACAATACATATAAATGAGTCTACTGGTTGCAAAAACCTCTAAAGACCAAATTTTCAAAAATGGTTTTATTATTGATACATATTCTTTAAAACACATTTTATTTGGTATAAAAAAATTGGGTTGCAGAAACCTCTTCTTCTCATGCTAAATGGGCTATAAAGCAGAAAGTTGGTTGCAAAAACCTCTACTTCCACGGCGGGAACGTTTAAAAATCACTTTTTTAAATTTTAAAAAATTCTACAACCCTCAATTATTTTTTGAGAATTTTTTGGTTGATGTATTCAGCTTCCTTAGGCCACGTTAGTATGGTTAGATACCTAGTTTGCCCAAAACTCGAAATTCATATTTTGATGGGTTCATGGGCCAAATTTTTAAGTTTTTCCAAAATGGAAAAGTTAAGTATCTGACTATACATTAATGATCTCCCTTAACCCAAATATTTTTTTAAAACAAATCCCAAAAAAATTTTGACACAGATATGGGCAGATTTTCAAAAAGTTAGTGGCAAAAACCTCTACTTCCATTTTTGAAAATTTCCCTAAATTTGGTTTTTGGTTGAATGGGCAAATTTTTGTTCTGAATCTTATTTTTTTGACCCAATCAACTCCCAATAAAAATTTCAAGTTGATATGTTAAGAAATAAGCTTGCTACAGTTTTTTGCCCATTACCTAAAAAGTGAAAACTGGATTTAGAGGTTTTTGCAACAAGTAGACTCAAATAAACAATATAAAAGAAGCATACGAAATAATAGAAGGGATTATTTGTATAAATTTGTTAATGAATCTGAAAAAAAGTCCAAAGCTGTATATATGGACAAAAATAGCTGTATTGTAAAAATTTTACAATCTTGACGAATAATTTCAGAGTATCCTTGTATTTTTGTTATCCTATATATTCTATATAACGGGAATAGAGATGACAGAAGTGAAGAGACAATGCAACTCCCTTTGCTTGCTTGCTGTCCTCTCCACTCCTAGCAGATAGTGACCGCAGGTTCCGCCGGGTCAGCGAGTTCTATATCTCACACTTTTCTACCTGAACAACCATACTGCCAGCTCGCTCTACAGCCCATTAGTTATTAAGGAACTTCGCCACACCCTGTCGTCTTAAAAAGTTTCTATTTACACAAGTTTGTGGGTGACGTCGTAAAATATATTTGATATCCAGGTATATATTAGTGATAAAAAGAGAAGCAGCATCGACTGACCATTACTTTACAAATACAATAAACATCTTTTCTGATGTAATATAAACAATGTAAATTTTTTTACAACCTCCTTAGGTACATCAAAAAACGACTTTCCCTTAACATGATCACTGCCATCTATGAGTGACGCTGCAACTTCTTGTTACGTCAAAGTATTTAGAAACGAAATAATGTGTTGCGAAGATGGGGAGAAAATTTTGTGAACTGAGAGTTAGGTATGAAAGAAGATAAAAAGTTAATATTTCCCAATGCCAAAATGTGTTATATATCTTCTAGTCGCTTCAGTGCATTTTTTTTACTGTAGCACTTCTAAATTCCAAGGACAAGCAAGATAATGAGGGAGTTTTGTGACGTCATACCGTGATTGGTTGTCTTAAAATAGGTGCGATCTGTTCCAATTGCTACAAGTTGCAGCGTTACCCACAGCGTGCATTATAATGGAAGTGGTCTATCAACGTACCTTTATTACCGACCATTCTGACTGAGGTTCCTAGGTTCCCCCAGTTAAATTTGACAAAAGATGATAACTTTGCCTTGGCCGCAAGACCTTAGCCACTCTCCTCTCTTTTACTCTCTCAATGTAAGAATGGACCTGACCACCGTAAATAAGACCTTTTTTATCTTTCAAACGAGACAAACTTTATGAAATATATCTATTTAGATGAAGAACCTAGAGAAATATAAAAAATGATGCTGCAAAGTGCAGTAATGTCATAGTCATATAAATTTCTTAACAATCAAGTCAGTTTAGGGAAACATGTAGAATGTATTTTCCCCTAAGAAGAGGTATCCGGAAATCATTCAAAGCGTTCTTTATACCTGTTTAATACATGTGCGTCATCTTTATTCTAACTAATTTCAATATTTTTTTAAATTGTCGCATCATAAAAAATGATTCAGCAATCACGCTAGATCTTCTAAAGTGCAGGAGGAGAAAGAGGAGTAGTGGGGGTCAGTTAACTGATTGGTCATGAGTCATATGACATAGTAGTGAACAGACTAACCACTACACATACTTTTACTGCAAAACATATCACACAATAAATTAACAACGTAACTATTTTCTCTCTCGCTAACGTAAAATAAACAATAACGAAATATGTCATAATGACATGCAGATTTTCTTCAAATTAATTATGTAGACTGTTCTGTCATGTTTAATTTTGTACAAAATTGTTTAAGTAAAATGAATCTAATTAATTTACAGGATAGAACATGGGTCCGAAAAGGAAAGCCTCTTCGCCGAACACAAAACAGGTCGCAAAGCAACAAAGCACACAGCCGCCTGCAACCCTGCCTGTAATGCCAGCTAATGTGCCACCATCCATATCACCAAACGTACCAGTAAATTTGCCATCAAATGTACCACCATACCCGTATGTGCCACCAAATATGTCATCATTCGAACCACAAAATGTACCACCATCAATACCACCAAACGTACCTGCTCATGTGCCACCAAAGGTGCCATCATGCGTGCCCGGAAACTCTCAATTGCAAGCAAATAAGGTAAGGATTTTAAAAAATAAAGCCATATTAACACCCATTTTTTAAGAAAAAAAAATAAGAAGAATTAAAAAAATGCTAAATATGAGTTTTTTGTTCCTGGATAAAATTTTTCAGAGCCAAGTCACATGAAGCCGTTCAAATTAATTTATTAAAATTAACTGAATTTCAGTTGGTTGGTTGGTATTTAGGGGCCATTGACACATTTTGGTCATGCATGCCCTCAATACCCATTATTGAATTTCAATGAACTGGTCATTTCATTGTTGCACTCAACATGTAATTGCTTCATATTATTCAAAGAAATTACAGTTGAAAAAGAAAGAATTTTAAAGAGTTATTCGCAATAACTCCAAGACTAATCTAGAAACCATCCCTCTATGACAAAATATCAACCATGAATAATCTTGACAAAATGGTAAAGCAATTTATTAGTATAAATTCCACCTATATACAAAAACATAATATCCTACTTGCTTTATATACATTTGTTCGCTAGATAATATTTAATTTAGAGCAGAATTAAAATTACTCCTTGAATTATACTGTTTTCAGTTGTCAAAACTCTCCCAATGGTCGCTTAAAAACCAAAGTCGCAATGGTTGAACAAAACATTGTTTATAATATCCGTCGCATGTTAAACATGGGATGATCAGAGAACGTAATGGCATTGTTGGCGCTAAGCAACCATTTCATCTTCGTAATTAACAGTCATTTTCCAAAATTTAACATGTAAATCAAGAACCGTCCCATGTTTTTCCTTTCATGCGACAGACATTACAAAACAATACTTTGTTTACTAACAACGAACAGAAGACTTAGGTTCAAACGTGAAACTTTTACTTTGTATTTTCATTTTGACTGCTATAAAAAGAAAAAATAATCTGATGAAGCAGCGCCCACTGCTAGGGGTCGCAAAAGACATTTTTTTCAGATGTGTTCCATGTATCTTGATTTGTATAAAAATCTTTCAGAAGATGCATACATGCATTTTAATAAATAATACGGTATTCATGTAGATGAGGCGCAACGTTTTCAAGATGATTGCTAATACAAAATTACAGTATTTTAAAATATATACGCAACATGGCACCAAATCCCTTTACGGCAGCATTATTACCTCGGCCTTCTACAAATTGCTCTCAACAACACTCGATTCTTGCATGCTTAACTTTCTTCCAAAACAATGTGTTTAAAAGTGTTTTCATGTTAAATTTTTTCAGTATTTGCATGTTCGGAGCACAGATTTTTACTATCATAAATCCTAAATTTGATTTTTTTAACTACTTCTTAGTGCTACATCATATAGTTTTAACTAAAATTGTGTAATTTGTATTAAAATTGAACAAATTATCATTAATAAAATCATGTCTCGCTCCCTCATGTGCAATCTAAATAATTTGAGTATTCAGAGACTAAATTTTTTTCATGTTTTCAGGCGACGTTCAAGAAAGGTGGGGGGGCTGATCGAATACACGGTGATCGCTACCACGAGTGCCTTGCCATGCTGATTCTCCTTCACGCACTAGGAGAGAACATCAACATCAAGCTTGCACTTGAGTATGGACCTGCTGGCAAGTTTGACGATATCTACTTGCAGGTACTGGACTCGGACAACCATGTGGTAATTGAACATATCTACATGCAACTGAAACACAGCTTGGAAAGTGGCAAGCCTTGTGACCTGAAAGTTATTTAAAGATATCCTAAAAACAGAAGCAACTGAAAAAATTATGAACCTTGCAGAAGAGCAGACAAACACTTCTTGTGTTATCATCACAAACAAAATTGTCTCTGATCCTTCATCATCATCCAAAAATATAACTGACGACATGTTGTCTAGATGCCAACATGATATTTTACAAAAACTGACCGGTGCAAATACTCTGTATGAAATGAATGAGAACCCTAAGTGGGAGAAAGATCTGAAAGAATTGCCACATGAATGTCACAAATTTTTAGTTAAGAACTTGAAATTTTCGTTAGGACATCCTGGAGTTGATGAACTTAAAGATCTTGTAAACAAAGAGCTTGAGAATATCTGCGGATATAAGAAAAATGATAAAAATAATTTGCATGCCAGAATGTTGGTCTGGATACAACAGAACCTGGAATCCGGTGATTTTATTGGTAAAGCAATGGTTGAAGATTTCATTGAAAATGTTATCAAGAAAGACCCAATTTACACTGTTCCAAGAAATCCAGTTCCATCTTTTCATGGGAGAGAACTAGAGCTGGAGAAAGCTAAATCAATTCTCTCAGAGAAAAGTGGGAAACAACCAATTGACGTAGTTATCACTGGCACAGCAGGCGTGGGCAAGACGGAACTTGCTGTGAGTATTGCAGACAAAATGAAGCCAGATTTCCAACACATTTTGTGGATTCAGGCTGAGACTGATGATACTGTGAAGAGTTCTTTCCGAAAACTGGCGGAACGACTAGGTCTCATAGAACGTGGGAATAAGATTCAAGACCAAGACTATGAATATATTATAGAAGAAGTCTTTCTTATTTTTGGAAAAGAACATAATAAGTGCATCTTCATTTATGACAATGTGGTGAGCTTTAAAATTTTAAAGAAATATTTACCCCCACCCTCCCTCCCTTCTACACACCCAATATACACAATTGTGACATCGCAGTCAAAGGAATGTAATTCAAACAAACATCTGCATCTAGAATGTTTTGAGTTGAAAGAAGCGGCAGATTTCTTGATAAAAGAGGTCAACCAAATTGAAAAGTGTCAACTTAAATGCACACTTACAGAATGTGAGAAGATTGCCGGATTACTGGGTTGTTTACCATTGGCACTTCAAATGGCAGTGTCCTACATCAATGAACAATGTGAGCTACCAGGAGGTAAAAAATATCAACTTACAAATTTCCTTACTGTTCTCAGAGAAAACATTAAAAAATTGACGGATGCACTTCCAGATGGCATGGACGTAGAATATTCACAGAAAATCAGCGCCATGTGGAACATGGCTACAAATAGTGTTCAGTCTAACGATGAGTACGGTGAACTAGCCCTGAGAATTCTCCACATTTTAGCATTTACTGGACCAGACAATATTCCTTTAAAAATATTCTATCCTCTATCAAGTAGTGATGATAATGAAGATGTCCGTAAAGCTCTTTTATTACTTAAGAAGAATTCACTTATCAATTATGACGAAGAAGAACTTGGGTCAGTTCATAGACTTTTGCAAGAAGTCACCCGTCAAAAACTCCAAGAAAATAATACAACCAGAGAGGTTTTAATGGACGTGACAAACTTACTGGAGCAAGATGTAAAAGTTCCTGAATTGTGGCCACATTTTGGTTCAGGTAATTGTGAATCTCATGCTACGACTGTATGGAGTTACTTAAAAGATGAAGAAAATATTGTTAAAGAGTTAAGCTTATTGGCTCTGACTCTAACTAGTAATGTCTCTTCTGATGTTGGTCTCAGTATCCTGGAACCACACATGGCCACATGGGAGAACTACCTAGGCTGGGGTAGTGAACGTCACTTTAAGCTGCTTCAGGAGTATATTTGGAGGCTCAAATGTGAGATACGGTTATGCAAGGCAGTCAGCAAGTGTGAAGAAGTGATCGAGAAGTTGTCTGATGACCTGAAATCACTGAAGGATTATGAAAAGATTTTACGGTGGAAAGCCAACTGTCTTTTAGATCTCGGCAGATATGATGATGCTGAGACAGCTTATATTGAACTGTGGGAGATCATGAAAAAAAAATATGGAGTGATTGGAAAAGAGTTGCGTCTTCTAATAGTGCCGGCATTGAAACTGTACATGCTTGAAAAACGTAGGTTATTGAATTTATACGTTAAGGTATTAAAATTATCAGATAAGGCAACACAGTTTAAATTTTGTGCAAAAATTTTCATAGATTTGACAATTTTCAGCAACAAAGACATTGACATTATCCCTCAAAATGAAATATCTGCTGAATATCGGGAGTCCAATGATCTCCTACACACCTCCGTTGATGAGAATGCTGTAGAGAAAACACATGACATTCCATCTGAATGTAATATTTTAAATACAGCATTTGATCTACTTGACAAGTTGTATGCTGCTCTCCAGTTACCTTTTGATGAGGAAACAATGATCAAACTGTTTTTAGAGGCATACCAATTTCTAGGAACCAAAGACATTAATGATTATGAAAGTTTTTTTCTTGAGTGCTTCTACAAGATTGATGAGTTGTCACGGAGGCTTGAAATATCACCGTGATTGTTTTCTTTAGCCATTTTCATAATCATCTGTGTCATCGTCATCAACTTTGTTATTTCTTATATATGCTAGTTCCTCTTGGGCATATTTATGTATAATGTATATATAAGCTAAATTGTGATTAAATTAATTGTTGATAATTTCAGAATATATAATATTTGAAAAAAAAAATCAATTATATTTTATCGCCTCAGAATGCGAATTACTAAACTACAAAGACAGAAATGGAAATTTGACGCTCAAAACGTAATGAAAAGAGATGTTGAGTAACATAAAACTTTTTTGTAGTTATGTGATTTGCATTCTTAAAGGCGGCAATTTGTAAACTTTTTAAATGGTTTATAATGTATATGTTACCACCAAAAACCTAATTCGGGCAAAAGCCGAAAAAAATGAGCAAAACTAGTTTTGAGCATCAAGTTAAGCTCAAAACCCGAAATAATCGATTACTTCGGGTTTTGAGCTTAACTTGATGCTTAAAAATAGTTTTGCTCAAGTCGAAATGAGCAAAACCCGATGAAGACTTTTACATCAGCTTTTGTTCATTCCCATTTGAACAAAACTAGTTTTGCGTATCAAGTTATGATCAAAACTTGAAGTAAGATCTTATTTCGGGTTTTGAGCAAAATTTGAACAAAACTGGTTTTGATCATTTTTCAAAGGGGCATTCACAAAGCATTAAGGCCACAATTAAGGCTCAATAATTTAAGACCAGAAATTTTGGGTCTAAAAAACACGTCTAAAATCAAGCTTTAAACTATCGAGCCTGAAATGTGGCCTTAAGACTTTGTGAATGCCCCTTTTAATTTTTTATTTTGTGACAGCTGTTCTTTACTTTTTATTTATTATTTTCTTCGGAATAATATATTTTTTTTTTACTTATTCTTTGCTGTAGTTATTCAAATATTTTATTTTAAATATTAATTAATTATAATGGGTTTTTTTAATTATTTATTTATTAATTATTTAAATATTTATTAATTTATTTATTGTTGCATTTATTTATTTGTTGCTATTTGTTTGATTGAATAAAAGTTTTAATTAATTGGTTGGTATTTTGGGGCAATTGAAACATTTTCGTCATGTATGCCCCTTAATAAAAGCTTAAATTTCTCCAATTTTTCCCTTAATTCGCCTAATTCTGCGAACGGGCCGGGCCGGGCCTAGCTTTTTCTCGAAATTTCAAAAGTGATTTTTGTTGTTGTTGTTGTTGTTGTTGTTGTTGTTGTTGTTGTTGTTGTTGTTGTTGTTGTTGTTGTTGTTGTTATTTTGCTAAGGAAAGAGGAAGAAGGGACCCAAATAAGCAAAAAAAAAAAAAACTTTTAAAACGACTTTTTCTTAGTTTTATAATGGGTTGTAAAGCACTAAAATAAAAAGGCGAGCTGCATGAGGTTGAACTACGGACGGACCATGGGCCGGGGGCCGCACTGTGAAGCAGTCTTCACTGGCCCGGGCCGGGCCTAGCAACCATCCGAACGGACCGGGCCGGGTCGGGCCTTTTGAAAATCCGGCCAGTGCAGACCTCTATAAAGAACTATCTGTCAACCCTTTTCGTTGTGGGTGGCCAAAGAGGGCTTCATATGGTGAACGCTTAATTCCACTCAAGTTCAAAATTTAAAATAAATTGTCTTTGAAAAATGAGCAAAACTAGTTTTGCTCAAATTTTGCTCAAAAGATGAAATAAAATCTTACTTCGAGTTTTGAGCTTAACTTGATGCTCAAAACTAGTTTTGCTCAAACGGAAACGCGCAAAACTCGATGTAAAAGTCTCCGTCGGGTTTTGCTCACTTGGATTTGAGCAAAACTAGTTTTGAGCATAAAGTTAAGCTCAAAACCCGAAATAATCGATTACTTCGGGTTTTGAGCTTAACTTGATGCTCAAAACTAGTTTTGATCATTTTTTTCGGCTTTTGCCCGAATTCGGTTTTTGGTGGTAACATAATATACATAATCATATGTAATGAAGGAGTTATAAAATGAATATTTTTATTTTCGCAATATTTTTTTATAAGTATATTGTTGTAATTTCATACTTTTTGTGCTACTAATAATAAAATTTCCATTATTTCTTCTCATTATATGAATTATAAATTAGCAAAATTTCAGTGTTAATTTCATAGATTTTATTTCCTTTTTAACTTGAAAATACCACATCCTGTTTTTGTTCATAAACAATGAAATCTTGAATTGTGTTACTTAATATTAGCAAAGGAAAATGGTGGGGGTTTGTGACAGTATTTGTCGTTTTTTTTTTTTTTTTTTTTTTAATTTCAGTAAGAAAAAAGTTAAGGATAAGATAACAACACCAATGTTAAAAAAAATCCCTCATAAGAAATTCTGAAAAAAAAAATGTTCTCCACTACACTCCCTTTCAGTAGCTAAAATAACAGGCCATACAAATACGATGTCATAGCTTTTTAGTTATGAATTTTTATATTTGACTAATATAACATTGAAGTTTCATTTCTCTATGTTAAGGTGGAGATAACACCGAACAGCTGTTCGACGTACTCTCCTTTGATTAGCATGTAAACCTTAGAAAACACACAAAAATCCTGAATTTTTTATGAGAGACAGATATTAGTGCTTAAGGGCCATAGAAAAAATTTCAAAACAATTTAACGAGCCGGGTTTTTAATTATTTTTTTTTAATTTTCAGCAAAGGGCTTTCCCATAGAGGGACAAACAAAAAATTTAATTTATAAAAATCGGCTCGTTTAATGGTTTTGAAACTTTTTCTATGGCTTTTAGGCGCTTATGTCTGCCTGTCAAATTTTTTTTAGAATTTTTGTGAATGTGCTAAGATTTACATGTTAATCAAATGAAAGTACGTCGAACAGCTGTAAGCGTTGTCTTTCCCTTAGTTAGTCAACTTTAAAAATTTATGAATGAAAAACAAGATCGTATTTGCATACCTGATATTTTATCTACTGGTGTGATAAGGGTATGTAGAGGGGAGCATTTTAATTATTTTCAGAATTTTTGGGTGAGGGATCCTTTTTAACATTGATCTTACATTAATTATCTTACATTAAATTAAGAAAAAAGTTAAAAAAATATATAAATTTTAGAAAAGGATTTACACCTATAATTAACGATTGTTTTGCCCCTATATAATATGTGTATATAGTCTTAGGAGTTGCTAATTCACTTTAAAAATTATAGCCAACCTACTTTTCAATATGACATAATTATTCTGCAAAAAATAAAAATAATTAGAAGTATAGTTGGACTATTTTTTAGAAATGCAAATGTAGTCCATGAGAAATTAATTAGAAATCAGGCGGCCATTTGTCAAATCAGCATTTCATTCAACTATAATATTGGTATATCTCTAAAACTGGACTGAAGAATTACTTTTTTTTTTACTTCAGAGTGTGAACTGTCATTATTTTGTTGCCTAAATTTTATATTTTTTATCATAAAAATACACCATAGTGACATTAATCCCTTAATAAGGCAAGTACTTATATTTCCATTATCCCCTTGCCTACAAATTATTACTGGATAATCTACTTTTAGGAGAGGTAGCATTCTTATTTATTAATAATAAAAAAACATGGTACATTTTTTATCCCTATTCATGAATCCCTTCATTAATTATAAGGTTAAAAGTTAACAGAGATGAGTTGATCGACGCACGTATATGTTATAGTCCCATAAATATTTGATTAAATGTAAACCTCTATCGATCATGTAATTATAGTCCGGGATTTTATTAAAATAATATATAATTTTATCCGAGACCCTACAGAGACCTCCGTGTCTTATTATGGCCAGGGATCAAATTACTAATTATAGGACTGAGAATAATTTAATAACCCCTTGTCAGCATGGATTTTTAAAAAATCGCTCCACTGATACTGCCATGTTTGATCTCCTAAGTTATGTTCATTCAGCATTGAACCAAAACCTATTCTGCCTTGTTATATTTTTTGATTTGTCAAAAGCTTTTGACAGTTTAAATAAAAATGTTATTCTTCATAAGTTTGATAACATTGGAATTGAAGAAAATAGTCGAAATTTAATAGATTCTTATTTGACAGATCGGCAACAATATGTCGAGGTTAATGCTATATTAGATGGACACTGTTCTTCTTTTATTTCTAATAAATTGCCAGTTAATTTAGGGGTGCCACAAGGAGGGAAGGTTTCTACGACCCTTTTTAACACTGGCACAAATGATTTACCTGAACATGTAACTAGTGCTGTCTTGGTTAAATATGCAGATGACGTCACAGCTATAGTTACGGCTGATTCTGAAGACGAACTTGTACGTAAAGCTAGATTAACTATAAACGAGATACTATCATGGTGTAATGATAATAGACTCATCCTTAACATAACTAAGACGGAGTTTATACAGTTTCACTCATCTCGTCAAATTCCAAGTCATAGTTACTTATTGCAAATTTGTAATGAAACCATTAAGAGAGCTGAGTCTGTTAAATTTCTTGGTCTGCATGTTAACGAGTGTTTAGATTGGAGTGTGCACGTAAACTCAGTATGCGAAAAGATCAATTCAGCAAATTTTATGTTGTATACTATCAGAAACCATGTATCAGTGGAAACTCTTTTAACTATTTATTATGCATATATTTACTCCCATTTGGCTTATGGTATTATTCACTGGGGAAGTAGTAAGGCAGCCCTACTAAATAGATGCTTTGTTTTGCAGAAACGAGCTCTCCGTACTATATTAAAGCTGCCCAAGGGACAGTCCTGTGTATCTCATTTTAGAAATCTAAATATGCTCACTGTTCCGTCTATTTACATCTTAAACTGTGCTTCATTTAAAAAATCCCACCCTAACCTTTATTTGCAGAATGATAATGTTCATAATTACAAAACCAGGAATAAATCCAATGTTGTTACAGACAAATTGAACTCTAATTTATACAAATCTTGTGCAATGTATCAAACGGCCAAAATATATGAATTTCTGCCAAAATGCCTAAAAGATATAAATGATTGTAAATTGTTCCGAAAGAAGCTAAAAAATGTCCTTATAAATAAAGAGTTCTATTCAGTTAAAGCTTTTGAGAGCAATAAATTTCCTGAGAGTATTGTATCCTTATGATTTAAAACCTGGTTCATATTTTTTGTTAATATTGTGGTTCATTTTTTTTATACTTATTTTTTTCCTTTGTTATATTTATAAAGTGTTGCGTATTGATGTTATGTATGTTTGTTAATATTAAGTTTTTTTGACATGAACATATGTTGTCTTGTACAATCGAAAAGGTTCGAATAAAGAAAATAAAAAATAAAAAAAATTTGATTAAAATTTCGCTGTTTCTGAGAGTTTGGCGCTGCTAAATGTTCGGCGTGGCGGCACGGTTCTTGCTGGATGAAATTGCCCGCGCAACCAGCTAAAACCTGCTGCCATGCCCGCTGTGATTCAGTGGTGCCGCCACCAGAGGCGGATCTAGCCCATGGCTCTGGATAACATGAAGTCCTGAATCTTCCGAAAACTTTACTTGAGTTATTGCCATACTAGAAAAAGAAGAACTTATTAAAGAATTGAATAAACTAAATGAAACACACTACAGCTAGAAATTGGAAATAAAAAGTTGAATTTATCAGCTGCACAGGTAGATAGTAGATACTATAGATTCCACTATTACACTTGACATATAAATCAAGCGAAATATGAACTTCCAAGTATTTTAACATTGTAGTCAACGACAAAATTAAATGAAGATGATAAATATCTTATAGTACTTGTAGGAAGTAGATCTAAAAACGTTAAGTCATTAAAAATTTTACCTTAAGCTATCATTTACACAAAAGGAACGAGAAATTGGGTGATGAAGACACAAACATACCACAAGTCAATATCAATTGTGAATTGTTAAATGACAACCAAATATTTGGAACTGTTAATATGAGGTATCGCTGTTAGAGAGAGGTGTTGATTATATTATATATATTTATATAGATATATAAATACATTATGAAAAACACTATATCATAGTATTTAATATAAAATAAAAAAAATCTTCTGATATTCAGTTACAAAGGAATTGGCACTTGATAAATAAAGATAATATGAAAAAAATATGATTTTTTATCAAGTTACAAATATACCAAATGTCCCATGTTATTCCTTCCCAGAAGCGAAAAGACCCTGTGCAAAGAAACATGCAGAATACAAGATAAAAAAAATCAATAAACATAATTTCAAATTTAGAGTTTGGAATAACCAAATAAAATTGTGTACTTTTTGATAAATTAAAGCCTGTATTACACGATGCAATTTTACAAACAATTTTTCCATACTAAAAAATATATTGTATGCAGTACTTAAATAAATTGTATAGTGTAATACAGGCTTAAGAGGAAAAAAAATTAATATTTCTTTTTTTTTTTACAGATGAATTGTAATGTGAAGTTTAGTAAAACATGTGAGTACAGAAAACAATAATGAGGGGAGGGAGGAAGTGCAGGTAAGAGGAAGGAAAGTATTACTAAATGGTATTGACACTACCCTTAGTTCTTTTAGAGTAACAAAAAAAGTTTTATAAATTATATACTTTTCAAAAAAATATTAACATTTTTTAAACTTTTAGTTACGTACCAAGCATCACTGTGATGATGAAAAAAATTTAACTTTTTGAATGAAATTTTATTTCAAAAGCGGTTCGTTTTAGTCTCCTTTTTACCTTATAATTTGTGTTATAAAAAATACCTTGGTAATCCTGATGTTTAAGATTTTAAAATGCAAATAAATCTTCATCCATACTTTGAACATGTCAAAACCACTCAGTACTATCCAGCGACCGCAAGGATTACCTCGGGAAATCTGCCATCCTCCCGTTTTGTTCCCTCTGAGTTCCCTGACATCATAACTTATTTCATCATAGTTTTTAGCAAAATCTTTTATTGGAGTCAATGCTCTGTTTCTTTTGACGCTGGTCTTTTATACCAATATATATTACTAATTTATTATGCAAAAGTGCCACATATACTTTGAAATAGTGTCTATTGATGCTTATAATATGTTAGCCCCAGCTTACATTTTATCTATATATCTTGCATGTATGTAATAATGTATCAGGTGTTATAATAAAATGAAATAAAAATAAAATAAATAAAAATTAAACATCTAACTCATTGTCTTTTAAAACGAATAATTCTAATTATAATGTAAAGTATTACTTAGAATGCTAAATAATGGATATATAATTTTATTTTATTTTAAAATAAATTAGTAATTGATTTAATATTTAGAATGATAATTGTCACATGTGTTATTATAATTAAGAATTTTAATTTTCGTCTTAACCTTAAGTCATACGTACGTACGTACATTATACATCTTTAAACGCAACGCGCCAACCTTATAGGCGTTCCTTTTATTCCCGCACCTAGCTCGCCTTTCTCTCTAACCAGAGCGAACTTGGAGTGCGTTCGAATTCACGGGCCAGCCCGGGCTGGCCCGGGCTGGGTAAAATGGCGGTGACCTTGGTCGCCTGGTATGAAACGTCATAATTTCGTCATAATTAGTTCCCAGTCTGTCCGCTAGGTCTCAGGCGCACTGTAGAGTCCGCCCGCGTCAGCCTGGGCCAGCCAGGAAGTGACGTCATGAGAGGAGGAAAAATGGCCGCCGGGCTGGCCCCACTTGACGACAAAAAACGCTTCAGCCCAGGCCAGCCCGGGCTGGCCCGTGAATTCAAACGCACTCTTGATTAGGAGGCCACAACACGACCGCGCCCACTTTTCAATAGCCGTCCTACTGAGCAGCAGGTTTGCGTGTAATCAAATGGGAGAGGGCTTCACTTTGGTCGCAGTTTACGACAATTACGCTGTATGCTAGAGTTTTCAAAATGAAACAAGTTTAACTCTAATACAGTTTAATCTTACTGGACAACCTTTTTTTTCACCCAAAAACAATATTAATACACTTAAATTAAACTTTTATGAACCCGACTTCTGCTACTTCTGTTACATCTGCGCATGCGCTGGCATGCGCGAAGTAATAAAAGTCAGTTTACTGGCGATGACGTCATATGAACATTGAAAGCCTTTCTTCATAGCGAGTGACTTTCACTTTACTTAATTGCATTTTCTATACTTTGTATATATCAAGTAAAGTTATTTACTACATCGAAAATAATGTATGAAAGTTGATTCAAGTACTTTTGTGTTTTCAATATTTCGTGACGTCATGATACATTACTAAAGCTTGGAAGATAGAACCAAGTTCCCGCCCTAACTTTACCGTCTTATATCTCAAGAAGTATGATATTTATGAACTAAATAAAATAATTAGCAAACGGGAGACTACATTGAAGTATTATTGCACTACAAGACACCTTCATTAATATCAAGTAAATATTTTAAAAAAAAAATATTTCCTCCCGATTACATTGCATGTTATTTTTTAAATTCCGGACGGCTAATGTCTCGACAGATGACGATCGCGCCGGCTGGGTTTTGGCCTCCTACTCAAGTACGCTCTGCTCTAACCTTATCACGTCACTCGCTTTCCAAAAATATATTACACTTGACGTATTTAACAGGTGCTGAAATCTTTATACTGTGTGTAATTCGTTTCAGTAATATATATAACGTGTGAATTAATCATAATCTATAATTTATAAAATAGATTCCTTTCCAATAGTAATATAAAAAATATTATTAAAATTTTTTAAATATATATCAATAAGAATAAAGAAATGAATAGATCACATTAAAATCATTGTCTTCTATTTTATTAATATAACCCCAATGATTAAATTTATGACTTAAATGTAAATGAAAATAGGTGAAAACTGTACAATTTTTTTTTTCATTTCTTCTTTCAAATATTAATGAATAAAAATATTGTTATAATATCTATGTTATAATTATTCAATTGATGATGCCTACAGTTAATAGAGGCTTCAAGTCAGCTGATTTTGCAGTGTTCCCACCGTCGCATCCAAATATATGTAAAACAAAACTCGAAATCGCTTTTTTGGCATTAAATATATTTTTTATTATATATAATATATTTAATATATGACATTATTACTTTTATGTTCATTTTTTTTATTTCTATTGATTCATTATCAGAACACCTCTAAATGGGGGGTGGGGGAGGAGACGTTTTCAAGTTAATTGCTTTAATAGTTACTGAGAAAAATTCAAATTTTGTAACATGGAGTCTTATGGTGAAAATTTTCCCGCCGGGGAACACTTGTAGCCTCTATTACAAATAAACGCTTTGTTTTCAGTTTTCATGGTAAAAAGTTAGTTCCTTTAATCCTAGCTTATCACAGCTCTGTGTGTTGTACCGACAACACCACAAAAATTGCCTATACACGGGCTCTATTGGTGACGTCATAAAATACGTTTGGAATCGATGTATGAGTGATAGAAGAAAGCAGCATCAAATGACCGGTTTAATCAATCAACATAATTAGCAGATACATTACACATCATTGCCGATGATACCATCCAAGTATAAAAAACAAAATCGCCCACTGTCAGTTTACATTAGAGAGACAGAGACAGACAGAGAGAATCAAAGCTGCCAAGCAAACAAATGGCTAAAATCAACGAGATAACACATTGCACTACATGGCATTGTAGCTCTGTGATAAGGCAGTAGGATATTCAACTTTGTTAGTAAATTACTTTTTCCTGCAAAGGGTGTATTCATATTGAAAGTATTTTTGATTTCACTTTTCAAATTTTTTCCTTTGCCAATGTTTGATGTAAAATCTTTTTGTATGTAGAATGTTGCGATGGTCACTTAGGGTTCGTGCACGTCAATAACACTTGCATGTACTGTACCACTCTTTTCCTCAGGTGAACTGAGACTGTGAGGAAGAGAGCGGTTGACTCTCGAAACGTAGTGATATGTGTAGTACGTACATGCAAGTGTTAGTGACGTGCACGAACACTAAATGACCATCGCAACATACTACACACAGAAGGATTATATCGAACACCGGCAAAGGTAAAAGTCCGAAAAGTGAAATAAATAATACTTTCAATATTCAACTTTGTGCTGTGGCATCTAAGGACTATTGTTGTTCTAATTTATTTGCAACTATTAAGGCGGATTCACATATGGCGATTTTTATCTGGCAACGCGAAGCGAATAATGCGCATTTGCTGTAACACCCACTGGTGGCCATATTTGGCGATTAAAAAAAGAGCATTACAATTAACGGGATTTCGCTGCCGCGGCGCAACCTGGCGAATTCGCTTGCCGCATAGGATTTCACAGCTTGTGTGACAAAATCGCGTCGCATCGCTGTTGTCGTCATCTGAATCCGCCTTTATACATTCAGCATATTCGCATGAGTTAAAAAATATACCGCTCTAAACTTTTTTTTTTTTTTTTATTCGTACATTCATATATTTATAATTTATATAAAATGTAGAGGGTGTTAATGACAGAACTCCATTTATAATGATTATAAGTATGGTTAATTTAGAGTATGAAGAATGAATCAAAACATAGGTTTCATCGACATCTCTGCCTATGAGTGTACATATTACGTCATGTCGGGAATTCAATGTTATTAGCAGGCGGTAGGGGAAGTGAGGGGAAGGATCAGCTGACTCACAAGTAAGTGTGAGAGGAGGTATTACTTGGCGGAAATTTTGAAACAACATTCTATATGCCATACCAGAGACCCTACAGAGACCTCCGTGTCTTACGGCCAGCGATTTGATCAGAGTTTCGCTGTTTCTGAGAGTGGTGGCGCTGCTAAATGTTCGGCACGGCCCGGTTCTTGCTAACTAAAATTGTCGGCGCATCAGCGAGAACAGCGCCGTGCCGCTGCGATTCAGTGGCGCAATGAATTGCAATGAAATCATGTAAGCAGATAGCTCATTATTCGAATGAGGTACAATAATATGTATTAAATGTTATTGATACTTAGAATGTAACAAAAATATAAATTTAAATGTATGTTTCACATGGAAAATTCTACTTACGTGTTAATTGATTGTTTAATTGCAAAAGTTTCAATATATAATTACATAAATTAGCAGCAACAAATGATTAAATTATAAGTGATTATTGTAATATATTTACATTATTTTATTTTGCAGGTAGTTTATAATTTGAGAGAAATGAGTTAATTAATTTATTGATTAAGTTGCTTATAATTTATTTAATATATTGAATTTGGAATATTATTCAACAGATTAATATCCAGCATATTCCTAACAGTGTAAAACCAAGACAAACGTGAATAGCACCCATTATTTCTAATATTAAGTAGTCAAGAAGTTGAAAAAAGACGTAATCTCATCTTTTCACCTCTTTTTCCCTCTAAAATGGTGCAAAATAAGAGAAGAAAAGACGAATGGAGAGCATAATAACGAAGAAAATATGAAATTTATTTCAACTCGGACATGTTTTTTTAGAAAGCCAATACCCCCTTTTCTACACATCCTACCCCTCCCACTTCCCCTCTTCACTATGGGAGAGCATTGATCTTGAAATTGTTGAACTGCAGTACAAAGTAGGCAGCCGGCGCCAGTAGTCGCGACTGAAAACAGGTAAGCATTCTCTTACTATTGCCTGTGTTTGTGTAATACCAAGTTGGAATAAATTTCATCTTCTCTTCGCTATTAAGCTCTCATCTCGTCTTTTCTCCTCTTATTTTGCACCTTTTTAGAGGAAAAAATAGGTGAAAAGATGAGATTACGTATTTTTTCCTCTTCTTGAGCGTAATATGTTAACAATATTGTCTTTATTTCATCCTCACTTTAAGCGAAAAGGAAACAAGATGTGTTTTAGAGGTACAAAGATTACGTTTATACGTGTAAAAGATGAATTGAATTTTAAATAGAGGAGGAGATATAGTGACCCTTATGTTGTCAGAGTATAAGGACTACTTTTGTATTTACGATTATTGCACTTGCTGTATTCACTACAAACATTCGATAAGGTAGAGATAATTAGAATCAGCTGTTCGATGTAGTCCCCTTTGAATAACATAAATATATACCATAGTAAATTCACAAAAATTGTGAAAATTTTTTGAAGGCAGATATTAGTACTTAAAAGTCATACAAAAAATGTCAAAACGATTTAACAAGCCTTTTTTTTTATTATTATATTCAGCACAGGGCTTTCCCATGGAGAGATCCGACAAACAATAAAAAAAATGAAAATAATCGACTTGATTTATATGGCTTTTAAGCATTACAATCTGCCTCTCAAAAATATTTCAGAATTTTTGTGAATTTGCTAAGGTTTGCATGTTAATCAAAGAGGATTACGTCGAGCAGCTGATTCGTATTATCTCAACCTTATACTCCTATGAATATTTTAAAACAGAAATATAATATTAGTGAGTTTTATTATTTAAACTTTTATGAAATGAAATTATATATGATTATAATTCAGAATAATATTACAAGCATATAAGTAAAAAAACAAAAAAAAATAAGTAAAAAGTGTTTTAGTGATATTTATTATGATGCTTATTTTTTTGGAATTGAAAATATTAAAATATTTTATTTCTTTTTTTGTAATTATCCCATGCAGATATTAGTAACATATTTAGCTAAAATAAATCGACATTATTTTAAACAAAATAATTATATAGTATTTCCATACCAGCGCAGTATTTTATTTCGTGCGAAGTGTATAATGTGCTACCTTGAAATATCTGATATAAGTTGTAAAATGGCACAGAGTATAGAGTATATGATAGTGACAGATTTTTTACAAAATAAGCAATTGGAATTTTTCAACTAAGGAAAGTGTAATCTTGTTTCCTGTTAAAAGAGGATGCTTATTTCTATAAAATACGAAGCATTGGGTCTGCATATTCGTAAAACCTGTTTAGAGTTCACTCTATTTAAATAAAAATGTCCGATCCGACTACACATTAACATGGCCATTTTTATTCTAAAGGACTTTACACATTCCGAACACTTATGCACATAAACATAAGGTCAATCGGGTGTAAAAGGTGTACCGCGCGTACAGTCTGAATTGGGTATATAAGAATAGATTTATTGAGTACAAAAAGTAAAAAATATAAATTATTTAAAGTTATGTTAAGCGAAGTATATAATTACACACATTGTGTCATACATTGGTATGTTAAGATATAATCATGATAACTTTTTTATTGATTGGCTTTACGTCATCACTAGATAACATGGTAATCCTGGTTTTACCAAGGTCTGTTTTAACACGCTTTATCAACGGGGGAAAAGGGGGAAGGAGGTTGAAAGTAACTGCTACTTCAATCGCATGTTAAAAAAAAGTTAAATTTTCTGTTTCACTATATATATATATATATATATATATATATATATATATATATATATATATATTTTTTTTTTGAAATACATTGCTGGGTGGCTACCCGAGTTGAAATAAAATTTATCTTTTCCTTGCTATTAAGCTCTCCTCTCGTCTTCTTTTTCTTTTATTTTGCACCATGAAAGAGAGGGAAAAAGACGAGATTACGTATTTTTTCCTCTTCTTGAGCATAATATGTTATAGAAATATTTTTTTCATTTCATCCTCATTTTGAGCGAAGAGGAAATAATATGTGTCGAGGTAATAAGATTAGGTTTAGACGAGTAAAGGATGAATTGAAGACGTAATTTTTCAGCTAGGGCAGTTCAATTTTATGTTTCTTTCATAGTGGATAAATGACATCGATTAATGTTTTGTTTTATTTTTATGAAATAATTATATTGTTAAGCAGAATTAAATAAATTGTGCGAACAATCATAGTCGTTTCCACATATAATGGAACTTGCCTTTATGGTTTTCAATTAATTAAAGTTATATGAATAAAAATGTATGAAAACGTAATGTAAAAAATAGGTTAAAGTTATATTGATTTAAGTATACTTAACGCAATATGTGTCACGAGCTTGTTCTGAGGAAATGTGATGATTACGAATTATTTATAGAATACGTACACGTCATTCTTTGATGGAAGAATGTTACGATATAATTATTTTAATTAACAAAACATTATCTAATTGGGATAATATTTCATTATTCATTAAAGAGTCAAAGAATAAAATTGAAATTATGTAAGATTATAAAAAAATATGATATCTTAATATTTTTATATTTTTCAATAGTTTGCATTATTTGTGCACTTTGCTAATTTTAGGTTTTTAATGTTTCTTGATATTTTTTATTCTGCTGAGCTCATCTGAAATACAATAAGTTTGTGAACCATTACCTACCAATAAGGCTTCCTGCGTTGATAGCACTTCATATATTGTTAGTTTCATCATTTCATCATTAAAAAATTGTTTAATGCACAATATAATTTTATTATACAATATTTATCAAATGATTCACCCTAGCATTACCATCGGAGTGGGGGGGGTAGGGGTATCGAGACGACACTTAAATCTTTTAAAGCGATATCAAAAGTGAAATAGTGCCACAAAAATTCTGAAAAAATTGTAATCCTTTGATTCATAAACTTTAATATGTAAGAACAAAATGGTAGATTATAATATATTATTTACTACGTTAAACAATAAAATTTTCATGTACACTCTATTCAGATAAAAATGTCCGATCCGGCTATACTTTAACATGGCCGGGTCAGATATTTTTATTGCAATGGAGTGTAAACCTCGCGACATCATAAACGTTACTCCTGCTCTTTTTGTGTGTATTTTCTGGCCTTCATTGGAAGAAAAATCAGCTTTCTTGTGATTGATAAAATTCTTGCCCAATCTTTATATTTTTAATTTAAGAGGTATATATTAACTTCTTCATTTGTATATTAACAGAAAGAGAAACATTCATTGTGTTTTGAGGTGTATATCAGAGAGTTTGATATCTACTGTGCTACTACTGTATAGGTTTATTTCACTGCTATTGGTGTTACAGTATTATAATTATAACAAACACAGTTCAAAATTCAATATAATACTATTGTTAGCCAATTAATAGATAAAAGTTGATACATTGTGAAAGCAGGAAAGCAGTTTTTGGCCTTCAGTGAGAGACTTAATTACAAAATGTTATTAAATAATTATGAACGCTTTCTTGGTTGTAAAATACCTTCAAATGTGGTCTTTAATTTGTTTATTTAAATGAAAAACATAATTATTCTGTACATAATATATTTAAATATAATGAGCAGAGATTTAATTATACTAACTAAAATGGAAAGGAAATATATAATTATATTATTTACAACAGAACTTATCTACTCTTCTTTTGTTTACATACAATATGAACATGATGATAATTGGTATTTAATATCATAATATTCTCTATTAGTAATATTATTTTTAATGTTTTTCTTTTAAAAAATATTTTCTATTATCATTTAGCTCGAGTTGAAATAACTTTCACCTTTTTTTCGCTATTAAAATCTCCTTTTGTCCTCTTATTTTGCATCATTTTAGAGGTAAAAAAGAGTAAAAAATACGAGATAACGTTTTTTATTCAGCATATAATGTTAGTAATTCTGTTCCCTTTTCACCCTCAATTTGAAAAAAAGAGGAAATAAGACGTGTTTTAGAGGTATATATATGAGGTTTACACATGTAAAGGATGAATTGAAAACACAATTTATTTTCAAGTATAGTGCACTGGGAAAACATTTCCATATAATTATCATATTTCACAAAAATTGATTGTTTAGAACAATTAAATGTAATAACACATGTATTGCTTCTTAATACTAATAATAATAATAATAATTGTATATTAATTGGTTTAAAAATACATAATTTGGGGGGGGGAAAGAAGATAAAGTACCAATTTTTAGTTTATTTAGAACTTGAATATTTAAAGTTTAATATATTCTAATATTTTGGAGCCTACAATATATTATGACTATTCAAGTCAAGCAACGTAGCACGGTAGAAAAACTTATTTAAACACGACGGAATTTTGAGATTTCATAATATTATGATATACTACATAATCATTTTCATGTATTTTCTACATATTAAAAAAAGTGAGAAAATTTTGACAAACATAATTGTGATACTTTATATAAAAAATATCATTAAATTTTCAATGCAATTTTCTTTATAATTAAAGTCATTAAATCAGAAATATACTGTCTTATATTTGACAGCTGTGACGTCGTTCTAAGAAATGAAAAATATTTATCTCACTATTGACTCATGTGTCACATCAAATAATGTGTAACTATATTTCGCTTAATATAACAGTGATATTTTATTATTAAGATTACATGATGTCTTGGTTGGTGAATTGAGATTGCAAATACTTTAGTATTTTATTGAAGAACAAAATCCAGCTACAATTAATAAAATCTCTTTACGTTTTCACAAAATATGAAATACACAATTTTGTATTCTATTTATTTCCCGTGCTTACATAATTTTTACATGCAACCTGTAAGAACATTATCGTTTGATAAAACTTTAACATACACATGTCTCATGTTGGATTGTGTAAATGAGCACAATCAATCCGCTAAAAGGGCTTTTATGACATACTTTTAAATATTAGGTTCATTAACTCACAGTCATTATTTCCAAGTCTACATTACAGTACTTAAATTAGCATAATTTTCGGTATTGAAAATTTGATTTTCAGTACTGTGAAAATTAATAATTATTGTGTCATTTTGTAAAATGGAAAATGTTATTTTTTTGCAGAAAATCACCACCATCGCATACACCTTCAGCTGCCATCAAAAAACAAGAGTGCATATAAGTGTTATAAATATTAGTAAATTAAACGTTTTAAACCTTTCTACAAAATGGAGATAATCAATAATATTTGTGACTTATGTGGTGAACCTATAAGTGATTATGCCGTTTCAAGAGAAGACGACAGAAGTTTTCAAGAACTAGTGCAAGAGAGCCGTGATAATTACATTAAACCTGTATTTGATAGCATTGAAATCGTAGACAGGAGTGATATTTTAAAGTGGATAATTAACAAGAGCCTTAACTTAACAGAAGACGAAGTGCATGCAATATTGAATGAATTAGAATCTTGTAAGGATGAAAATATTGTAAAAGAATTAGAGAGAAAAGGCATCGTGTTTAAATTTGATTGGGGAACAAAGGAAGCAGTATTGCATGTTGCTGTAAAATTTGGTGTTATTAGAGTTGTAGAGTGGTTAGTTTTAAATGGATGTGATATGAATATGTTTGATGCTAACAACATGAACTCAATTCAAATTGCTAGCAAAAATGGGCATTTGAAATTATTAATAAGACTAGAGAATTTAGCAGCAGAGTTAAAAAATATTCACTTCGATTTAAATTCTATAGCTAATGCAGCAATTGAAAATGGACATATTCATATATTAAACTGGCTGCTGAATAGTAAAAAATTTGCTTTCACAGAGACAGGATACGGTAGTTCACCAATTAATTTAGCAATTACAAGTAATCAATATGAAGTTTTAGAATGGCTGCTAAATAATGGAGCTGATGTTACAAAGCGTAGTTATGTCCCATTTGTACATGATGCTGTTAAATCAGGAAAAATTGAAGTATTTATGCTTTTAATTTCATGTGGAGCTGAAATATTTGCAAAATGCAACCAAAGACTTACTGTATTCCACATTGCTGCAGAGTTAGGGTACTTAAAAATAGCAAAATTCTTGTTGGAAAATGGTGCAGATATTAATGAGAGAAAGATTTATGGTTATACTCCATTGCATCTTGCAGCTGAGAACAGGAATATTTCAATAGTTGCATTATTAGTACACAGTGGTTCATTAATTAACACCAAAGATAGAGAAGGGACATCTGTTATGCATTTAGGAGTGTGTTCGGAAAATCTGGAATTAATCAAGTTTCTAGTTCAGCATGGAGGTGATATTAATACTCTTGATGATTACAATAACACTCTTTTACATAAATCTGGTGACAATTTGGATATTGCTACATATCTAATAAGTTGCGGGCTAGATGCTAAGAAGAAAAATAATGATGGGCATACTGCTTTGTACGTTGCTGCAAGAGAAAATTGTACAAATGTTGCTAAGTTTTTTCTGGAAAATTCTGGTGACATAAATGACATTCATTCCTCTGCTCGATGTTGGATGTCAAAAGCTGCTTCAAGTAAAAATTGGGATTTGTTACAGATGTTACTTGATAAAGGTGTAGATATAAACATTAAATTCGAGGGGCAGACATTATTGCATGTTGCAGCAAATAGTACATTAAAATTAAATATTTTTAAACTTTTGATTGAGAAAAATGCAGATCTAACTAGTCAGGACAATGAAGGTAGAACGGTGCTGCACATTCTTGCTATATATAGAAAATATGATTTAATGAAAAGAATAATTTCAATTGGAGGTGATATTAGTATAAAGGATAATGAAGGCTGCACTGTTTTACATCATTGTGTTCAAAGTCTTAACACTATTAAGTTTCTACTCCAACTTGGTGCTGATATCAATGCAGCAAACAATAGGGGCATGACTGTCCTGTCTCAAGCTGCAACGTACAGAAATTTCAAAATAGTTAAATTCTTAGTCGAAAATGGAGCTTCTTTGGATGTAACTGACGATAATAATGAGTCTGTTCTCTACAAATGTACTGCTTATTACACAAGCAATAGAAATATGTTAAAATATCTAATACCGAGGGTAACAAATATAAATGTTAAGAACAAATATGGCAACTCTGTGCTCCAGAATATTACTCAAAGCTGTGATAACAAGAATTTTGAAGTATTCAAATTACTTGTAAGATATGGGGCTGATATTAATGCCATTGATAGCTGTGGTTCATCAGTTTTGCATTCAGCTTCTAGAAATTTAAGATTTGTTAGGGTACTTTTGGAAAATGGTTGTCATGTTAATGTTATTGACACGCAGAGTCGTACCCCACTGCATGTTGCATCATATGGTGGTTCTTTTGATATATTAAAACTGTTATTAAAGCATGGTGCTGAAATGGATGCCATTGACAAAAAAAATAACACTGCATTACACTTAGCAGCAAGCTGCAGGAGTTGGAATATTGTGAAATACCTTGTTGAATTTGGTGCAGAACTGAATGTTAGAAATGATGATGGAAAGTCAGTTCTTCATTTTGTTGCGGAAAGTGCAGATGGTTCAGATTTAGTTAGAAAACTTGTATTAAAAGGAGCGGAACTTAATATACAGGACAAAAATGGAAATTCAATATTATTTGTACTTGATTACTATGGTGACCTTGCTATATGGCTTATTGAACATGGTGCGGATATAAATATTAGAAATGACGAAGGCTTTTCTGTATTACACAAAGCTATACTAGCTCATTCTCATTTATGTAGAGGTCAAAATATAAATATCATTAACTGCATAACTCAAAGAGAGCTTGGAGGGGGAGTAATGAAAAACAACGCCACACACATACTTGATTCAATCAAATACTTCAGATACTTAACTGCACTTAAATACATCATGGAACACATTGATAATTTAAATGCAAAGAACAATAAAGGATACAATGCATTACATATTTCAGTATCATCAGGAAATATTGAAGCTTTCAAAATGTTGCTCGAAATGAAAGCAAATTTATGTGACAAGACAAAGAAGGGTAATACAGTATTACACATTGCTGCATCAAAAAATAATGTAAATGTGTTAAAAACAATCATAGAGTATACAAATGATGACATGTTAATGCAGAAAAACATTTATTTAGACACTGCTCTGCATCACGCAGTTTGGTCACAAAGCTTTGAAATTGTTCAAGTTCTTGTAAAGAGAGAAATAGATGTGAATTGTAAAAACAAAAATTTACAAACAGCATTGCATATTGCTTGTAAGAATGGAGATAAGAAAACAGTAGAATTTCTCATTGCGCATGGAGCGCATATAAATTCTACATCACAAAACCACTTAACTCCACTTCTTATAGCTGTTAAGCATGGAAAAAAGGAAATTGCACAATATTTGCTTGATAAATATTGGATGCCAAAAGAAAAAAAAGAGAATTTGGACATCGAAAATCAAATTGTTAAGAATATTCCATCAAAAGTAGCAATTACAAATGCAAGATCTGATACTGGAGAAACAGTACTACATTTAGCATCCAGATACGGAAAATACAATAATCAAACTACAAAACTGGTAAAATATTTAGTTAAACATAATGTAATTCCCATAAATGATGTAGACAATAAAGGAAACACAGCTCTTCATGCTGCATGTTGTACTTTTATGGTAGATACAATAACTCACCTTGTAGAAAATGGTGCCGATGTTAATGTGAGAAACAAAGATGGATCAACTGCTCTGCATTTTGCTGCAGCAACTGGGTCAATAGACGTTGTAAATTATTTGTTAGAAAAAGGCTGTGAACTGAATTTGAAAAATAAACGAGGAAATACTCCACTACATATTTCAGTATCTCGTGCTAGGTATAAGGTCATCAAGTGTTTTATTGAAAGAGGTGCTGATTTACATGCTGTTAACAAAAAGGGATTAACAGTTTATCACATGGTAGCTGTAGCTGGAGGATTACATTTATTTGAACACCTACATAAACATAAACCACCTGTTTTATCTAGCATGAATCCGACCAAAAATCCACTACCATATGTTTTGAAGTGTGGTAACAATAAAAAAGTAATACGCACTCTTCAAGAATTACATGATTTAAATGAACAAGATATATTTGGAAATAATGTTTTGCATGTAGCATGTCGTTATAGTGATTTATATGATGTTGAATGCATCCTTTCAAAAACTGAATTCATAAATACTGTTAATAAAAGAGGTAAAACAGTATTGCATATAGCAGTGGAGTATGAAAGAACTGAGTTAATTGAACTTTTATTGAAAAAAGGCTGCAATATTGATATGACTGATATTAATGGTAACAATGCCTTACATTTAGCTTGTATGAATAATAGTCTAGATATTGTTAAGATTTTAGTTCAAGAAGGTGTACATAATGATGCAGTAAATGATAATTTAAACACCGCCATGCATATTGCAGTGCATATGAATAATCTATATATTGTACAATTATTGGTAGAATCTAAACTTGATGTAAATATTATCAATAGCTACGGCTACACTGCATTGCATATCGCTGCTTCGAAAGGAAATTTAGAAATTGTTACCTTGTTATGTGAGAATGGAGTTAAATGTAATTCTCAGTGTAATAAAAGTATGACAGCTCTTCATTACGCAGCAAAGTATGGACATATTGATGTAGTGAAATACTTGGTCGAGTGTGCAAGAATTGATGTACATTTCAAAAACCTGAATGAACAAAGTGCAAGAGATGTAGCATTTGAATTTGGAAAGAGTGAAGTGTCTGATTGGTTAAAAAATATGATGAACATTCAATAGAACGTTATCATGTTTAGTAATGATTGTATTTATACCAAAAAATTACACCATAATTTTGTGTACTTTTGTGTGATTTGCCTGTGTTTAGATCTAAATTTAAAAGTAGGATATAAAATATGAATTTTAACATTTAAAGAAAATAATTTTTTTTTAGCATTGTATCATAAAAATTATGTATAATTCTTCAAATCGTAAATTATTTTAAATATACAACATATTAAATTTCATGATATTTGTACTGTAAAATTGTGTTATGACTTGTAAATAACTAAAGAGTAAAAATAGTATCCTGTACATTTATACCAATAACAATAACTGTATATATGTTAAAAATAAATTATAAAGAATGTGTGCAAGTAATTTGTAAAAAAAAAAATATTAATTTATAAAATTATTTTATTAAAACATTGTGTGCTACTTAAAAATGTTGCAATTTTCGGCTGTATTTACTGTGTGCGTGATAAAATAAAAATTAAAAATGTGAGGAATTAATTTGTTAGTTTATTCTAATGTACCTTCATATTATTTTTAGAATTTGTCATTTGAAGTTACTTCAGGAATGACATCAATGGCATCACAAAAAGATTTATGTATAAATTTATATTTGTGTGTCATAAATTATAATATAAATTTTTTCTTTAAGTGTAGTTTCTATCGTGAAAGTAGTAAATTTCCAAAATTGCGGGATTTTACTACGTGATAGTTTTTTTTTACATAATATTATATATATGAGTCTACTTATTGCAAAAACCTCTAAATCCAGTTTTTCACTTTTTAGGTAATGGGCAAAAAACTGTAGCAAGCTTATTTCTTAACATATCAACTTGAATTTTTTTTTAGGGGTTGATTGGGTCAAAAAAATAAGATTCAGAACAAAAATTTGCCCATTCAACCAAAGACCAAATTTAGGGAAATTTTCAAAAATGGAAGTAGAGGTTTTTGCAACTAACTTTTTGAAAATCTGCCCATATCTGTGTCAAAAAATTTTAGAGAATTTTTTAAAAAAAATATTTGGGTTAAGAGAGGTCATTAATGTATAGTCAGATACTTAAATTTTCCATTTTGGAAAAACTTAAAAATTTTGCCAATGAACCCATAAAAATATGAATTTCGAGTTTTGGGCAAACTAGGTATCTAACCATACTAAAGTGGCCCCCAGAAAGCTGAATTCCTCAACCAAAAAATTCTCAAAAAATAATTGGGGTTGTGAAATTTTTTAAAATTTGAAAAAGTGATTTTTAAACGTTCCCGCCGTGGAAGTAGAGGTTTTTGCAACCAACTTTCTGCTTTATAGCCCATTTAGCATGGGAAGAAGAGGTTTTTGCAACCCAATTTTTTTATACCAAATAAAATGTGTTTTAAAGAATATGTATCAATAATAAAACCATTTTTTTGAAAATTTGGTCTTTATGTATAAATTTATATTTGTGTGTCATTATTTATAATATAAATTTTTTCTTTCAGTGTAGTTTCTATCGTGAAAGTAGTAAATTTCCAAAATTGAGGGATTTTACTACGTGATAATTTTTTGTTACATAATATTATATATATGAGTCTACTTGTTGCAAAAACCTCTAAATATATATATATATATATATATATATATATATATATATATATATATATATATATATATATATATATATATATTTTATATATGTATAATGTATGTGTATGTATTTAGTAACGATTTTAAGTTTAATAATACTTAAATTATAAACACTTATTTTAATTTTTTAATATATCCCTTTTATTTTATTTACTGCTGTTTGCAGGTGACATTACAAGCAGTAGTCTAATTTATTTAAATCTAGTTATATTTGTAATGTTTATGAAAGTTCCAGCTTCCGTTTCAGTTAATAACTTTTAGTGATATTCATAAATTTTGAGACCTTTCCCGCTGTTATATCAGTTGGTAAGTATAATGCAACAAAATATAGTAAAATTCAAATATAAATATTGTTATATTGGGACCAGAGCGAACTTGATTACTCAAGTACGCTCTGTAGTGACGTTCACATGTGAAATTACAATTGGTACCATTAATTTTACTAAATTTAGTAAAATCTCTAAATTTAAAGGCATCTCTAAATGCAATTTCAGTTGGTAATGTATTTTTTCTAAATTTAATTATTATCCTAAATTTAGTAGTGTTTCCTGGTGATATTACAGTTGGTACCATTATTTCACTAATTTTAGTAAAATTACCAAATCTAGAGACATCACTAAATTGAATTTCAGTTGGCAAGATCAATTTACTAAATTTAGTAAAATCCCTATACTTAGTGACGTTCTTCGCACCTGTTCCGGTTGGTAGCCTTGTGGCGCGACAGGTTTCTCAGGTCCAGACTCACAACATCTCGGCTGCGAGAGGTGAAATGAAGCTAAGAAAGTTGTAGTGATGACTAACATAATGGAATACGTGGTTATATTAGAATGGCATTAATTGAACATTGTATGTGTTGTAATTTATTAACTGCTACAGCATTAACTGGAATATATTCTCTGGTAAGTATCCTTTTATTTTAAATATAATAATATAGTTTACTTTATTTTATAATCCCTCCGGAAATCCGTTATATTTCAATAAATTAAATCTCACAACCGGAAGTCGCCGGAAATACAAGGTTTTTGTGTGATTTACTTCAGTTTTAAAACTTAATTATATCGCAGAAAGTATGATGTTATGAATTTCAAAGTCTCTGCAAAGTGTACAGTTTAGCCTAAAAATATCAAATTAAAGTTGAAATCTTTCATTTTTTTTTTAACTTTAATTCTACATTAATTTTAACACTGTAGGAGATTTGATAATATAAATGTGATCTATGTGTAAAATTTCTTCACTAAAATAACTGAATTGAAATAAATTTCAACTCTTTGATTCGCTATTATATAGCTCTTTCCTCGTCTAATTTCCTCCTATTTTATACCATTTTAGAGGAAAAAAAGAAGAAAAAGAGGAAATTACGTTTTCTTTTTTTTTTTTTTTTTTCCTCTTATTGAACATAGAATGTTATATAGAAACATTGTATTCATTTCATTGTAAAACTTACAGCGAAGAGGAAATAAGATGTGTTTTAGAGGTAAAAAGATTAGGTTTAGACTATAGGGTGAGTTGAAGATGAAATTTTTCAGTGAGGGGAGCGTGCATGGCACTGTGCAATTACCAGTTCCCTTTAGATCATCAAAGTCAAGCAAAATCGAGCGTGACTATATATACTTACTGCTTGTTAGATGGGTAACCATTTCAAATGAAAATCACGTTTCTCCCTTCCTGGGGTAAATTTATCTCGTTTTCCACCCTTGCAGTGATGCACTTGTGTGTGGTTCCCCAGGCTTTGGATATCACTTTGGTCTATTGATAAAAAATAGAGATGTCCGTCTTTACTGAGGTTTTCCACGGTTCCCTCAGTCTCATCTCAGCGAACGCTGGGACGAGTAACAGGCCATGGCCATCATCCGTTCCCTATACCCTATACCCTATACCCTATACCGACTACCCTGCCACGAGCTGTAAGCTCTTATATAATATAGGAGTGAATCTATATTATATATAAAAAAAAATGTATGGTTTATAGTTTTATCATGTTGAAGGGAATCTTTAACAAACACGACTCTAGCCATTTTTTACAAGTACTATCAAACGACCTTGTTATGAAGTACTGTGGTTACAGTTGCACTTAGTACTTCATATTTGATTATACATAATTTAGACTTGAAAAGTGAAGACACTCCTTTATTATTACGTCATACGTTCTTTGATTATAAAAGCATTAATACATTTATTTTTCATCTTCGAGTTCTTAGAAAATATTTACCCTAGCTAAAAATTACGTCTTCAACTCATCCTTTACACGTCTTAACCTAATCTTTTTACCTCTAAACTACATCTTATTTCCTATTCGCTAAAATTGAGGATGAAATCAAGACAAGATTTCTATATAACATTTTGCGCTCAAGAAGAGGTAAAAATACTTAATCTAGTCTTTTTCCATCTTTTGCCCTCTAAAATGGTGCAAAATAAGAGGAAAAAAGACGAGAGGAGAGCGAATAAAGGATGCAATTTAATTCAATTCGGGTTGCAAAGCAAAGACGATCGTTTACTTTTACATCATACATTCTTAATTTGTTTACAAAATTATTACGTACTGTAACATTTATTTTTTTCCGTCTTAAAGTTGTTAGTAAATATTAACTTTTATAATATAATACGAGAATCATCATGTTTTGATGTAAGTTAGTATGTTTGAATTTACACTTCATGAAAGCCAAAACGTTAAAGGCTCTGATATATGTTTTATATAATACAGGAGCGTGGCAATTTTATTTATTTTTTTAAATGTCTAGACAAAGTTAAAATAAATTTCATCTTTTCTTCGCTATTAAACTCTCCTCTCGTCATTTTTCCTCTTATTTTGCACCATTTTAGAGGTCAAAGACGGTAAAAAGACGAGATTACGTGTTTATCTCTCTTCTTGAGCATAAAATGTTAGAAATGTCATCTTCATTTCATCTTAACTTTGAGCGAAGAGGAAATATAATATGTTTTAGAGGTAAAAATATTAGATTTAGACGTGCAAATGATGAGTTGAAGACGTAATTTTTCAACTAGGGGTGTTCTTCTTACTTCTCCTTAAATTACAAATATGCGACTCTTTGTATTTTGGAGTCCCAATAAATCATGATATCTCGAGGTATACTTAGTATTAGCGTTAGTTCAAATATAGAAAATCTTATAATACTTTTCGATGATAAAGCATTTAAAAAAGGCATTCAGTGGGTATTAAAATAATAAGCAAAACCAATTATTTTACACAATTGAGTATTATAGTATGGCGAATGATACTGAATACTGAAATACTGAATAATTCCTGAATTTATAATAACATATGATATTTATTTAAGGTTTTGTTTATATTTTGAAGTGAGAGAGAGAGAGAAATATCAGTGAACTTATAATTTGTTACCTGAATAATAATAAAAAAAAACTATTATTTAAATCAGGGATCGGATGAGGATGCAGATGCAAGATGCACACGGATGCGCAAAAATGGGCTTGCATCCGCATCCATGCATCCCAGATGCATTGCACGGGAAAAAATTAATGCATCTGGATGCGCATCCAGATGCATGAAAAATAAATTTGCATTCCAGATGCATGAAAAAAAAATTGCATCTGTCTGGATGCGCATCTATGGATGCATGAAAAACTATTTGCATCTGGATGCGCATCTTGAATGCACGAAAAAAACGCGTGCATCCGGTCCCTGAAATAAATGTATATATTCATTTTATAATAAATATTACATATAATAAAATAAAATTATACATAATAATACATCAATTAATTTAATATTAAATTTACATTTTATTGACTTGATAAAGTTGCAGTATATGAAAAGAAATTGTAATAGAGAAAATGACAATTTTTAACGAATCATTCATTATCTTGGAAATATATACTTTTGTAATATTGTATTATAAATATTAAATTGAACAAATATATTTAATTATGATTCGTTTTAATCATAATTAAATTTGAATTCTATTAATTCATAGCATTATAAATTATGCACAAAATTCATACTTTGCATAATTTGCCACAATTTAATTTTGTCATCCCTCGTCCGTAAAAAAAAAAAAAAAATAAAAATAAAAAAAAGCAATCTGCCTATCACGATCTTGTTACAATAATGAGCTGTCTGCTATTTCAAGTGAGTGCAAATGTAACTTTATGTTAAAACTATTAACCACTTACAATTGCGCTCACCTTAAGGTAGAGATAACGCCGGTCAACTGTTCGACTTAGGTCACTTTGATGTAAACCTTAGCAAATTTACAAAAAAAATGAAATTTTTTTTAGGAGCTGATATTAGTGCCTAAAAGCCATATAGAAAATAATCCAAATCAATTTAACAAACAGATTTTTTTTAATATATTTTTTTCATTTTTCAGCATAGGGCTTTCACATGGAGAGGCAAATTAAAAAATTAATTAAAAAAAATCGGCTCGTTAAATTGCTTTGAAACTTTTTCTATGGCTTTAAGGCACTAATATCCACCTCTCAAAAAATTTTCAGAATTTTTGTGAATTTCCTAAGGTTTACATGTTAATTAAAAGAACCTACGTCGAACAAGTGACTGGCGTTATCTCTACCTTAAATAGTGATTATAGCTTTTTATTGCCATGAAATCGTGGTAAACAGATAGCTTATTAATTATTATTCTGTAGGAGGGACGATTTGATTTCATTGGTTTCTTGGATCCAATACAGAAATTTCATTTTATGGATACATATATGATGGTACATCTTCAACAAAAAATAGCATATATAAATTTCACAAATTCAAATTCAAAATTCAATTTTTTTTTTTTTTCATTCAATCCATTTTTCCTACAATCAAAATATCACAATATACTTTTATTGAGGTTAGTATAGGACACGTCGTGTGGCAATTATTGGCCAAGAGTTAACATGTAGAAGTAAAATTATAGTCTATGTATTTCTTAAGGTAGAGATAACACGGATCAGCTGGCTCAATGCTAAAAAAATCAAATTCATAAAAATTATGAAAAAATAACTAAAATATTCTCCTCTATATCCCCTTTCAGTAGGTAAAATATCAGGTATACAAAAACGAATTAGTTTTCGAGCTACTAATTTTTAAAGTTGACTAATTTAACATGGAGAAATGGAACTTCCATGATTAATTAGAGAACTTTAAAAATTAATTACTCGAAAACTAGCTCGTTTTTGTATACCTGATATTTTACTTACTGATAGGGGATGTAGAGGAGAACATTTTAATTTTTTTCATAATTTTTACGAATAGTATTTTTTAGCATTGGGTCAGCTGATCCGTATTATCTCTACCTTAATACTGTAAAAATAATAGTCCAATAACATATATCTATGAACTTAAATTAACAATTTATTAACAAAACACACTTAAAATAGGCCTGAAACATATTTGCCACTAAAAGAATTAGCATTAAAATTTGCATGAAGTCCCGTAATTAATTTACCATATTTGACTATTCATTTATTAATTAATATTTTTGGTTGCTTCTTTAACACGCTATGAATTAACATTGAATGAACGTCACAACGAGTTTATGTTTTGTGTGTCAACTATACAGTTGCTCTTTCTTAGCTCTATGAGAACAAAAACAATGACTATTAGAGCAGAAAGAGTCACAGCTTTGACGATTATTTTTATCAAAGCTTTCAGATTAATATGTGTGTTAAATGGATACAATGCTTTTTAAATAGAGGCTTCAAGTCAGCTGATTTTGCGGTGTTCCCTTTGTCCTATATATCCAAACCACCCTATTGAAAAAACAATAATAAGAAATATACATTTAGCATTAAAGGTATTTTTTTAGAAGTTCTTGATTTATTATCAGGAAACCCCTAAATGTGGGATAGGATATGGTTTCAAATTCATATAGCTTTAATAGATCGGAAAAAAAATCTAACATTGTGGCTTATGTATGGAGAAAATTTTCCTGCCAGGGAAACACTAGAAGCCTCTATAGCATTAATCTATTATCTTAAATCAATTGTGTCATAATATATATAAATATGTTAATGAAGAGAATAATAATCTAGCATTTTTTTTTTACATTATTATTTTAAATATTTTCTATTTTGTTTGTTTTTGGTGTACAAAAAATTCAAAGTATACAGAAGTCTCTGTAAAACAAGAAAACATGCCATATCGTAATATAATTATTATTCGTATAATGAATAATGATAAATGCGAATCAAATGAAATATTTACGATAACAAGGAATAATTATATTTGTTAAAGAAACTTAACCTAGGAAGAGTAAAATATACCTTCATAATGATATATTATGTATATTGCATAATATTATTTAATCAATGACTTATATAAACTAAAAAAATTACATATTACATTATATTTCTTAATTTCTTTTTACATTTTTCCTTTATTTATCAATTTTAACTATCATATTATATTATAATAACAATTACTTACGAATTATTTAATTTATAGCTAACTATTTAATTTTTAAATACTTATCATAAAAAATAATATATCTGCTATTTGACATGTCATATTTTTATTTAAAATGGATAAGGTAATCAATTGTTTTGATATTTAAAAAAATTGGGATTATATTTATTATTTTCTGAAAGATTAATATATATGAGAATTGTGATTGTAAATAACATTCTTATATTTAATTGTGAATTCTATTGCAGGTATATTGAATTATGCATGCAGGCCTAGAGTCAATCAATATTTTACTATTTAAAGTTCAATCAATACAATATTAGAAAATATACGTTTTCTCGATACCTGGAATTTATTATGATTGTGAAATATTATATCTTTCATTCACTGCAATATCGTATGAAATGGAAAGGAATTCGTACGGACATTTGGTAAGATTAGAGACTTTTTATTTTAATTCCTTAACAGGTTTATCTTGGAGACAAGTTTACACATATTATTTAAATATTTATTTCCTTATTCATCGATCACAGCTCTCTCTCCCTCCCTCTCTGCCTCTGCCTCTGCCTCTGCCTCTGCCTCTGCCTCTGCCTCTGCCTCTGCCTCTGCCTCTGCCTCTGCCTCTGTCTCTGTCTCTCAAACTCTCAAAAACAGGGTTTTAATAAACTATATTTATTGTTATATTTTATAATACATCATATCGTATTAAAATTAATTTATGTTATATTGTAATATAATAATTGTAAGTATATAGTGATATGAAATCATAATAGGGCATTTTTCTTTAATTCTAAACTTGTAAAGGTATTATAATATAATTAATATATATTAATTAAACACTAAATACCAGTTGGAGGTGTGGCGCAATGCGCTTGACCGGGTCTCGTCCGATCACCGAAGTCATGCAACGCCGAGCGTGTTTAGTATATAGTTGGATGAGTGACCATACATTTTCAATAAAAAAACACAGTTCCCATCCAGGGGTAAATCGTTGCGCTTTTCACTATGTGATTCCCTGGCTTTGGAACATTGTATTTCCGGTTCATTGTAGCGTCCATACTGGCTGAGGTTTCCAGGTTTCCCTCAGTCGCAGGCAAATGCATGGATGGAATACAGGGCCGTGGCCACCCCCGTTCCGGAAGAGCTCAAGTTAGGTTTCGAAATAGTATTTAATTAGAGTAATTAGTAAGTAAAAGTACCCACTGGGGTTTGATTTAAGAAAATAAATAAAATAATATACTTCCGGCAATATTCATTTTCAGTAAGGGTTAATTTCCTGGTAAAAAATATAGGATTATGATCTTAGTTTAAAATGCATATTGCCGGTTTTGGAACTTGGCAACTAATATCTTTGATAATTATGTTAAATATATTGAAAATAATATCAAACCTTTTAAATGATAATATTATCGTTAGGTTTCTTGCGATCTTTTAACATGGTGTGACTATATTAATAAAAGCTATCATTTAAGTACAACAATATTTATTTAAAATTCACAATTTAAGTACGTTATTTCTGCACTTCCGGTTCAAATATGAGTTTCGACAACAGTCAGTTCTCTTTTATTAAAAAATTTCTACAAAATTTCAAACCACAAATTAAAGGTTAGGATAATACGAATCAGCTGTTTGATGCAGTCCCCTTTGATTAACATGTAAACCTTAGCAAATTTTACAAAAATTCTGATAATTTGGAGAGGTAGATTTTAGTGCCTAAAAGCCATAGTTCTAAACAATCAAGTCAATTTTTCTTACTTTTATTTTTTTCATTTTCAGCATTAGGGCTTTCTCATGGAGAGACTAACTAAAAACTTAATTAAAAAAAATCAACTCATTAAATTCAGAATTTTCGTGAATTCGTTATAGTTAGGGAATCAACAACCAAATTTCACGAAAATCGCGCTATTGGTGATACCGGGCTGAAATTTTCAGTACTTGCTAATAACATCATTTGCATCAACTTTTTTGGCGGAGCCCAATAAAAAGTGTCATACCGTGACCTTGAGTGACCTTTGAACTTTGACCTCCGATTGATTTACGTTTGATTTTTTTACAAGGAATCTAAGGCAGATACGAAAAAAATTGTCATTAGCAAATATGTTTGTACTAACACGGAGAGTAATTAACAATTTTTGAAAAAAACCTAAGTCCATAAAAAACAAAATGGCGGCCGATGAAACTTTTATTGACCTCTTTTTTGGCAGCTTTCTTGCTTATTTTAACCAAACTAGCAAACTTTTTAGCTTAAAATAGCAACTATCAATTGTCTACTATCATTACGATTAAAAAAAATCATAATGCTTGTTGATAAGAGAATAATAACTCGAGATATTGTAATTTCTACCGTAAAATGAGCACTTATTCCCTATGCTATTATAATACGTTTTTTTACTAAAATCCATACTTTTTGTGACAAAAGCATTAAACATACAGAAATGATTAATTACATCATAAGAACCTTAAAAAATACTGTACCCTAAAATTTTGAACCACCCTTTGACCCCTGGTGACCTTTCAAAATGGCGGATGTGGAGAACAGGAAAGTATTATTTTCTGGCAAACCAAAGGTCGGGATAAAGATATATTCCGCAGAAAAGATGCTTAGATGGTTGCAATTATTTAAAAAGGGTCCCTAATTATTTTCAAAGTGCAATGTTGCCAAATATAGCACCCCTAAAGATTTAAATTTTATTTGACTTTTTTTCAGTTAAAATCGTATAAAATCCATGCTTTCTGAAAGTGGAGCTTCTAATTTTCAAGCATGATTAATTAATTGGGGTCATGAGAACCAAAAAAATAAGAACCCCCCTCCCCTAACCCCCCACCCCCACCCCAATTGAAACATTTTACGCCTCCTGCCCAGGGTTCTTTAATCCATGATTGACTCGGGGAATTATATTATATTTTTTTAGGCCATATAGTCAGTTCATTGAAGTAATTGCAGTTAGTAACCATTTGTCTATTAGTTAGGGAATCAACAACCAAATTTCACGAAAATCGCGCTATTGGTGATACCGGGCTGAAATTTTCAGTACTTGCTAATAACATCATTTGCATCAACTTTTTTGGCGGAGCCCAATAAAAAGTGTCATACCGTGACCTTGAGTGACCTTTGAACTTTGACCTCCGATTGATTTACGTTTGATTTTTTTACAAGGAATCTAAGGCAGATACGAAAAAAATTGTCATTAGCAAATATGTTTGTACTAACACGGAGAGTAATTAACAATTTTTGAAAAAAACCTAAGTCCATAAAAAACAAAATGGCGGCCGATGAAACTTTTATTGACCTCTTTTTTGGCAGCTTTCTTGCTTATTTTAACCAAACTAGCAAACTTTTTAGCTTAAAATAGCAACTATCAATTGTCTACTATCATTACGATTAAAAAAAATCATAATGCTTGTTGATAAGAGAATAATAACTCGAGATATTGTAATTTCTACCGTAAAATGAGCACTTATTCCCTATGCTATTATAATACGTTTTTTTACTAAAATCCATACTTTTTGTGACAAAAGCATTAAACATACAGAAATGATTAATTACATCATAAGAACCTTAAAAAATACTGTACCCTAAAATTTTGAACCACCCTTTGACCCCTGGTGACCTTTCAAAATGGCGGATGTGGAGAACAGGAAAGTATTATTTTCTGGCAAACCAAAGGTCGGGATAAAGATATATTCCGCAGAAAAGATGCTTAGATGGTTGCAATTATTTAAAAAGGGTCCCTAATTATTTTCAAAGTGCAATGTTGCCAAATATAGCACCCCTAAAGATTTAAATTTTATTTGACTTTTTTTCAGTTAAAATCGTATAAAATCCATGCTTTCTGAAAGTGGAGCTTCTAATTTTCAAGCATGATTAATTAATTGGGGTCATGAGAACCAAAAAAATAAGAACCCCCCTCCCCTAACCCCCCACCCCCACCCCAATTGAAACATTTTACGCCTCCTGCCCAGGGTTCTTTAATCCATGATTGACTCGGGGAATTATATTATATTTTTTTAGGCCATATAGTCAGTTCATTGAAGTAATTGCAGTTAGTAACCATTTGTCTATAGTATACGTATTTCTACTAAATAAAAATTAAAACTAAGAGTAATTTTAAGAAAGAGTTCCCTAATTAAAAAAAAAAAGATGGGTTTCCAAGTCTTCCTAAAATCTGAGTAATCTTTTTATCGAGAAACAAATAATAAATATATAACAAATATAACAAATGTTTTATAAAATATATATGCTAAAAATACTGTATATATTTATATAAATAATGTTCACTTAATTTTATGATAATGCTTTTAACTATTCGTTCACAGTACAATATATAAATATGTACAATTTGTATAAAATAAGTATGTACGATCGGAGATCCAGCGGGGTTCTAAAATGGAAAAGGTACGTGTTCGTGCATACGCACAATGCTCCAAATCTGCAACGTTAATTTATGAGCGACTTTCGGGGGGTGCAACGGAGGCATACATTACCCCCTTTATATACACGTTTAAATCAACCCAGCAAGGGCAATATCACAATATCAGCCGTGAATCCAGAAAAAAAAAAAAAAAAAAAAAAAAAAATCGGAGGGGGGGGGGGGGATGTGCTTCCTCCATAAGGCCAATGTTAAAAGAAAAAATGGAGTGTGGCAAATGCCTATATTGCCATTGCCCTTGTTAAATAAAACATATCAGTCCCCCCCCCCCCCCCCCCCGCCCTGGATCCGCGCCTGGGCAATATTGAAGGTACCAACATCAAAAGTTATATAGTTATGCGTATTTATGATAGCTACAACAAGAGGAAAAAAACAAAAACAAAAAAAAAAACGATTTCCCAATTACTATATTTTATTATTTTCCACATTTCCAGCACTTACTTTCAAACCTGCTTAGAGAAGTGCTGCATGTGTAAAATTTTCTCTTTTTTTTTTCTCTCTTTTTTTTTCTATTTTTTTTTTTTTTTTTGTTGTTGTTTTCAAATTTTCATGTTCTAAAATAAGAGAGGGTGAATTAAAAAAATTAAATTTTTGCTGAATCTGCGTCAAAAAATAGTGCTAAAATGTTACTGCCGGGCTTCATTTGTGTCGTTTTGTCGTATGATAATTTTAAACATTTTGATTTTCATCCCTAACTCCGGGATGATAGTGGGACACTAATATGTTGATTTGCCTTTTTCAGTTCCTCACTCATTAAGAAAAGTTTTTCAAAACTCATTTTCACAATGTTAGTTTTTTTTAGCTACATTGAACTATACATTTTGGAGCTGGTTTCTTCAATATTGTCCTTGCCGGGTTGTTTTAAACGTTTGAAGGGAGTTAATTATGAGACAACTTGCATGTTGGTAATAACCCAACAAGTGGGATATGTCCCTCTAGGTATTTCCCCCCATACCAGTAAAGATTTACAATATATTTAAGTATAAAAATAATTGTAATACATTTATAATTTGACTAAGATAGTAAGATTTATATAGTTTTATTATTGTCATTGATTATATATTCGTATACAGTGTAACCTTTAATTGATAACATATGATTAGCAAGAACGGTGATCCAACGGAGTTTTTTAAAATAATGGAAGAGGACAGAGGTGCTTCATGTTCTATAAAGTCAATTTAGGGGGGCGATGTACAGGGGAAAGAGAGGGGGGTGGAGGCTTAATTATATGTTGGTATCTTAAAGAGTAAAGAGGGTTGTGATTCATATATGCTTGTTTATCGAGAAATAGATTACTCAGATTTTAGGAAGACTTGGAAACCCACCTTTTTTTTTTTTAATTAGAGAACTCTTTCTTAAAATTACTCTTAGTTTTTATTTTTATTTAGTAGAAATACGTATACTATAGACAAATGGTTACTAACTGCAATTACTTCAATGAACTGACTATGGCCTAAAAAAATATAATATAATTCCCCGAGTCAATCATGGATTAAAGAACCCTGGGCAGGAGGCGTAAAATGTTTCAATTGGGGTGGGGTGGGGGGGGGGGGGTTAGGGGAGGGGGGTTCTTATTTTTTTGGTTCTCGTGACCCCAATTAATTAATCATGCTTGAAAATTAGAAGCTCCACTTTCAGAAAGCATGGATTTTATACGATTTTAACTGAAAAAAAGTCAAATAAAATTTAAATCTTTAGGGGTGCTATATTTGGCAACATTGCACTTTGAAAATAATTAGGGACCCTTTTTAAATAATTGCAACCTTCTAAGCATCTTTTCTGCGGAATATATCTTTATCCCGACCTTTGGTTTGCCAGAAAATAATACTTTCCTGTTCTCCACATCCGCCATTTTGAAAGGTCACCAGGGGTCAAAGGGTGGTTCAAAATTTTAGGGTACAGTATTTTTTAAGGTTCTTATGATTTAATTAATCATTTCTGTATGTTTAATGCTTTTGTCACAAAAAGTATGGATTTTAGTAAAAAAACGTATTATAATAGCATAGGGAATAAGTGCTCATTTTACGGTAGAAATTACAATATCTCGAGTTATTATTCTCTTATCAACAAGCATTATGATTTTTTTTAATCGTAATGATAGTAGACAATTGATAGTTGCTATTTTAAGCTAAAAAGTTTGCTAGTTGGGTTAAAATAAGCAAGAAAGCTGCCAAAAAAGAGGTCAATAAAAGTTTCATCGGCCGCCATTTTGTTTTTTATGGACTTAGGTCTTTTCCAAAAATTGCTAATTACTCTCCGTGTTAGTACAAACATATTTGCTATGAAAATCTTTTTCGTATCTGCCTTAGATTCCTTGTAAAAAAATCAAACGTAAATCAATCGGAGGTCAAAGTTCAAAGGTCACTCAAGGTCACGGTATGACACTTTTTTTTGGGCTCCGCCAAAAAAGTTGATGCAAATGATGTTATTAGCAAGTACTGAAAATTTCAGCCCGGTATCACCAATAGCGCGATTTTTGCCATTAATTCCCTAACTATTAAGGTTTTACATGTTAATCATTGTACGTCAAACAGCTGATTCATATTATCTCTACCTTAAACATGCAGGTTAAAAACGTGCCACTACCGGTTGGGACATTAAGTTAATAAGACTGTACGTCAGAATATAGACGCTCCCAGTCTACTATACGTGACACACTTTCACTGTTCTCCTTATATTAACAGCTGAGAGGTTTGATACTAACTTGTTTTTAATGTATGCATAAATATAATACCATTCATAACAGATTTCTATGATGTCATCATAAAATTAACTTTAATTATAATTATTATTGTAGTTGATCATTTAGGACGAATATGCAAAAATTTTATTTTTTAGATCGAATATCAACATTATTTTTTTAATTTATTACAGTTTTGATACTATTTTAAATGGCTGAAATAAATAGAGAGAGAGAGAGAGAGAGAGAGAGAGAGAGAGAGAGAGAGAGAGAGAGAGAGAGAGAGAGAGAGAGAGAGAGAGAGAAGAGAAGAGATTTGATATGAGAGACTGCATCATAATTGTGTGAATGAACACTTTCTTGAATGAACTGCTTATATAGCAATCTTTTTCATTTGCCCCATGGGCTGTTATCTTAATATTGTTTTAACTATAATTTATTATAATTAGGGGCCGGATCTCCAGTTTTTCCAGTTATAGAAATATGTATGCTAAATTGATTCTGACTTCAAATCTTCACGAATCATCAAGTTTTATTGCCAAATATACAAAAAAGTTTGAACTGAAAAAAACTGTTTTTGAAAAGTAAAAACTGTTGCAACTGTTTCAAGTTTTTTCAAGTTTTGTAAACTTTTTCCAGTTTTGTAAAACTGGAAATGCAGTTCTGTCTCATAAAAGCACGTTTTTTGTAGTAAAAATTAAATTAAATATTTTGCATAATTATTTTCTCTGCCTCCATCTTGACACAACATTGATATTTTTATTCAAATTTTCTTAATTGCTATATCAATGGTATTTTGCCAGATTCTTTTTATCGAAGAAGCATGTATACCAATTATATTTTTTGGTCTTCATGGATAAGAGACCAGTTAAAGGTAAAATTTTATAAAAACTGGATTTTGCTGGAAACTGGAAGTGAACTGTTTTTGAGAAATTCGATAACTGTTTTCGGGAAAAAAATGGACTGGATCCAGTGCTGGAAATTACACTTTTAAAAACTGGAAATCCGGCCCCTATTTATAATTATCTTATTTTATATTGCCAATGTAAGACATAATGAAATAAATAACACACCATTAAATACGAATTATTATTATTGAGGACGAGGGATGATATAAATTCTACTTACAATAAGTGATTTTATTTTATTAGAATATTAATTTCCATGCATATAGAACATAATTATCTTCAAAACGAGCAACAATGCAAATATAATACTATTACTTAATATTAAACAAAGAAAAATAAACCCGAGATGAAATAAATTTCATCTTCTCTTCGCTATTTAACTCTCCACTCATTTAATTTCCTCTTATTTTGCACCATTTTAGAAGGAAAAAGACTAGATTACGTCTTTTTTCCTCTTCTTGAGCATAATTTTTTTGAAATATTGTCTTCATTTCATCCTCAATTTGAGCGAAAAGGAAATCAGATTTGTTTTAGAGGTAAAAAGATTAGGTTTAGACATGTAAAGGATGAGTTGAAGACGTAATTTTTCAACTAGGAATTACTTAATGATAAATACAAAGAGAGAGAGAATGAATCCAAGGCTTGGTATAATAAATTACCAGGGTATACATAACAAATTAATGATAAATACAAAGAGAGAGAGAATGAATCCAAGGCTTGGTATAATAAATTACCAGGGTATACATAACAAATTAATGATAAATACAAAGAGAGAGAATGAATCCAAGGCTTGGTATAATAAATTACCAGGCTATACATAACAAATTAATGATAAATACAAAGAGAGAGAGAATGAATCCAAGGCTTGGTATAATAAATTACCAGGGTATACATAACAAATTAACCACCTCCACTCTCACATTGTGACGTCACAAAACTCGCCGTCTCCAAATTAGGAAGTACCGGAAGTTAATATGACACGTGACTTAGTGACAATCAAACGGAACGTTATACAGTCAAATTAACATGATATTCTCTCCGGAAGTAGCCGGAAGTGTAAGGTTTCCGGTCTTCCTATTCATATTTCAGTGTTATAATTTCACACATAGGTTAGTACTTCTACTTCAAACCGCTTTTTAAACTTTCAAAACTGAATTATAAACAGAACAGCTGCAAACTTAACACTTCCGGCTACTTACAGAATGAATACAAAATAAATTTGACTGTTTATTATGCTATACACGACATAAGAAATTGAACCATAAAGAGTTTATATTATTTTTAAATATTCAAAGTGAGTTCGAAATATTATTTAGAAAAATTAAGCATTGTTTTTCATAACAAGCTCCAAATTTAAATGTTAATTATTTCAAATTGAAAACCTTGGATCTTAAAGCATATATTACGTACATGTGAATAAAATAAATTATGAAAATAAATATTCAAAAGCCAAGCAATATAAATACAGTGAATAATTAATATACATAATAATATATGTATTGTTTACTGCACACAGATAAGTGTTCCACTGTAAATAATAATTATTGCTTTAAATAAATATAACAAAACAATTAATATTATTACTTTTTTTTAATCAAACCTTATTGGGTACTTCTACTTACTAATTACATACTACTTTGAAACCCCGAACCTTCCAAAATCCTAACTTGAGCGTTTCGCGGGCTCTTCCGGAACGAGGGCGGCCACGACCTTGCAATCCATCCCGACATTTGCCTGCGGCTGAGGGAAACGTGGAAATCTCAGCCAGGATGGACGCTACAGCTTTTGTCAATGAACCGAAAGAGCAATGGTCCAAAGCCAGGGGAATCACAGTGTGGAAAAGTGCAACGATTTACCTTGGGTGGGAAACGTGTTTTTTGTTGAAAATGGTCACCAATCCAACTACTAACCACGCTCGGCGTTGCTTGACTTCGGTGATCTGACGAGACCTGGTCAAGCGCACTGCGCTGCACCTCCCGCTATTATTACAATTATACTTTTATAGTTTTTAAACTTATTATTATTCTTTTGAATTGCTATTACATCAAATTACAATGTAGAATATTTATTCAGTTTGGCATACACTCGTTGTCTCGGAAATCTTCCCCTTGCAGCCTTGTTAATAAATTGCGCCATAAGAATAACACAAGACATGGTGATTACAATATTTGCAAGTGGGAAATTTTCCAAGGCGTTGAGTGTACATCTTCAGGCGCGGATCCAGAAAAAAAATTCAGGAGGGGGGGGGGGGGGGGAGCTGCCTCCATAAGGCCAATGTTAAAAAAAAATGGAGTGGGGAAAATGCCTATATTGCCCATGTTAAATCCAAAATTTCGGGGGGGGGGGGGCTGCAGTCCCCCCCCCTCCCCTGGATCCGCGCCTGTACATCTTCTATATTTAAAAATTTTCGATGATAAAATTGCTGTATTCTGGTTATTGAAAAAAATTAAGTTGTTTCTTTTCGAACTACAAATGTAAGTTTGTTTATAACACATTTTTTTTTTTAGTGGAAACCAATCGTAAATTTTATGAGCTACGTAATATTTTTTTCTGAAGATTTTAATATATTATAAAAATATATATTGTCAATCGTCTCTAATAATCTGCTTTACCTTTAATCTTATAAATGGCTCATTATTTCGGAAGAGGGAAGACATATTTAAAATATACACAAAAATTTCAATAAATTATATTAAGGTAGAGATAATGTCGATCAGCTGTTTTTGAGCTCCATTTAATTAACATGTAAACCTTAGCAAATTCACAAAAATTCTAAAACTTTTTTGAGAAGCCCTGAAAGTACCTATAGCCATAGAAAAAATTCAAAACAATTTAAATAGATAATTTTTTTTAATTAATTTATTTAATTTTCAGCATAGGGCTTTCCCATGGAGAGACAAACTTAAAAATTATTTTTAATAAATCGGCTAGTTAAATTGTTTTGAAACTTTTTCTATGACTTAAAGGCACTAATATCTGCGCCTCCAAAAAATTTCAGAATTTTTGTGAACTTGCTAAGGTTTACATGTTAATCAAATGTAGCTAAAAAAAAAAAAAATAATAAAAAACTGATCGACATTATCTCTACCTTAAGATTCCATAAAAAAAAATAAACTAATAATTTAGACACTGCTATTTAAAAGGTAATTCAAGCTCGTATTAAAATAAATATCAATATAAATATAATTTACACAATATTAAGCAAAATAATTATACAAGCACTACATTAGCACGCGACTATATTTTATAACATGCAAATAAAACAGGCGTGTGAAAGGAGAAGTGAGTCGCTGAAAGTGAAACGTTAATAGGAATGTGGATTGCCACGCCCCTTAACTAACTACGTATGACTTTCTTAAAGGTCATTTTCATATGTAATAACATGGAATTGTAAACCTTAATGACATTATTAAATATTTATAATAGTCGTAAATTAGCTCATTTAACATCGCTTATTTTTAATGTTATAATTATAAAAATTTTATTATATAGTTAGGTTTAGATTTTTAAACTAGAGCATGTGAAAAGCAACCTTATGTTCTGGTGGTATTGGATATTTATTAAATGGCTTAGTTTTTAGCTTTTTCCCTAATTGAAAAATTACGTTTTCAACTCATCTTTTACACGTCTAAACCTAATCTTTCTACCTCTAAAACACATATTTTTTCCTCTTCGCTCAAAGTGAGGATGAAATGAAGACAACATTTCTAACATTTTGTGTTCAAGAAGAGGAAAAAATAAGTAATCTCGTCTTTTTCACCTTTTTTTTTTCTCTAAAATGGTGCAAAATAGGAGGAAAAAAGACAAGAGAAGAGCTTAATAGCGAAGAAAAGATGAAATTTGTTTCAACTCGGTTAATATAATTTTTAATATATTAATATTAAATTTTACAATATCACAAACTGCTTACAAATTAACATTAGTTAGTATACGCTCGAGTTAAAATAAATTTCATCTTCTTTCGCTATTAAGCTCTCTCTCGTCTTTTCTCCTCTTATTTTTGCACCATTTTAGAGAAATAAAGAGGGAAAAAATGACGAGATTACGTATTTTTTCCTCTTCTTGAACATAAAATGTTAGAAACATTATTTTCTAGTCTTCATTTCATCTTCCCTTTGAGCGAAGAGGAAATAAGATGTGTTTTAGAGGTAAAAAGATTAGGTTTAGACGTGTAAAGGATGAGTTGAAGACGTAATTTTTACACTAGGGCGGCAAAATAGCTGTAGTAATTATTAAAAATTATTTTATACAATGATTTCGTTGCAGCCTTTATTGTCTTGCTAGTGGACGTTAAACAAATGAATGTGAATTTCTCAGAGATTCGCGATGTTCTCACCACCTCATTAGGTTAATCATAATCAGGTTAATTTAGAGAAAGTTTTCTCCTCTACTGTGAGTTTCAAAAATGTAGGTACTTAAAAGATAAGAAAATTTTTGATGTAAAATATGCCCTAGTTGAAAAATTACGACTTCAACTCATCCTTAAATTCACACGTTAAACTTAATCTTTTTACCTCTAAAACACATCTTATTTCCTCTTCGCTCAAAGTGAGGATGAAATGAAGACAATATTTCTAACATTTTATTCATAATTATTTATTGCTTTTTGATTGTACAACAAAATAAGCACGTCATGCAGATACATAATCACAGTAAAAGTTAAAGATCGTTATGTTCAAGAAGAAGAAAAGAAGAAGTAATCTCATCTTTTTCACCCCTTTCTTACCTCTAAAATGGTGCAAAATAGGAGGAAATTAGACAAGAAGAGAGCTTAATAGCTAGTGAAGAAAAGTTGAAATAAATTTCAATTCGGGAGTATTTTAAAATGATAAGCTATATCGTAGACTTTAATCGAATTCACTGTACCATACTTTTAAAAGTGCTGTCATAATTATTTCCTTTCGAAAAAGTTCAAATTTTGAAAGTTGAGTTTGGATAATATATAGAAATATATTATTATAAAATATGAAAAACAAAACAGAATTATTATTGGAACGAATAACCTGTAACTAATAAAAAGTATATAAATATTGATAGAGAAATGCAGTATATTTATATTATGATGATAATATCATCTAACATTTAAATAAAAATATATTTGTATTTTGTATTTATTTATTGCACATATAGAACCGTAAGGTACAAAATGCATGTTTGCAATATTTTAGTATTGCAATACCTGTAAAAGAAACATAAAAATTAAAACATATTATCATCAGTTTTATATTATTATTACAATTACAATCATACATAATATAGTCAGTCCACAATACCTGAGAATTAAAACTTTTATATAAAAAAAAACAACAACGTTTTTATTAATAGAAAACAATCTGAAACTAATTCTTTATTATATTACTATAATATTATGAAATCAATCTATTACAAGGAAAGCATTTACAGAATTTACACTATTTATAACTGTTCTTTTTCTTGTTATGGCATAAAAATTGTTCTGCAGTAAAAATTGAATCAGTTTTGACCTAAACTGTTGATTACTAGGTAGATGTTTTAAGGTATCAGGAAGATTATTGTACAGCTTTGGGCCTAATAAATATAAGCTTTGCTTTTCTTGTTCAGATTTAGCAACATTTATATAAATTTTTTGAGAATTTCTGGTGTTATGGCCTGTTATTTTTTCATTTGTCGTAAAATTGTCAATATTTTTCCTTATAAACATTATCATGGAAAATATGCATAAACAAGGAAAATTTAGTATTATTGTATAAATAAAATTTATTATTATGGTATTATTCAGAGAGAGAGAGAGAGAGAGAGAGAGAGAGAGAGAGAGAGAGAGAGAGAGAGAGAGAGAGAGAGAGAGAGAGAGAGAGAGAGAGAGAGAGAGAGAGAGAGAGAGATAGATAGAGAGAGAGTTTAGTACACTCATCGCCTCAGAAAATTTCCCCTTTGCAGCCTTATTAATCACAATAATCATCATGATGTCCCGTAAGAATAACACAGGGAATGGTGATTAAAAAGGCTGCAAAGAGAAATTTTCCAAGGCGATGACTGTACATCTAAATGCCTTTGATTAAAAAATAAATGAAATGATTATGAATATAGAGAGACAGATATGCGAGTTGAAATAAATTTCATATTTTATTCACTATTAAGCTCTCCTCTCGTCTTTTCTCTTCTTATTTTGCACCATTATAGAGGGAAAAAGACGAGATTACGTCTCTTTTCCTCTTCTTGAGCATAAAATGTTAGAAATATTGTCTTCATTTCATCCTCACTTTGAGTGAAGAGGAAATAAGATGAGTTTTAGAGGTAAAAAGATTATAGGCTTAGACGTGTTAAGGATGAGTTGAAGACGTAATTTTTCATCTAAGGTACACTTCAACCCCCTCCCCCCACTACTCTCCCACCTGACTGAGTGTCATGTATTCCAGGTCGCGTACGTCATCGCCATTGTCCTGGAGCTGTGGTGGATGATTCAAGATGAAGGTGAGTTTTAATTAATTTTATCAATTTAAATTAACATTAAATTTAAGCCGGTATTACATGATACAATTTTTCTAATTATTGCATACAATTTTACCTTAATCCGGTATTACACGATACAATTTGGCTAACTATTGTATACAATTTTTCCTTGCAAGAAAAACATAATCTCTATTTATTTTCTTTGTATGGAGAGAAAATTTTTTGCAAGGAAAAATGGAGTATTGTCCTCAATTTTTTTTTATTGCAGAAATGGATAGAGGGTGCAAAGTTAAGCTACCCTGATTTTTTTCAGATTTTTTAGAGCCCGGGAACTATTTTTTAAAAATTATTGAAAGTTATTTTTGTGACGTCACGAGACGCCGCTCCTTAAGAAAAAGATAGGACTTGTCGCCGCGTGACGTCACAAAAAGGACTTTCAATAATTTTTTAAAAATAGTTCCCGGGCTCTAAAAAATCTGAAAAAAATCAGGGTAGCATAACTTTGCATGCTCTATCCATTTCTGCAATAAAAAAAATTGAGAACAATACTCCATTGTATCATGTAATATAGGTTTTACAAGAAAACTTAACTCCGTTTGTTTGTATATATTAGGGATAATGAAAGTGATTCACGAAGAGAGTTATCCAGGTTTCTCACTAACCACGTTTACTGTCATTGAATTAGGCTGGCGCTAGCCGTGGTTAGTGAGAAACGTAGATAACTTTTTCATGAATCGCCCCCAAAATTTTATTGTGAGGATATATTGTATGTGAAATTGTATCGTGTAATACCGGCTTTAGGAAAATATCGCATTAAGTATGTTGTTATACTATTTATTTATTTATAGTACTTATAAAGCAAATTTCTATTCTATTCTATTCTATAGTATTTATTGAACTATTGTATTCTTTATAATCGGATTATCTAACCTGTAGTCTGTTTTCTGAATAAATATAATAAATAAATATTTCATTGCAAATTCAGCATTGTAGTAACATTTTTTTTTTATATATTTTTAAATATTATATTATATTTCATATTTAGTAAACGCGAAAACCATATGCACTTTATTTTTTATATTATAATACGTACAATATTATAATATTATCCACTTTGGTTATATTGATTAAAACAGGCGGCCGGCGGTTTTCAAACATTTTGATTCGAGTCCAAGATAATGTTCAATTCAAAGATGATGTCCCATTTTTTCTTCCGCACTGCTTTCCTATTTCCTTATCTTATGAATCATATAGCCTTGGTTTTCATTACCCGATTTTCATGAATTCCCAGACGAAAAATCTTACCTCCAAATTTTGGGACGCGTCCCATAGTTTGAAAATCGTTCCCTTAGCTGGAAATGCAATGCATATTAATGGGGGACATTCACAAAGCACTTTAACCCCCAATTTAGCTCCGATTTTTAACCCTGGTGCTAAACATGGTGCTAAGCTATGAGCTTAACATTGGTTAGCCCCTGGTTTAGTACCATGTTTAGCACCAGGGTTAAAAATCGGGGCTATAATGGGGGTTAAAGTGCTTTTTGAATGTCCCCCAATATAAATAAATATGTAATGTATGTATTATATTTATAATATATTACATACATTTATATAGCATGTGATGTATCTAGTATAGTATAGCAAAATCCCAAGCAGGTAGAAACATGATAAATGATTTCATCACAACCCTCGCAGCAGCAGGGGGTGGAGAGAAAAATTCCTGAGGAGAAGATAAGAATTGAACCTTGACAAAAAATATCTGAAGAATTTCAAACTAAAGGATGAATGTCATGTTCTTGTCAATGTAAAATAGGTTGTAAATTATCAAAATGTTTAGAAAAAACAAACAAAGTATTAAGTCACAAGAATACAGACGAATCAATGGTCAGCATCCATGATGACATCACCAATCCTTTGTCCTCCCATTTACTTACAAAAAAAGATTGTGCGCACGTAAGATCCTATACGGAGCAATTTTTCGATCGCTTATTGTTAACCCTCTAAATAGGTTATGTTTGCAAATTTAAAATTACGTATTGGCACTAACCTTTTACGTTTGCTGCTATAAAAATTTTATTATTTGCCTTGGGTCAGTTTAATTAAAGAGCATCTAAAGAATTTCGCGGTAGTAGTGTTTTGACTTCGAGCCGAAAAAACGTGCGCAGAAGGGTTGCGCGCCGATGCGCGGTGGTTGTAGCAGGAGTCAAAATTAGCAAACGAACATGGCGAATATATAATTTTTCTGATGGATACTTACCATTTAAAATTAACACAGGAAGTGAGAGTATGTGTTTTCTTTTTTTTTTTTTTTAGATAAGGGAAGGTAACATGGATCAGCTGATCGATGTAGTCCTATTTGATTAACATGTAAACCTTAACAAATTCACAAAAAATTTGAATTTTTTTTAAGAGAGCGAGAGATTTTAATGAATAACTAAAAGCCACAGAAAAATTCAAAACAATTATTTAATCCAAATTTTTTTAATTTTTGTATGTTTGAGATTTCCCATGGAGAGCAAAACTAAAAAAAATATTAATATATAAAAAAATCGTCTCGAAAAATTGCTTTGAATTTTTTTATAGTTACTAAATTCTGTCTCTGAAACAAAATTCAGATATTTTGTGTCTACTAAGGTTTACATGTTAATCAAATGGGACTACATCGATCAGCTGATCCGTGTTATCTTACCCTTATAAAAATTTAAAGCTCAAACAAAAAAGAAAAGAGTTTCAAATCATCCAATCATTCTATTTGGACATTAGAAATATTAATTTGACTGTATCAAATTTAAACAACTAAAAATATTTATGAACTGAAGATAATAAACAGCATCATAATTAACTAAATTTATTAATATTTGTAATTTGTCCCCCGATTGACGTTTCAAATTAGGTTTGATAAAATTTAAAATAGTACACAATTTAATGGCATAGTTGAAAAATTACATCTTCAGTTCATCCTTTATAACACGCGCGTGTAAACCTAATATTTTTTTCTACAACACATCTTATTTCCTCTTCGCTCAAAGTGAGGATGAAATGAAAACAAGTTGAAATAAATTTCTTCTTTTATTCGCTACTAAGCTCTCTCCTATTCAAGTTCCTTCCTATTTTGCACCATTTTAGATGGAAAAAGACAAAATTACGTATTTTTTCCTCTTCTTGAACATAAAATGTTAAAAATATTTTCTTCATTTCATCCTCACTTTGAGTGAAGAGGAAATAAGATGTGTTTTAGAGGTAAAAAGATTAGGTTTAGATGTGTAAAAGATGAGTTGAAGACGTAATTTTCATAGGGGAGACAATATTTCTAACATTTTATACTAAAGAAGAGTACAAAAGACGTTATCTCGTCTCTCTAAAATGGTGCAAAATAAGAAGGAATTAGACGAGGAAAGAGCGAATAAAAGAATTCATTTCAACTCGGGATGTGCTGTATCTCAAAGTGTTCTGCTCGTTGTTAGTAAACAAAGTATTGTTGTGTAATGTCTGTCGCGTGAAGAAAAAACATAAAGGACGGTTGTTGATTTACATGTTAACTCATGGAAAGTGACCGTTAATTATGAAACTTGTATATAGTGTCTACTAGCGCCAACAATGCCATTACGTTCTCTGCTTTGGTGGCAAAATTAGGCACTATAATACGTCATCCCATGTTTAACAATGAAAAAGGTTTCATGCGACAGACATTATAAACAATGGTTTTTTACAACCATTGCGAGTAGAAGACTTTGCTGGATCTCAAACACAAATAATTATTAGTCTTTCATTAAACACAGAAAGTGTACATATTAACAGCACTAGAAACATACATTATAGAAAAACAGTACAATAGAACACATAAAACATACATACAAAACATATATAATAGTTACAGAATAATAGAACAATAGAAAATGATAATAAAGCAATATAAAATAAAATAACAGATGATACTAACAGCCTGTTAGATCATAATATATCATATATATAATCACATATATAAAACAAAATATGACATAGAAAATAGATAGAATGAAAAACTTATTGCTTCATTGCTATTCAAAATCTATAGACTATATGAAATCTCCCCTGGCATAATCGCTGATAGGCTTAATTCTAGATTTACAGGTATTTAAATGATATTGGCTACAATACACAAGATTGTTCAGCTTTATGATAACCAGAGGATTTACAAATTAGATGGTGGAAGCCGTGAACAGCTTGGCGAGTTAAGACATTTCTAACATTGGATCTATCCAATTGGGGCAGACACCAATGTTTACATGTCATAGCATCAGTGCTGTAAAACTCAGGATTAATATCCTGAGCTTTTTGATTCCTGACAGCTATAAAATTGGAATATTGACAAATAAAATAACAACAAATTTCCTGACATTATGTTTGTCCACAGACGAGGTCCCCGCCGCGGCCTACCTCCTTTGTTTCGGACACTTCGTGTTGCTGTGTTTGTCGGGACTTCTGCTGATCGGAGCTGCCACGGTCAGTATAATATAGTACACATCCGGACACCCAGAACGTTACCTTTGTCATGTGGTTTGTGAGACAGAGTGATTTTTAACAAACTGATTTATTTAAAAAAAAATGTTAAATGACAGGGTAGCGTCATGAGATTGTTGGGTTGTTTACAAAATAACGTCCTGATATTTACCTTCCCTCCTTTCCCTACCGAAGAGCAACCTTACGCTCTCAGTGAAGCTCGGATCTGATCAAATCCCTGGCCATAAGACATGGAGGTCTCTGAGGCATGTGTATAGACACTTTTTAAACTTTCTTTGCCACTCTTCTATAAGAACATCAAGTAAATGTTACTTTGTTGTTACAGAAGAAATCTCAATGGCTGTTAATATGGACAGCGGCAGTCGGCACTTGGTGGATCCCCGAGGCTGCCTTGGCCATCTACATGAGTCTACATCACTGGGTGGGTTCTGTGGTAGCGTGTCTGACTTGTGACCAGGAGGTCGTGAGTTCAAATCCCGGTGGAGTCATTTTTTTTTTTTTTTAGAATTACTTGAACTGGTTCTATTTTTTTAAAAAATACGTCTTCAAATCATCAAACTTTATTACGTATATATTTAATATTTTTAATATATATTAGGATATTCAATATTTTTTTTTTTTAAATAGTTCCCGGTCTGTAAAAAATCTTAAAAAAAAACAGGGTAGCATAACTATTCACCCTCTATCCATTTCTGTAATACAAGAATTGAGGTCGATACTTCAATAGACCTCGTATAACACATTGCATAAGCGGCTTAAATTTGAAAGAATACCTCATAGTTTATACACTTTCATTTTCTGGATATGATATACGTATATTTTCGTTGCAATGATTCACTTTACATTAGCACTCCTGAGTTGAAATAAATTTCATCTTATCTTCGCTATTAAGCTCTCCTCTCATCTTTTGTCGTTTTGTCCTCTTATTTTGCACCATTGTAGAGGAAAAAAAATATATTACGTCTTTTTTCTTCTTCTTGAGCATTAAATGTTAAAAATATTGTCTTCATATCATCCTCAATTTGAGCGAAGAGGAAATAAGATGTGTTTCAGAGGTAAAAAGATTAGGTTTAGACGTGTAAAGGATGATTTGAAGACGTAATTTTTCAACTAGGGTATCTTTCCTTTATTTTCACAGCACTTGGACACACCCCAAGGTATGACGGAGCTTCTCCTCTGGATCAGCAGAGCACTCCTCAATGTGAGTCAAGGTCATCCAAGGTCGTTTTAGGGTCATTCACCTTTAGTGTTTACAAATGTTTTTTTTTTTCACCCGATTGCATAGATGAGGTCTAAAGGCGGATTCACATGGCGATTTTTATGAGGCGACGTGATGCGAATAATGCGCACTTGTTGTAACATTCATTGGCGGCCATATTTGGCGATTAAAAAAAATAACATCGTAATTTAACGTGAAATTCGCCGCCGCAATGGCAAATTCGCTTCCGAATAGGATTTTACCACATTTGTGACAAAATCGCGTCGCATCGCCGTTGTCGCCATCTGAATCAGCCTTAAAGCTTTTTTAGGGGGGGAAAAAATTACAGCCTTGGATGTATTTTTAAAAAATTATTGAAATTTCTTTTTGTGACGTCACGAAGTGGCATCCTTTTCTTATGTAGAGACGCCTCGTGACGTCATAAAAAAGACTTTCAATAATTTTTTAAAAATACTTTCAACCTGTAAAAAATCTGAAAAAAATCAGGGTAGCATAACTTTGCCTCCTTTATCTATTTCTGCAATAAAAAAAATTTAATTTTTTTTTATTGCAGTTTTGCTGAAAAGCCATGAATATTAATCAATGTTATAAATTTCAGGTAGCGGGGATCATCTGTGTGGCATCTTTGTACGCCGGTTGGAGGGAGGAGAAAATGGTGATGAGAAGACTGCAGGACTTGAACATGGTGAGACTTGAACGTGCAACGTGTTACATTTCATGTAATGTGACTAGTTTTATGTGTTACAACGAATTATTTACAACGTAGTTCCTTGTTGAAAAATCACGTCTTCAACTCATCCTTTGCATGTCTAAACCTAATCTTTTTACCTTTAAAACACATCTTATTTCCTCTTCGCTCAAAGTGAGGATTAAATGGAAACAATATTTTTAAGATTTTATGCTCAAGAAGGATTTAGAGAAAAAAAAAAGGGAAAAGGACGAAATTACGTCTTTCTTCCTCTTGGTTGGTTGGTTGGTTGGTGTGTCAAATGCCCCCAAATACCAACCAACCAAGAGAAAAAATACGTAATTTCGTCTTTTTCCCTCTTTTTTCCTCTAAAATTGTGCAAAATAAGACGAAATTAGACGAGAAGAGAGTTTAATAGCGAATAGAAGATGAAATTTATTTCATCTCGGGGTATTATTTATTTTACTCCTAATAAATTAATATAATGAAGTAGCTCTACTTTATTTTAGATTCCCACATAATTTTAGTGCAATACACAGCCCATGAATATTAAGTATAATTTACCAAGCATGGTTGCACAGTTGCATCTGACTCACAGTCAGAAGGTCATGCGTCAAATCTTACTGGGAGAGGTAAAAAGATCGAGAGAACCTTCGCTGTCTGGTTAGAGACAAGCCTCATGCATTCGGGAGATGTTAAGACCGTGCTCTGACACCGACCATCCTGACTTGGGGTTTCCATGGTTCCCTCTCGTCTACATGGCTAATGCCGGGATGGATAAATTAAGTCGGCCATGGCCGCAGTGTAAAACTATAACACCTGTCGTTAAGACTCTGTCTTGATGGGACAAGAATACGGAGATGCAAAAAACGAACAATTATCGGTTATCATTCCTTTGTAAATTGATCTTTATATAATTGAATAATTTAAAAATGACAGTCAAATCAACAATGTCATATAATTGAAAAATGTATTCGGTAAATAAGTTTTTATAATTGTTTTTTTATGATGTTTCTAATTGTATTATTGACTCTATTTATTTATTAATGGGTTATTTGTAAACCTATATTCGTAATTCAAAAGTCTGATAGCTCATTATTGCGGACAGGTACCATTTAATAACTCACAAATTTACACATTTAAAGAATTATATTTCACTTTCAAAAATAATTGTCTAAAGACGGTATTAAATGATACAATTTTTCTAATTACTGCATAAAATTTTTCCTTTCAAGAAAACATGAAATCCATTTGTTTGTATGGAGGTGACATTTTCTTGTAGGGAAAAATATATGCAAAATTGTATCGTTTAATACAGGCTTTGGTAATACAGTCCCTAGTAGAAATATATTTAATATTTTATTCGCTCCTCCTCTCTAAAGGCGGATTCAGATGGCAAAAACGGCGATGCGATGCGGCGCGATTTCACCAGGTTGCGGCAGTGAAATCGCGTTAATTGCGATGCTCTTTTTTTTTAAACGGTAAATATGGCTGCTTATAGGTGTCACAGGAAGTGCGCATTATTTGCATCGCGTCGTATGATACAAATCGCCATGGGAATCCACCTTAATTTCCTATTGTTTTGCATCATTTTAGAGGAGAAAAGAGGGGAAAATATGATATTTCGTCTTTTTTCCTCTCTTTGAGCATAAAATGTTGAAAATTTTGTATTCATTTCATCCTCACTTTGAGCGAAGAGGAAATAAGATGTGTTTTAGAGGTTTAGAAGTATAAAGGATGAGTTGAAGACGTAATTTTTCAACTAGGGTTAATGGGGAATTCTCTTACAACTCAAATTTTAATTTAACTACTATATTTTGATAGGGTACATATATTATTAACAATAAGTTTGACTTATTACTTCAAGTTTTTTAACCCAAATTTGGGGACTCTAAAGGAATTATTAGAACAAGGGGCAAAGTATGCAACCCGCGCGCAAACATGAAAACTGTGACGTAGAAACTCCCTAGTTAACACACAACAACTGCCTGATATAATAATTTCATCGTCAAGGAGTGATTGAGTATGAATTATGGTAACACGATCGAAATCAGCGGGTTTTTCTACCCTAGTATCAATAGGTTTTTCCACTAATATCAGTTTACATTAAGAGTGATAAACGAAAATATAAATTTATCGCAGACAAATTTTGCCTGCTAGGCAGTTTCTTCTCCACGTTTTGGCGTTAAATTTAAAAGAAGGAAGATTTTAAAAAAATTCTTTTGTCTGCAATTTTGAAAATTGAAACTTTTTTGTTTGGCGATATTTAGTTTCAAGGTATACAGCAGCTGCAAAAAAAAAAATAATAAATACATGTAGGAGAATTCCCCATTTATGGAAAACATTATGCAAATGCATTCATTGATATGAATGGACAACATACATGAAAATTTTTTATCACAGAAATGAATAGAGGGTACGAAATTATTATGATACTCTGAATTTTTTCAAAATTTTTTTTGAGACCCAGAACTATTTTTAAATAATTATAGAAAGTGCGGCCACGCCCCCTGGAGGCGTCAATAGGCGTCCAGGCACTCACTATCCTTTCTATCCTTGCTATTAAGGATTCAGGGGTGCCAACTTAAATCACAGTACATTCAATAACTATTTAAAAATAGCTCCTTGTTTCAAAAAAATCTGAAAAAATTAAGAGTAGCATTATAATTTGGTGTCTTCTATTCATTTCTGCAATACTTTTTTCATATATGTTGTCCATTCAAACTGTCCACCATGCCTGCTAACGGTGACCGTCTATCTTCAGCAAGCGGCCATTCTGATGGAGGGAGGCAACTCCCGGAGCAACGGTCACCAGTCCAAGTACTAACTACGCTCTATCTTGCTTGACTTTGGTGATGGAATCATTAATCCAGATATTTAATTTTCTGTACTTCCACAGCAAGCGGCCATTCTAATGGAGAGTGGCAACTCCCGGAGCAACGGTCCCCAGTCCAAGATGAACGGTTATCACAACGCGGGGTTTGTGGAGACCTCACCGTCCGTCAGTTCCGAGATATTGGAGAACAAGGTCCCTCTGGCGGCCGTCGAGAACCTGGTGGGGGGAAAGCTGAGACGGTGAGTCTGCATGTGTGTCAACTTCTCTTCTCTTCTCTCTCTCTCTCTCTCTCTCTCTCTCTCTCTCTCTCTCTCTCTCTCTCTCTCTCTCTCTCTCTCTCTCTCTCTCTCTCTCTCTCTCTCTCTCTCTCTTTCTCCTTCCCCCCATCTCCACGTCTCCATCTTTCTTAATGTCTCTGTCTTGAAACTTTATCTTATCATGTCATTAAGTTTAATTTAACGATCTGCATGTTTCATGCCAATTAATTCATTTCTTTTATTTACACAAAATACTATTTAAATTTATCGTCAAGCTTCAAATTCTATGCACAAAATAATCACTCAAAAATAAAGTTAATTTATTTTTTACTCCATCATTTACTCTGATCATTTGCTTTTTTATGAATGGCTTCATCACAATAAATAATAATAAAAAAAAAATGCTATATAATTTACATGTATACATCTCATTATATATGTCTCTCTTATGACATATATGATAATTGATATAATTTTTTAATTCAATTTATTTAGTTATCTTTACACTTTAAGGAAGCATAAACGTTACATTTTGTTTTTCATTTCGCAAAAAAATTTAAATGTTAAACTTTGGTCCGTCTTAAATATGGTAACGTTCAGGCTTTCCTGAAGTGCCTGCTTATTTACTAACAGTGTGGATCTTTAGGGTGTTTTTTATGCATTCATTTTTACCATTTTTTAAAGATAGAGTCATCACAGAAGGTTCAGTAGCCAGTTCAATAGACTCCTGATAACGAGCTGGTTCCATTGGACTGGCTACTGAATCTTCTATGATAATTCCTTCCATGGATAACAAAGAAAGAGTCATCATAGAAGGTTCAGTAGTCAGTTCAATAGACTCCTGGCAATGAGCTGGTTTCATTGGACTGGCTACTGAAGCTCCTACGACAATTCCTTAGAAATGGTAAAAGTAAATAAGACCACCTCCCTCACTAAGCTCACTCTGTGCAGTAACCACGGCTGTCTGAACCTCGGGAAAGTTCCTCTTGAAAATATCGTGGGAGGAAAGATCAGACGGTGAGAATTTATTGTTCCTCAGTAGAGTAGCTGTTCGTGACAATGACGTCACATCGTTAAACAGAATAATTTCCTTATCCCTAGCATTGCCAAGGGAGTCTTCTTTTCTTACGCTAGACATGAGGGGGGAAGGGGTTGAAACGACCTGTTTTTTAAAAATTATTGTCACTAGTCTTAGGAGATGGTGAATTAATCTGAGAATTATAGTAAACCTTCCTTACGTTATAAGTGTTATAACATAAATATTAAACAAAAAAAATTTCTGTCCAGTTTTTTAGATGTACTGCAGGATAGAAATAGTGAAAATATCATTGGAAATCTGGCAGCCATTAGTCAAATCAGCATCTTTTTCAACTAAAAAAATTAATATCTCAAAAACTGGATTGAATTATTACTTTTTTACTTCAGAAAGTGAACAGTTATTTTGTTCTCTATGTTCAGATCTAAATTTTATATTTTTACCATAAAAAAATTATACACTATTGATAGTAATCCTAAAATCACAAGCTAAAAAGAACATTTCTAATTTTTTCCCCCCTTTTTTGCTGAAGTAAATATATTTCAGGATGGCTAAGGATTGTTATTTTTTACAGAATTTTTGGAGCAATGTATCAAATTTTCCCCCCATAAAAGATTTACGGATCGTCTCGTCCCCCTCCCCCATATACCCCTGGTAATGCTATGGTATATACCTCTTTAAAATTTTACACCATCATCATTTCTAAGCATTTTCATTATTTTTTCAAATCATTTTCATGCTTTTACTAACAAGCGTTTGTAAACTAAATTTTCCTCTGTTATCCGATCTAATAATCAATTTAATATTAAAAAATACCCGAGTTGAAATAAATTCTATCTTTTCATCGCTATTAAGCTCTCCTCTCGTCTTTTCTCCTCTTATTTTGCACCATTTTAGAGGTAAAAAAGTGTGAAAGACGAGATTACGTCTTTTTTCCTCTTCTTGAACATAAAATGTTAGAAATATTGTCTTCATTTCATCCTAACTTTGAACGAAGAGGTAATTATATGATGTGTCTTATATGTAAAAGGTTTAGGTTTAGACGTGTAAAGGATGAGTTGATGACATAATTTTTCATCGATTAATCATTTTATATTATAGGAACTAAAGATTACCAGACACCACTCTTTTCCTGTAGGTAAAAAAATTACGTCTTCAACTCATCCTTTACACGTCTAAACCTAATATTTTTTATCTCTAAAACACATATTATTTCCTCTTTGCTCAAAGTGAGGATGAAATAGAGATAATGGGTGGGATTCACGAAGAGTTAAGAAGCGTTTTAGGGAGAGATATTTTAAGAAGCGTTTTTCTTGCCTGTTACCTGGTATAAAAAACGCTTCTTAAAATATCTCTCCGTAAAAAACGCCTTATCTCTTCGTGATTCCACCCAATAATTCTAACATTATACGCTCAAGATGAGGAAATCTCGTCTTTTTCCCTCTTTTTCCTCTAAAATGTTGCAAAATAAGAGGAGAAAAGACGAGAGGAAATTGTAAGATGAAATTTATTTCAATTCGTGTTCCATATCAACACATATATTATGAAGAAACAAACTTAAAAATTTTTAATGCAGAAATGAACAGAGACTGCAAAGTTATGCCTTTTTGATTTTTTACAGCCCTGCAAGTATTGCTAAAAAGTTTTGCCGAGATCGGTTTCGAACCCACGCGCCTTTTTAGGTCCTATATTTTTATTAAGGTTGGCTGGAGGCATCAATTTCTTTGTACTTTCAATTATTTTTTTAAAAAATAGTTCCTGGACCTTAAAAAATCAATTGCATAACTTTGCATCCTCTATTCATTTTTATAATGAAAATTTTGAGGTCAATTGAGTATCAACCTATATATTTTCTTTTTTATTGCAGATATGGATAGAGCGTGCAAATAAGTTATGCTACCCTGTTTTTTTTTCAGATTTTTTAGAGTCCAGGAAATATTTTCATAAAATTATTGAAAGTTCTTTTTGTGACGTCACGAGGCGCCTCTTCTTAAGAAAAATATAGGACTTGCAGCCGCGTGACGTCACAAAAAGAACTTTCAATAATTTTTTCAAAAATACTTCCCTGGCTCTAAAAAATTTGAGAAAAAATCAGGGCATAACTTTTTACCCTCTATCCATATCTATAATAATAATTTTTGAGGTCGATATACTTCATTATAAAATTTTAACATTATTTTAATTTCCAGCTCCTCATCAGCCTGCTCTCCCGGTTCCAACATGTACCGCGGACGAGTGGCAACTCCCGCGTTTGCATCTCCTCCCAATGGTCGTCCGTTCCACCCAACGGTGCATTTTGTCAGTAGCTACGAGAAGGCTAGCAGAGGTGAGGAAATTTCTTTGATTTTATTAGGAAATAACTTTTTCGTAATCCGCTCTGTAGCGTTGTGGTTAGTACCCCTGGTTCTTGTCTGAGAGGACCCCGGTTCGATTCCCGAGCACGGCAGAATTTTCGTGACTTGGGATGGGTGTGACTGATTACTAGATTATGGAGTTGGTAGGAGGAAGGCTGCTTAAGGCTGTCTATACTCCGCTGCCCTGCAGTCTTGCACTGCCACTGCAGGCTGCACAGATCTGCATGGTAGTAGGAGCCCAGAAGAGTGCAGGAAAGGGTTCTGGGAGCCTGGTAAGACCCAGCATGGTCGCAAGATAACTCTTACTGACAAGGCTAAATATCGGCCTGGCCACACCCGAAAGGGTAGAATGGTGTCAAGAGTATTAACTTTTTTTTAACTTTTTTGTTCAAAGAGTATTCATATTGAATGTATTTTTTATTTCACTTTTTGGACTTTTACCTTGGCCGGTGTTCGATGTAATCCTTCTGTATGTAGTCTCATATCACCTGAGGAAGAAAGCGGTTGACTCTCGAAACCTAGTGATATAATGTGTAGTACTGTACGTCATGCAATTATAGTGTTAATAGTGACGTGCACGAACACTAAGTGATCATCGCAACATAATACATACAGAAGGATTACATCGAAAAACGGCAAAGGTAAAAGTCCGAAAAGTAAAATAAAAAATATATTCAATATAAGTTTTATATGATAGCAATTTGTTGTTACATATAAATTTAGGAGGTGCGGCTTGACCAGGTCTCGTCAGATCATCAAAGTCAAGCAACGCCGAGCATAGTTAGTAGTTGGATGGGTGACCATTTTAAACAAAAATCACGTTTCTCACCCAGGGGTAAATCGTTGCGCCTTTCCACTATGTGGTTCCCCTGGCTTTGAACCATTGCACTTCCAATTCATTGACAAATGCTGTAGTGTCCATTCTGCCTGAGGTTTCCACGTTTCCCTCAGTCGCAGGCAAATTCCGGATTCAATTGCAAGGCCATGGACGGGGGCGTTCCAAAGAGCCCGCTAAACGCTCAAGTTAGGGTATCGGAAGGTTTGGGGTTTCAAAGTAGTATGTAATTAGTAATTAGAAGTACCTAATAGGGTTCCATGAAAAAAATAAATAAATAAAATATTTTTTTTTGAGCATCTCCGTATTCTTGTCCTGTAAAGAGAGAGTGAATGGCCGACTTAATTTATCCATCCCAGTATTATCCATGTAGACGAGGGGGAACCATGGAAACCCAAGTCAGAATGGTCGGTGTCAGAGAACGGTCTTAATACCTCCCGAATACATGAGGCTCGCCTCTAACCAGACAGCGAAGGTTCAGACCTCTCGATCTTTTTACCTCTCCCAGTAGGATTTGAACGCACAATCTTCAGACTGTGAGTCAGACCAAGCTATCACTGCGCCACCATGCTTGATTGTTTTTTTCGTATCTATGGCCATTTCAACAAAAAATTCAACCATATGGCATCAATCCTACTGGGAGAGGTAAAAAAATCAAGAGAACCTTCGCTGTCTGGTTAGAGACGAGCCTCATACATTCGGGAGGTGTTAAGACCGTTCTCTGACACCGACCATTCTGACTTGGGGTTTCCATGGTTCCCCCTCGTCTACATGGATAATACCGGGGGATGGATAAATTAAGTCGGCCAATGGCCGCATAGCAACTGTCGATAAGACTGTTTTGACGGGACACAAATGCAAAGATGCTTAAATTTTTTTTTAACATGAAGTTAATTAAATTAATTTGCATTTGTTTGTGTGTGATTTGTAATTAACATTGTCATCTTTAATCACACAATTAAGTTACCACTCTAGTTGAAAAATTACGTCTTCAACTCATCCTTTATACGTTGAAACCTAATCTTTTTACCTCTAAATCACATCATATTTCTTCTTCACTCAAAGTGAGGATGAAATGAAGACAATATTTCTAAAATTTTATGTTCAAGAAAAGGAAAAATGACGTAATATCGTCTTTTTACCTCTTAAATGGTACAAAATAATAGTAGAAAAGACGAGAGGAGAGCTTATAATAGCGAATAAAAGATGTAATTTATTTCAGCTCGGGAAATTTCTAATTACAGGCCTCTCTAGCAACGAGTTCAATGCCTCCGCCTTCATGCAGCAGAGTCCGAACAACGCAGCACTGCAGCGCGCGCGGTCACTTCTTGAACTACAGATCGCCAAACATGACCACTGGAGAAGTCCGGTTAGACCGACACCTACCGGTACGTTACAGTGGGGGTGTACTGTACAGTAATTTGCAGGAGAAATGTCCCACTGTAAAAACATGGCTCCTTTATTTTCTACCATTTTGATTAAATGTGGTAGAGAGCGAAGTAGGATGATAAGAGAGGAATGCCTGCAGACCATGGGACATTTTTTGTGCAATGATCAGACTCGACTTAAAAGAAGACATAACGGACCAAGAGATGGCGCTGACGTCTGAAAATGTTGCTCTTTGCATCGAGGATATGGCAATACCTATAGCATTGAGAGAATCACAAAAATTATCAAACATTTAGGAAAGAAATCACTTACGAAGTTGATATGTTTTTTATATTTGTCCGAAAGTATTTGACAACTAATTATGGTGTTGTCATTTCTGTAAAATTATGCTATGGCTGCTGACAGAGCATTTACATGATTTTACAATGTTAATCATAATATAATAATATATTATACAGCAATCCTCGCCAGACGCACGCAATTTCAGCAGTTACCACTAGGTTCGCACTAACTTTATGACGCCAATACGTGCAATTGGCGTCATAAATTTTTGTGCAAATTACTGTACGTACATAATATCACAATACACAATTTAAGTGTAAGATAACGCCACCAATGTTAAAAAAAAATCCCTAGCATAAAAATTCTGAAATAAATTTAAAATGTTCTCCACTACACCCCCTATCAGTAGCTAAAATATCAGGTATACAAATTTGATCTAATTTTTGAGTTATGAATTTTTAAAGTTGATTAATTTAATATGGGGAGTTCCATTTCTCCATTTTAAAGTAGTCAACTTTAAAAATTTTCATAGCTCAAAAACTAGATCGTATTTGTGTACCTGATATTTTAGCTAGTGATAGGGGGTGTAGAGGAGAACATTTTATTGATTATTTTTTTCAGAATTTTCGTGTGAGGGATTTTTTTTAACATTGTATATCTTACCTTAAAGGACCTCTATCCAAATAAAAACTTCATGCTACCTTCAACCCTTGACCTCCAACTAACCTTATAACTAGCACGATATATGACAGGAGGTCGTGATTTCAAGTCCTTGTGCAGTGACTGAGAGAACCGTGGAAACCTCAGTCAGGATGTATATTTTAATATTTTTTTGTTGAAATGGCCATATAACCGAAAAAATTATACAACGAAAAATGGTTTTTAGTCATCACGCTGAAAACTGAGTCCACTTATTTGGGAGGTAATTGATGGCATTGCTGATGACCATCCTGACTTTGGTTTCCACGTTTCCTCATTTAAATTAGTCAAATGCTGGGATGGATATAACTTTGCAATGGCCGCATAACCTTACCGACTCCCCTAGCTCTCTTTACCCTACCCTGGTGGTTCAGTGTGGTACCATACCACCATAGATAATACCTGATTTTTTACCTTCCCCAGGTTATATCGACTTCGTACCTGGCAGTGAGATGGCCACACAAAGTCTCGATCGCAGACGATCTCCTCGACGACCTTCACAACAACATCAAGGTCATCAGAGGTCATCGAACTTCGGGACCCTGCCTCGTTCATTCAGGGTAGAGAGAGACCCTAGTCCGAGGGTCAGTAGTAATCACAGCAGTAAGACATCGCTAGCGTCCCAGCAATCGGATGAAATGCAGAGATATAGGGACATCGCGTTGTGAGGGTAATAGTTGTGGTTACATTGGGCGCGATTCACGAAGCATTAAAGGCGGATTCACATGGGGATTTTTATGAAGCGACGTTACATGAATAATGCGCACTTACTGTGACATCCATTGGCGGCCATATTTGGCGATTAAAAAAAAGAGCATCGCAATCAACGCGATTTTGCTGCCCAGCAACCTGGCAAATTCGCTCGCCGCATAGGATTTCATAGCTAGTGTGACAAAATCGCGTCGTTACGCCGTTGTCGCCATCTGAATCCGCCTTTAACAAGGTTTCTAACCACGTTTAGCCTAACCACGTGTAGTAAGGTGGTTTAACATGTAAAATAGGTGTAGTTATACATGGTTAAAAACCTGGCTAACTGCTTCGTGAATCTCACCCATTATATGTATGTGGTAGTGTATATCTATTGTAACAAATTAACATTCATCTATAAATAAGGCAGCTCCACGAGATTGTTGGGTTGCCTACTTACAGGAAATTGTCCTGATGTTTACCTCCCCTCACTTCCCCTACTGTTGTCAAAACGTACGCTCTACTTGGAAATTAGGTCCATTGAGATCAGAAAGTCTACACTTGGCAACAACATACTTCATGTGACACAGATTTACAAATGGAGTTAAGCGAGTTAACTCTATTTCCAATATAAATATGGATCGAATTAAATCTTCCGCTACCCTAGTCGAAAAATAAAGTGCTAAGTGATAATTTGAGCAGTAGTTAAGAAGTTGACTACTTGTTTCTAAGTAGTCAACTTCTTAAAACAAGTAGTTGACTACTTAAAAACAAGTAGTCAACTACTTGACTACTGCTCAAATTATCACTTAGCACTCTTACTTTTCAACTAGGGTATCTACATTAAATAATATTGTTTACATCTGGTGTTAAGGGTGCAAGGCCACCTAAGGCCACGGTGTTGACAGCGCCATCTCTTGACAAATTGGTTTTTAATTTCTTACGAGTAGAGTTTTTAGAGTATCTACTTGAAATTTAATCAAGATATGGACATTAACACTTTTGATACGCAGAAAAAAATTTATTGTCGTAGATGAAACCAATTTTGAAATTCAAATCCAAAACTGGTTTGGTTCCCGCTATTGTCATGCAGACAACAATGAAATTTTTTCTGCGTATCAAAAGTGTTAATGACCATACCTTGATTAAGTTTTTAAAAACTCTGTCCGTAAGAAATTAAAATCCAATTTATCAAGAGATGGCGCTGTCAACACCGTGGCCTTAGGTGGCCTTGCACCCTTAATATGTACATGAAGTAACTTTGGCAAAGGTTGTTCTTAAATTAAAAATTTTTCAAAGTACTCTCTTCAATGTGGACAATGTATTTAGTGGATTTGAGAGATATTTTTCAAAGATAAATTTGTTTTTTGTTTCCATTTTTTCTTTTAATTGATATGTGAGATATTTTTGGAAACATTTATTATTTTCAATGTTCAACCAACTTAATAAAACATTTTTTATACATTACATTCATATTGTATTGTGTGATCTTAAAATGAAGTTAAAGTAGATAATAAATTATGGGGGGCATTCACAAAGCACTTTAACCCCTACTTTAGCCTCGATTTTTATCCCTGGTACTAAACGTGTACTAAAACAGGGGCTAACCATGTTAAGCACCTAGTTTTGCACCATGTTTAGTACCAGGGATAAAAATTGACGCTAAAGTGGGGGTTAAAGTGCTTTGTGAATGCCCCCCATATATGTATAACATTTGATAAATAATAAAATATAAATAATGCAAAGTGAATATTATTTAGCCAGTGGAATGTTTTTAATTCTTTACTATTTTATTCAAAAGCACAACATACCCCTCTTGACATCACGAAAGTTACTCCTGCCTCACTTGCTAGAGCTGCAATAGACAGAGAGATGCAGATTTGTAATTTTGTGGGATATGTAAGAACGTAAGAAGCATAACCTGTCTATTCCCTAGTTTAAAAAAAATATGTCTTCAGCCAATGTTTTACACGTTTAAACCTGATCTTTTACCTCTAAATACCTTAGAACGAATAGAACGAGGGGAATAAGAATTTCCTCTTCAAGTGAGGATGAAATAAAGAAAATGTTTTTAACGTGGTTTGCTCAAGAAGAGGAAAATACATATATGTAATCTCATCTTTTTCTCTAAATTTTCCTCTAAAATGGTGCAAAATAAGAGAAAATTAGACGAGAGAAAAGTTTAATAGCGAGGAAATGATGAAATTTATTTCAACTCGGGTTCACATTAAAATAATTTCAGTTGCCCACACCTCCATTGACTGGGTGACACAAACAAAGCAGGGGTAACGTTCGTGGTGTACAGACGTATGAATTGTGTGAATATAGTTCAATCAATTTAAGAATATCAATCGAAGTGTGAGATTTCTGGACTTACTAGTTAAGTTTTGAACCAGAAACTTTGTAGAGAGATTTATGTTTAACATTGTAACTTATCTACAGAGTCGGTATAATTAATAAATAAACTTGTAACTTTCACAACAACAACAAAAAAGTACACTCACATCGCCTTGGAAAATTTCCCACTTGAAGCCTTGGTAATCATCATCCTGTGTGTTATTCTTACAAGGCATTGTGTAACAAGGCTGCAAAGGGAAATTTTCTAAGGCTACGAGTGTACAATAATTTACATAATGTACACTCTTTGCCTGTGAAACGTTCCCTTCTGCAGCCTTGTTATTGGCCATGTTTTGTTATAAGAATAACACAGGGCATGGTGATTACCAAGGCTGCAAATGGGAAAATTTCCAAGGCAATAAGTGTACAAATCGTACATTTTAACTTTGAATTTAATTTTGATTTAAATTATTGTAAATGAATATCCTGTATTATGTAATAAATTAGGCAATGATAACATAAAATATTATTAGCAAATAACTTTTTCGTGCAAAGGGTATTCTTATTGAATGTTATTTCACTTTTCGGACTTTTACATTTGCCAATGTTTGATGCAATCCTTCTGTGTGTAGTATGTTGCGATGGTCACTTAGTGTCCGTGCACGTCACTAACACTTGCATGTACTACACATATCACTACGTTTCGAGAGTCAACCGCTCTCTTTCTCAGGTGATCTGAGGAAGAGAGCGGTTGACTCTCGAAACGTAGTGATATGTGTAGTACATGCAAGTGTTAGTGACGTGCACGAACACTAAGTGACCATCGCAACATACTACATACAGAAGGATTACATCGAACATTGGCAAATGTAAAAATCCAAAAAGTGAAATAAATAAATGTATTAAATATAAAAAACTTGTATTTCAGTGAAAATATTTTGTAATTACTAAGGAGTGAGATGTTTCTAATTTTGATATGTGATATTAATAATGTTAATTAAATAATAATTGTTACTAATTAATAAAATATATATTAATATTAAGCCATTGTTTTTATAATTAATTAGTTATTAGTTTTTAATTATGTGTGGCAGCAAAATTCAGGTGTTTTTACCATGCATTTTTTTTTTTTTTTTTACAAATAGTACAAAATATTTTAAGTATACCCTAGTTGAAAAATTACGTCTTCAAATCATCCTTTACACGTCTAAACCTAATCTTTTTACTTCTAAAACATATCTTACAACTACTTCATCTTCTTCGTTCAAAGTAAGGATGAAAGGAAGACAATATTTCTAACATTTTATGCTCGAGAAGAGGAAAAAAGGCGTAATCTCCTCTGTTTTCTTTTTTTTCCCCCTCTAAAATGGTGCAAAGTAATAAGAAATTAGACGAGAGAAGAGCTTAATAGCGAATAAAAGATAAAATTTATTTCAACTGGAAGATTTTATTTTCATTAATACATATACAATCAGACTGCAAGGAGCTCTAAGTTCACAATTATAATTTTTGCCAGCTTTGTTGCATGCTACGTCAATCCAGTTGAAAATCGCCGGAGTAGATATGATGATACACATGAATTTGCAGTGTAGATAGGATTTGGAGTTCCTTTAAATATCACCCAAGGCTAAACACCGGGTGTTACACCGAATGCTAATGGTGCTCCTGTACTCGAACAGGTGAAGTTCGCAGTTAAGTCAGTGTTGTTTAGAGACGTCCAGTAGCCAGTGTTGATAGTCGAGGAACCAGCATCTTTAAAGGTATACAGGCCTCAAATTACAAATTAGACAGACATTAAGTGTTGCTCAAGTTTATAATTAACATTCGTATTATTTTTACCTGCGCGCGGTGCGTCTGTGCGAAGTCGCGCTGTAAAGAAAGTCCTTGCTGACGTCACAACTCACAGCTAGCACCTATTAGCATTGAGTTGTGACGTCATCAAGGACTTCATGACGTCATCAAGGACTAAATTTCTTACTTTGAACTGCGACTTCGCACGGATGCATCACGCGTGGAAAAAAATGATGCGAATGTTGATTATTTACTCTAAACCCACTTGGTGACTATCTAATTTGTAATTTGAGGCCTGTATGCCTTTAAAAAATAAAATAATGATAATAAGACACCGGATTTTTAAGCTGTAAAAACCATATTTTAAGATAGTCGAAGAAACAGCATCCTTAAAAAAATAAATGAAAAATTATTATTAGAGACCGGATTTTTAAGCTTTAAAAACCTTATCTTATGCGATTAATAAGGCTTCAATAATTATGCAAATTTAGTTGCATTAAGCTGTTGAACGCTAATTAAAGGTAAGGTTACATGCCCAACGTAAAAAAAAAAATCTACACATGAACATTATGAAACATATTTTAAAATGTTCTCCTCTACATCCCCTATCAGCAACTAAAATATGAGGTACACAAATTCGAGCTATTTTTTAAGTTATAATTTTTTAAATTTGACTAATTTAACATGAGAGTTCCATTTCATCATGTTAATTCACCAATTAGCTCTCATAAGGAAAGGAAAAAATGTAAGCTTATATATAAATATATCCGATTTTACATTGGACCAATTTATTTCAACTAGATACCTAAGGTGAAATTTCACGCTTAAAATATGCACGCACTCAAAATTGAATTTTTAAACCATGTAAATAAAGCAGAAATGAATTTGGTCATATTTAAACATGTTGGAGCTTTTTATACAATGTTGCTCATTGGTTAACAGTTCTAAAGCAAAATCTTACTTTTTGTTAAGAGGAATTTTAGATGTTTTCAGTCAGAATGCAAATAATTCAAAATTCAAATTCTTATTTATTTACAAGAGTTAGAGAAATAAGGCACTAAATAAAGTAGACAACACAAAGCATATAAAAAAAAACACGACACAAAATAATTATAAAAATTTAATGCACTAGTTATACATTGTCGAAGGAGAATAATAAAAAAAGTGATAATAATTTAGAACAGAGCATTCATCACCTTACTATGAATAGTTGAAAATGTCCACATTACGATGTTTAAATTCGAATTTGTTTAGTAATTTTCTTGCACTTGTCTGCCGAACAAACTAAACTTAAAATTGCTTGTAAGTTAAGTTGATTATTAACACTTAAATTTCAAGGTGTATTTTATAAAAAAAGAAGAAAAGGGCATATTGTTTACTAAATATTTACAATACTTTTATACGTTGTACTTTTATTTTTAAATTAAACATTTCTTAGTTTAGCTTATTCATTTATACATTAAAATTCTAATATCTTTAAAGTTTAAGCCTTTATATTTTAATAATATTTATTTCGATGTTAGGTTTTCTTTATTCTATAACAAAATTATAATTTTACATGATAACAACTCATCCCATATTTAAATGTCCATTCTGAAATAAATTGTAAGCAATTTAAATTTTAGTGCAACAGGAAATGTGTTGTAAATTTTTCGACCTTATCGCATTTTATGTTTGCTGATTTTGTGTTCAAAATACTCATTTAGATTACATTTAACATGTACATAGTTTACAAGAATATATGTCAGTTTTTCAATGATAATTAAATATTATTTATGGAGAAATGACATGCATATGTAAAACTTGAATATTCACTGTTCGTCAAAAACTGTAATAAAACAATGCTAAAAAATATGACAAAAATGACGGTGTGGAACGCGTGATCTTCTATACAAAAAAATGTATGACGTGCATCATTATCATAATTGCAAGTAAATGTTTTTTGCAAAATGTGGTTGTTTTTGCGTTCCAAAAAATACATATCAGTCACTTAAGTATTGAAAAGCATGCAAGATAAGCAAACATGATAAAAAAACTAATATTTTAGTGCAATTTTTTGTGTTACAAGTACGCAATATCGTCATATTTCCTCCATGTCGATAGGAAATGATAAAAATTTTGAGGTTTCCTCAGTGTAGAATAACTCTGAATGTACTAATGAAATGTTATGCCTACCTATATTATGCCTCTCTGTACTTTCAATACATTTTTTAAGATGTAATACAAAATCAAACAATAAATTTGGTGCCTTCTAGTCATTTCTTTCGCTAGACAAGACAAAAGTTACATTCCCGAAATGAAATAAATCTCATATTTTCTTCGCTCTTAAACTCTCCCCTTGTCTTTTGTCCTCTTATTTTGCTCCATTTTAGAGGTAAAAAAGAGGGAAAAAGACGAGATTACGTATTTTTACCACTTTATTTCTGTGACAATATTGTTTGTAAACCATTATAATTATGACAGTTATTCCATAAGGATTAATCAATCAATTGATTTCAAGAAACCCTTCTTGAACATACAATGTTAAAAATATTGTTCCTATATCATCCTCACTTTGAGCAAAGAGGAAATAAGATGTGTTTTAGAAATAGAAAGATTAAGTTTAGACGTGTAAAGGATGAGTTTAAGACGTAATTTTCAAATAGGTATTTTTCTGTCACACATCCGAGAATGATTTTAAGGCGACTTACCTGAATGCTGTACTTAAGACTCGCCCTCCAAAAAAGTCACATAACATGAGCAGCACTTGTGTTTTTCTTACTCATAAAATTATATTTCTAAAGAATTAAATTTTGTTACAATAAAGTTGAACCCTCTGTCATTAGTTATGTTTTTTTTTTTTTTTTTCCACTTACGAGTTCACTTCCTGTGAACTGTCAAGTATTATAATAGGTTATATTTTCTCCTGATCGAGTTAACATAAGTTTCATCTTTTCTACGCTAATAAGCTCTCCTCTCGTCTATTGTCCTCTAATTTTATTCTGGAAATATCAATGATAAGTTTCATCACAATTGCAGATATTCTGATCTTTAATGCATAGCATTATTTAGAAAATTTTCTTGCAGTTTTTTTTTTCTACATAATTTATATACATTAGATTATTCAGACACTTTTCCATGGTTTCCTTATAGAAAATTTTTATTTTTTAATTTCCAAGGAGTCAGCAATAAGTTTGGAAGGGTACACAAACAACATTTATGGTAAGATGTTAGAAGAGTTATTGTAAGTTTTGCTTCCATAATGTTTTACGCGTGCTAATCACTAATCACATCACCCAAGATGAAATAAATTTCATATTTTCTTCGCTATTAAGCTCTACTCTCATATTTTTTTCTCTTATTTTGCACCATTTTAGTGGAAAAAGAAGTTAAAAAGACGAGATTACGTATTTTTTTCCTCTTCTTCAACATAAAATATTATAAATACTGTCTTCATTCATCCTCACTTTCAGCGAAGATAAAATAAGATGTGTTTTAGTGGTAAAAGGTTAGATTTAGACGTGTAAAGGATGAGTTGAAGACGTAATTTTTTAACTAGGACATACTGTTGGCTGTAACAATACGCTAGTGGGAGGTTTGATGCAGTACGTTGGACTACGTCTCGTCAGATCACTGAAGTCAAACAACGCCGAACGTGGTTGGTAATGATATCAATTGCTAATATTTCAACAAAAACTTCGTTTCCCACTCAGGAGTAAATTGTTAAAGGTATACAGGCCTCAAATTACAAATTAGACAGACACCAAGTGTTGCTCAAGTTTATAATCAACATTCGTATTATTTTTACCTGCGCGCGGTGCGTCTGTGCGAAGTCGCGCTGTAAAGAAAGTCCTTTCTGACGTCACAACTCACAGCTAGCACCGATTAGCATTGAGTTGTGACGTCATCAAGGATTTCGTGACGTCATCAAGGACTAAATTTCTTACTTTCAACTGCGACTTCGCACGGATGCATCACGCGTGGAAAAAAATTATGCGAATGTTGATTATATACTCTAAACCCACTTGGTGCCTGTCTAATTTGTATTTTGAGGCCTGTATGCCTTTAACCTCTTCCCTTAATTGTTCCTCCTGGCTTTAGATTATTGCACTTTCGTTTCATTGATAAAAGCAGTAACGTTCATCCTAGCTGAGGTTTCCACGTTGCCCGCAGTTGCATTGCTTAGCCCTGATTTATTCCACATTTTTAGAAACATGCTTAGCCCCTGGTATAGCACCATATAACATTATATGTTAAGTTCTTATTTAAAATAACTTCAATAAAACACTTTTTGAATATTCCCCATATTACATTAAAATCCATGGAGGGACATTATCCTAGAATTTTCAGTAGTTAGTTAAATGTAAAGAGAAATAATACTTGTAAAAGATTAACATAAAATAAGTAACAATATTAATTTAAAAAACTTACAACTACATTTTTTAAAATTAAAAATATTTAATTTTAAAATAAATTAGATAACAAGAAAATAAACTTAAAATTAATAAATAATTAACAATAATATATTAATAGTAATTAATTAAATAAAATAAATAAACGTGGTAATGTCATGCCAAATAATAATTAATAGTTACAAACGCAATATATTTGAATATTTAGTGATAGTGATTTCATTGATTTCAATCAAGAAATTTTTTTCCATGAGATGTGTTTCATGCTAAAAAAATACAAAATTATATTTTCAATATATAAATATTGATTCTTGAAATCCGTTAATTTAACCGCTCGAAAAAGTTACTCTAAAATATACATTTTTTTAAAATGCTAAGAAAGCTTTTAATATATACTTTGCCTTGGATAACTATAAAAAACTAATTGATAAGACCGCACTAATTTTAATAAATAAAGTTCAATTAAGCTAAATCTAGGTGAAAAGAGTGTTATGAATTAAAAATTTATATAATATATTTTTTTTAAAATTGATGAAATTTATGATATCATTGTTTAGACATATCTTCCAAAAAATGAAACAAAATGGCGGTGTAATAGTATTAATGGAGAGTGAGAGAATTTCAATTTTCGTTCAATTTTGTAATTTAGAATTAAACACACGCAGCATATATTATTTAAAAATTCAGAAAAAATTTCATATCCTGAATAACATAAGACGTTGCCAAAAGAATTTATAGATTATAATACAAAGATAGCCAGAGTTGCTTGAGTTGACAATCAACATTCGGATTATTTTTTCCGTGCGCGATGCAGCTGCATGAGCGGGGGCTGCAAAGTAAGGATGCAGGTCCTTGATGACGTCAAAATGACGTCACAACGCACAATCATACATACGCTTTCATGTTTTTTGACGTCATTTTGACGTCATCAAGGACCTGCATCCTTACTTTGCAGTCCCCGCTCGTGCAGCTGCATCGCGCACGAAAAAAATAATCCAAATGTTGATTGTCAACTCAAGCACCTCTTTGTGACTGCCTAATTTTTTCTTTGAGGCCTGTATGCCTTTAAGGCCTATCTTTCAATAAGATATTTTTTAATCATCGTATCTGCAATTAATAGAATAGAAGGATATAGAAGAAGTTGATTAGGTAACTGGATTAAAGTTAGAAACCTCACGTATAGAATTTTAGACGTATTTGTTACATATTTCTAAAGCATCCATACCATGAAAAAAAAAAAAAAAAAAAAATCAAGTCTAAAAAATTTATTACGTACATATATTTTTTTTCATAACAGCTGAAATTATAGATATACTGGGCAATAAATAATAAAAGTACTTTCTACCATAACCTATATTGTAAAAATCATTGAGCTCTATACAATTACATAAGCTAAATAGTAAAAATATTCTGTAAATATGTGAATTGTTTTAGTGGAAATCAGTGAAATAGTGAATCATTTTTATTTTTTGAAACTTCAAGTAGCAATATTAAACAGTGCAGAGTGAAAATTAATGCATTATAATGAGAATAAGAAAAAAAATTGTTGAATACTTGAAGAATTTCAAACCTTTAGCATTAATCGCGGTTTGTCAATATAAATAAACATTACACAAAGTATTATACATTTTATACACAAAGTTCTGTTGGTGTCAAGTTTGATCGAATTTTAAGATACTTTTTTATAACGTCTGTTTTTTATTAATTCTACATGATTGATTTTTTACATTTAATTAAAGTCATTGGCTAAAGAAAATAATATGCACTTAAAAAAATAGTATAGTGGAATATATTTAATTTTTTTATTGTTTCAATTTATTGTAGAAATGGACAGAGGGTGTAAAATTATACTAACTTTTTTTTCTTTTAGATTTTTTTTAGTCAGGGAGCCAATTTAAAAAAAACTATTGAATATACAGAGAAAATGCAACCTCTTGACACCTCTATTAATACGATCTAAAAGTGTGCGGGTTCGAATCCGACCTCGCCAAAACTCTTTAGCATATTTATTTTCTCCAGGATGTAAAAGAACAAAATAAGAGTGGCATAAATTGTAACCTCTTTCTAATTTTACAATAACATTTGGGGCCGATAGTCTACATATTGCTTGGGAAAATTTGCCAATATATGATTTTGTTTTTTATTTTTTTTAAAACCGTTTTTTTCACAGATATTCAATTTCTATAATTTTAATAAATATGTTTGAATTTTATGAATTAAATTTTTTGAGCATTATAAATAAAAACTAAGTATTTAGAAAGAGTCTTTTTAAAGAATTTGATTACTTAAACAAACAGATTTTAGTTACACCTTTTATGTGGATGAAATTCTTAAAAAAGTGAGTAAGAAAACGAACCAAATAATTTACTTTGTCCAAATCAAAATAATGTTTTGTTATTTTCATATTCAGCTTAAACTTTAGCATTATCGAGAGGGAGGTGAAAATGAACCACATATATTTTTTAAAGAAGGACCAAGGTGTGATAGCTCTCATATTTTTAAAAACATTTTAAGGATGAATCTCAGTAGGTTGATATCTCGTAATCGTAGCGCCTGAATGCAACAAGACTTGTAGAGGACTTAGAACTCACCATCAATAGGTAGTATACAAATTTTGAAGCGAATTTGTCTTATCAATTTTGTGAAAACTGAGGTAGAAGTTTAACATTGGCCTTATGGACGGAAACCGGAAATGGAGCTGTTGTAAGAAAACTGCAAACCAAAAGCGATTAAGTTTTAGAACATTCTCGATTTTTTAAAATTTATTTCATTCGAGTCGTTTGCAGGGAAATATTATTTGACTCCAGCAGTAACTGACAATGAGATTAATCGTTAAGTTAGCCTAACAAGTAAGATATTTCAATATATTTATTTTTATATTTAAAAAATAAATAAATAACTTTGGGGTTTGTTTTGAACCTCCTTTACTTGTTATGGGATTGACAAAAAAGCCCTTGCTAAAGCTAGGAATAATTGTCGTGTACAGATACTAGACGAACAGATTACAAGGATTACTAAGTTCACAGATATGTCTCGTTGTTATTACATTGCACACGATGTCCTGCCAGCTAATATGGTTGTGCTGCCGACTGGACGTTGAGTCGTACACATGAATTTGAAAATAATGCTGGTGAATGGTTCCATATGGGAAGAGATGAACTGCATGCCTCCGTAAGTAGCCGCGGTCAATGTTGCTCCAGTTCCTGCCCTCCAGTGTCAGTACCTGTGACCTCTGGGGTCATCCAGGGGTCGGTCCTGGGGCCGCTGCTGTTCACTGCTTTTGTGCATGATCTTCCCAAATGTCTGCGCCATGCGCGCTGCTCCTCTTATGCTGATGACACTAAACTGTATTTTGTTATTAACAAAGTTGCTGACTGTATCAATTTGCAGTCGGACATAAACAATGTCATTGAGTGGTGTCGCTTGTGGCGCATGGACCTCAATTTGGATAAGTGTCAGCTAATTACTTTCACTAATAAGGTAGCCCCATTACTGTATCACTATCAGGTCGAGGACATGGAGATTGAGTGAGTATCTGAGGTCAATGACCTTGGTGTAATCCTCACTTCAGATTTATCTTATGGTAAGCATATCGATAAAGTACGTAAGAGCTCACTCAAGGTCCTCGGCATGATCCGTAGATCATGTAGCCGTGACTATTCTGTAAAAACTGTACGTTCCTTGCATGTATCTCTTGTCAGGCCAATTATTGAGTATGCCTCTGTTGTGTGGTCGCCTCACCATAAAGATAAAATAGACAGAATGGACACTGTTAGGCGAGATTTTAGCGCGGGTTGCCTAGCAGGCAGGAGTAAGACCGTGGGATACCGCGCGCTTTCTCCATAAAACTGCATGGTTAGTGCATGCCGCTAGAGGAGCTTATATTAGCGACTAACTTTTAATTTTTGTTTTTATAATTTAAAGCATGATATTAGAACTGTATACTTTGTCAAAAGAAGTACCAGGTACGTAAAATGTTTACACAATGGCTTATTTTAAGAGCCACATATTGTAGTTTTCAGCTTTTTAAAGGGCGGCCAAGCCTGAAGATATGCACAATGCTAAGAATTTGTTTTTTTCTAAAATGTGTTATTATGTTTTATGCTGTATGCTTAAAAAAAACATAAAAATTTATAAATATAAAATGTATAATATAAGAGGAAAGATATACATAGATAGATCGAGATAACAAAAATATATAGATAATACCTGAGACCTACCTGCATGAAGCATAATAAGTATTGTGTACTGTGTAGTATATACTCAAAAAAAAATATATTAAAAATTCTCGTTGTTCAGTAACAAATAAAGAGTTGTAGCCACTTGGATTAAAAGCACATTGTATGCTACAGGAAATGAATTATTTATTATTTAAGGGTAAGATAACACGAAACATCGATTGTTGTAGTTCCATTTGATTAACATGTAAACCTTATCAACCTCATAATAATTCTGAATTTTTTTTTGAGAGACAGTTCTTAGCACCAAAAAAAATGTAGAAAAAATTTCAAAACAATCCCTCGATCCAATTTTTTTAAATTATTATTAATATATATTTTTTTTTAATTCCAGTGTAGGGCTTTCCCAATGGAGACCTAAACTAATAAATTAATTTAAAAAAATCGGATCGAGCGATTGTTTTGAAAATTTTTCTACATTTTTTTGGTGCTAAGAACTGCCTGTAAAAAAATCAGAATCATTATGAGGTTGCTAAAGTTTACATGTTAATCAAATGGGACTACAAGAATCGATATTTCGTGTTATCTTACCCTTAATTAGTAATTAACAGGTGCTTTTAAATAATATATTTTAATAATACAACATTTTGTATATTTTATTATCCTGACATCCGGAAGCGAATTTGCTTCGGACGCGATTTTTTTTATACCAATGCATTGGGCACCTCGGCAAAATTCCCAACGGGTTCGGATCATCACAATTTGATCCCAACACGTTCGGAACCTATGAAAATTATTACAACGTGTTGTTGACTATGTAAAAAGCGTGAGACGCCTCTTTTTGGGAACAAAATTATAATGATTTTAATGACGCGAAATTCTCAAGTATTTAAAATAAAAAGAGTATGTCGGTCAACATTAAAATCACCAACGCACGAATATAGAATATTCATGTTCATAGAATACTAGAGAATATTAATTCTATATTCTATTCTATCGAATTATATGCTAGTTAATACTGAAATGTAAGCAAAAGTGACTAAGTTGGGAAAATCATATAAATAATATAACAGGCCTTCCTTAATTTTTATATACGTTTCAAAAGACCAAGTTCTTGAAAATTTTATACTTTAGTAGTAGAAAACACTCCACCACATACAATTTATCACTTTTTATGGAAACAATTTTTCATAATTATTATATCAATTAATTTTGCAAATAAATTTTAAAGCTAAAACTTGTGTATGTGCGTTCATCGCAGACTCGTAAAGTAAAAGAAATCACTTGGCCCAAGGTAAGTGCATGGGCTTGTCTTTTGTTATATTTTCTTCAAATATTATCAACACATCATATTGCATACCAATTAAAGAACAGAGAGGTCACAAGCATCATGCAGATCAGAAAATGTTTTTTTTTTAATTATCTTAAATAATGTGATAAAAAAATCAAATGTAAAATAAAAATTTAATCATTTGAAGCCAAATTCATATAATATAATGTTATCCCGTAACCCCATGTTTATAACCATAGTTATAACATAGTAATTTAATGAAATCTGAATTACTATGCAAAATTACTTAACAAAACTATAGTAAAATTCAGCTCACAGAAGCTCTTATAGAGAAACATATGCATAAGTACTGTACGTACAGTTTTGAGAGTATAAAATTGGAATACAGATTGGTTAGATAGGAGAAATGATATTTGGCCCATAACTCAGATAAAAATTAATTCTAGGGTACACACTTACTTTCAGGTGTTGGCCAAGTAAGGGGCTACTTACTTCGAGAGAAATTGTTCACATCCAGTCATTTCCACCCCCTGCAGGGGTGAAAATGTGTAAAAATCAAATCATGCCCAAAAATTCTAAAAAGTGAGAATTTTAAATAAAAAAATATTTGAAATTCAGTGGTGAATTTTTAAAGGGTAAAACTACCCTGTTTTATCCCTAAACAATCTTAAAATGGGAGCCGGATGTTTGGTCGCAGGATATTTGGTCGCAGGATGTTTGGTCGCGGTATTTTGGTCGCAAGGATCTTTGGTCGCAAGGATGTTTGGTCGCAAGGATGTTTGGTCGCAAGGACGTTTGGTCGCAAGGACGTTTGGTCGCAAGGAGGTTTAGTCGCAAGGACGTTTGGTCGCAAGGACGTTTGGTCGCAGGGATGTTTGGTCGCAAGGATGTTTGGTCGCAAGGATGTTTGGTCGTAAAAGGCCGGATGTTTGGTCGCAAGGATGTTTGGTCGCAAGGATGTTTGGTCGCATAATAAAGTAATTTAAATTAATTTTTTTTTGCCCTTTTTTTCTTTGTGCAAGCTCATAAGGGTGCATTCTAGATTGTTTAAACTATTTAACAATAAATTCTTTTGAATTTTTGAATTTCTTTATTGTTAAATGAATATTTTATCAAATTATAGAGGACTGCAGTCACATTTAAACTGTGATCATCCTAACATATGGAAACTTATTGTCATCTTGCAAAAAGAGGAAGCTCTGTGTGCTTTCAAGGTCGAGCAACTATCTGCAGGGCATCAAATGCCCAAAAAAAAAAAGACAGTTCAATCTGCTCATAGGTTGCATGAGCTCGTAGGTAATTTCGATGAGAATGACATTATTCATTACCTTCGAGGAATTGCCCACAATTTCACCTTCTAGTATGGTAATTACTGTTTTCTCTATCAAATAAAAACCATTTTTTATGTGAAATTTGGTATTTAGTTTATAAAAAATAATATTAATGTTATGTGAATTGTTTTTTTTTGTTTAATTCGAAAAAAATACATAATTTATCTTATCGTATTATATAGTATATTATAACATAAATTTTTTTACATTTTTATTGATTAAATTCATTAAATTACGTTATAAGTTTCAAAGTAGATGGTACAAAGTACATAATTTTTTCATGTTGTAAGATAGTATTTGTGATGGATTTTCTATGTCATGTAAAAAAAATGAATAAATCTATACTAAATGATTATTTACTTAAATTATTGTGTGCCTCTTTGTAGCCTATATATGATTTTGTCCGATACTAGTTTAAAATTTTAAGTGCTATTATACAGCATAACCATTCGTGGCTTTATGATTGGTGCATTATTTGACCATACTTATCACGAAAAAAAAAGTAGCCTACACTGCCTTTCAATAATTCATATAATTCTTATAATTAATAGTTAAAAATCCTTGCGACCAAACATCCTTGCGACCAAACATCCTTGCGACCAAACATCCTTGCGACCAAACATCCTTGCGACCAAACTTCCTTGCGACCAAACATCCTTGCGACCAAACATCCTTGCGACCAAACATCCCTGCGACCAAACATCCTTGCGACCAAATATCCTTGCGACCAAACGTCCTTGCGACCAAACATCCTTGCGACCAAAATTCCGCGACCAAACATCCTGCGACCAAACATCCTGCGACCAAACATCCTAGACCCTCTTAAAATAAATTATTTTTCATTATAAAATTTTTTAATTGTCAGATTAGTGTTTTCCATGATCAAATTTATATAAAACCGTTTAAAATGTAAATTTAGGAATAAGGGGTAAAACAAGCACTCCGACAACCCCCTACTGAAGGTGTCTATTTTTACAAATTTGAATATGGGGAACACGAATCTGACAATTCAATTTTTTTTAAATTTAATATTTGTTTATTTTAGGGTTGTTTAGGGATGAAACAGGGTAGTTTCATCCTTCAAAAATTCACCATTAAATTTTGCAAATATTTTTTTAATTTCAAATTCTTATAGTTTTTAGAATTTTTGGGCATGATTTGATTTTAACACATCTTCACCCCTGCAGGGGGTAGAAATGACTGGACGTGAACAATTTCTCCCGAAGTAAGTAGCCCTTGACTTAGCCCTTGACTTGGCCAACACCTGAAGGTAAGTTTGTACCCTAGAATGTATTTTTTTATTTTTTATTTTAATATTTCCCTCATGAGTACATAAATAACAAGTCAGAGGCAGGAGATTTACAAACAGTCCAATAAGAACAAATCACTTCCCGGAAGAAGCGCAGCAAATTATTTTACATGAGTTATGTGCTAAATATTGTTTCTCCTGGATCTAGCCATGCAATGTATTTCAATTTTATGCTCTCAAAAGTTAAACATGTATAAAGTTCATTTATATAGTAAATTAGATATTTAATTAAGTGATGAAATTGCAATGATGGGATTACCTGATATCATTATGAATGATCGGAAGAAGGTTTGGTATGAATTTCATTTTTTATATTTTTTTATTACTTTAGATTTAGATTACAACATATTTATTTACTTTCTCTTGTAACTGCAGTATTTAATTCAAACATAGGCAAAAAACTTATAGGAGTAAGACAATAGAAAAAGAAGTAAATTAATATACAATCATATTGTGCAGTATATACTATCAACATAATATGTACATGCGTATACGAAGACCAGAATCAGTTAATAAAACAAAATCTAACCATAAAATCCAACTAAATAATATGTAAATAACATGCATGTAAATAGTTTAGGATGAAATTATATGAAATGTTAAATATATTTGTATATATATTCTTGGATTTTTTTACATCATTGGGAGAGGCGATTGGGGATGCCCCCCCCCCCCAAAGTTACAAAGTATATTGAAGTTATTACCACCCACCGCCCCTCTCCTCCCTCCCCAAATTTAACAGTGCGAGATAGGGCCCCGCCCCCTCTCAGAGCCGCGCGTTGGATCGTTGGATCCACCCTTGATCACATTAAAGTAAATCTATTCTTGATTATCTCATACAGTGCAGTTAACAAGATAAAAGTACTAATATGATAATTTAAAAAAAAAAAATCCCTTATGAAAGAAAAAATTAATTCTCTACAGTAAAAATACCAAATAATATGCAACATGCAACACTATGTAGTGTATAATATATTATTATAATAATTAAATATAAATACAACGTATTAAATGTATTTCTTTTTAATTAAAGTTAAAGATGCAGTTCACTGTGACATGAATGGCAACAGTACATATTGCATAATATTATATTGGCTAATATTTAAATGCTATATAGCTGCATATAATTATAGTTTATTATAAAAAAAAAACGCTGTGGAAAGAGTAACAAATCTAACAATTTTTCACACATTGTATTAACTACAGTATATTAATATTGTTTAATTAATTATAATTCATTCCTCCTTATTTAGTATTTTTTATTAATTTATCCGTGTATACAATTAAAAATGCGGCGGCGTAGGGGTTTCCGTGTTTTTTCAGAATCGAAACTGTACCTACCTTTTATTTATTTATTTGCTTGTTTCGCCAAGGATTTTATAGTCATCAATATTGTAATATTTTGAGCATGACAGTCACATGTGTTTTAGAGATTTCTTCGTACTATCCGCTCATTACGTTTTATCTTTATCAGCCACTACTGTGAAATTAATTCGTGGTTCTTCAGGGAAATTAAATTCCCGTGATTGCAAAATATAAATAATGATGATAAATAAAAATAATAATGAAAATATGCTCAGCAGGAACAGCAGAAAGTCAAGCAGCAGTGGCATCCACGTGCATACTGCGTGTATAACGGTGGAATCTATCCCACGGTATTTAAATCCCCTCAGCCCCTGACGTCACAAAAAGAGAAAGTTCGCAACCCTCTTCACGTCGCCTGACAGTGTCCATTGAGGGTATACAGAGGAATTTTCTGAGATTGTGGTGTAATAAAATGAATATTGTGTTCACTAAAGATAATTACAACGCGTTGTGTCGTAGCGCGGGCCTTCATTCACTGAAAGTGAGGCGTGATATTAGTGATTTGTTATTCATGCATCGAATCCTCAATAATTGTGTTAATTCATGTAAAATTTTGAGTTTGTTCTGTTTGAATGCGCCTCCTCGGTACAACCGTCACACTGTGCTCTTCAAGCCTCCGAGGGGGCGTGTTGATGCATCAAAGTTTGTTTTTTCTTCAAGAGTGCAAAATCTCTACAACAAATTTGTATCTGATCATAGTAATGTGGACATATTCAACTCTTCTTTATGTCAATTTCGGACCAATCTGATGAACGCTCTGTTTTAAGCTTTCTTTTTTTTTTTGTTTTTTTGTTTTTTTTTTGTTTTTTTTTGCTATTTATTGTGGATGACTATTATTTTACTGTTTTTTTTTTTTTTTTTTTTCCTTATATTTATATTATAGTCATTTTTATTGGTACTATTATTATGTTTTTTTTTTGTATGTTGTGTTATTGACTTTATTATATTTGGTCATTGGTTCTGTAACTGTTGCCGAATAAATAAGAATTTATTTATTTATTTATTTAAACGTAGCTAGGTCCCAACTATGGTGATGCTGTTAAGTGAAGTCCAGTATGCAGTAGGAACAGTTACAGTACCTGCAGCTGAAAATGCAAGAAAATAAATCAGATCGTGTATTAGCATCTTTAAAAATACATAAAATTCAAAGGAAAACATTTACAATGCACTTTAACGTCCAATTTAGCCTCACTTTTGGTGCTAAACATGGTGCTAAACCAGATGTTAAGCTCCTGGTTTATAACCATGTTTAGAACCAGGTATAAAAGGCTAGGCAAAAAAGGGGAATAAAGTGCCCTGTAAATTCCCTCCATAGTGTACTTATCCAATAGTGTGGTTATTTGGTTCTCTACTTCTCTATGGCCGTTTGTTCTGCTTGCGACTCAATAGATACTATATAGCTGCATGCCCTTAGCAGCACATGCATCGGATGCGGCTTGCCATGAGTTCTTAAATAAGAAAAAGAACTTGAAAATGGAATTAAAATATAATAATTAATTTATACAATATTTCCTTTGCCGTTTCAATGGATTATGTTGTAATATATACAGGGTGTCCACATGAATTTTCCCGATTTGGCACGCAAAATAAAGCATGATAATTAAGGATGACATAGACTTTTAATACATCAAATTAAAGCTTAGAGTTCAATGTTTTCAAAAATTAAAATTAAAAAGCGTTGCGTGGACTTGTCTTCTTTTGAGACAAAACGGAAACAAAATTTTGACATTTCTGAGCTCCAAAATCCGCAGACTCAGAATTCATGTAAAAAAACTGTTTTTATTTAATCTTTCACTTGAATAAAAATTTAAATTACCTACACCATTATTTACACCAAAGCTTCACCACATGAGTATTGTTGGTAGCCCAGCACACGTCCAGACATGCAGACCTTCAGTTCTCTCACTCAAGTTGTGCCGAATCGTCGGTGTGACTGAATCGATGGCTGCGGTGATGCGCTGCTTGAGCTCTCGGACGTCTCGCATACAGGTGTCTTGAAGACTGTCTTTCTGGTCTTTCACGTAGCCCCTCAGAAAGAAGTCGGGTGGAGTGAAGCCACGCCCTCTAGAGGCATCTATGAAAAATACTATTTATTTAGAATACAGAGGGGCTAACATAAATTAGAGAACTTTCTATAACAATTATTAAAAAATAGTTCAAGGACTAAAATTTTTTTGAAAAAAAATGATAGTTGTTCATAATTTGTAGGGGCCGGATCTCCAGTTTGTCCAGTTATACAAATATGTATGCTATATTGATTCTGATTTTAAATGTTCACGAATCATGAAGTTTCATTGCCAAAAATGCAAAAAAGTTTAAACTGGAAAAATCTGTTTTTGAAAAGTGAGAACTGTTTCAGTTTTTTCAAGTTTCGTTAACTTTTTCCAGTTCAAGATGACTGAAAATGCAGTTTTGTTTTGCAAAAGCATGTTTTTCGTGATAAAAATTATAATTAAATATTTGCATAATTTTTTTTTCTCCCCCATCTTGACACCACAATTATGGTGTTTCATGAATTTTCTTCACTGCAATGGTACTTTATCAAAATATAAATTTTTCATAAAAAAAATGAGAAAAAAAACACTAAATTATATTTTAGAGGGTTTAAAAACGTGAAATTTTAAAAACTGGAAAAAACTGTTGTTACGTTACTGAACTGGAAGTGAATTGTTTTCAAGAAAATTGAAAACTGTTTTTAGGAAAAAATTGGACTGGATCCAGTGCTGGAAATCACATTTTCAAAAACTGGAAATCCGACCCCTAATAATTTGTTACCCTACATTCATTTCTACGATAAAAAATGACATTTCAGTTGTTTATTAACAACAAGAATGAAAATTTTGTATTGCAAACTTGTATAAGAACTAATTTTTTATTAAAATTTTAAAACCTATATCTCCCTTAAAACTAAGGGGAAAGTCAAATGTGATGTTGAGTCATGCAAACTAAGTTCATAGAATATATATGCCTTATTGTTATAAGAATAATAATAATAATATTTAAAATAAAAATAAAATAAAAGTGATATTACAATCAATTTTATTTACTACTTTCGTTTTGCATGGCTGCGGGATTATTTGCTATGTGGTTTAATGACGTACTTTTTAATTTGTTTATGATAATTCTTTAATACCACTTGCTTATAATAAAATGTTGTGCAGTGCAATTGAAAAGAAATGAAATTATTATGAATCATGAATTAAATATTTGCAAGATTATGACGGAACATTAAGATTAAAAAGAAAAAAAGAAGTGTGTTAATATATTGTTCATAAAATATAATAAAAAATTGACATTGCGTTGTAAATAGGCATCTTCTTTTCACATATGTAAAAAAAAAAAATCATTAAATCTGCCTATTGAGGAAAAATCCTCATTTTAATATTTAATTTTTTTTTTTTTTTTTTTTTTTTTTTTGCATTAAAATATTTTGTGCATTTTCACAGAACAAAATGTTGACATTTTATTCTATTTAGTATTTATTATGTATAAAGCAAATCTGCAAAATATATCATATATTTTTAAAGTTGGATTTCTTACTGGATAATCTATTTTAAATTTAGGAGGTAGAAAGAAGTTAAGTTTTCTTGCAGATTGCAACTAGTTATATGAATCAAAATATTTCTATTGATTCTAAATTACTAGCAAAATTATGATTTATTTTTGCTAAAATTTTGTATTTTAAACACAGTTATTTTTATATAATATAGTGTAACATGTTAAAATTTTAATTTGTTCAAGATTAACAATTTAAGTAGAATCAGTTTAGAACTTCGCTTTGCAGCTAAAAAATTAATGAAATATATCCTAAAGCAATATGCAAAAATTATGGATTGAACAGGAAGTACTGCTGCGCTCTAAATTTCTCATTATTAAATAAATGCATATATTTATAATTTTATTATTTATTATTTCCTGTTCTTCTTCACTAGACCTTACGTACTGAATCAAGTTATTATTTTATATCATTTTAGGATAATATTTTTGTCCCCTAATTGAAAAATTACGTCTTCAACTCATCTTAACCCATTCTAAACCTAATTTTGTTATCTTTAAAACACATTTTATTATATCTACACTCAAAGTATGGATAAAATGAAGACATTATTTCTAACATTTTATGCTCATGACGAGGAGAAAAAACTAAATCTTTTTTTTTCTCTCTAAAATAGTGTGCAATGGAAATGAGCAACATACAAAAAAAAAATTTATTGCAGAAATAAATAGAGGGCACCAAATTATGCTACACTTAATTTTTTCAGATTTTTTTGAGACCCGGAACTATTTTTAAATAATTATTGAAAGTCCTGTGATTTCAGTTGGCACCCCTGAATTCTTAATAAAAAGGAGAGAGACTGGATGCCTATTGACGCCTCCAGGGGGCGTGGCCGCACTTGCAATATATATTTAAAAATAGTTCTGGGTTTCAAAAAAATCTGAAAAAATTCAGAGTAGCATAATTTGGTACCCTTTATTCATTTCTGCAATAAAAATTTTTCATTTATGTTGTCCAATAGACGAGGAGAGAGCTTAAAAGTAAAATATAAGAGGAAATTATTTTCAACTTGGGTTTAAACTTTTAATTCAAAGTTTTTGAATAATGGGGTACTGATAAAAAAAGTTTCAAGTTTTTGTCAATATTTCAAAAGGCATAAGAATTTCATGAAGAACAAGCCCTGTTACAGCATTCTACGACAATTTCCTGATTTTATATGAATTTTTAAAACCTCTCAAAAATGACGACATAGCATTGAACCTTAAATGGGAAAATATATCAGTTAACATTACCAAATCCCATACTTAATATTATAATGTAACCAAAATTTCATTTGCAAGATGAAAGTTTCAAATTCCTACCTCAATAACTTTTCATTTTAGCAATGTTAACTGATGCATTTTCCCATTTAAGATTCAATGGTATGACGTCATCAAAAAAAGTTTTAAAAATTCATATAAAATCAGCAAATTGTCGTAGAATGCTCTAATAGGGCTCGTTCTTCATAGAATATATTCACAGTACTTTTTATTAGTATTGCTAAGTCAAATACCGGTCAGTACCCCATTATAGCCTTTATTTCTGCAGGATTTTTTCAAATTAAATTAGAAAATAACTTTTTTAACTCTATGTTTTAATAGAATTTTTATTGTTACCTAGTTTCAATAAAATTATGTAGTTTTATTGAAAATATTAAAACTGGAAAACGAAGCTAAAATAAAAAAAAAATGAATGTCTGCGTTAATATTCTAAGTATCTTGATTAGAAAAAAAAATATTATAAAAAATAATACAAAGGAAATAACATTTTTGCCATACATTATAATTTATTTATTATTATACTATATATATATATATATATATATATATATATATATATATTACAATGTTTAGTGCAAGTAAATTTCAAACAATTTTCTTAGCCTAACAAAGCTGCACTTTCATTTGTTTGTATATTTCAAATAAACATTAAGCTTAACTTAACTAATGTTGGGTGGTAGGGCCGAGAAAAAAAGTGAACAATATTATAATTGGGAGTAAAAATAAAAAATTAAATCGTTACAGCAGGACGAATAAATCTTCATTGATCGTGGTCGTTATTAAATATTTTATCAACACACAAAATATTGTACATCTGATACACACAATGTTTTCATTATCATTGTTTCTTCAAGAAAAAATTTATCTAAATTATAGCATTATTTTTCACAAACATTTAAGTAAATAATTATTGGTGAAAATAAACTTGTTTGTTTTTCCTCTATAATTGATTTCTCTTATCAAAACAAAACTGCATACAAAGTTGAGTACTTTAATGCACATATCTTTTAAATATGAAACAAAGAAACAAATTAAAAATCGGCTGCTATAGTCTCATTATTTAATCATTATAGAGAAAGTCGGTGGTTAATTTCAGTAATGAAAAGATTTTGAATATGAGATGTTATATATTTTTCGTATATTTAAAGAAGCAGATTGCATATAGCACTAGCCTCACAAATATAAAGAGCGGTTAAGAGGGCGCTTTCGTTCGATCCTAGACCAAAACTGGAGGGGAGAGTTTTCTCACTGAGGGGTGGGTCAAGGCGACTCGAAGCAAGCTGAGGTGGCTTGCTGCTGCTAGCTTGACGTTTGTCGCGCGCTCGGAGCACATGTGCACACCATGTGCGAGAAAACCACAAACATCAATCAACTGTCAAATTTATACATTTTTAAAAAAAAAAATCATTTGATTCAAACGATATTACAACAATCAGTTGCAGGAGAAAAAATTAGCCTACAGACGTCTTTTTTTTTTCTCTCTACGACATTTTTTGCCCAAATTAAAAATAAAAAAAAACTGAATTGACACAATTGAGGACCTTTCTATTCACTTCAGCAATGTAGTTTTAGTTAGATTGCAAGCAATTTATGTGACGAATATAAAATAAATGTATGCATACGTGTATTTATGTACGTTTTATTCATACATATATATTATGTGGTTATGTACTATATGAAATATAATACACCAATAAAGATATTTATTAATAATAAAAATAGAAATATAACTAATGTGTTAAAATTGATTTTTAAATGCAGCCAGATTATAATTTTGAAAAATATAAATACAATAACAATATTTTGGCAACTTTTTAGTCTGAATCTTTATATAATCTTTATATATATGTTGGCACCAAAACCCGAATTCGGGCAAAGCCCGAAAAAAATGCGCACATCTTATAGGTGTGCCCCTAGCGATTTGAGCAAAGCCCGAAATTAACAAATATTTCGGGCTTTGTTCATTTCAATTCGATCATTTCTAGAAGTGCTCAAATTTAATCGAAAAAAGCAAACCCCGACGAGAAGTTTTATTTCGGGGTTTGCTCATTTAAATTTGATTGATCATTTCTAGAAGTGTTCAAATCGGAAAATGTAACCCCCCCCCCCCCCCGACGAGAAGTTTTATTTCGGGCTTTGCCCGCTCTGCTCACTGTTTTGATCATTTCTAGAAGTGCTCAAAGCAAAGTGAAAAATAATAATTGGAAATTGTGCCGTTTTATAGCAATAAATAATAAAACAATAAAATAATGTAAATTTAATAATATTTTAATTATATATATTTTTTAATTAATTGATAAAAATTCAAATTTAACATTAATAGCGTGTCTAGTATTTTCTTTTTAAAACATGTATTTCTTTCTGTATTATTCAAGTCATATATTGAAAAAATACGATTTTGTCACACTGAAAGACACTTTTAATTTTTTTATTGTTATCATTTTTTATAATTAAAGGTCATGATTACAATTATACTCAAGCAATGAATTCCAGATTGCAGATGAACTATTTCTAAGTTCAGACGACGTTCCACATTGCACATAACAAAGAAAAGAATCTCTCAGATCAGCAGCATCAGCATTAGCAAATTCAAAGCGCTCAAGGTTTTGTGTTTTGCAACTGCAAGAAAGGTTGTCAATATAAACCATGTTGTGCAAGGGAAAAAATTAACTGAAATTTAAAATGCCATGATAGTAATCCCTGCAAAAATAAGTCAATTTCAGGAAATAATAAGATCAGGTAATATTCAGGCATAATAATTATTTATTTTCCATGCTTATTTTATTATTATTATTATTTTAATTTGTAGGTTTGGTACTATCTTGAGTAGCTTGAGTAGCTCGAGTAGCTCTTTAAAATTGCTTCTCAGCAAGTTCTATAAATTAAGTTAAAACGATTTTATAATATATCAGCTGTAAAAAAAAATTAAATAAATAAATTAACTAACATACAATAATTATACAAAAAGTGTGAAAAAAATTGCAAATTCGTATTTTTCAGTATGACTTGAATAATACAGAAAGAAATGTTTTTAAAGAAATAATATGCACGCTATGCTAATGTTAAATTTGTCTTTTGTCAATTACTTAAAAAAAGTGATGTAATTAAATATTATTAAATTTAAAATATTTTACTGCTTTATTATTTATTACAAATTTTTACTATAATACGGCACGATTTCCAATTATTATTTTTCACTTTGCTTATTTGAGCACTTCTAGAAATGATTAAAACAGTGAGCAAAGCCCGAAATAAAATTTCTCGTCGGGGTTTGCATTTTTCGAGTTGAACACTTCTAGAAATGAGCAAATTTAATGAGCAAACCCCGAAATAAAACTTCTCGTCGGGGTTTGCTTTTTCCGATTTGAACACTTCTAGAAATGATCAAATTAATTGAAATGAGCAAAGCCCGAAATGTTTGTTAATTTTGGGCTTTGCTCAAATCGCTAGGGGCACACCTAAATGTGCGCATTTTTTTCGGGCTTTGCTCGAATTCGGACTTTGATGCCAACATATATTATTATATAATTATATACAAGGATACACCCCTTATATAAGAGCTTACAGCTCGCGGCGGGGTAATGGGTAGGGATAAGGTAGGGAACTGATGGTGGCCACGGCCTGTTACGCGTCCCAACATTCGCTGAAGTGAGACTGAGGGAACCGTGGAAAACCTCAGTCAGGACGGATACCTCTTCTTTTTTTTTATCAATGGACCAAAACGATGTCTAAAGCCTGGGGAACCACACAAAAACACAATGGTATATGTTACGATAAAAAATGCCACTTTGAAGCACGTACATGTAAGTGTTTATTATAATTTTTTGAATATTCTCTGGAAATTGAGAGACTATAATATAATTATAATATAAAATTAATAAATGTCGCATGATTATCTGTACACTCTACACTCTGATATAATATAATATATAATACTATATTATATATATTATATATTATATATATATACATATATAATATTATATATAATATAATATATAGACTATTTCAACTAAAATCAATAATGGATCCAAAAAAATTAGCATATACTATGTATAATGAAATGTTATATATCGCTCGTTTAATTTTTTTTTCCTGCACCCCGTCATTATAGTTAAACCGATTGATTATTATTTTTGAAAAATTTACGAAGATTTTATAAAAAAAAAATCGGGAATAATTTTTTTACTATTTTCTTATGTTGTTGGTTATAGATAATCTGTCATAAAATTCTTAATTATATATGAATATATATAGTCGTATAATATTTAACATTACATTTATTGTACAATTATTGTTCGAGTGCATTATAAGTGTCTTGTAAACGTGTGTATGGATAGAATATACAAATGCTCTCCCCGGCACATGTTGACTTTTTTTTTTTTTTTTTCGTTTTGAGGGTGACGGTCGAGTAATATATCACGCCGGCGGAGAGGGGTGTGGGAGGAAGCTTCTCCAACCGCCCACTTCTTTAGTTCTTTGCCGACTAGCTGAATGCAACAAAATTGTTAACGAAAATATTGAATTTTTATCATCTTCATTACGCAATATTATGATAGAAGCTCTCAATATTAAACATATTTTATTTTTTTTATTAAAGAGACCAAACTTCTGCGTAAAATCTTACAATTCAAATCTATATACGATAGTTACTTTGCTGGGAAAAAAATCCCAAAGTACCTTATAATCGCCCACTTTGATCGCAGTAAAATTAAATTAATCAAAGTGCCACACAAAAACAAAAAATACAATTTTTAGAGCAACGTTTTTTGTGTATTGTGAGAAAATTTTAACTTTGTCGCACTAATAGTTTTTCGCAAAATATCCGTACAAAGAAAACATTTTTTTGAATGTCAAAACACAACGAAAGCGCCCTCTTAAAGCACACCCTTGTGTACCCCAGTTAAAATTTCCCGCGCGAGGAGACACTATAAATCCACAGGAAGCACCTACTCCTGGAAGAGCAGGCCAGATGGGAGGTACATTAGCTGCTCCGAATGTTCTGGCTGCTCCAGTGCTCGACCAAACGTAGTTCGCAACGTTGTCCTGGTTGTTGAGTCCTGTCCAGAAGTTGGTGGCTGGTAATACAGCTGTAAAAAATATTAATAATATATATTAACATGGGTAAATAACTTTTTTGTGCAGAAGATATTCATATTGAATGTAATTTCACTTTGCAGACCTTTACCTTTGCCGGTGTTCGATGTAATCCTTCTGTGTGTAGTATGTTGCGATGGTCACTTAGTGTTCGTGCACATCACTAACACTTGCATGTACTACACATATCACTACGATTTGAGAGTCAACCGCTCTTCCTCAGGTGATCTGAGACTGAGTACGTGTACCTGAGATTATCTAGAGATACATGATGTAAAACTTTGTTGTAAGAGCGGTTGACTCTCAAATCGTAGTGATATGTGTAGTACATGCAAGTGTTAGTGACGTGCACGGACACTAAGTGACCATCGCAACATACTACATACAGAAGGATTACATCGAACACCGGCAAAGGTAAAAGCATGAAAAGTGAAATAACAGTTAATATGCATTAACATATATATGTCTGATTTATGCTATTTTTAAAATAGTGTTTAATTTGAAAACAAAATTATCTGCTAAAAAAGGAAATAATTAAAAAATAAAAAAAAACTTTGTAATAAGTTCAATCCTTCTGATAATTTTTAAGTGCGTTTTACATATTTCTACTTTAATTCATTAAAAAATTAAATTTTATAAATGTCTTTTTTTCCTTCCTTGTATTTATGATTGGGAAAAAATACGATATTCATAAAAATAACGTGAGAATTAGTGGTAATAATTTTATCAAACTAGTTTGGTGTAGAATGAAATTTTATAAACTGATTATGTGTTTGAATGTATATAATAAGTTGCCAAGTGACATAACACGTATATAATGGAGTATTGGCCTCAATTTTTTTTATTGCAGAAATGGAGAGAGGGTGCAAAGTTATGCTACCCTGATTTTTTTCAGATTTTTTAGAGCTCGGGAACTACTTTTAAAAAATTATTGAAAGTTCTTTTTGTGACGTCACGAGACGCCGTTCTTTAAGAAAAAGATAGGACTTGACGCCGCGTGACGTCACAAATAGGACTTTCAATAATTTTTTTAAAAATACTTCCCGGGCTCTAAAAAATCTGAAAAAAATCAGGGTAGCATAACTTTTCACCCTCTATCTATTTCTGCAATAAAAAAAATTGAGGACAATACTCCATTGTACCATTAAAATGTATCGATAAGATGAAGATTTTTACTCAAGTGTTAAAGGCATAATATACTGTATAGTGGAAAACCTGTGAGAAATAAATTTAGTTAGGTCGGGGCAATGTTGGAAAACATTGCGTTGCAGAAATGAATAGAGGGTACCAAATTATGCAACACCAATTTTTTTCAGATTCCCAGAATTATGTTTAAATAACTATTAAAAGTGTGGTTGCGCCGTCTGAAGGCTTCAATAGGCATCTAGTCTCTATCCTTTTTAAAAAGTTTCAGTGGTGCCAACATAACTTACAGAACTTTAATAAATATTTAAAAATAAACTAAGGTATCAAAGATAAATCTGAAAAAATTCAAAGTATAGCATAATGTTGCACTCTATCCATTTCTGCAATGAAAAATTATGCACATTGTCCATTGAATAAATGTTTTTATAGTGTCAAGGATAACAAATAAAATCCAATGTTATGGCATTGTAAGAGAGAATGCAAAAAGATTGAATTGTCTAAATTTTAATTCTAGAACTTAAATTACAGTTAACACCAAATATATAAATAGTTAAAATATTGTTACATACCACACAAAGGAATTGTTTTTTACTGTGAAATAAATGATTTTGTTTTTATTGTTTTAAGAACTAGACTCTTTTGTAAATGGAATAGCTTTTTCTTTTGACTCATTCAGTTGATTAATTTTAGCTTACATTAAATTAAAAATTATTATTATTTTCAATCTAAATATAAAAAATAAAAAACAAATTGTTAGAAAAAAGACGAAAATCAGAATATATATAGTGTTAATTAACATGATAATATAACTAACAAAGGCTCTTGAATATCACTGATAAATACTGCATTGAAAAATAGCTGCTTTCAATGAATCAATTTTTTTATAAAAGATTTAAGAATGATATAAAAAAAATCTGGAAAAAACTCCAGTAAATGAGAATTTAAATAATTATATTAATCTTTACTATATATTTGTCATTCAACCCAAAGCTGCTGTTTTTTTATGTTATGTTTATTAAAAATGGATTACTGGATAGTAAATATACTGCACAGAATATAATAAATCGGTCGATAAAAATGGTGATTTTTTTCAGCTATGACTTCATATTGAAACGACGCCTTTGCTCAATTTGAAACCTGTAAGACATAAATATTTTTTTATAGAATTTTTTAAGGTCAAATACTTCAAGTATTAAAAAAATCAATTCTTTTTTGGAGGTGGTTAATCTATTGTAAAATAGTTACTAATAAATTTGCAATTTATATGGTCAAAATAACTTACCAGTAAGTGCAGCTATTTGGTTCTCGATGGCAGTTTCCTCAGCTTGCGTCTCGATTGCAAGAAGACCCATTCCTCGTTGTGCACATTGGTCAGAAGCAGCCTGCCATGTTACCTAAAATTTGCAAATTTTATATTATGTTAATAATACTTGGATTAACCGAAGCGTTACTGAAAAAGGGCATGGGGGCAGGTTCAACGATACCTGTAACTTAATGAAAACTGAAAAAAGCGTGAATACTGATCCAAAAATACTGATAAAATATAAGTAATCCTTGGCTAGCAAACCATTTATTTCCGCCAACAATTAAAGAAAGAAATAAAATGAGATTATTTTTTGTTTTATTTGTGATTTAAATAACGAATCATTTAAACAGCCATGTTGCTTCAACTTGTGGCAAATACATCGTTGTTAAATAATCAATTTTAGGGGGTAACAAATAAGGAACAACTTTAATGAATCAGTAAAATATATTACATTTCTTGCTGCAGAAATGGAAGAAATGCAAAGTTCTTGTGTATATATTTAAAAGATTTTTGAGAAATTAAACAGTTTAATTGGTCTTAAAAAACTTTTGCATATGATATAGTTTATTAACTTATTAGTTAATTTTATAGAGTTATAAAACTTGTAGCCACAAAATTTTTGTAGTTAGTTTTTGTATAATTAAAAGTATAATATATATTTAAACAATGTTTTTGTTTCATGTTCACACATTGGATTGTTTAACATATAATATATATATACCACAATTGATATATGCAAGAAAAAAGTCTTAAAACTAAAAGTTTGGAAAAAAATTACTTTTAAATTCAGAAAATGATTATGAAACTTGAAGCACTAAAATATTGTAATATGCCTGCAAAATGATGTGTATGCGTATTTTTTTGTTTTGTAAATTTTTTACTATTGTATTTCTGTATTGTATTTCTATTATTATCAAGAAGATTCTACTAAAACAAGAAAGTATAGAAAAAAAACTTACAGCTGCGCCTGTGAAGAAAAAGTAAGTTCCAGTAGCCAGTTTTACAGTTGCAGTTCCAGCCACTGAAAATTAACATGATTTTAGTTTAACGTTTTAAAAAAATGAAATGAAAAAATAAATCATTTCCTCTGTATTGAAGCATGAAGCAACAGAACCTCAAATTTTTAGAAAAAAACTAATTTAAAAATTACAAATAATTGTTTATTAACACAATTATCAATTTTTATAATTATTAATAATTTGATTATATATATTTTATTATAATTGTAACAATAGAGTTTTAATTACTTGATGACTATATAGATAAATAGAATAGATATTAAATTGGCTGTGACACTATTAATAGTTAGAAACTATAATGATTATCGTGTCAATGATTTCTCAAATGTTGTAAAATATTTCCAAAAAACTTTAAAGATTTATTGACATTGATTTTGTCAAAATATCATAAAGTAAATATATTTTGTTTATTATGTTTTTAATTAGGAAGCAAGTATATCTTGGACGTGCACATATTATTAGATCCCCACAACTTTCCCATGAAAATGAATCTCTCCCAATTTATTCATCATCTTAAATATGCGCATGATATCCCTATACTTATATATTATGCAATAATCGCATGATTGACGCACTATTTTTTCATATAAGGGTCTGTCATTATTCGCTGTGTATTTAATATACTAGAAGTTTAGTGTTGAGTTTAGTGTTGATCGTGCCAAAAGCTTCACATTTATTTCAGTGTCAAATATACTAGATGACAAGTGTAAGGTGTATTATACATTGATCACCTAAGTAATAAATAAACATGTTTAATGTGATGTCCTTGTTAATTTTACAATAAATGAAGCTTAATGATATTTGAGACAAACAATGAGTGAAAGATGAATTCATCAGCAATCTTCACCACAAATAATACATTAGCAGCTCATCTTGATGACAGAAATCCACTCAGCATTCATAGTGTCGTTTTTGTGCGTTCCATTTCGGGTTGGTGCTGTTTCTCGAACCTCAATTCTCACAACTGCTCTACATGTCATATTTTTTAGTGTTTGTATTCAATCCAAATAAATAGAATTCTCTCTAGCTCACATATTTGCCAATAATTTTATAAAAAAAAAAAAAAGTGAAGTTTCCCCGGCTAGCAAATAACCTGTCGAATCTAATATCAATTATTAAAAAAATACAGGGTGTCCCAAAGATCTTTAGATTTTTTAAACCCTAATAGCAACCGTTTGATATTTTTTAATGTTCACTTTATATACATCAAATTAAAGCTCTGAATTTAAAATTTTCAAAAATGTGAACAGAAAAAAAAATCTGAAAGTTGACTTTTCTTTTTACCCGTCAGAAGGCAAAATGGGAGCTTTTTTCACTTTTTCATGCATCGTTTTTTGGACGAGGTGTTTCCAAGCATATGGATCGACCTGGTTCCCTGATTTCACTCCTTTAGAATTTTTCCTATGGGGCAATGTGGAAGACACTGTATTCACAATTCCAGTGTGAGACTCGTTGGAGCTAAAACAGCGCATCACCAACACGATCCTGCCATGTTGCGCATTGTATGCATGGCGTGAGCTCTAGGAGGGGCTGGATATTTGCTGAGCCATGAATGGTGCCCATTTAGAGAAGCATTATTGCATTTGCATTGACAAAAATTTAGGAAGCATAAGAATTGATGCAATCAATTTTTAGGTGCAGGTGCAGTCGTGATTCCGAAAAAAAGTGCCCATTTTGCTTTCTAATGGTTCAAAAGGAAAAATTACTTTTAAAACAAAAAAAATCTGTTCACATTTTTGAAATGTTTAATTCAGAACTTTAATAATTTGATGTATATATAGTGAACATTGAAATATATTAAATGGTTGCTACTTGGGTTTGAAAAATCTAATGATCTTTGGGACACCCTGTATAATTAAATGATTCTACTATTAAAATAAACATTTATAATATATTTTAATTACATTTTAACCAGCGTTATATTTCTGATGTCAATATTTTTTTCAATAAGATTGGATATTCATTGAAAATAGAATTTACAATGTATTAAATTCTTATTTCAATTTCACTCACTTAAATTATATTGTATTGCAATTGTATTGGTTTATATTGTTATTGATAATTGCCCCCTAAAGGAGATATTAATAGATTTTTAGGTGAAAATTACGTTTTTTTTTTTTTTTTAAATTTTACATTTTACTTACATGGAGCTTTGCAGGCAGCGAGTGCCGCATCAGTCTGAAATGTAAATACATAGATGTAAAAATATTTAATTTATATTATATATATTGTACAAAAAGAGTACTAAAAGTCATGTAATTTTTAGATGAAGATAAATTTTTGAGTAAAAATATACATAATATAGTTTTCAAAATATAATTCTCGGTACTAATAATAATAATAATTTGTAAATCTCCTTGATTATATAATGTATGAGCTTTGAATATTATTAACCATATTAATTCTGGTCTGGAATTAAGGAATATCTGCCTTATATCTTCGTGCCGTTGCAATAATGAGCTTTGTGCTAAAATATATGTGATGTGCGAAAAAATTATCTTATTAGAATATACAGCTCACAAAAGCTCCAATCTAACAGAGCAAATAGTTTAATATTGCATGCAAATCATATTTACCAGACAGCTCTTTACTGTGAACGACGGACGTTATGTTATAACTTTATATTGACAGTAACTATTTTTTTCTCGTGAACTATAAACATTATGTGTCCATATATCTCTAAAAGTTATTCTAATAAAAAGTGTATTTTCTTAATGCGTAATTTCATCTATTAATTTAATAACAAGGTTAATATAAGAACAGAGCACCGTTTTTGCTTATAAAATAAATCTGAAAGGAATATTATATTCAGGAATAATTAAATATATAGAATGGATAATATGTGTTTCAAAAATGTGAATATAATCTTCATATATTTCAATTGTTAATTTGTTACATTGCATTTCTGGTAAAATTTATTTTACATAATATTTATTTACTTACCAAAGCATTATTAGTTGGACTCGAAATTAGAAAATTCTGAAACAAAGTTATAAAATTATATAAGAAGTTGTAAGAAAACAGATTGATAAATTATTAATAAAGAGTTGATAAACGTACGTGTTTAATACGTTACTTGTTAAGTAAATTTAGTAAATTCAGAGTCAAATATGTTTTTTTTAGCATTACTTTCACCAATATCACCATTGCTTACGTGAAATATAAAATAATATAGTATTACATTCAAGCTAATTACTATAACAGTTATTTATAAATATAAATCCAACTAGCGTTGTCTAAAAGAAAGCTGTTTTCAAATCATCATGCACCCTTTTTTTGGTAACCACCCCTATTTTACCAATTTTTTTATTTCTTTTTTTTTTTTAAAAATCCTTAAGAAATATTAATTTAATGCATAAATTACTTTTTTTTCTCACCCTATCAAATTTTAAACTTCCTGTGCCATACATTTCATGTTGTTGCCTGAAAAATCCACCTATTTTTTTGCAACCCTACGCCCCATAATCATACTTGGCCCAAAATCACCACTATACAAAAATTAATAAAATAAATACCCTACATGTTGGCATACCCATCATCACCTTCCCATCTTGCATACCTCATACCATATTTAAAAATCTTAACCATTTTTTATCCAATAAACTTCACGAGAGCAAATTAAATTTTATTACTTAATAACAAGGCAAATGGTACTGTATATAATTAGGTTTATGATGATACTAAGGCATCTTTTCTTAAACGGAACAAGAAGAAGTGAAACTAACTTGTATGCTTAAAAAACATAATATATATTGTTTTGGTTTAATTTTTACGATTTTTTTAAAAATAATAAATGATAATTTTAAATGCAATTATTTTTTATTTAGAAATGTAAATTAGAATTTTCAATGACAAAGGTAGGTGTTTCTGCTTTGACTGATATTTTCCACGGTTACCTCAGATTTACCGCATCAAATGCAGGATCACGTAACAAACATTGACCTCTATCCTTTCTCTCTCTTATACCCCACCTTAAAGGACCCATACTGGGTTCCAATAACCTATTTTTGACCTAAACTAATCGAGTAACTTAATAAAAACAGTGAAACTTGCATGTGCGTAATTTTTACGCTACCAAGAGACAAAATAGTTATTTTATTAACTTGTATGTAGTAGTTAACACGGCGATGTTGAGCCGTTCGAGTGTATAGGTCACTTGACTCACAACCAATCGGATGTTGTTAACTGAACCCCACTACTCCTCTCCCTCCTCCTGCACTATAGTAGAACTAGCGTGATTGTTGCATTAATTATAAATATTTTTTTATTTTCTTTCATGATGAAACAAATAAAATATATGATGATAGAAGTTAAAATAAATAGAGTGAACATGGATTAAGATCAGTTTGAATAAGTTCCGGCTACTGCTTTTAAAGGTCATATGGCTGTGTCACTGTTAAAATTTAAAGAAAGGCTTACCAAAAGTCCACCGAAGTTCCTCTTGAGTGCATCTTTAACACGAGGGTCATCCAGAGAGATGTTTCTTCCACTTCTGATTTCTTCTTCCAGGTCAAAACAAGAAACCTGGGAACATTTTTAGGAGCGAATTATCTCTCATATAAATACAAATTATAGAGATAACGCCGGTCAGCTGTTTGACGTAGGTCTCTTTGATTAACATGTAAACCTAAGCAATCACAAAAATGATTTTTTTTCTTCTTTTTAGAGGCAGATATTAGTGCCTTAAAGCCATAAAAAAAGTTTCGAAACAATTTAAGAAACAAATTTTTTTAAATTAATTTTTTAATAGTTTGTCTCTCCATGGGAAAGCCCTATATGCTGAAAATTAAAAAAAAATCAATTACAAAAAATCTGCTAGTTAAATTGTTTTGAATTTGTTTCTATGCCATGGCTTTCATAGGCACTAATATCTTCCTGTCTGTAATAAGATTTCAGATTTTTTTTAAATTGATAGGGTTTATCAAAGCTGTCCGATCAGCTGACCGGCGTTATCTCTACCTTAAACATTCTTACAAAAAGCACTTTAGAACCTCTATGACATATCTTACTATACGATTAACACAAATTTATTTCTAACTATAGTCATTAAAATTATGGTCTATAGCGGTGCTATTGGAATTGTTTTGCACCAGGTCAGTTTAAAAATAATATTTCTCAACCAAAAATTTTAAAATATTTGGCATATAAAATTGTAAAATTGATGTTGAGTTGGTAGTTGATCAACCCAAAGTTTTTGGAAAGTACAAAAGCTTTTTTTTTTTTTTTTTTTTTTTTTGCTCCTATAGTTTTCAAGTTTTCAAAAGTAGGAAAAGAAATTGACATTTATTTCCCGACATATTTCTACACAGAAATCCATTTGCAATAAATTTCTGTCCTCTTTGATGCAAATAATTTAACCAATTTAAAAAGCTTACAATTCATTTGGAAATATTTATTTAAGATTTACTTATATGTACAAAATATATATATATAAAAAAGAACAAATTTCATTAATTTTAACATTTTGTTTTCGTTGAAAAATACAAAGAGAAGATAATGTAAATAATTTTTATTTTTTCTGATACACTCGAAACATGAACTTCAAAGGTAAGTAAATAATTTTAAATGTAAACTAATATTTACCTGGCTGAGCAGGAAGATCATGGCAATGCTAAGAATGGCAAATTTGTCCTGAAATAAAAATTTAAAATGAGAAAAAGTAAAGACCAAGATGGTTATGTAATTTTGTTTTTTCAATGTAGCATTTGTGTAAAAATAATTGTTATTAAATTTTCACCAGTATGAAAATAATTATTACAATTTAGATATTTATGACTAGAGCGCGGAAAAAAGTCATTTTGCCTTTTTGTGCACATGAGGACTATTTTGTTGTCTTTTAGGATGTCAATCGATCTCCGGAAGTGCATTAAATAAGCCTATATAAAAAAAGACTATTTAGACTATTTTTGGCTTGAGACTATTTTGGCAAAAGATGACTTTTTGTGACTTTTTGACATATTTTAGTGCATTTCAGTTCGTTTCTCATATTGTTTAAAAAAAAGGAAGTAAATAAATAAAAAAAAAACTTTTAGGCACACTTTCAAATAGCACTTTTAAAACGCCCTTTTGCAGTATTTTCGAAAAAAAGTGAATTTTTTGTAGACTATTTTCCAAAAAAAGTTGACTTTTTAGGCGCCTATTTTTCGAAAAAAATGTGACTTTTTTTCGCGCTCTATTTAGGACACATATTTTATAATAAAAAATTGCATTTAAATTTTTTGAAATTATTAAATAAAAATGTTTTCTAAATCTTAACTTAATTTTTGGAATGTTACAAAATTTTTGTTATACAAATTCACGATTATTAATATTATTTTAATTCGTAGTAAATTCACCCATATGCTCACCATTTTCAAGCTAAAGATGTTCAGGTGAACTCAAACTTTGGAGTGACATATGAAATTTATCTACTCTATTTATATTTTAAAACTTAAGAATACAAACGATTTAGGCTGTGATGTAAGGCATAAGAAAATAGGTCTTATATTGTCTGTAATTTAGGCTGCATATTGGTCCTATAAGAAAGCAATAAATACGCAATCATGAACGGAACACAACATTTACAGAAATATTTAAAGTATTATTTTTATACTTGCTTTTATTATTTTGTGACATGTAAATTTTTTGACTTGCCTCATTAGTTTTTATGTACTTTTTTGTCAAAAAACAGTACGAATATTAAAAATATTGCTTTAATTATTTTCGGCACGCATGTGCTCAGGCTTCCGGCTACACAATAATTTAAACAAGGGTATTGTTTATTGTGTTATTGTTATTGTGTTATTGTGTTAGATAAATATAAAGCTTTGGCTGGACAATAATGTATATGATTAAAATAAAAAAAAAAAAAAAAGTTATAACCATTAATAAATACTATTATTTTGCCTAGAGATTAAATTTTTAACACTCAATACATGGTATCTACTTGGTAGATTTAACACCAAACCAAGAAGGAGATTTTTCAACCATCAGAAGCAGACCAAAGCTACAGGCACCAGTTAATTTTGTTAGGAATGATATATACACAGGTAAATCTAATGCAATAGCTTTTTTACATAAGAGAGAAGAAAATAAAATTATCATAAGCCAACACTGCATTTAGGTTGTGCGTCATTGTTTTATGTTCAGGACAATTAGTCACTATCAGTGCTCTTGTCTATGAATTTTAAAAATGTCGGGTAATTATTTTAAAACACGCATGTAAGTCAGCATTACGGATGTCTCAAAAAAATTTATGTATTTTTGAGCAATTAAAAAGTAACATTAAATTTATCAGAACATGTCCTCTTTACATTTGCCATCAGTACGACATGAATATTAAATTTAATGAGGGTAGGTTCAGTGTTTAAAAACTGCAAGTATTCAAGTCAATAACCTCTTTTTTACATATAAGGAAACTAGATAACATTTTGCCTTCTGTACTTTATTGCACACGTTGCATCTAAAATAGATATTCTTGAAAAGTTCTATAAATTTATGTAGAAAAAACTTTTGTGAAAAGCTAATATATCCAATTTTTAATTTCACACTTCTTTTTAATCCCCTATTTAAATATAAAGTGTTGCAAAATATAAGTTTTTGCCTATGTAATAGTAAGTTAAATATTCCTCTTAATTATGTTAAAATTAGTGAAAGTGTTATGATTAATGTACCTACTAATAATTGACTTTTATTTTTTTTTTATTATATTTATAAATGGCAAAAATTTATATTGAATACGCTATGTTTGATACATTGTTTTCAGTGTCTGACGTGAACCATGTTATATCTATAAAATGATTTGTTCTTAATAAAAATAAATAAAAAAATCTGATGTTTTAAGCACCCGATCAGTGTTTTTATACATAAACGCGTAATTTCTTAAAATGCTTTTATCATTGTCTGATAATCTATTTTAAATAATGTCAGCGTAGTTGACATTTAATTATGCTACAGTTTATGTTTGAAAGTACTGTGAGACGTTGCAAGACATTTGAAATGTTTAGAATATTTCTATCAAAAGCATTAAGCAATGTTAATTAAAATTGTCTTATGTGGAGTGACCATATAAAGGCAAAAAGAAAAAAGTTTTATTTAAAAAATGAGTATAAAGTAAATATTATTTTAATTTATTTTCATTTTATTTTTATTTATTTTTATAAATTTGACTTTGCTTTGCTAGTACAACTGTAACTTAGATGTAAATATTCGTGCTAAAATTAAAGTGATTTCTAATGCATACTTCTCAAATGCAGTTTAGATATACTGTTGTTTAGACAATACAACATATAATTAGGCTAGGTTTTGACGTTGCCTTTATCTACTAATAAATAATGAATAATACTAATATAATATAAAATTTTAAGTGATTGTTGTGGTTTGTAATGTTATCCATGCCATGTTGATTTGTCACGTTTTGATGTAATAAAGATTTTTGTAAATTCAAAGATTCAATAAGAATCGATAAACTTATAAGACTTCAAATAAATATCATAAAGTCTTTCTTTCCTTTATGTGCTTTGAAATGCTCAAATTGATAAGTTTAAGAAAATATTAATTGTCGGGACTTACTACATAACTTCTGATTGCATTTTGATGCACCACACAAATATTATCAGGAAAGAGTTAAGTACCTTTAGGTTTTAATTCAATTATATACATGTTATTATTTTATACTGACAGTGAGTGTCAGGGCTGCTTATATCAGATGTTTTGGATCTATTAACGTTATATTTTCGCGTACAAAATGAATGTACACACACTGCATACAATAGTAGGCACTCCAATTTTTGCGAGAAAAATCAACAAATAAAATCGAGGAAGACAAATCACTGCTACGAGGTTCATTGCAAGGACAAACCCAATCAAAAATGAAAAATATTTTTTTATTTATTTTTATTGAGTTGAAGGATTACTTCAACTCAATAAAAATAAATAAAAAAATATTTTTCATTTTTGATTAGCTTCACCAAACATTCCTTAAACATTCCTTCGATGACAAATATTTTTAAAAGACTCTGGATATCATTGAATTATATTAAAAATCAATTCAAATACCCATCTTCTTTTTTTTTTTTTTATTTGTGTTATCATTTAAAAAAAAAAAAATAGCTTATGATTTTAGATCTTTAAATAGACTTTGATTGATTTCTTGATAGGAAACTGAATATTTTAAATTGTTTAGATATATATATATTGTATATTTGTAATTTCTATACAGAATTTCGTTTTACGCATGATATGGCATTTAAAATCATTTTAATCGATTCTTTGGAAACAATGTTCAATTAACTTCATTTTATTTAAATATTTAAAAAGGATAAGGACTGTGTTAGAATTGCCTGCCAATTATTATGTAACAAGGGATACAGGTAACATTTTAAATTATTTTAAGGACCAAATAGGTACAACATTTATTTTACAATCAAGCATATAGGAATTAAATTACTACTGAAATAATTTTTTTATTTTATTGATAGATTTGAAATTGAATTCTAGTTTTTTTTTAAAAAAAATACCTTAAAAATAGTACTGCTGGAAATTCATGTCAATTCTCCGTAACAACGTTACAATGCAAAATTATACGTAAGTTAATTATTTAAAAAGTATATAATATATATGTTAAATAATCTAAATGTTTTTTTACGAAGCAAAACATGAACATAAAAAAATTCTTTAAAATGTCATGTCCAATTTGAATAACAATTAAGATAGTTACAAGTGTATTTTAGAATATTTGTATAATTGTTATTTTTCATGATAACATGTTTCAACAGTGTCAAAATTCAACCTATTTCTATCTTAACACAAGGCTGCTTTTACCTTGTTTTGTGTTGCCCAATGAATCATTTGCATTCTAAAGAGACACACTATAAAGACGGTTGTGAATTTTGAAATATTACTTCAAACATCGAGATCGTTACAGCATGGTGCGCTACACAATGGTGAGAATTCTCTAATGCCAAAAGTAATTTCCAGAACAGGCACTTTTCTGAACTTTTTTCTTAGAATTTACAGCTTTTTAAAATATTTACGTCTATTACCATACGTAAAAAACTGATAGTTAAAAAAATTTGACCATCTACTTTCTTTTTTTGAAAATAAGGTTTACATACAAAATAACAGAATGAAAATTATTAAAAAACGAAAAGTTCAGTCATTTAATATATAATTGCAGCTAATCAAAATTATTTATGAGAATTCAATCCTTCTTGATATGATAAAATGTGATACCATTGCAATATTATCAATAACAAATGCATGATTCTTTTGCACAGGAAAAGTTCGCATTCCTTGGGTTTGCCATGCTGTTTCTGCTAAGCCAGGTAAATTTAATTAAGTGGTTATTATTTCTCTATTTTACATTTTTTTTTAATTTTTTATTTATTTAAATTGTAACGGTGTGTAATTAGAGTAGTTTAAAATAAATCCATGAATGCATATTTTCACTATTATTTTAATTCTGCTTGTAAATTTCGACACTTCAAAAGTCTTTTTTTCTAATTTAGTTCCTTATCGTAATATTCTATTTTAATATTGCCTTAAATTCTAGTGAAATATTGAATGAAACGAAGTAGTTATTAATGAGGCACAGAATATATTGTTGTAATAATTATTTATTTCCTATATTAACGAACGTTCATTTCCTTAAGAAACTCACAATGTGGAAAATAATTGAGCAAAATATTAAAATCAACGTAAGATTACTATAGATACTACTTAATTTTACAGAAGCACAAACTAATGCTATACAATTCAATGCAGTAAACAGAGATAATAACTGTAGTATAAATATAAAAAATGTTATTTTACTTTAAAAAACAAGGTTCTCTTAAATTACTATTTATATTTATAGTCAAAATATATAATATGAAAATATCCTAGTTTCAAAAATAAATAGATGGCCACCTACTTTCTTATTGTGTAATTATCATACTATTTTCAGATGGTGGACTATTTTTAAAAGGCATTGAAACAATAAATATGTTTTAAATATTTTACAACGATTGATAGTAAACAAATCACTATAACACTTGGCTTTGCTTAACATTAATCAATAATTGAAGGTCTCAAATATAAATAAAAATTCATAGCATTAACTTTGTGCCATTCGATTAAACATTAAAATTTCAATAACTTAAAAGATGCAGTACGATTCAGTGAGATGAAGTTAAAATCCCATAAAATTTTCATGGTTCTTTTTTATTCACAATTATTCCTTATACGCCCTTGCGCGGTTATGCCTGGACAAATGGACAACATACACGAACAAAATTTATTGCAGAAATGAATAGAAGGTGCCAAATTATGCTACTCTGAATTTTTTTCAGATTTTTTTTAGACCCAGAACTATATTTAAATAAATATTGAAAGTGTGGCCACGCCCCCTGGAGGCATCAATAGGCGTCCAGTCTCTTTACTTTTTATTAAGAATTCAGGGTTGCCAACTGAAATCACAGGACTTTCAATAATTATTTAAAAATAGTTCCGGGTGTAAAAAAGATCTGAAAACATTCAGAGTAGCATAATTTGGTACCCTCTATTCATTTCTGCAATAAAATTTGTTAATGTATGTTGTCCATTACGACGATTTCTAAAAAAAAACAAACAATGAAAATGTTTTCATTGCATTTTTTGTCACCAGGGATCATGTGATAATTTGGAAAAAGCGATCCAAAGTGGAAAGAATCTGACTTTGGAAGATCCAATCGTACAGGAGGAGCTTAAAAGAACCTTTGCACTTTTGGTAAGTATCTTGCATTGAAGAAAATTTCATCAATTAATCCCTTTCTACTTACTTATAATTACTTTTCTACTATTTTCTACTTTAATATTTTCTTAATACTAAAGGGAAAAATACAATATACATTACATTTTCTTTATTTTTTATGCATTTTATATTACATATTGGGAGTTTTGTCTCAATTTTGTACTTTTTTAGCGTGTTAAGAATGTGTTTTAGAGAGAAATATGTAAATAGAATGCGTTCTGATTTTTTAAAATAACATAATTTGAATTTTAAAAAAGAAATCGTTAAAAGAGAACATACGTCTTTTTTTTTTTCAATATTAAGTAGCAAATGAACAATTTGCATGACATTTTTTTATTGCAGAAACAGATTGAGGGTGCAATGTTATGCTACTCTGATTTTTTGAAGAGTTTTTAATGACCGGGAACTATTTTAAAAAATTATTGAAAGTCAATTTTATGACATCACGAGGAGTTTGTCCTTAAGGATAGGTGCTTAACGCCCGTGACATCATAAAACTGACTTTCAATAATTTTTTAAAAATAGTTCCCGCTCTCAAAAAAATCTGAAAAAAAAATCAGAGTAGCATAATTTGGTACTCTCTATCCATTTCTGAAATAAATAAATGTCATGCAAATTGTCTATTTTGAAATCATTGTGTCATTTTTTGTGAAGTGGATTGTAGCATTCAAATTGCAGTTGTACAATAATATTAGGAATACTCTAATTGGGAAATATTTTTATAATACAATTTACACATTTTTTTACAACCAAGAGATAACATAGTACCTGATTTATCCATCAGAACACATAAAGTAATGGCTCCGTTTTAACTATTAACGTATTAACTTAAATAATAGATACTTTTGATAAGTTTAATTAAAATTATTTCCTAGGTAAATTTGAATTATTATCTATTTCACTGTGCACATTTAACTAGACACAGATTAATAAACATTATTAAAAAAATAGATCACAAATATTTTTTAAACCTTTAGGTTGAAAATAAAACGCAGAAAAATTAGTGCTGTGAAAATTTATAATTAATTATTAGCCTCTTGCACGAAAACTAATTATTTTTGAAAGAAAATTTATGTTAGGGTGGTCGCAGACAGAATCGTATGATTTCGCAGCGTATGATAAAAAAAGTAGGAACCTATGCCATCAGGTGTGCGCGCACACAGCTTCGGATCGTATGTTTTCGTATGATAAGAAATTTAGAACCGGTTCTAAATGAGAAACGTACGATCGTAAGCATACGATTGTAGAATATAAAATTCTGTGTGCGACCCTCCTTAATAATTATAATTTGCTTGAATTTTATTACAGAGTGCACTCTTTGGTGCTCCAACTACAAAAACACTGGTGAGTATTAACATATAATCATCTTAATTCAATAAAATTAATTCTAATGTCCCTTTCTCTAAGCAATGGACAACTAGCATCAATTTCTTTTAATAAATTAGTTCAATCGGAAGAGCAGGCTGAAAAATACAAGTGTGAAATTTATGTGAATTTTATTTGTACTGCATTATCCCTCATATAGAGATCTAGAAAAGTCAAGTAACGTACACCATGACGTCATTGAAGAGTCTGGTCAAGCAAACAATCATCTATACAACGGTTGTAAATAATATATTAATTTCTCTTGTTTCTATAGCAACGTGGTTGTTTACAAGCGTTATAAAGTCGATCGTTTGTTTTACCCAAAGCTACCTATATCTATAGAAGCTATGCAGATCCGAGTTGTTTCTGTACAAAATTTCAAGTAGGCAAAAAATGACACTTTTAGCCACCGCAGCGCTAGTGTTAAGGCAAACCAGAAATCGGATGTTAATAATCGAACGTCACCCTGGAATCTCGCAAAGTTATTTTTAAATTTAAAGGTGATATTTGATTATTAACTTCCGATTTCTGGTTTGTTCTAACACTAGCACTGCGTGGTCAAAGCAAGAACTACATGTTAGTATTGATCTTCAACACTGAGATATGTAAAGCTTCCATTGATATAGGTAGCTTTGGTTTGACCAGACAGTTCAATGATGTCATATATAGGCGTTACGGGCACCACCTCCATTAATTTACTTGACATCTTTAGATTTCTTATAGTTTCATTAAGTTTACATTTACAGTTCATGTATATTTTTCGACCTCCTCTTTCAATTGATCTAATAAATGAAATTGTTGCTAATTGTCCATTATAGAATATTTTAATATGAAGATTTTTTTTTAAAATGTATTTATATTTGATAATAATAATGTATTATGTACAGACACCTTACAAGCCATGTATAGAGTTGCAGCAGAGTGTAAGGGAAAAAAATGTAGAATGATTATTTAATAACAAATTTTGTGTGGCCTGAATTACATCCATATCATTTCAATTTATTCTGTTACTTTATAAAGAATTAATTAAGCCAGATTTTTTTTTGTTCATGTTTATAAAGGAATTTAAATTCCTATACTATTTAATATTTAGATATTACGGTTAGCTGAATGGATAGAAGGTTAACTAAAAAGCATGAAAAACAAGCATGTAAATTTTTTTTGAGTGTATGCCCTATATGGTATATAAATAACATATATTATTATTTGTAGTATCTATTTTGTGCGCTTGGAGTAATTTATGTTACTTTGAATTTATGCTAGATATCTTTGGTAAAATTAATAATTTTATCTTCTTTTCCAAGATCAATGCCTATTAAGTTATAATCTGATAATATAATATTCACAAAGGGAAAACATATTATTCAATCTATTTTGAATCTGAAAAAATGTTTATTAAAGTTGAGTCCTAAAAATATAGAACTTTTAATTAGCAACTGAATATGCAACATAAAAATACCACAATATTAAAAACTTACAAAGAATTAGTAGAGTAATCGTTGAAAATGTTATTTAAAAAAAGGTAGTGAATGTAGATTTTTTTATTTAATTGCAGTACAAATGCAATTCTAATAAGAGATTCTTTAGACTTTCGTGGCAAATAATAATGTTTTACAATGACTGACTACATGCTTTATTTTTTATTTTAAGGACATCGTAAAATCTAGCATTTTACTTGCATTGTCAGTAGAGCATGAGTATTTTTCTTCCTATTAACACAAAAATGTCATGGCTATCAAAGTAAAAAAATCGGCTTGAACGAAATTCAATAATTGCAAGTTAACATCAAAATGTGTCTCACGAGAAAAACACCTGAAGGGCGATCTGCTTGCCTGTACGTAGCGTCCCTAACGTGGTGCACTTTTTTCAGGCCTAAAGCATTCTATCTAAAATTATAATTAATATAATTTTTTTATGTATAATTGAGCTTATATATCTGCAAAATCATTAAAACCATACATTTCTACAAAAAAGTTAAATGTGATCCTTTATTTTTTTCCAATCTTTATTATTATTATTATTATTTTTTAAACAATTTTTCGCTAAAATCTGATTTTAATTTTTTTCATTTCAGCTTGACTCAGTTCGCGCTGCTTGCCAGAGTAAGTATTTATTCAATTTTTACTTTACCCTTTACTTTTAACATTTTTTTTGTGAATCTTAATGTATTTTTACCCTTAAATGATCATTATAAGATTAAATTTACTATAATAAACATGAATTTTTAAGCCTTTAAATGATTTTGATGTTTTTTGTAACGTTTTTTCAGTGGTCAATGTGTTAATTATGTTAATATTCGAGCGTAGTTATCAAAGAATCTGCAACAGGCACTAACATTTTTATATTGAACATTAACAATAAATTTTTTACTAGAAATCGTAAACTGAGTAACGAAAAAACTGCGATTTAAGATTTCTTTCTGTACATATTCAGTATTTTAATTTTTTTACTGCACAATAATATACTTGAAAAAACAAAATCATAGGGGAAGAATAAAAATTCAACTGAAAAAATGGAAAAAAAAAAAATATTAATTTCAGCCAAAAAATCTATATTAGTCTGCAGTTAGTAGTTTTTGCAAAAAAATACTTTACACATCCAATGCAGTATTACGCAGCCTTGAAATTTTAAGGGAGTACCGTTAAAATTATGTGTAGTAATAAATGGTATGAGATGAAAATTTAAAAATGCCTTAAAGGTGAACCAAATTGGATACTTTTAATGATAATTGGAATAGACATAGCTAATTTATTTTAGTAAAAAACTTTAGGGTGTAAATGGTATTCATGTTGAATATTTGAATCAACTTGTCATACTTTTACCTTTGCTGGTGTTTGATGTAATCTTTCTGAGTCTCAGATCACCTAAGGAAGTGAGCAGTTGACTCTCGAAAGCTCATGATGTGTAGTAGAAGTGATATTGACGTGCATGAACACTAATTAAGTGATTATCGTAACATACAGACAATGCATCGAACAACGACAAAGCTAGAAGTCCGAAAAGTTAATTAAATATATTCAAAAATTTATTTTGGACACTTCAAACGTTTTAAGTGTTTTACTTAATTTTTTTATTCTGAAATACTGTCTCAAATTAAATTTGATATTTTAAGGATATTAAATTTAAACGTTGTCTTTTAAACAAAAGTTTTATTTTCAATAACGAAGAACACTGATTATAAGCATTGTCTGCACTGAAAAAATATTTTTAATACAAAAAAATAATAATAGTAAATAAAGTAAATCATCTTCACATTTTACGCATCCTCCTCATAGTCCTAAATTTTAACACGTACGTGTTAAGGAATAATAAATAATACAAAATATTATAATAAAATTCAGATCAAAATTATTGAAAAACATTATAGATGAAATATTTTAAGCATATTCTTTTATTAAATCATTAAGCAAATATTTATGTCAAAAATAAAAAATTCCTTAGTAAAAAGGTATGGATAGAGTATGCAGCAAATACCTTTGATGTCATCCTTTTCCTGTCAAGGGACAAAATTAGTTATTTCTGAAAAAGAATTTTTATTTATTTATTTTCTCTTTTAGTTGCTGGAAACAACCTTGTAAAACTATCTACTGGAACATATTTCTTCTCCACAACAACTGCGGTAAGTTATCAATGACTTTTACAAATCCAACTTTTAAATCAACTTTTAAACTAAAGTATCATGCATTTGTAAAAATTTTTCAATTAATGTTAATATGACTAAGACACGTAGCACGCTTGAGCGGTTGAATGAAAATAATATCAGACGCGTTGTGAAATTGTAAAAACTACTAATATTCAATGATTTAAAATACATATAAACAAGTGTTTAACTTGGAGTCTAAAATTATAAGGCGCAGCCTGCGTATACTTATACTTAAGTTTATTTATACATATTTACATATAAAATAATATATATTTTAATACATAAATTCAGTATGTGCCGTATATGAACACAAATACCAGACCTGTGTATTTTTAAGGTATTGTAAATTATTTTTTACAGAATTTTTATTAAAATATTTTAAAATTAGTATCAATACACATTGACGGTAATTTTTTACTTGTTTTCAAACGGAAAAACGCAAAAAATAAATAAAAAATTAAATAATGGACAACATACATGAAATTTTTTTATTGCAGAAATGAATAGAGGGTACCAAATTATGCTACTCTGAATTCTTTCAGATTTTTTTTGAGACCCAGAACTATTTTTAAATAATTATTGAAAGTGCGGCCACGCCCCCTGGAGGCGTCAATAGGCGTCCAGTCTCTATCCTTTTTATTAAGGCTGCAGGGGTGCCAACTGAAATCACAGGAATTTCAATAATTATTTAAAAATAGTTTCGGGTCTTAAAGAAATCTGAAAAAATTCAGAGTAGCATAATTTTTTTCATGTATGTTGTCCATTGCAAACAAATTAATGAAATTATATTTAAATTCATATAATATTATTTTATTCGATTGAAATGCTGAGAAATATTAATTATTTGTATTCTCATTTCCTTATTATAGACATCTTGGTTTGCTGCCTCAGCAGCATGTGCTGCTCGTGGGATGGCGCTATTAACTATCGAGACACCAGCAGAGGAAGCGGCAATTGAGGGACAATTAACTGCCCTTTTAAGTAAGTACTTTTTGATTTGCATGCATAAAAAATGAAATATTATATCAATATTGATTAGTACGGATATATGCATTTCTTGTTAAATTTTTTACAGTTATTTTGTTTAGTTTTTCGCGCCTGTTTGTACGTTGTACTAATCTTATTAACTGTTTAGACAGTTGAAATATTATAGTTAATAGAGAAAACAAAACAATCAAATTTCACGACTATTATAAAATTTTTACAAGCGATCAAATATATTACGTTTTTTTCTAGACATTGTTGCATACCCGGGATCTTGCATAATGAATATGTCATAATTTGACTGTATTTGTTTTCTTCAGAATAAAACAACATTTAATTACAGTGTATTGAAGTTTTTAACACACAATTATACTAGCAGTCTTTTTTTTTCTTTCGCATTTAAAATTATTTAACGAAATAAATTTAATCATTTTAATATTAACAGAAAAGTGTTACGAGAACAAAATTTAAAATTTTATGTACTGCATCATATTATTATAATAAATGTTATTAAAATGTAGTGTGGTCACCATTACAATATATTTATGTGTTTTTTCTTTTTTTTTTTTTCGTGCGAAAACACACACACACACACACACACACACACACACACACACACACACACACACACACACACACACACACACACACACACAAAATAGAATTATGGTAATATATATTTTTTGAATAGCTACGTAATCTTGACTAAATTTGATATATTGTAAAAGAAAAGGACAGTTTTTAACAAACTTGAGAAATTTACATGTAATTCATTATTTGGGAGATATTAAACCAAGGTCCCTTATGTTCAGTTCTCAATAAATTGTTAAATTATGAGATGAATTAAAGCAAAAAAATTCAAATACGTGTGATAATATTATAAATTAGAAAAAATATCGCAAACATTTAATAATATTACAAATAATGCATATATAATATATATATATATATATATATATATATATATATATATATATATATATATATGGTTTCTTGTTATTTAAAAAAATGTTGTAATACATTTTCTTAAATTTTTAGATGCTGGCACTATAACGAATCCAACGAATTACTGGATTGGACTGAACAACAATAACGTACCTGGGACCTACAGTTGGCAGGGTACCGGAGCCACTCTTGCAGCGCCACTTCTCGGAAACGTTTTCAATACTGCACCCTGGCAAGTTGCAGTGCAACCAGTTCCACCAGTAATTCCACCATTATCTAACCCATCCGTTGGTGCAGTTGGCCAGTGCGTTCGACTTCATTCTGCTGCAGCAGTACCACCGTTCTTTTGGCTTGACACATTGTGCACCACAGGAGCAACGAAATACATCTGTGAAATGCAGACACCATGTACTTCGTTTGTTTAGGTATAATACACAACAGTTAAAATGCATCTGATAGTAATATTTTATTGTTGTTTAAGTAAATGATTCTATTTCCTTTTAGCGACCCTAATTCAATAAAAAATTTAATTTTTCAATTTTTCTGCATAACACTAGATAGTTTCCAACTGTAAAAGAAATACGTTTTACAGTTATAAAATTGTAAAAAAAAAATGTAACCTTAAAAATTTAATTTATGAAATCGGGAAAAAAACATAAATAAATATTTAAATATTTTTAATGGAAAATAGTTTACTTCTTCATTTGCAGGATATAATAAACAAAAGTTTACATATTTTCTATATTTTTTTTAACAAATTTAAAATAAAAAGTTAAATATTGATTATAATAATATGAAACAAACTTCATTACTTAACATCGTGCAATCATTATCAACTTGACAGCAACTAAAGTTTGAACATCAGAGTTGTAATAATTTGCTAATTTGTGTAATATAATTTTTAACGACAAACTGCGAATAATGTTAAAGGTTTCAAATTCTTCTGAAATGCAACCATTTTTTATTCTTGTTCTCACTATATTGCATTAAAACATATGTTCCATTATGCACAATTTTGAATAAATAAAACCATTTAGGTTTTCACGGCATAAATTAATATTAAATTTATTGTTTTAAATCATGATTTCTCTGCAGAAATTCACTTGCTTGTAAAAAAAAAAATGTCTTTGTATTAGTGTAGGTAATGGTAAAAATTGAAATATTTTTGATTTGCTCTTCATATAAATGTTTATAACTTCAACTTTTAAAAAAATAACCATGCAAATATGTAATAAATATGTAAATGTGGAAAAAAACTTTATTTTATAATAATATATTAACATGCAGCAAACAGGTGTATTATTTTGTCTCCAGAAGAGTATAAATTCTAACTGAAATGTATAGTCATCATTTTCAAATCTTAAGGAAAGAAATAAGAATTTATAATATTTAAAGGGGTACCAAAGTGAATACTTTTTTTACATATTCGGGCAACTATGAATTATTCTAATATCCCGGTGGCTCAATATTTTCGTGCAATGCCTAGTTATTTTACAATTAATTATTTAGTTTGAAAAGTGAGTTTGAAAACCGTTGGTTGATTCAAGCATCCCCGCCGCCGCAGCAGCCGGTGATACGACAAGAAGGGGACGGGAGGAGGTTCCCCCGATTCGCGGGAGATTCTCGTCGTATCAGCGGCTGCTGCTGGAGCGCACCGACTTGAATCAACCAACGGTTATCAATCTCACTTTTCAAACTAAATAATTAATTGTAAAATAAACAGGCATTGTATGAAAATATTGAGCCACAAGGATATCAGAATAATTCGTAGCTTCCCAAATATGTAAAAAAAGTATACACTTTGGTACCCCTTTAAGATTAATAAAAACGAAGAATTTTTTTAAAATTCTTCATTTCTTTAATAAATGATGAAGAAACTTACGTTAGTGCTTTTCAATCATCTGCTAATTACTCCCAGTGTGAAAAAATCCTTCAATTCCTTTATTAATACCCATCGTTTTAGTACTATGTTTGGCTATTGTTTTAGTACCATGTTTGGTACTTGTTATAGCTCAGGATGTGGGGCAATAAATTGCATTGTGAATGCCTAAAGGGACAGGGGAAACTAAAAATAAGTATTTTTTAATCAAAATCTACTTACTAACAGGGTACAAATACATGCTAAACCATCCCAAATGCATCAGTGTAAGCGAGCAATAATTGACGTGAGCGGAAGAACGTGACGTCACGTTCTGTCGCTTGTACTGGCAACACTGCACAGCATATATCTCCTCATTACTTCCTTCACTCTTTCTCTCACTCCTCTGCCTGCTATACGCCATGCAATATTGCCGGTGCCTGAGGCTATACAAATTTATTTAATTTATCTAAATTTTTGGAACTGTTCAAACCCGAAATATCATATATTTTTAATTTTGTTTTGTCAAAATACTAAACTTTTTATGCAACACGAAAATTATTGTACCATATCCCTTAAGTACGTACTACTACATAGCAGCGTAGCGTAGTGGTTTGATCTCTGCCTATCGCTCGGGAGACCCAGGATTGCTTCCTGCCTTGTCTCAGGTGACTTTTCGTCACTTCGAGCTACCAGCGTGTTCTGGTAAGTTCCCGAGAGATGGCATGTATATTCTTCCACTATACTGCCTGTATTCGGGAGGTGTCGAAGGTTGTTCCCTTTGGTACCGTCTGCCTCGATGATGGTTTTCTGTGGTTTCGCATCGTCACTCCCAGGCAAATGCCAGGGCAGTTCTTAACACAAGGCCACAGCCGCCTCCTTTCCTATCAATCCTTCCAACTGTTGTTATTACTGCAATGTTGTTAAGTTTGAATGCTTACACCAATAGCAGAATATGCTGTAGTAAGCTAACATTGTAATAAAAATAAAAATTATCAGAAATAATTCCAACAAATGAACAATTTGACCAAATCTTGCTCATTGTCTTCCTCAACCTAGTTTTCCAATCACCTAATAATTATCACAAACCAATTCATAAATATTTGGTAAATTAAATATTATTTGAGTTATAGAGAGAACCGTGGAAGAAATATTGTGTCGTTTTCAATTGATGAAGGTCACAGACAACCAGCATCGTAAAAATCAAATTTCTAATTACAATAATAGTATATATTACGAACAAAAAACAAATCCTGCATATTTACTTGCGATATTTTGTATTAAATTAAAATCTGATATATCGACACAAAACAAGATGATCATGTTTAGTTTTAATGCTGTTAAATTTAAAATTTTGACTTGCAAATTTGGGAAAAAGTTTTTTTTTCTGTTGTATCAATTATTCCCTCAGCGCTCTTAATATTAACTAATTTATTATTTTTTGAATTAGCTAGAGATATGAGTTTCTTCCGACGTAGGAATTCCTACGAATCAAAATTGATATTTGAGCAAGAACTTAGTTTATTCTGGAAGATATAAATATACGCGTAATTATTTATGATCATAAGTGTTTCTAACGTAAGTTCAATTTATAAAAACTTGTGCATCGAAATAAATTGAGTTTTTCATTTTTGTTGTGCATGCATAATACGACAGTGAGCTTAAAAATAAATGTTAAAACTCTAAAAGTGTATGATATTATCAGTGAAATGACTCAATAAAAGCTTTAAAATCTTACAGTTATGTAAATATTAAGAATTTAAATATTTATATTAATAAAAATTAATTAAAAATGGACTATTTCATATTTTAACCATTAGTAGATGTCTATGCTTGTTGCAGTTTAAAAATCATAACAAAACTTAATTATATTACTTATATTTGATGATGAATCTTATTAATATTAACCCTAGCATTACCAAGGTCATTTTTTGTCAAACGCTTTACCGGGACGAGGGGGGGGGGCTAAACAACCCTATATTTAAATGACATTGAGGGGCATTCACAAAGCACTTTAACCCCAACTTTAGCCCCAAGTTTTATCCCTGGTACTAAACATGTTTAGCTCCTAGTTTAGCACCATGTTTAGTACCAGAGATAAAACTTGGGGCTAAAGTTGGGGTTAAAGGGCTTTGTGAATGCCCCCCATTTAAAATAAAAAGTTTAAACAAATTCTCACTAATTTGTTTGCGGAAATACGATGCTGGGTGGTGAAATAAGAATAATTTTTTCAGATATTTTGAAGAAATATTTCACATTTTTTACCCGTTTAATTAATTTACGTGTCGTCTGGATTCACGCCCCCCCCCCCAGTGGCGTAACTACAAAATGTGGGCCCGGGGGCCGAAGGCCCGTTCGGGCCCCTTTACCACGAAGCGGCCGCGGCCCCGGGGAGGGGGGGGAGACGGAATCCCCGCCGGAGGCGAAATTTTTTAGAAAATGTGGGCGTAACATTTTTTTTAATTAAGAAAATTACATAATTTAATTCAAAATATTAGAATTGCACAAAATTTATAAATTGTTAAATTCCTTATTAATTTAAATCTGCCAGATCTAAAATATTTTGCATTCAATGCATAATGACTAGTTATATGCAACAATCGGCAATTTTAAAACAAATTATAAAAAAATAACGCAGGATGGTGTTGTAAAAATATTAAAATTGGTATATTAGTTCAGTTTCAACTGCACACGCGCGCGTGCCGCGCGTGCTTCGACGACATGGTGAACTGAATTTGGGATGGTTCATTCGAATTTTAAATGTCATAAAACAGGAAGATATGAGCAAGATGAGGTGTACATGTGAGATTTTGTTCTCCCCATCCCCAAGTGATAATGACAATGCTCGCTCCCGGTCTTCATAGTTTTGACAAACATTTAAAAACTTTTGTTTACGGAAAAAAATTAAAACATGCCTATTTTAAATAGTTATTTTTTGTTTTTTGTCACGCTCAATTGAAATTTCTTCAATGAGCTTAACTAAAAAGGCCCCCTTTGATGCACGGACCTGGGGCCCTTGGCCCCTTCGGCTCCCTTTGTAGTTAAGCCACTTCCCCCCCCCCCTTTGGTAAATAATGCTAGGGATCATTAATATCATAACTTAAATCTTGATACCAAAATTTGTTTACATTACTTAAATATATTACATAATATTACTAATTTATAACAAAATACATATTAAAATTGAATCCATATCCTATATATAAGAATATGGATTCAAAAAAAATTTGCATTGCAATATTTTTTGATCTGTCTAAAGCGTTTGATAGTATTGATAAAAATATCTTACTTACTAAATTATCGTCACTCGGTTGCGATTCAAGTAGTTTAACACTATTACAATCATATCTTTCTGACAGATCTCAATATGTAAAATTAGGTAGCATCTCTACTACCCGCTATATCTCATTAGGGGTGCCTCAGGGTGGAAAATTTTCTCCAACCCTGTTTAGTATTGGAACGAATGACTTATCTAATAATGTAACTTTTGCTGATATTATAAAATTTGCAGACGATACGACTGCTTTAATATCAGCAAACACAGAGGAGGAGCTAATTTATAAAGCTAATAAAACTGTGAAGGAAGTAGAAACCTGGTGTTCAAAAAAAAGACTTCTATTAAATACTAGCAAGACATATTATATTCAATTCCATACAAAAATAAGGGAACCAGATCATAGTTACTATATACATTAAGTCCGAAACAGGATTAATAAATAGGGTACAACATATTAAATTTCTTGGACTCAATATACATGAATCGTTGGATTGGAGTATTCATATTGACGAGATTTGTAAGAAGATTAATCATGCTAATTTTGCACTTTATTTAATTAGAGATTATGTATCACAAGATACATTACTCTCCATTTATTATGCATATGTCTATTCTCATTTGGCGTATGGCATTATTTTTTGGGGTAGTTATTCAAACCATTTAAACAGACTATTTGTGTTACAAAAGCGATCAATTAGAACAATTTTACGTTTTAAAAAGCATGACTCATGTGTTGGTCATTTTAAGAGACTTAAAATACTAACACTGCCAAGCATGTATATTTTGAATTGTGCAATGTTCAAGAAGAAATATCCAGAGTTATATATTCATAATGGTAAATTTCACTGTTATAATACTAGAAATAGAGATAAAATAGTGTTAGAAATGCATAATTCGAGTTTATTAGAAAAAAGTTCCGCTTACCAGACTGCAAAAATTTATGACTTTTTACCAGCATGTCTCAGAGAAGTTGAAAGTGAAAAATTATTTAAAGAAAAATTAAAAAATATTCTTATAAATAAGGAATTGTACTCTGTAAAAATGTACTTTTGTAATAAGTTGCCAGAAGATATACTGTCTAATGTTGTTTTTTAATTGATTGTATCTTTTGTATTTCATATCTTGATAGTTTTATGAATTATTGTTATTTTGATGTGTTTTTATGTTATGTAATTTTAATGTTATTATTAGGAATGACTTAATCCATGTTGTACCTGTACAGCCAGTTGATTGAATAAATGAATTGAATTGAATTGTAAGAATAAAAGGAAGACAGGAATAATTATTTCAGGAGTTGTGAAATTTATTTTGCATCAATAAGACATCACTTCAAAACTTCAAGTACGCGCGTGTGTACAAGAAGTTGCAAAGTGATTCTCCAAACTTCGCTCCCCTGTTTATATACTTCTTTTTAAGAATACAAATGATTCTTGTGGATATGCAAGACAAAGGAAAAGAAACCTTATAATATTAGTATATTAGGATGATTTTTCTTGCCTTGAAAGCCCTATCAGACCATTGCATGTAAAATTTTATATAACATTATTCATTTGCATTACATTGCGATGTTTATGTTTTGATGTATTTAAATTTAAAGTTTGTTTTTCGTTATCTAAAAAATGTTACATTTTAAATATACTGTAACTATGTCCCTTTAACGGTGGGCGGGAGGCCGTAACTGCCATCTATTGGAATTGTCTAGGAAGTAAATAATTATTTCCGTTTGTTTTGCAGTAATTATTATGAAACTACCTGAGGTCCAAGAGTAAAAAAGCCGCTAACCAATGTAAAAAGAATTAATAATTTTCATTCAATTATAACCCAGAAAAACTGCCAACAAATTTCTGAAACGCCATCTTTTGAGCAATTAATTGTAACTCAATTCCGGAGTCGTTCTGGGCAGTTAATCTCAGAAACTTGAGTTTATAATTCAATCGGATTTTTACAGTAGATAGCTAATAATATAATGCAGGTATGGAGTTGGCTTCAAAACGATCAGATGAAAACTTTCCAAGAAAAAAATTGAAATGTACGAACACTATCAAAACGTCTTGTTTGAGCCTACCCCCCCACCCTTAAAGAATTGTTACATGTTTTATATGAAAGTTTCACCAGTATTATTTCGCAGGGCATGTAACTGGTTACTAAAAATTATAAAATGCATGTCCTTCCATTGATTTAATATACTAATATAATATGGGGGATATTCATAAAGGACGTAAGCCCCATTTTTTTAAAGCTTTTTTAAATAACTACTAAACATGGTGCTAAACCAGGGGCTAAGCATGGAACTAAATATGTGGTATGAAGTGGGGCTAAGCAATGCGACTGAGGGAAACGTAGGAACCTTAAAGATGGTCGCTACAGCTTTTGTCAATGAATTATAAATGCAATGGTCCAAAGACAAGGGAGTAACATAGTGAAAAAGCGCAATGATTCATCCCTGGGTATATAAACTCAAAATAATTTTATTTCACATCATTTGACAACGCACAAAAAAGAATGTTCGTTTCATGTTGTATAAAGGTTAACATACTTTAATTGTACTACAATTAAGGAACCTTCATAATTTTTATCATTTCCTGTCAACATGAATGAAATATGATGACACTTGCGTATACTTGTAACCCAAAGAATTGCACTAAAATATGAGTGTTTTTGTCATGCTTGCTTCTCTTGCATGTTTTTCAATACTTTAGTAACTGATATGTTTTTTGAAACGCAAAAAACAACCACATTTTGCATCATGAAACATTTCAATGCAGTTACGATAATGATGAATGTATGTTGTTTTGTTTGTGCGATATTTTTAATTACTTCCTCTACTTAATGTAAAATTAAAAAAATGTTGAAACTTGATTGGAAATACTCAAGTTGAAACAAATTCATATTTTCTTTGCTCTTAGACTCTCCTCTCGTCTTTTCTTCTCTTATTTTGCACCATTTTAGAAAGAAAAAAAAAAAAAAGGAAAAATAACGAGATTACGTATTTTTTCTTCTTTTTGAGTATACAAAATGTTTGAAATATTGTTGATATTTCATCCTCTTTGAGTAAAGAGAAAATAAGATGTGTTTTAGAGGTATCATGGTTAAGTTTAGACGTGTAATAGACGAGTTGAAGACATCCTTTTTTTAACTAGGAAATGCTGTGAAATGATCATAGGGCCTTAAAGAACAGCATGCATTCTATAATAGTCTCAAAATTTGTTTATTTCACAACATTAGACAATTACACACAAAAAAGAATGTTCGTTTCATGTTGAATAAAAGTTAACACACTTTAATTGTACTACACTCCAGGAAACCTCATTATTTTTATCTTTTCCTGTCAATATGAAGGAAATATGACGACATTGCGTACTTGTAACAAAACAAATTGCAGTAAAATATGAGTTTTCTTATCATGTTTGCTTCTTTTGCATGTCTTTCAATACTTTAGTGACGGAACGCAAAACAACCACATTTTGCAAGACAAATTTCCTTGCAGTAATGATAATGATGTATGTCATAAATTTAATGTTTGCTTTGTTTGTATGATATTTTTAATTACTTCCTCTCCCCTGTAAAAAAAAAAAAAAAATCTTAAAAGGTCATCGATGGTTACCGAGTTGAAATAAATTTCTTCTTTTCTTCGCTATTAAGCTCTCCTCTATCTTTTGTCCTCTTATTTTGCACCATTTTAGAGGAAAAAAGAGGGGAAAAGACGAGATTACGTATTTTTTCTTCTTGTTGACCATAAATGCTAGAAATATTATTTTTACTTTTCATCACTTTGAGCGAAGAGGAAATAAGACGTGTTTAAGAAGTAAAAAGATTAGGTTTAGACGTGTAAAGGATGAGTTGAAGACGTATTTTTTTAACTAGGGAGAACACTATATTCATTGTTTTATAAAATAGTTTTGCTTTTGCATTGCCTTTAGTTGGTTCTATGCTGACTAATTGTATGAATATTGGTAAACTAATTTTTGAAGTGTTATGAAATGTAATCTTTCAGCAGCAAATAGATCACTTTAAAATAAATACTACGAAAAAGACAGAATGGACAGATCCCATGTATGAAAAAAAGTAAACCAGAAATAAATGGGAGGCACCAAATTTTGCTATATTATACTATTATTTTTTTTTATTTTAAACTGCTTCGTAAAAAAATTATTAAAAAATCATTACTTTTTTAAGGTTATTTTTTGGGATTATAAACACCTGAAAAATAATAAGATTAGCAAAATTTTGTGTCTTCTATTTTTTATTTATGTTACATAATATAAAACTTGGTAAGTGATACTAACACAATCTTATATGCACATGCAGAACAAAAGGCAACGTGGAGTTACGCATATCATCCCTTTAACAATTAATAATAAAGAAGGAAAACATAATAGTGACTGTAATAACATAAATTTAAACAAATTATCACTTGTTAAACAAAGTGCAGTGAAAATATTTTAAACATTTACAATACTTGACTAACCAAATAAACAGTTACATGTCTGCAATAAAGTTTTTCACGCAAGTTGTCCAGAATTTAATTATTAGCTATTTAGTTACGATTAATTAATTAAAAAATTATATTATATTTAACTGCATACATATATTGAAAGGAATTTTATGTATCAGCCTGTGCGTTTGCAAAAATACATACCATATTTTGGTAGATAAGTTTAGTTCTCAGAACTTAGAATCTCTCCTTAAAATTAGGCAACTTTTTAAGCTTTCAAGTAGACAGGGCTGCATATAGAGAAGGGGCCAATAATTATAAATAGCCTTAAACTTGGTGAATGAACCATTAAAATGGATGTTTTCATCCCACGGAACCAAAAGGGGGAAGGGGGGGGGGTAAATAATGCACTATTTTAATTTTTAAATCCTAACCTCCTTTTTTTTAATTTTCTCGTTGACTTTTTTTGCGGAAATACATTTTTAAGGACATATTTTTTTATGTATTTTTTTGATATATATTTTTTTAAACTGTTGATCCTATCTTTCTCCAGATATATTAGAGTACAGCTGTGATTCCAACTGCCCCCCCCCCCCGCATAAAGATATTGTTAATTAATTATATCTTTAAATAGTTTAAATTGTTTTTATTTTAACAGAATTTCCATTAATATTGAATTCTAATAAATAAAACTATTTCTGAAAAAAATACACTTAAATTTGTATTTTTGTTATCTAGAAAACTCCAAGTATTAAAAGGTCATATTCAAAATGAAATTATAATTTAAAAAATAAAATAATTCAGCTATAGTTATAGGCCCTATCCGGAGGTTTAATGACTTATTTTCTATCTAAACTAATCATAATATAATATAATAAAAACAGCGAATTTTGCATGTGCGCAACTTTAACGCTAGCGAGAGAGAAAATAGTTATTTTGTTAACTTATTCGTAGTAGTTAACACAGTGCATTTCGTGCTCGCTCAAGACTATAGTGGTGGGTGATGCAGCCGCTGCTAACAGCTACGTCACGGGCCTTCCAGCCAATGAGAATCCTGTTAACTGTGACGTCATACCCTGCTATAGTGGGTGGCGCTTATTGTTGCAATAATGCAAATATGTTTTTAAATTTTTCATGATGGGTTATTGAAAAAATGCAAAGGTATAAGGCAGAATAAATATAGTGCACGTGTATTAAAAATGGTATGAATGACTTCCGGCTAGTTCCTTTATCATTGTCCTACAATCTTTACACATTTTTTTGTATATTTGATTACAGAACCTTGCTGATGATAATATATGGCGATTTTTTATTATATTTTTTAAAAATTTTAACATCCTAAAAATTGAGAGAAAAAACGCTATATATGGGTGTGATTCAAGAAGCAGTTAGCCAGGATTGTAACCACGTTTAGCTTAACCGCGTTTAACTAGCTGATTTAACACGTAAAACAGGTATAGTTAATCTTAGTGAAAAAATTTGTTAGCAGAGGTTCAGACATACCTTACTTGTTTCGATGAACTTTTTCCTCCACTTCGTTGCTTAATAAAAGCGACAGTTTCGTGAGAGAATCTTCTCACTTCCTCAGGCTTGCCAAGACTAAAGCATCTCGCCCGTCTTGACGTTGTTGCTATACCGATCACACATGTGTTTTGTAACGCTGCAGGAAGATAAAGCCATCAGTCAGGTCAGTCACCCCTTCGCGCGCACCTGGCTACCCTTGTTAAGAAAAGACAAGACAATCCGCACTTAAAAATCTTTGTCCATACTGTATAATAATGTAAATATTTTATTATCGAAATGTTAGCACGTTCAGATATGTCAAAATAAAATAATAACATTTATTTTCATTATATAATATTTTTACACTTAAAAAAGTCGCAAATGTTATGGCTATACTCATACAACAAAAAAGTGCAACATTGCAGTGCATAAAATTGACAACATAATACAGTAAAATTTAAAGTTAAAAGTCGCCGTGCGGGTGATATTGTAGAGAGGGCAGCTACCCTCTACGTCACTGCACCTAACGGTACAAAACACACGTGTGATCGGTATAGCAACAACGTCAAGACGGGCGAGATGCTTTAGTCTTGGCAAGCCTGAGGAAGTGAGAAGATTCTCTCACGAAACTGTCGCTTTTATTAAGCAACGAAGTGGAGGAAAAAGTTCAACGAAACAAGTAAGGTATGTATAGTTAATCTTGATTAGCCTAAACGTGGTTGCAAAACAGGCTAAATCCATCGTGTATTGCATTCTATGATGACAAATTTTATACTTGCACTCTTACCAAAGAATTAGAATTTCAAAGAATTAGAATTATTATTCTTTAACTTGTATTTTCATATTTGTGCTCATTTTTACATTATTAATTTGATAATGATTTTTAGTATCATTTTAAAGTCATTATAGAGTTAATTTTTTTTAAAAAACGTACCACAAAGTTCAAAGTCCTCTCTCCAAGCTGTGAAATAAAATATTAATTTAGGTTGTTCATTGCATGGACAATTTGCATCAATTTTTTTTATTAGCTTAATCGAAAGAGGAGGTCGAAAAATGCACCTATGAATTTTAAGAAAATTTTTATTTATATTGCATCATGGCTAACATAGAGATGTAAAGAGGTCACTTGACCTAGAGGCGGCGCCCGTGTCGCCAATGACGTCATTGAACTGCTTGGTCAAGCAAACGATCGTCTATATAACACTTGTAAGCAATAAATTAATTGTTGCTTGTTTTCATAGCAACGTGGTTGTTTACAAGCGTTATAAAGTCAATCGTTTGTTTGACCGAACAGTTCAATGACGTCATGGGTGATACGGGCACCGCCTCCAGATCACGTGACCTCTTTACATCTCTATTTTAGCCATGATGCAGTACGAATAAAAATCTCATAAAAATCATAGGTGCATTTTTCGACCTCCTCTTTTGATTGAGCTACTAAAAAAAAAATGTGATGCAAATAGTCCATTGTAATAATTGTTATTTTATTTTTAATAATATTTAAAAAAGAACAGACATTAAAAATATGAAACTATATTATTATAAATATTTAAAAGGGGAATTGTATATAAGTAAATGTCACTGTAAAATATTAATGGACTTTCAAAATTTTCATTTCCTATAAAATTCAATACTGTATTTTTTTTTATCATTAAAAAACTGACAGAAAAAGTTTAAATATATATATTTTTTTTTTTTTTTGCATGTCACTGCTCTGTGTATATTACTAAATATCGTACTATCAAGAACATGCATGAATAACATCCGACATAATATACTTTAAAACATGGAACATGTAAATTTTATCTTATTCATGCTTATATAGTGCAGAAAAACAAACACATAAATTATTGACGTCAAAGTACAGTACAAGAATATTGCATGCTGGAGAATAATTATAAATTGCACACTCGTTGCCTTGGAAAATTTCCGTTCTGCAGCCTTGTTAATCACCATGCAGAGAAATTGCATCAAAGTAGTTTGCTTTACTGAGAGCGAGGGCAACCGAAGATGGAAACACTTAACATTATACTATTAATAGCTATTTAGTTCAAAATTATAAATTCAAAAACAAATTATTTATGAATTCATATAAATCGGGATTTTTATTAGTATTAGTCTGGTATGCCAAAAATAAATAAATTAATTAATTAATTAATTAATTAATTAATTAATTAATTAATTAATTAATTAATTAATTAATTAATTAATTAATAAAAAATAAAAATTTGCGTGCCACTGCTCCGTAAATATTATACTATCATGAACATGCAGAACGTATGAAACAAAATATTTTAAAATATTGAACTTGTAAATATTATCTTAATGCGCAGAAAGTTCAAAAAATATACACATAAATTACTGATGTCAATGCAAACTACTTAAACATTGCATGTCCCAGAGTAATTAAAAAGTGTACACCCGTTCCCTTGGCAATTTTCTTACTTGCAGCTTTATTAATCACCATGCCCCGTGTTATTCTTACGGTGATGGTGATTAACAAAACTGTAGAGGAAAATTTTCAAAAGCAATGATTTTTAAATCATCGTTTTAAGGATTGACCTCAGTTGATTAGGATCTTGGAATCAGCATCCTTGAATTGATCAACACTTGCAGGGAACCTAGAACTCGCCATCAATTTGTAAAATACAAATTTTGATGTGAATGCCTCTTATCAGTTTTGAGAAAACTAAGTCGGAATTTAACATGGATGGAAACCGAAAATAGAGCTGTTATTAGCCCCCTTGAATCTGCTCAAACCATGAAACCTTAAGTTTTAGATAATTCTCGTAATTTTAAAAATTATTTTAATTGGCTCTTTCTCACAGAATTTTTCTTTGACTGGTGTAGGTCAATAAAATTGTTAAAACATTTTTAACATTACATTAGCTTTAAGCCTGGATATTTTGTTGGAAAATAATAACAATACATTTTGTCCATCTTCAGCAACAATAGCAACAACAACATTAGATATAGATTTTCACGGAAAAAAATACTTCATTTATATCAAACGAAATTTTTCACTTAAATTATTCGCTCATGATAGTAAACGATTTTTTTACTAGACAACACCGATGTCGCAAAAGTTGATTGCTTAATCCAAGCAACTCATTTAATTTGCTAAAATGCAGCTAAATATTCCGTTTACAAGCGACAAAATATTGCAGTTAATTTAAACATAAGAAATCGCTTAAATTTTTCGTTCATTTGAAATAAAATTTTTGCTTGTACAAATGGATGGCCCTCGTTTGATGCAAATGCATTTTTGCATATAAAAGAACAAATTTCTTGTCATGAACGATTAAATTGCTCTTATTGGAATTCGAATAAGAAAAGTGGGTCAAAGAACGCGTTTTATACCTGCGTTTTGAGTGCTGTTTCCTGCATTTTTCTGGCTTGTGGACAACAGTCTGTGGTCATTTGTGCTCGGGAGTTAGAAGTGTACTGTGATATGAAGAGATGAAATAGTTGCAATAATAATTGATAATAATTATTATATGAGTATACTTTTTACATTCAGAATACTGAGATTATTCTAGACATTTATGGGAAGTAGTTTATTGTGTCCATGAAATTATATAATACTTGCTAGTTTCTATCCCAATGTTGTTGGACCTTCCTCCTTTAAGTTGTTGGTGAACTTCAGAGCTTGATAAGTAATGGAGGCCTTTGGAATTAAATTTACTCAATAAATTAGTGCACAATGTTAATCATGCTTGTGACTTTGAATATATAGCAAAAAACATATTTATGAACTTTTGACCAACTCTATTTTATGCTTTCGTGGATAAAATTGTCATATTGTTAAAAACCAATGAATTTAAAATATATTTGTATGTAAAGTATACAAAGCAATATTTTTATATTACACAATATATCAACGTTTTTTTTTTTTTTTTGTTCTATTGTTCCTTTTATATAATTATAATAATACGTGTTAGTGATTGCAAATTTTTTCAAAATTAAATTAAATACTCTGTATTTGTGTATTAATCTTCTTTCACATTAAATTAAAAAAGAAGGTACTGTAATTTAACTCAAATTCTCTTTTCATTTAAATCAATAAAATATGGCATAGCGTACAGTTTCATTGAAATCAAGAGGATAAAACCCTTAAAATAACGTATGGTATAATTTTTGTCAAGTAAAAAAATGCATTATAAATAGCTAACAGCTTCAGTTAACCTAAGTGAATTTGTCATTATCGTTAGCTGCTGCAGCTTCTTCACCACGGGCGAGCAACACTCTTGAGGTGAGCGATTATTTCGCTTGAGACAAGCGATCATATACGTTTGGATTTCGTTCACAGCAAATGAATTAATCATTTTTTTTTTTTTTTTTTTGGTAAACAAATTTTCGTTTAGGACAACTTCATATTTTTAAGCGAAACAGATCTCCAACAGGAGCTGAAAAATTGAACTGTAACAGAATCCAACAATTTTTTCGCTTGATTTTTGCTTGGATTAAGCGATATCTTTTAGCCGTTTGGCTTGCCATACCGTACGCTGTTTTTTTTTTTTTCTATTTTTTAATATTTAGAGGGGCAAAAAAGTGTAGCTTTTGCATTTTTTATAATTTAGCAGATGACATTGAAACGATATAACTGTAATAATTGCCGTCTATTGCTAAAGATCTTTAACGCATGTCAAGCAGGTGATGTCGTCAGACGTGGTGCTGATGCAATACTCCCCATTGTGCTCGCCTGTGATGCGACATCGTACAAAGAGTCAGCGGTATCTTCACATCCTCTTCAACCAGCAGAAGCGACCCGTCACCTCCATGTCTAGGACACTTCACGCTAGTGAAAAATATTACGCTCAGATAGATCGTGAGGCCTTGTCTGTAATATTTTGTATTCGTAACTCTCACATGTACCTAAGTGGACAACCATCATTCACAATACTCACAGATCACAAACATGTTTAAATTTTGTTCAGACCACCGAAACTCCTTCCAGATGTCATGTCACTATGTTGTGGGGTAACGGCTTAATAATTACAATAACAGTACCACACTGAAAAGGACCATGACAACGCGGATCTTTTCAGCCGGCTTCCAATCGAGGGGTCGGATGACACCGTCAAGCCAGAGCCAAAAGGAGTTCTACTGATCAAAGTGTGCAGACTAGACTAACCCATATTGGCAGAGAACCTGGCCATGGAGACCAAAAAAGACAAAATACTGTCGCGCTTGATGCACGCGGTGTTCCACAACGAACAACGAGGGAGCTAAAGAGTTCTCAAATGAGTGTTTACCATAAAATGCAAGATTTAATACCATGTCCGTAAGTAGAAGCTGCTTACTTTTAGCAGAGCATGTTGTAGTGCCAGTAGTGTTGCGGGAGAAAGTTCTCCAGCAGCAAACAACACACTTTAGAGGATCGTTAAGATGAAGGGAATAGCCCGCAGCTATGTCTTGTTGCTGGGCTAGGATGTCGACCACGAGGCACTAGCGCGCAGCTGTGTCGAGTTTTGTCACTCAGCCCGCGCACCAACCCTAGCCAACGTAATACCTAGGTACAATACCACGAGACCAAGGTTGCGGCTCCATACCAAATTTACAGGTTCGAAGTTCGGTAAAACATCCTTGGTGGTTGTTGATTCTTATTCTAGGTGGATAGAAGTAGAGGAAAGCAGTGCCTTGCTTGTCGCTGACACTACAATCCGCTATACCGTTCTTCGATACACAAGGCATTTTGGACAGGCTCGTCTCAGACAACTGTCCAGCGTTCCATTCCAGAGTGTTTGCAAACTTCATACGAGCCCACTTGATAAAACACAATCTAGTAGCGGCCTACATGCCAGCGTTGAACAGACTGGCAGAGAGAGAGAGAGCAGTTTAAACTTTCAGTAAAATATTATAAAAACAAACAGCAACATCATCTTTCTTTTTATTGCCCTTCAATGTATTCAATATTTTTAAATTTTAAAATGCATTTTGGGAGTCTTCATTTCAGGTATATTAATTAAATGCTATTATTACAGTATAACAGTCTCAAGTTTTGTTGAAATTTTCTTAAATTTAATGTTAATAATTTACAACCCTTTTCATTTAACGTATATTTCAAAATAATTTCAATTTCAATAAAAAATTTTTGGCTGCAAACATTTCTTTCATTCAAATTTAATTAGTTAATTTTAATTATTCATTGTTTTGTAATTACGAAAATTGTCCATTATTTTATTTTAAGTTCCTGTTATTCTACAGCATATTTTCAAGCAAGAAAATTGTTGTATATTTAATTTTCTTATTTTAACTGCATTGTATGCTTGCCAAAAAAGGGAGTAAGTGTTACATACGTCAGTTAGCTTGTTATTATCTTAATATTATAAAAACATTTTTCTAGTATTGCTTATAAATAGCCCTTCAGCGTAGTTCTTATAAGTCTTGCTTCCTCACAGGCCAAGCAGGTGCTAGTACTCTAAGATGTGAGGTGTGCAAATAAGAATTAAAGTTTTTTGTGTTGTTTTGAGGAATTATAGGGGGGCATTCACAAAGCACGCTAACACCCCACTTTAGCTTCAATTTTTATCCCTGGTAATAAACATGGTGCTACACTAGGTGCTTAATATGGTTAGCCCCTGTTTTAGTACCACGTTTAGTACCAGGGATAAAAATCGAGGCTAAACTAGGGGTAGGGGGGTGCTTTGTGAAATCCCCCATAATGTTTATATTCGTGGGCAGAATCACCATATTGATAAAAACAATATATATTTCAAAGTCAATATATATATATATATATATTTACTTTATTTTATTTTATTTATTTTTATTTATTTCACTCAATACTGTATGACTATCCCAAATTTTGTACTCTTCACAATAGCTATCAACTTAAAATTATTGTTGCCATATATTTTCGTAATTCCTTACAATGGAGTATTGTCCTCAATTTTTTTTATTGCAGAAATGGATAGAGGGTGCAAAGTTATGCTACCCTGATTTTTTTCAGATTTTTTAGAGCCCGGGAACTATTTTTAAAAAATTATTGAAAGTTATTTTTGTGACGTCACGAGACGCCGCTCCTTAAGAAAAAGATAGGACTTGACGCCGCGTGACGTCATAAATAGGACTTTCAATAATTTTTTAAAAATACTTCCCGGGCTCTAAAAAATCGGAAAAAAATCAGGATAGCATAACTTTTCACCCTCTATCCATTTCTGCAATAAAAAAAATTGAGGACAGTACTCCATAGTAGGGCTGTAGAAAACTCGAAAAATTTTCAGCTTGATCTCGAAAAAAAAAGCTCGAGTTGGCTCAAAACCCGATATTTCGAGCCACAGCTTGAAAATCGAGCCAGGCTCGAAAATCGAGCCAAATCTTGAAATGGCTCAAAATCGAGTCAAAGCTCGAAAATATTATTTTTTTGCTTTAGAGATAACTGTGCAATAATCTTGATAGAATCCATAAATACGCAAATTAATCATAACATCATAACAAACTAAGGAGAAATGTTTTTAAATTAATTTTCGTTCTCTTTAGTTTTGTGTGTGCTATAATTTAATTAGTAGAAAAAAAACACAGCGGAACTACAAGATTTTTTTTTTCTGTTTAATTGAGGACCTTAAGTTATGAATTGTCAATTGAATTAACTATATTAAACCCTCTGAATAACGCCTACTTCATAGTCAAACAATTTTATTCTTAAATTTTTTATTTTTTTTTTTTTTCCAATATGTTAGCGATGCTATATTAGTTCTGCTATTAGCGTAAACATTGAAGCATTCAAAGTTAAACACAGTATTGTTATAACTAAGTCGTGTGAAGAAGTTTTAAGAATTAGTCGAGATAAAAAAATATATGTTGATGTATATTTTTTATATACATCATGTTGTATGTTGTCTTGTACAACCTTTGCTTTCGAAATAAAATTATTATTATTATTATTTAAAAAAAAAATTATTATTAATTATTATCATTATTATTATTATAAATACCTCATTCTAATGCTAAACTTTTTGATCCTTTTACCTGCTTATGTCCTTGCATGTGTCAATCGCAGTGTGATAAAGGATTTCCAAGAAAGAACTTAACATTGGCAGAAAATTAAGGGACGCGTTTATTTTTGTATTGAATAAAAATTTTAAAGCAAAGCTCTTTATTTACATTTTTAAATACCAGTCAAGCTTAAATACCGCTACTTCCTCCCTGCGTGTCTGTCCATCGGTGTTGGACCCTCCAGGTAGTATTTTTACTAGGTCAACAACCCCACAACACAAGTTAAATAACATATAAGTGGAAGAGAATTTTCAACTAAAACTTCCATTAAGTGAAAAATGTGCAGTACCTATAGCGTATAATAGTAATTAAGTATATAAAATATATTTTTTCTGAATTTACATAGTAAAAATAAATTAACATTTCAAGCAACGGCCTAATACTCGAAATGCTCGGATTTGGTTCGAATCTCGAGAATTTCGATTTCGGCTCGAATGTCGAAAAGCTCGATTTCGGCTCAAAACTCGAAAAACTCGGTTTTCGGTACACAATAAAATCGAGATCCCGAAAATTTTGGCTCGATCCGTCTCGAATCTCGAGATCGATTTCACAGCCCTATACAATAGTTATTCGCAACATAATGTCATGAGTCATGACCTCAAATAATCAGTAATATAATTACTCAATGTCAAACATATACATGTATTTTCAGGTGCTCTGTTTCATATCTTTGAAATAGCATCAATCACATTACCTTTTAAGAAAAATGATATTTATTATACAAGAAAATAATGTTGCTAGTTGCTTGTTTTGAAACAAACTTATTACATAGTTCATGCATGAGTATATAGACATCGTTGAGCCTTGATGTTGTGACACATCCCACAGTTTTGTCTTAAAGTTTCTGACTGCTGCAAAACAACCATGGTACGTATAATATATTAACTCCATTTTTTATTGTTAGTTTTTAAAACATACCGGTACACATGAAAGACACGTTCAAATTACTTACTATAGAATTAAACATTACATACAAATTCCTAAATGAATTTCTAGATAGTTAAATTTGTAGCCTTTTTTAATACCAACCTAGTAAATATTATTTTTATTTCAATGAGCACAATTTTAAAATTTATTTGGGCAAGAATTTTTATGAGTGCAAATGGGATTTCAGCAATCCATAATTTTATTATATTTTATCAAGCAACTGTTTTTTTCCTAATTTAGACCAATGTTAATTGAAAAATGCTTTGGTGTCCATCCCAATTTAGGTTCTCATGTTTCTCTTGGTCAAAAATAAATAAAATAAATTATTGTTTGCAAGGCAGTGTTTCTAATGAACTCACAAAAACAACAACGATTTTATTGAATTGTAAAAACAAAAAATTTTAAAAAATTATTAAACCGTTATGACCCAGGAAATTAGGTATATCTTATATCAAGTATTACCTTATAATAAGTTTTTACTATAACCGCAATGGAAATTAGATTTTACGGGACCTCAATGTCCTTTACTTAAATTTGAGTGTTACCAAACAACAGTATACTTGAAAAAATTGTTTTACTGTAACTGAGATTTTATAAAATCAAACCTAAATGTGAATAATTCACTGCGCTACATATTAAATATCTGTTAATGTGTAGTACAGTACATTTCATATTGAATTTTTTCACAATTCACATTATTTTTTTTTATTATTATAAGAATTAAAATTACAATTTTTTTAGGCATTAACTAATTTTTTTAATATATAATGCTGTGTAATATTCTTATATTTTTCCCTCCAGAATTATTATCGACCTAAAATTAATGTTCAATTTAAAATAAACCTTCTTCGTGCTTCCTTGCAATAAAGGATATCATAAAGAATACGTTGACAATATAAGGGCGCAATATCACTGCATATTTTAAGAATAATCAGAAATATGACTAACCATTATTGTAAAAATTTTAAATTTATTTTCATGTACATTTTCATATCTACTAGCTGATGTCAATCAAATATATTGTATGCAAAAACGACGTTAAATGAGTAAGAAAAAAGGCTGTTTTTTGCTTCTGTTGGAATAAAATATAAGAAAACGTGATTAGTATATAAACATCGTTGAAACTTGTAGGGTTTTACACATCACACAGTTTTATTTTAAATTTCTTACCTGTTAAATTTAAAACATGGTACGTATTTCTTCACTTCATTAATTTTTGATTTTATAGGAAATTTTTATAACATTCAGATAAAATTTTTAGCAAGCACACATAAAATGGTGACGTCCAGTTTAAACACATGAAAATTAAATAATATTTCAACGTTCTCAAGATAAAAATTTGATAATCAAATTTTTGACCTTAGCATAACATGGTAGGGAGGTTGGTTTCAGATGACATTTTACTATTTTAAAGCAATGGCTAGGGATATATATATATATATTTGTTTTTCAAAAACAACATAATATGCGGTAAAAGTTTTGTAATATAATAATATAAACACAATTTATACTGTATGTATTGTGTGCATATATATAAAAATATATATATAAACAAGTGGAAGTTTATTACATAACGTTATTGACATGGAATTAGATCGCTTATTAAAAATTTATATTCTACACTATGGGGGTGTAATTATTGTTTTCTTACTTCTCGTTATATTTTGAAAGCCTTTACACTGTACAAATTGTTTCACACGTTTTTCAAAAAGAAAAATCACAATTAAAAGGTCATCGAAAAAATCCCTTTTGAAATATCAGTAGAAAAAATAATTTTGTATTATGAATCGTACTCCAAATTGCACAACCTTTTAACTGAAATATAAATATTTTTGCCATGCGCAATTGAATTTAATATGGACTAATAAGAATCATCGGCTTGAAGTAGTGCGCTTTGATTAACATGTAAATCTTAGCAAATTCACAATCTAAAAAAATTTGAAGAGGCAGATTTTAGTGCTGAAAAGCCATGCAACAAATTTCAAAAGAAGTTAACGAGCCGAATTTTCTTATAGGGTTTCTGGTTTTTCTCTCAATTGGAAAGCCCTATGCAGAAGAGAAGCAAAAATTATTTAAAAAAACTCGGCTCTTTAAAAAGGTTTGAAATTTTCCTATTGCATTTAGGTACTAAAATCTAACTCTAAAAAAATCATAATTTTTGTGAATCTGCTAAGGTTTACATCGTAATCAATTTGACCAACTTTGAACAGCTGATTGTTATGTACTTTAACATAAAATGATATTTGCAAAATAATTAAACTAGAATTAAAATTTTAACTTGGCAATTTATACATTTAATTCAGTATATTTTACTCTCTAAATTCAACTTTCTTAATTCAAGCGTTAAATGAAAAGACAATAGTATAATAATTTTAAATTACGTGTTTTTATTTTAGAAAGAACAAATGGTGAATGTATAAACAAAAATGATGAAGTGATTCGATACTGCAGTTGTCAATACCATAAACTTTTTCCTTAAACAACAAATACTAGAGTTTTTTTTATTTATGTAATATAGTATACTCTACTGAAAACTTGTTGCAGAGTAAGACGGTGTGTTGTTTCCTCATGATAGTGATCTTACATCAGGTTAGTAAATTTACCTTAATTTCTTAAAGCCTTAATCCTTAATTATATAAATATTTTAATTATTTACTTATATCATTGTCCATATGAACGTAGAACTTAATTTTAAAATATTTATAGATATTCTAATATAAACTCCTTTTTCAGTAGATTTACCTTCTACAGTCAGTTTATTTGTCATTGTGGCACTCTCAAAGAAACCTGGCGATTAACAAGACTTTTCAAGGGCAGTAAATGTGCCACATAAAAGCTGAAAGAGATAAGCTATTCATATAAATAATAGAGAAATCAGATAAACGTTTTGCATTAATTGATGCAATGATTTTGTGTTTTTTAAATGTAATTTCAACATAACCGTGAGATTTGTTAAAAAATATACCAATTCTTACTCATTCTCATTCTCATTCTCATTCTAACATTTTTGCTATCTAATGCAGTAGAGATAGAATAGCAAGTTTGTATTTAAACGCCACAAAATGGCAGGAAATTTTGTATTAGGCTCAGTCATTGTACATTTTTCAATTTAGAAAATTTTACACTTGCAGTTTAGTTGATCAACGTTAATTGTGTTATTCTTTAGGGGAAACGGTGACTAACAAAGGATATTTTCTGAGGTGATGATTGTACAATATTTGTCTAATAATATAAAGATTTATGACAATGAAGCAATTTCTCATTATAATGTAAATATGACAAAAGACAAATAATTTTTTAAGATTAACACTTTAAAATAAAGGCTTTTTAAATTGGATATACAGTTCAACTTGTTTACAAAAATGTTTGATATAATGAATCTAACAGGGGACATGCAGCCAGATTGAAATGGCGATACGAAGTGGAAAGAATATATCAATTACTGACCCATTAATCCAAGAAGAATTACAACGAACCTTTGCTTTTCTGGTAAGTGAAAATTTTGCTTCTCATTACAAATGTGTATACCGTGAATTATTAAATCCTTAAATAATGACACCCATGAAATATATTATAACATATTTGAACAGAGAAAGTTTTGGCTGGGTATTAGTTTAGGTGAGTGGGTGGGTGGGTCGGCGGGTAATGAAGAATAATACAATATATTATTCTTCATCATTATATCCTGCTTGTATTTAATTTTCTCCAAAGCTCACTATAATGTAATATATTTTGTACACCAGCACCCACCCATAAGGCTTCCGGCCTTGGTAGGACTGTATTCTTATTATTCACCAATAAAACTATTTAAAAAATATATATATTTTTTTAAATAATAATAATAATATAATTTTTACTGAGCAGAACAGACAAGATACATACATTGTCAAAGTCAGAAATAATATGAAATACTGCCCAAGAGGGTGAAAAAAAGGGCAATGCCCAAACAAGATTTCTTTTGCATCCTGAAAAAATATAGAAACAAGTACCTAAAAGTTGATATATAAAGAAGATAATACATAATATATACAAATAACAGGAAAAAAAAAGACAAAAAGTAACATAAAATTTTCTATACAACTCGCTTAAATTTCTTTGTGCACAAGGATTTCACATCACAACTAAGTTTTTTATAACTTTGTGATGCCCAAGGAAAAGAAGACGAACATCAACTTGGTGAATTTTCTGGTTGATCTTTATCATTTTCTGACACCAGCCTTTTCGGAAAACGGCTTACAGATTTTTTGATAAGATAAGCAATCCATGTCATTGGCAATGTCATAAGCAATCCTTTTTTCATTACTCTTTACGAACATTTTATTGTTTTATAATATGTGAAATTGCTGCCCTCAATTGTTTCAGAATCAGCTGTTTAACCCAGCACCACCTGCTCCACAGATCATTACCAACAACGTTCCAGATCCCGTAGCGAACCTGGTAAGTTTTGTTACCTTGGAAGTAAAAAAATTTATATCACGTCAACTCACATCAAATCTAACTATATCTATACAAAGCTACCCATATCTATAGAAGATATGCATACTCAAGTAAAAATAATGTATAGGTATAAGTATGGGACGTATAGGAAATAGTATGGGATTTGATAGAAAGAGGTAGGTAAATGCATTGAGTATGTATAGGTATTGTATAGGCACGAAATATTTGATAAAAATATGGTGTGGTCAGAAGTATAGGCACCCCTTTATTTTATTTTGTGAGAACTGTGACCACACTTTTACCTATACTATAAAATTATCAAAACTGTGCCTACACTTTTGCCTATACCATCATTGGATGGTGAAAAATTTTAAAGTCCAATTAATATTGGACTTAGAATAATTTTCTCTAGTATACACGGTACTTAATTAATGTTTAATTGGTATTATTTTTTTGAATTAGTAAATAAAACATAATTTAATTTATCCCATGCCTTTTGCAACTAATTTAATTATATATATTTAATTGCGAGAATAATAAAATCGTATGTTTATATATTTATCTTTTGTTATGTCAAATTTTTATATATCGTTTTCTGTAATTATAATTATTATTTTTTTTTTAATTTTTTTTTTTTTTTTTATTTTAATATAATTTCGATCGATTTAATGAATAATCCGCAACTCAAAATCTTTCTTATATTTTAGTTGTTTTCTACCACTTCATATATTCCGCGCCGCGCGAGTTGAATTTTTTTTCCCTGTCTTGTGATTGGCTACAGATGCGTCAGCTGTTTATTTGTTATTGTAACGCTCTCAAAGAGAAAATTTTGAGATGGCGTCTGTTCTTCAATTTGTCGTGAATTTCTGTCTATTTATGAGAAAAGAAATGCTAAAAATTGCATTCTGGCTCGTTATATCGGTAAGTTACTAATTCATACTTCATATTATATTGTTTTGAGTATTCATGGGACACATTATAATTGGATTTTTTCAATCACTTCAGGTGTCTCCTGGATGATGATGTCAACTACGGCCAAACTGCATGATATGCATACAGCTTCAGCGAGTGGAGCTTTGCTCACATAAACGGTAAGTCTATATAGGATCTTGTTCTTTATTATTAATGTATCAAAAACGATTATGTGCTTGTTGTATATTGACTCGCATGTTTACTGTATGCATACCATAACACATTACATAATCTGTACTGTACAGTGCACAGCCCAGTTTTGGATTTTAGCTCTCTTTTGGTTCCGAACTGCTTTTAGGCTCTTTATAGGCAAAAAAAAGTTAAAAAAGAAAATTGTTTCTTATTTTTTTTTCATATCCCACCACACAAATTTTTTTTTTACTCAAGAGATGCTCTGATATGGAACTAAAATTATGGATAAACTCAATTGCTACATTCTCTTGAACATGTTAATATTTTTTCAAAAATTTAAGAACCCTAAATATGGCAGATAAAAATTGTTAAAAGTGCGAAATGTCTTAAGGGGATCCGTTACCGGGCTATGTGGTGTACGTGCAGACAAATTTAACATTTCTACTGGTTTGATGCATTATTGTAATTACAATAATCCTATCCAACCTTGCAGGTTGCACTTTGGCGTGAGGGTGGTGAAGCGGATGTTGCAGCTGGAAGGGAGGCGAGAGATGCGGGGTGAGATCATAGAGGGCAGCTACGCCTCCTTGCAGGACCTCATCGTAGTCATAAAGAATGGTGAGTACCAGACACAAACTTTTGTTTTCACTATTTACTGTAAGTCATTATGGCAGTGTTTCTCGGAGGGTGTTCCTTGATCAAGTAGTACTGACTCGTCGCTACATTATAAAACCAACATGGTTGCCATTTAACGTAAACTGCTACCAGACACAAATTAACTTGTATTTTCAGTACGTTATCATGGCAATGTTTGTCAAGGTTGTTAGCTGGTCTGACTCACTGCTGAATTTTGTAAACAAAATGGCTGCCATTTAACGTAACCTTCAACTTGACACAAACTAACTTACATTTCAGTACGTTATTATGGCAAAATATCTCGGAGGCTGTTTCTTTGTTACATACTGACTAGTCGCTACTAAATTCAGACAAGATGGCTGCCATTTAGCGGAACTTTCAACTAGACACAAACACACTTGCATTTCAGTACGTTATGATGGCAAAGTGTCTCGGAGGCTCTTCCTCTGTTAAGTACTGACTTGTCGCTACTAAATTTAACAAGATGGCTGCCATTTAGCGGAACTTTCAACTAGACACAAACTCACTTCCATTTCAGTACGTTATGATGGCAAAGCGTCTCGGAGGCAGTTTTTTTGTTACATACTGACTAGTCGCTACCAGGGCTCGGTTCCGAGAACGTTCACGGATCCAGATCCGCGAAAGATCCGCGGAAAACAATCGAGGATCTGGATCCGGGATCCAGGTTCCGCGAAAAACGTTCAAGGATCTGGATCCCGGATCCAGGTTCCGAGAAAAACGTTCGAGGATCTGGATCCCGGATCCTTGTTCCGCGATAAACTTCCCGCTCCATGGATCGCGGATCCAGGTTCCGCGAAAAACGTACGAGGATCTGGATCCCGGATCCTGGTTCCGCGATAAACTTCCCGCTCCATGGATCGCGGATTCAGGTTCCGCGAAAAGCGTTCGAGGATCTGGATCCCGGATCCCGGTTCCGCGATAAACTTCCCGCTCCATGGATCCCGGATCCAGGTTCCGCGAAAAACGTTCGAGGATCTGGATCCCCGATCCCGGTTCCGCGAAAAACGTTTGCGCAACCGAGGACATTTTTCATGTTTATTATTATTCTCCAAACTTTCCTCTTTAGGATTGTTAAATTGATTGCTGATAAGGTGATGAGTAAGGAAATAATTATTAATATTACTATACTTAATATTCCATCATTAGTGTTTATGATTACTGTTTCTGTAAGTTATAAGTTTGTTAGATTATAAATTATAAATAAATAAATAAATAAATAAATAAATAAATAAATAAATAAATAAATAAATAAATAAATAAATAAATAAATAAATAAATAAATAAATAAATAAATAAATAATTTTAAAAACAATATAAAGATTATAAAGAAGCAACATTCAGATAAAAACATAACTTTTTATTTTTAATAATATAATTCAAGAAATGGATCCCGGATCTAGGTTCCGCGAAAACCGTTCGCGGATCTGGATCCCGGATCCCGGTTCCGCGTAAAAGATCCGAGAGCTCGGATCCGGGATCCTGGTTCCGCGATAGACTCCCTGGCACATTGATCCGGGATCCAGGTTCCACGAAAAACGTTCGCGGATCTGCATCCCGGATCCCGGTTCCGCGTAAAAGATCCGAGAGCTCGGATCCGGGATCCTGGTTCCGCGATAGACTCCCTGGCACATTGATCCGGGATCCAGGTTCCACGAAAAACGTTCGCGGATCTGGATCCCGGATCCCGGTTCCGCGTAAAAGATCCGAGAGCTTGGATCCGGGATCCTGGTTCCGCGAAAAACGTTCGCGGATCTGGATCCCGGATCCCGGATCCGCGAAAAACGTTCGCGGAACCGAGCCCTGGTCGCTACTAATTTTAAACAAAATAGCTGCCATTTAGCTCAACCTTCATCTAGACACAAACTAACTTGCATTTCAGTACGTTATGATGGCAAAGTGTCTCGGAGGCAGTTTCTTTGTTACGTACTGACTTGTCGCTACTAAATTTAACAAGATGGCTGCCATTTAGCAGAACTTTCAACTAGACACAAACTCACTTCCATTTCAGTACGTTATGATGGCAAAGTGTCTCGGAGGCAGTTTCTTTGTTACGTTCTGACTAGTCGCTACTAATTTTAACCAAAATGGCTGCCATTTCGCTCAACCTTCATCTAGACACAAACTAACTTGCATTTCAGTACGTTATGATGGCAAAGTGTCTCGGAGGCAGTTTCTTTGTTACGTACTGACTAATCGCTACTAAATTTAGACAAGATGGCTGCCATTTAGCGGAACTTTCAACTAGACACAAACACACTTGCATTTCAGTACGTTATGATAACAAAGTGTCTCGGAGGCTCTTCCTCTGTTACGTACTGACTTGTCGCTACTAAATTTAACGAGATGGCTGCCATTTAGCAGAACTTTCAACTAGACACAAACTCACTTCCATTTCAGTACGTTATGATGGCAAAGTGTCTCGGAGGCAGTTTCTTTGTTACGTACTGACTAGTCGCTACTAATTTTAACCAAAATGGCTGCCATTTAGCTCAACCTTCATCTAGACACAAACTAACTTACATTTCAGTACGTTATTATGGCAAAATATCTCGGAGGCTGTTTCTTTGTTACATACTGACTAGTCGCTACTAAATTCAGACAAGATGGCTGCCATTTAGCGGAACTTTCAACTAGACACAAACTCACTTCCATTTCAGTACGTTATGATGGCAAAGCGTCTCGAAGGCAGTTTTTTTGTTACATACTGACTAGTCGCTACTAATTTTAAACAAAATAGCTGCCATTTAGCTCAACCTTCATCTAGACACAAACTAACTTGCATTTCAGTACGTTATGATGGCAAAGTGTCTCGGAGGCAGTTTCTTTGATACGTACTGACTTGTCGCTACTAAATTTAGACAAGATGGCTGCCATTTAGCGGAACCTTCAACTTGACACAAACTCACTTGCATTTCAGTACGTTATGATGGCAAAGTGTCTCGGAGGCAGTTTCTTTGATACGTACTGACTTGTCGCTACTAAATTTAACAAGATGGCTGCCATTTAGCGGAACTTTCAACTAAACACAAACTCACTTCCATTTCAGTACGTTATGATGGCAAAGTGTCTCGGAGGCAGTTTCTTTGATACGTACTGATCGCTACTAATTTTAACCAAAATAGCTGCCATTTAGCTCAACCTTCATCTAGACACAAACTAACTTGCATTTCAGTACGTTATGATGGCAAAGTGTCTCGGAGGCAGTTTCTTTGTTACGTACTGACTTGTCGCTACTAAATTTAACAAGATGGCTGCCATTTAGCGGAACTTTCAACTAGACACAAACTCACTTCCATTTCAGTACGTTATGATGGCAAAGTGTCTCGGAGGCAGTTTCTTTGTTACTTACTGACTTGTCGCTACTAAATTTAACAAGATGGCTGCCATTTAGCGGAACTTTCAACTAGACACAAACTCACTTCCGTTTCAGTACGTTATGATGGCAAAGTGTCTCGGAGGCAGTTTCTTTGTTACGTACTGACTTGTCGCTACTAAATTTAACAAGATGGCTGCCATTTAGCTCAACCTTCATCTAGACGCAAACTAACTTGCATTTCAGTACGTTATGATGGCAAAGTGTCTCGGAGGCAGTTTCTTTGTTACGTACTGACTAGTCGCTATTAAATTTAGACAAGATGGCTGCCACTTGGCGGAACCTTCAACTTGACACAAACTCACTTGCATTTCAGTATATTATGATGGCAAAGTGTCTCGGAGGCAGTTTCCTTGTTACGTACTGACTTGTCGCTACTAAATTTAACAAGATGGCTGCCATTTAGCTCAACCTTCATCTAGACACAAACTAACTTGCATTTCAGTACGTTATGATGGCAAAGTGTCTCGGAGGCAGTTTCTTTGTTACGTACTGACTAGTCGCTATTAAATTTAGACAAGATGGCTGCCACTTGGCGGAACCTTCAACTTGACACAAACTCACTTGCATTTCAGTATGTTATGATGGCAAAGTGTCTCGGAGGCAGTTTCTTTGTTACGTACTGACTAGTCGCTATTAAATTTAGACAAGATGGCTGCCATTCAGCTTAACCTTCAACTAGACACAAACTCACTTGCATTTTAGTACGTTATGATGGCAAAGTGTCTCGGAGGCAGTTTCTTTGTTACGTACTGACTAGTCGCTACATTATAAAACCAACATGGCTGCCATTTAAAGTAAACTGCTACCAGACACAAACTTGCTTGTATTTTTAGTACATTATCATGGCAATGTATCTCTGAATTTGTTAGTTGGTCAAGTATTGACTCATCGTTGAATTTTGTAAACAAAATGGCTGCCATTTAAAGTAACCTGCTACCAGACACAAACTGACTTGTATTTTCAGCATGTTATCATGGCAATGTCTCCCGGAGACTGTTTTTTGGTCAACTTCTGACTCGGGAGTCGTCGCTACATCATGAACCAAGATGGCTGCCTTGTAACAAATACTATTACCGCACAAAACTAAATTGTGTCCTCAGTTTGTTATGGTAGAAATGTGTCCCTGAGGCTAATTCTTGGTCAAGTACCGACTCGTAGCTGCATTACAGAACACATATGTTTATTGTTTGATTTACGTCAAAAAAAAATTATCGGACGTAACTTTGTGTAATTTTCTTTCATGTTTTTTAACGTAATGTTTGTCATTACAGATTGATTGTGGATATGGTATGGCAAACCTCTTCCGTTGGAATCATCAGAGCCAAGCTGCCGGGAGTCTACCCAGAACCTGTAGTTTCTACCGATTAATGTATTATGCTTAGAAGGAAATATAAGAAATAAAGTATTGTTTATTAAAAATAATGTTTTTCTTCATAATATAATAAATTATAATATTTGTTTTTACTGACAATTTTATTTCTATATTGGAATTATGTTGATTAATTTTACTATGTTATCTGTTTTGTTTATATGTTGTTTAATTGTACCTTTTTGATGAACCAATAAATTTTAATTAATAAAAATAAAATAATTGTGCAATTTTTATTTAATTAGAGTACAGGATAGTGGAAATAAGTTTTCTACCCATACTTTTGCCTATACCATTATTTGGTGTGGGCAGAAGTATGGGTACCATTATAGTACCATGGTGTGTGCAAAAGTATAGGCACAAGTGTAGGAGAAGAGTGTAGGCATAAGTATAGGAAAATCGGTCATTTTCCCCATACTTTGTGCACATACTTTTGGTATAAGAACAGTGTGGGTATGCCCATACAATATCCCATATTATTTCACATACTATTCCTATACAATTTTTTTACTTGAGTATCCAAATGTTAAACAATGTTCAAAACTAGCATGTAGTTTTTGCTTTTGCCTTGCAGTGCTAGCCTTCGGACGAACAAAAAATCGAAAGTTAGTAATCGAACATAGCCCTCTGGTGGAAGGCCAAGACCTGACCGCGCCCACTTTTCAATAGCCGTCCTACTGAGCAGCAGGTTTGCGTGTAATCAAATGGGAGAGGACTTCACTTTGGTCGCGGTTTACGACAATTGCGCTGTGTGCTAGAGTTTTGAAAATAAAACTAGTTTAACTCTAATATAGTCTAATCTTGCGTAACAACCTTCTTTTTCACGCAAAACCAATATTAATACACTCTAATTAATCTTTTATGAACCCGACTTCTGTTACATCTGCGCATGCGCGAAGCCGCGAAGGAAAAAGTCAGTTTACTGGCGATGACGTCATATAAACATTGAAAGCCTTTCTTCATAGTGAGTGTCTTTCACTTTACTTAATTGCAATTTCTTTACTTTGTATATCAAGTAAAGTTATTTACTACATCGAAAATAATGAATGAAAGTTGATGCAAGTACTTTTTTGTATTTTCAATATTCCGTGACGTCATGATACATATCCAAAGCTTGGAAGATGTAACCCAAGTTCCCGCCCTGACTTAACCGAAATATTTCTCAGGTAGTATAATATTTATCAACTAAATAAAACAATCAGCACGCAGGAGACTACGTTAAAGTAGTATCGCACTACAAGATACCTTCAATAATATCAGGTAAATATTTTTAAAAAAACATTTCCTCCCCATTACTTTGCGTGTTATTTTTTAAATTTCAGACGGCTAATATCTTGACAGTTGACGATCGCCCCTGCTGGTCTTGGCCTTCCACCAGAGGGCTATGAATCGAACGTCACCTTGGGCGCGAAAATTTAAAAATTTAATTGCGTGTAAAGTCTTCTCCTGCAGGCCATACCACTCTTGTCAATAATCGTCCGACTGAGCAGCCAGTATCATACATGCATTCCTATGGAGGTAGGCTCTAAATTTGCACCCAGATTATAGCAACATCACGGTGTCTAGAGATTTGAAGTTAAAAGTAAGTTGCTGTTCATATATGGTCTAATTTTGCTAAACAACATTTTTTCTCCCGAAAAACTAATATTATTCGTATAAATATAACTTTTATAAACAAGAAAACTAGAATGAAAAAAGTCTAAGACAGTTTCTAAAACGTTGACGTGATAACACTTAATTTTTCTTTTATATGACAGTTGCATTTGTCTGTAGCTAACATAATTTTTATATTGTTTTAACATCAATTCAAGTTAATTCCTGTAACAATTCAAGTTAATTCCCGTAACCAAAATATTAATGATTTTTTTTTATTTATTTATTTTTTGTGTTGATATTCTGTGACGTCATATTTCATTAACAGACTTATGAGATATAACTCAGTTTTCACCTTTCATTTTCCTCAAAAAGTTTGAAATTTATCAAATAAATAAAAGTAGCAGCATGTAGAAAAAAAATGTATGAACAACAGAATACAATATATCTTTATTTCTACTAGGAAATAATAAAAAATTAATATTTTCTTACAAAAAGGACTCACTTTCTTTTATAATTCCGGACGATAATATCAGTTCAGTTAACATTTGAAAATCCAATGCGATGGCTTGTAGGAAACGGCAATGTTGCCAAGTTCCAAGTAACGTTTGATTGTTTACTTACGATTTCTGGTTTGTCCTGTCAAAAGCGCTTATGTGGCGAAAAGTGTCACAACCTTGCCTAGTTGCAATTTTGTACAGAAACAACTCGGATCACCGTAGCTTCTATAGATATAGGTAGGTTTGCATAATATAAGACATATTTCTTATAAGACATTTTAGTAATTTTAACATTTAAGATGGTGCTATATTTTTAATAGTTATGTTTACTTGAAAAATTATACATTTCAAAATACTATGTAAAAAGGAAACAAGTTCTTTTCAAAATAAATATTGTTGGTTAAAATGAAAATATTATTAACACGAAATATTAGTACAAAATATATATATATCAGTGTTTCACATTTTACTTCTAAAACATAGATTGCGTAAGTAAGGAAAAGTCTCATTTATTTATAATAATAATTCTAAGTACATAAAAGTGGTATATATATATATATATATATATATATATATATATATATATATATATATATATATATATATATATATATATATATATATATATATATATAAACACGTTCTTAGAAAACTAATAAATGAAAGCTAAAAATTAGCTTATAACCTAATTATTATTAAGAAATGATTTTTCAATTTTTAAGAATTGATTTACCTATTCATATTATTATGTATACTCGTAAATTATTATGTCATGTATTAATTACGTTTGTAAAAATAATACACATTGAAAAGTGGCCAAATGTTGATGTTAAATTCACCACATATTCGGCAAATTTGAACTCATTAGCAATTTTTAAATTATTTAAATTAATTTTTTTCTAGTTTTCCTTTCATACAAAAATAACAAATACATTGAACAATTTAGAGAAGATCCCTCCTTATGCCTCCACACATGGCCACTACAGTCCAAAAAAGCGTTTCTGCTCTCTCACACACGCAAGAAGTAGGTACCACACTAAATTGTATATAGGTAATACCAACTCATTCTATAATAAATTTTCTTCCAAATGCGAGCTAAATAAGAGTAGAAGTACGTAACTTTCTGCAATTATTAAGGTTCAACACTTTTTTGTAATTATTTAGTCTTATTTTATCATTAAAAACGGGAACTAGCATAACAAAATTTTATTCCAAAAATGGTAAATTTTAATAATAATGCAACACTGCACTTTTACAGATTTTTATTTTAGTACTGGAATAATTTTTACATGATAATTATTGAAGGTGTGGCCATTCCCTATATAGGCATTAATAAACCTCTAGAAGTCATTGTTTAAACAATTCAGGACAGCCAATTTCTTTTAACAATCTTTCAATGATTATTAACAATATTCCCGAAACTCAAAAAAAAAAAAAAAAATGAAATAAAAAAGTAACAAAATATGGTATCATCTAATCTTAAATATAAATATTATGTTGTTTGTCTATTGCAAAAAAAAAACTATATAATTACAACACCTTCTCCCTGTTTCAGTTAATTAATAATATAAAGACTGCATGCACTGCTAAATGTAAGTATTTTTTTTTTAATTAAAATCTAAATCTGTGAACTATTAAGTAACACCTAGTTATTTGTTTTATCATTATATTATTTTTTCATGTTTTCATATCTCATGTATTCTTAAATCTTTTAAATAAAATTACAAAAATGCAATTTAAAAATGAAAATATTATAATAAATTTTAATCTTCAATTTAAATTAAAATTATTAAATTAAAATTATTAAATTAAAATGACTTTAAAATCATTTTTATAATTTATTTGAAAAAATTTAAAGAAAATTTAAATTTAATTAAAAAATTAAAAACATAATAACGTACAATGAAATTTTAATTAGAAGAACTATATTTCCACAAATTTTCAGTTGTCAAATAATTTGATGGATGGATATATATGGAAAACAAAATGTTTTAGATAAAAGCTCTATTTTACAGCTTGTTCCTGTTTTAAAAGAACTAACGTTCGTAGTGTACAGCAAGGATTATATTTTAGGTATGCACAATGTTATCTAACTGTTTACAGTGGGTGCCACAGTTTTAACTAAGCTTAATGGTGTGAACTATTTCTTCAGCCCTGTTGCAACTTCAGTAAGTAGGTCAATAAAATTTAAGCAATTTTTTTTAAAGTCGTTGTAAAATGTATTAATTTATGCATTGGCATCGCCTAAATACAATATGTTAAATCAATGAAGAATATGCATGAAAGAATTTTGTTTTTTTTATTAGAAAGCATGTTTGATCTATGTTTCTTTAATTTTTTTTGAGCATTTCAAGTTCAATTTTTTACATATAATGGAAAAAAATTATTTTATCTAGAGGTGCTCGCCAAACGACTCTGACGTCAACGTTATTTCAGTTGAAGCTGACTCTATATCTGTAACTTTAGGTATATTAAGACCATGTAGCAAATCATACTACAGCTCGTAAAGTCCCAAATAACCTAAATATAATAAACTTACGTTAGATACAAGATAATACACTATAATAACTGTAAATCGATCTGTTACAACATTCTGTAAAATAATTATTATCATGTGTATTTTTTTTTTAATTAATTAAGGCAAAAGAGTTCTGTATTTAAGCTACTTTGAAAAAAACACTACAAATACATGAAGATTAATTTATTTTGCGCGTTTACATGCAAAATTCAAAAATTCAAAATTCTTTATTCAATCCATTTCTCCTACAATCAATATATCAATATATGCCACCAATTTATATGCTTTTTGTTTCCGTTCAGCAAAAGTAATGCATTTTTGTCGAACATTTTGATAAAATGAATAACCTACAGTTAGTTGAACAGATCATCTATTTTTTAATCTATTTTTCCACTATATATACAGATCGAAATATAACTTAAAACTCATGTTTCTCACATTATATGGAACAATGTCATACTGCCAGCTTGTAGGAAAAAACAAAGTTTAAATCTGGTTTTTAACAATGCAATCGTATAGCTTAATCAATAAAGCACTGCATTATACTGACAAGGATAGGGAGTTCAAAACCCGCTCAATTTAGTTGTATTTGTTTATCAATTAATAAATTGCTATTTTATATTTTCAAACCTTTTAGAGTTAACATTAACATATTTATAGCTTAAATAAATAATGATGTTTATATTTAAGATATAATATATATGCCGAACCTGCTGCAAAATGTGCAAAATCAAATAGTATTACAAATAGGAATATTATAGTATTCCTTGATGTAAATGAAAAACGAATTTGAAAATATATATCGTGACAACAATAAATAGTTTTTGTAATTTATTTGCTTTCAACTGTACGATTGATATTAAATTTTTTCCAACAGATTACTTGGCAGGCCGCTGTTGAGGAATGTGCTGCCAGAGGGATGTCACTCTTAACAATCGAAACACAACAAGAGGAAATTGCAATTGTGGGGAAACTTACTGCCCTCGCCAGTGAGTGTGCAACCTAACAAAAATTGTTATTTCAAATTTTTTTATTTATTTACTTCAATGATACATAAAAAAATATATAGTGGGAGTAGTGAACGAAATAAATCTTGTCAAACTAACGAAGTGTAACAAAGCAAGCATAGTTAGAATTTTAATTGATGACCATGCATTGATAACAAATACTACTTTTCCTAAAACAAAGAATATTTTGCTATCCTATTTCATTTGACTTTCCTGGCTAAACAAAAAATTTATTTTTCAACTATTTACAATCCATAATGCATGCAATACACCAAATAAAACAGCTGTATTATATTGAAGTAAGTTTTGCACTGAACAGTAAAATTATGAGCTATTTTCTACGTCAACTTTAAAAAAAAAATTGGTTTAAAATAATGTATATATAAATACAAAAGGATATCGATGTGCATGCTCTTCTGCCCAAATGGCAAGGTTGCATCCGTTCAAATTTGTAAGTTTGCCACCCTCAAATAATTAACAGCTGCAACTTAGCCAAACTCAACAAATGAACAGATGCATTTTTGCCGTTTTTGCAAAACAGCATTGATATAACGAACACACAAATGATAAAAAATTTTAAGAATAAATTTAATTTTGTTTTCTTGAACAGCTGGTGCTACAGCCTTCTGGATGAGTCTGAACAACAACGTTGCGCTTGCAAACTACGTTTGGTCAGCCACCGGGGCGACATTAGCTACAACATTTGGTTCAAACACTGGTGCTACACCTTGGCCTGCTGCCCCATCCGTACTTGCTAACCATTGTGTAACTATTTCATTAGCAAATATTGCGAACCCCTGGGCTGATGTGAATTGTGTTACTACTAATGCTTTTATATGCGAACTTGCACCTGCATGCAATTTACTCGTCTAGATTCTCTGAAAGTATTAAAATTTTCATTGCTAATTTCTTTAAATATTTTATAATTCGATATTTCAAATTAAAGGTTTCCTAGTTAGTTGAAATTGATTTCAAAGACAAAAAATTTCAAACTAGGATAATTTTATTTTTTATTTATTTTTTAAGCATATAAATTATTGCTCTATACGCTTCAGTAAAACAACTTATTAAGTGACAAAAATTAAGGAAATTGCATTTTTTTAAAGTGAAATTTCTCTTTGAATTAAATTTTTTTCTGCAACAAAAGTAAAATTAAAAAAAAAAAAACACAAAAGTTGGGTCATTTTTGCTGTATGATTGGATATAATCATATCTTTTGTCCATGAAGTTATATAACATTATTGGTAAAAATCAGGGAGTGGACCCGGTCATCTTTTTGAGCGGATCCGGATCCGGGTACCCGGATCCGATTTTTTTCCAGCGGTTCTAAATTCGGGATCTAGATCCCCTTGAAGAAAAGTGGGGATCTGAGATCCGGAACCGAATCCTGTTCATCAATAAAAGGGATCGGGAACCCCGGATCCGGATCCGTTTTTTTTTTTTTTTACTTTTTAATTTATCTTTTTTCCGCGGCAAATGTACGTACAATTAGTACAATATTTTGCGTATAGCCGTATAGATGTTACAGCTATACATATTAAATTTAAATGTAACACTGTCAGTACGTTCACATGACGGTGTTAAATGCGTATTCGTTGACGACGCCTCATAAGAATAACATTATCCGTCGTCAACGAATACGCATTAAACACCGTCATGTGAACGTAGTGACTGTTATAACTATTATAAAAACCAGACTGTAATTATATGAATACTGTATTATCATGCGAGTTATGAAGTATCATGTAATTTTAATGTACAGTTCCTTTCACATTTAAAACTTGGAACTTTGGACTTTATAAAAGTTTTAAAACACTAAAAACATTAAGTATGTAAGTAAATTTTAAGTTTCCTAAATTTATTTTGCTCCATGTCTCCAATAAAACCACATTTTTTTTAACTTCATATAAATTTTTATACCGTTTGTTGATATTTTTGTATATTTCTTTAAAAACGGGATCTTGATCCGGGTCCGGATCTGGATGACTTTTTTTTAAGCCGGATCTGAGATCCGGAACCGGATCCCCTTTAAAAAAAAAAGGGGATCTGAAAAACGGATCCAGATCCCCTCTTGAAAAAAGCGGGTCAGTTAGATCCGGACCCGGATCCCCTCGTCTAAAAAGGGGATCTGAAGCGGATCTGGGATCCGGATCCGGGTGCACTCCCTGGTAAAAATACATTTGAATCAATATTTTACATCTTATTTTATGAAATATAGAAAAAAATAGGCAACCAAAAATTTAGTATACAATTGCTTTACATTTTTACACGATAATACATCAAATACGACCGCGAATAATGCTGGATCTCTCAATTCTTATGTACGGCTAAAATTATTTTATTCTCTTACACTGTATTTCACATTTATTTTTAATTAGTTGGATATTAAAATTATTGTATGAAAATTAAATTTGCACAACAAATTTATACTTATTATTGTAACTAAAATTGACCATTTTTACATTAATTATTAAATTAGTATGAACTAATCTGAATCTGAATGATTAGACATAATATATAATAAGCTACATTTTTATTATATTACTTTAACGTGCACCTAATTTAATTGGCAATAAAATTATAAAACTAATTCTTGCTGATATAATATAATAAATACATTGCAAAACACAAGTGTTTTAATTTCTTATTATCCTTAGCATATCTCTTAATTTTTTCGAAAAAAAATAAAGACGGAGGAAAATATTAAATTTCCTCTGAAACGTAAAAAACAAAACAAAGCATTTAATATCTGCAGTTAAGTAATTCAGAAAAGTCAGATATTTGTTTTTATAAACAATGCAGGAAAATACTTGCATGAAAGCAAAAAATAAATATTTTACTAGTTTATTTTCATTATTATTAAATAATAATAATAATAATAATAATAATAATAATATTATTAGTAAATATTTTTACTGTATTATATTTAATTCTTCCTTTATCCTAATAAAAAATTAGTATAGAATCTTCTTGAATTTGGTAAAATCAATTAATCCTTTAACTAAGCATCGCTTGCTCTGATTGTAAAAAACTGTGCCCCCTAGCGATTTGAGCAAACCTCGATTACAATTACGATTTTTTTTCAGAATTTTCGCATCAGGATTCCACAATTTATTTCACTGTAATATTATAATTGCTATTTCGACCCGTCTCTTATTTCCGGTATTGCTAGAGTGAATCGTTTCTTGTGGACGTAATAAATGAACCTTGTTTATTTAACATTTATTTATAACATTTTAATATAAATACAACAACAATATTACAACAAGATAATAACAAAAAGAATTATCAAGGAATTTATCGTGCTTCGTCTGCAATAATGAGCTAGCTGCCTACCATGATTTGGTTGCAGTATTGAGCTAATTCAGGTGAGCGAAATAGACAATAATGGTTGCATTTTTTTATTTCTGAATTAGAAAAATATAAATAAAATTGTGCTTTTCTGATTTTTTTCAGATTTTTTGGAGTGCCGAAACTCATTAAAAAATTATAATATCTGAATTAGGGGGATAAAAACTGATGAGACAACCGTGACGTCGTCAGTAACCAATCACAGCACGACGAAATGACGTCACAGTTTTCCTATCAGGTGTACCACCCTGATTCAGATATTTTAAATATATATTTTTGTAAATTAGTTCCCTTGCTCCAAAAATCTAAAAGAATTCAGAAAGGCATATTTTAATGTTTATTTTTTAATTATGATATAAAAAAATGTAACCATTATTGTCTATTATAAGCTTAATATTATGAAGCTCATTATGCTTACTTGTAAAAACAGATAACTCATTAATGCAACAAGACCATTGAAGGCAGACGAGAGATGATACCGATGTGTTAGAGGAAATAATCCTAAATCCATTGGTAAGCTGAAAAAAAATTATCTTAACTCCATTTTTAAGATGGATTCAGATGCTGGTGACAATGGCAATGCGACGCAAGTTTGTCACAAAAGCTGTGAAATCCTATGCGGAAGCGAATTCACCATTGTGGCGGCGAATATCGCACTAAATTTTGATGCTCTTTTTTTTAAGCACCAAATATGGCCACCAAAATGGATGTACAGCAAGTGCGCATTTTTCGATCGCTTTACGTCGCAGGCTGCAAATTGCCATATGAATCCGACATTGACCTGAAAAAAATATCTTAACTCCATTTCATTTTTTTTCCAGTTTGTCAATGGATATATGATATTTTTTGCAGATTACCAATGGATATTTTCTTCACTACCGCGTCGATATGATGAAACAATATCTTAAGAACCACTTAGTGAAGTCAATACATTTGCACATGGGTCCGTCATTTCACAAATAAATCCCATTTGTTTTGACGTACAGTTCAAGTCCAAAGTCAGCAAATTCATGTTACTGAGTCTTAACGCTGCACAATGTTCAGAGTCGCTGCTTCCAACACTTGGTTCTCCTTCCGCCCATTTCAAGTAGATGGCAGCACTATTCCAGCCGGCGTTAATCCAAACGTCCTGCATTCCTAGCTCATTAGGGGAGAACCACAGGGATGCTGTTGAGGGAACTGGAAAAAGAAATTTAATGTGTTTGTGTGTTTGTATATTGGCATGTTGGCCTAAAACGTTGAATTAGGGTGATTGAGTGTAGCACCGGTAGTTGGTAGCACTGACGTATCTTCACAATGTTAATTTTTGAATCTAATGATGTGTAGTAATTTTGAACCTAGAGCTTAGCTGTTTGCAGAAATGTCAAGATTATGAGTTTCTCTAGCGGACAGATTAAGTTTCTAAGCCTGTAAGTAAATAATAATATTTTTTAAAATTTAAAAAAAAATTCTTATTCTTTTTTAGAAAGTGTTAAAAAATAATTTTATTTAATTAAAGACATAAAAAATAATCTGTCCTATAGAGAAACTCATAATCTTGACACTTAAGCAACCAGCTAAGCTCTAGGTTCAAAATTACTCCAGATCATTAGATTCAACAATTAACATTGTCAAGATACGTCAGTGCTACCAATAACCAATAACATAATCACCTTACACACTAAATTTTTAGATGCTGAACATGAATTGGTTTCAGTACTTTATGTCAGTACAAAATTGCTCCAGTCAGTACAAAATTTCTCGAGTTTTGTCTTATATCCAGCACTTTTAACCTATAAAACACTTATTCCAAGTACAAATTTGGTACTGAAAAAAGAGAGTAAAAAAAAAGTACAAAAAATTGACTCTCTTTTTTCAGTACCAAATTTGTACTTTTGGATTAAGTGTTTTATAGGTCAAAAGTGCTGGATGTAAGACGAAACTGGAGCAATTTTGTACTGACATAAAGTACTGAAACCAATTCAGCATCTAAAAATTTAGTGTGTAAGGAACCTCAAATCTCAATTATTTTTATCGATCTTTCCTATTGACAAAAATCGCAGCAGCCGCTGATATGACAAGAAGGGGGCGGGAGGAGGGTCCCCAAATTCACGGGACATTCTCGTCGTATCAGCGGCTGCTGCGACTTGCGTGCTTGCATGAATCAATCAGTGGTTTGTTAATAATTTTACAAAATACATAATTATTAATAGAATTATTCTTATTATTAAACAATCATATGAAAATATTGAGCACAAGGATACCAAAATAATTCTTAAAATGTATCCACATATGTAAAAAAGTATTCCCAATAGCACACTTTAAATTGTTCAACATCATATTATATAGTTCAATTAATGAAAGTTTCACACTACAAGTTGAAATGTTTCGTCTGAATTAAGAACGTGGAAATCGTAAGATTTTTCAGATAAATTGCAATCCATAATATAGTAGAGCCACGAGATTGTTGGGTTGCTTACATGATAACGACCTGATGTCCTCACTTCCCCGACCGAAGAGCAAGAGTACTCGTAAAAGCATTGGAAAAAATTATAAAATGTAAAAAAAAAAAATAATCTGAAATTATAAACGGAAATTATTAAATTTATATCGTATTCATATCATCTGCTAGTTTATAAAGAATACACCAGTTATCTTTTTGTGTTCTTAAATAATCATAAGTGTCAAATAGCCAAATTTTCTAATCTTTCTAATAGTTTTACGAGTACTGTAGCTCTTTGGTAGGGGAAGGGAGGGGAGGTAAACATCAGACCGTTATCATGTAAGTATAGGCAACCTAACAATCTCGTAGCGCTACCCTATACTTTGTAGATCCCTTTGCAAAGTTTCAGGTTTCAAAATAAACTGCTAATTCCAGGAATCTTGCACTGTCAATGCTAATCCTACATTTGTTGAACTGTATTAAAGGTATAAAAGCCTCACATTAAAAATTTGACAGTCATAGAGAGTTGCTTGAGTTGACAATCAACATTTGGATAATTTTTTACGTGCGCGATGCAGCTGCATGAGCGGGGGCTTCAAAGTAAGGATGCAGGTCCTTGATGACGTCAAAATGATTTCACAACGCACAACCATACATAAGCTGCCATGTTTTTTTTTAAGTCATTACTTTGCAGCATCCGCTCATGCAGCTGCATCGCGCACGTAAAAAAGTAATCCAAATATTGATTGTCAACTCAAGCCACTTTCTGTGACTGCCTAATTTTTAATTTGAGGCCTGTATCCCTTTACGCTACAGTATGTATTACAATGTAGAGGTATATTCTTCTTACTGTTCATTGTGCTCAACTCAGCTGCTACTGTGTCGTCTTCTTGTTGGTTTTCAAGCTTGAGAAGTCTCATTCCTCGTGACACGCAAAAATCGCTGGCCTCAAACCAACTTTTCTGTAAATAATATTCAATTAATATCATGTAAATGAGTACATAAATAAACAATAGATGGCTTTGTGCGAAGACATTTTAGCTCAATATTTCTTTATAGCAGGTTAAAGAGAAGGTACCAAGGATCAGCTAATCAATGTACGCTCATTTAATTAACATGTAAACCTTAGGATACGAATATCAATATTGAATTACTTTTGAGAGACAGATTACCCAAGTGCCACATTTTTTTTATTTTAACAATAAAATTATTCTTCAATGTCAGCATTTTATTAAAACAAATTTTTAGCTTGTTTCTCCATTGAAAAGCCTTAAGCTAAAAATTAAAAAAAAAAAAATAATTAAAAAAAATCATATCGAATTATTATTTTGAAATTATCTCTCTGACTTTTAAGCACTAAAATCTGTCTAAAAAAATAATTGTTGTTTCTGCTAAAGATTACATGTTTATGAAATGAAACTACATTGATCAGCTGATCCATGTTACCTTATATAATATAAATAACTACACATATATACAAATGTCCATTCTTGTCCATTGGCTCGACGACGCCATCTTGATGTCGCAAAGTCAAATTCTAACATCTATTTTGCATGAAACCGACGCACATTATTAGTGGAGGTAAAAGTTGATTGTATTATGTGAAAAAAAAATCACTTTTTTTTAATCAAACCCAATTGGGTACTTCTATTTACTAATTATATTCTACTTTGAAACCCCGAACCTTCCGAAACCCTAACTTGAGCGTTTCGCGCGGGGCTCTTCCGAAACGGGGGCGGCCACGGCCTTGCAAATCCATCCCGGCATTTGCCTGCGGCTGAGGGAAACGTGGAAACCTCAGCCAGGATGGACGCTACAGCTTTTCTAAATGAACCGGAAGTGCAATGGTTCAAAGCTAGGGGAACCACATAGTGGAAAAGCGCAACGATTTACCCCTGGGTAGAAAACCTGTTTTTTTGTTGAAAATAGTCACTCATCCAACTATTAACCAAGCGCGGCGTTGCTTGACTTCGGTGATCTGACGAGACCAGGTCAAGTGCACTGCGCCACTCTTCCCACTAAAAATAATTATTTGTACTGTACATTCATCAACTTGGAAAATTTCCTTATTTTAATCGCCATGTCCTATAAGAATAACTTACTGTATGGTTTTTAGAAGAGCTGCTAATAAGAAATTTTTAAACATGATTGATGTAGGGAAAGTTTCATGCATCTTTAGCCCTAGCATTATATACCAAGGCTTTACATTGTCACACGCTTTATCAAAAATGTTGGGGGGGGGGGGACCACCCGCTGTTTAATTCACATCACCTTCTTTCATGAGAATAACACGAGTATGCTGATAAGAAAGGCTCAAAGTGGCAAATATTCCAACTCAATGAGTACTTTTCTAGTGTAAGTTTCATACATATCAATTTTCTACCTGATTTTCACTGTTTTATTATTACATTTCAACAATTTTCTTACCGGGTTATCAGGATCGTAGTAGATGTAATAGACACCCGTACTTAGGGTATTGATGGCGAGTCCTTGAACTGAAACATATAAAAGTTTTATTGTTACAATAACAGTATATAGATGTACAGTCCTGAACAATTCTTTTGCGAAAATCTTGGGGGAGATGCTCGTAGCTTTGCAAAGTCATTGTGTTCAAAAACGAAGGAAATCCTGACATTAATCCTCCATTGTCATCTCAAGTGACAAGGGTTGACAGGCAGCAATAATTGATGTGAATAATTATATATTGCAATTAATTAAATTTTAAATAATAAATTAACTAATTAATTAAACACGAATTTAATTCAATGAATTAATTAAGTCCATAATTATTTTATTCGTTTCTTTAATTACTTTTTTACTGCAATGAAAATTCAATTGCAATAACTAATTATTCACATCAATTGTTGCTGCCTGTCAACTCTTGTCACTTGAGATGACAATGTAGGATTAGTGTCGGGATTTCCTTCGTTTTTGATCACAATGGCTGTTGAAAGCAGTATAGTAGCTTACCCCACGATTTTCGCAAAAGATTTGTACAAGACTGTACCATTAATTTATACAATGCAGAATTTTATGATAATTTATTGGAGGAGGATTATTATCTTTAGATGTAATTATTGGATTAAACGCATTTTGTCGTAAGGAAAATATATAACGTGAGGACATTTATATTTTGTCCTAAGAACGCTTGGTAGAAAAAATATTTTTGTGGGTGACTGGACACGTTAAAGAATAATTTATCATTCCTCATGTCACCCATTGAGTTGTTGTACTGTGTTTTATTTTACCGATTCTCAATAAATATTATTAATCAATAACTAATATTATTGTATTGTGGCCTTATCTCCCAACCAAGTTATTATTATAATAATTATTATTAATATTATTTCATCTCACAAGTTTTCTTTGAATTTAAAAAACTTGATATACAAGTAAATATTGTTTTTCTGTTAAATTCTAATATGACCCAGAATTATAAGATTAATCTTTAATACGATTCTGTAAGTATCTTTTGAAGGAATATTGATTGTTGTACGAAAAAATAAATATTAGTTGGAGAAAATAGCATTTATACTGCATTGAGTTATAATGACATAATTATTATTTTTAAACGACAATTTCAAAAATTAAATCAATAATTGTAACATTTTTACTAACATAATTTTCAAAATAGTGGATACTATATTATATCAAATAATTTAAAAACAATTTCAATATTGGTGATAAATTAAAACAAATCAAGTATGCGATAATATTTTAAACTTGAAAATAACTCACTCTGATTGCTGCAGTTCACGTTTACAGCGGACATCTGAAAATATACATAAAAAAAAAAAAAAATAGTTACCAGCGTCATTAAAAAAAAATACAATGTAGAGATTTTAATTTCCTTAAATGAAAAAATTAAAAATAAAATAAAATTGAGATTATTTGTTAGTGATTTCAGTGTGGAATGTATTCATAATGAATTAAATTGCATTTAGTTGAAAAATTACGTCTTCAACTCATCCTTTACACGTCTAAACCTAATATTTTTACCTCTAAAACACATCTTATTTCCTCTTCATTCAGAGTGAGAATAAAATAATGACAAAATATCTAATATTTTATGCTCAAGAAGAGGAAAAAAGAAAATATATCGTCTTTTTTCCTCTAAAATGCTGCATATTAGAAGAAAAATAGATGAGATTTTAAAAGAAAATAAAAGATGAAATTTAATTCAAGTCGGAAGAAAATACTCCTATATTAGAATGTTAGAAACATTGATAATGATAACATGTTTAAAAATTGTTTAAAAAAGATATTAATTGATAAAGAGTTTTATTCAGTTAATTCATACTTAAGCAATAAGATTAGTGAGAATGTCATTACTCCACTATCTGTAAATTGTTAATTGCTCTACTCATTAAATTAATGTGTTATTTTTTTTTTTGTTTATAATGTATGTTTTTTGTTTTTTTTATGTAACTGTTGTAGTTTTAGTTATATACTGACGTGATCCATGTTGTTTTTTGTACAACCAGTTGGTCTAATAAATATATTATTATTATTATTATATTGACGCCTTTTTCTCTACTTTTATTAATTTTTTAAAACATAATTCCCCTACTCTAAAATATCTGAAAAAATCAGAGTAGCATAACTTTAATTTCTGCAATAACAATATACATACAGGTTATTCAATCTCTAAAGCTTTAAAGGCCTTATGAACCTTTTCACAATATTAAGTACACGGTAAGCTTTGCTTCAGTGTGATTCGGCTGCATAAAATATTTTGTTTCAGCAGCACAAATATCAGAGATAATAGCCGATGAAGAAGCACCTGTGACGTCACTCACGCTCATTCAGCGGCGACAATATAGGGAAATCCCTGCAAAAGATAGGTTCACTCCCGCTGCAACTATATACGGTCACAATTTGACTTCTGTAATTTTGAAACTTTACCAGGGCAGTCTTGATAGTATTTTTCAAATAGCCTGTAAAATTTTTTTTACGACATTCATACAAACCGAGTTATTGCGGTAGAAAGAGGAGCGAAAATGTTGTATAGGAAATCAATGTTATATTTTTGGCTTATCTTGCTACCGCAATAACTCAGTCTGTACACACGCCAACAAAAAAATTCTTTTATTCTATTTGAAAAATACTATCAAGACTGCCCTTGCCCTGGTAAAGTTTCAAAATTCCAGAAGTAAAATTATGGCCGCGTGGTTGCAGCGGGAGTGAATTAACCTATCTTTTGCAGGGATTTTCCTATATTGTCGCCGCTGAATGAGCGTGAGTGACGTCACAGGTGCTTCTTCATCGGCTATTATCTCTGATATTTGTGCTGCTGAAACAAAAAAAAATATGCAGCCGAATCACACTGAAGCAAAGCTAACCGTGTACTTAATATTGTGAAAAGGTTCATAAGGTCTTTTAGAGAACTCACCAAACTACTGCAAGCTTCGTTTATTGTCCAATTCTTCAAGCATGGGTCCACTAATGCACTGCAGTTATCATACAAAGCAGTTTTATTAGCCAAATTTAATTGACAATCATTTGAATTCACTTGACAAATTGACAAATCTCTTGCCAATAAGGTTGAGTTTTCTATACAATTAGCCAGGTAATTGGAGCAATTGAAAAGAGGGTATTTACACAACGAATTACATGTTTTAATACATTCTGTTTTGGACTCTAGCAGTTCATTTGTAGTCATAGCTAATTTCATATTTAAATAATTTAATTTATAATTATCATTTGTAGCATTAATTTTATAAAATGATATTAAATTTTCTAAATTTTGTATTTTCATTTTATAATTAAATTCTTTTTCTCTACTTTTGTTTTGCAATAATGATAATTCTTCATTTAATTGTTGGTTTTTAATTTTGTTATTTTCAAGTGTATAATTACATTCGGAAATTTCTTGTTTGCATGCTAACAAATTTATATTACAAACTTGAGTATTAGTAGCGCAAGCAATTAAAGTTGATGTTTTATTTTGTAAATTTCCAACACATTGTTCTAAATTTTGAATGTATATTTCTTGTGATAAATTTGAATTTATATAACAATCATTTAATTGATTTAATAAATCATCACAATCACATGATTGTATTTTTTGAAATAATATATCATTTTTGAAATTGCAATGGTCCAATTCAAAAAAATATTTATCTCTTTCTATTTTGCATTGTAATAATTCTTTATTTTTATTAAAAAATTTAGAACAGCATAATTTTGAAGCATTAAGTTCAGATTTGCATTCATTATAAGATTTCTGAAGAGTTACTAAAGAATAAGTCAGATTAACAATGTCATTAGATTGTAATTTTGTAAAACAGGCAGTTTCTCTGTTTTGTGTTTGATTTGAAATTTCATAAATTTGATTGATCCGATCAAGTAACTTTTGATTTTCTTGTTTCAATTTGCACTGAATTTCTTCGTTCTCTTCTTCCATTTTAATCAATTTTCTCTCAAGTTCTAATATTTTACTTTGATATCTCACTGCTTGAGTATACAGTTCGTTGTTTTCAGATGTGGCAATCATAACTTGGTCATTGACTATGTGTTCTTTTTTATGATGTTCTTTTAGTCTTTTTTCTAATTCTTCAATTTTCGATTCTAATTTTTTGTTACAAGATTTTAATGTTAAAATTTCGTCTCTTAAGTTCTGTAAAGAAAAATAAAATTTAAATTCAAAATTAATATTGAATAAATGGAAATAAATTAAAATGAATAAAACATAAATTTATTGAATAAATTCAATAAATATTGAAAGTACAGAGAAAGTGACGCCACTGGACGCCTCTCTTAATAAAAGGATATGACCTAAAATCGGCATGGGTTCAAAACCAACCTGGGTAAAATTTTAGCAATATCACCCGGTCTCTAAAAATCTGAAAAAAATCAGACTGGCAAAAATTTGCACCCTGTAATAAAAAATTAAGAGTTCAATACTCTATATATTGATTAAAAATATAATACCTTTATCAGAAATGTTGTATTGGCTGAAGCATCTTTGGCAGCGATGATACCATTATTATTTACTGGGGTACCAGCAGCAGCATTGGGTATTCTTGCCATTAATTGTAAATATGGGGATGGAGTACACAAAATGTTAATTGGTTGAGGTACTTTAGGAACTGTATCCTCCCGAATTTGTGGCAGCTTTATATTACTTTTTGTAGTATCAAAATTATTGTTTGGTTTTGATTGTAATTTGATAATATCTCTTGTTTTTTTATCAGGTTCCATTTTAGCTTGAAATTTGTCCAAATCTTTGCTTGGTTTTGCAAGTGTTTGTGACTTATGACCTTTTGAATTATCTCGTATTTTTAAAGTAGATGTCATGATAGCTCGAAATTTATTTGGTGACTTTGGAATTGTAGATTTTAAATTTGTCACTGGCTCAAATTTGTTTTTATGTGTTTTAATATTTGAAGGATGTTTCTTTGGTGACAATGGTATGGAAATTTTTGGTGCTTTATTTGGTTCCATATTTCTTGTTTTGACATGTTGTAATGGCTTGTTTCTGAAATTGTAATTTTACTGTAATAATCATGATTTATTGTAATTTAACACTAGCACAAAGGTAATTTTTTGACACATGCTTTACCAACAGGGGGGGAGGGCGGTCAAAACGACCTGCAATTTAATACATTGCTCTGCTGGGTGTCTATCTAAAGATTATAATTTTTATCAGAATTTTTGGGGCACTATTTTACACTTTTTTCTTACTTTAAGGGTAAGATAACACGAAACAGCTGATTTTGTAGTCCCATTAGTTTTCAGTTCAGCTCTCCATGGGAAAGCCCTGAAAACTTAAAAACTTAATTTAAATAAAAAGAAATCGTCTCGTCCGAGTTTTTTGAAACTTTTTTTGCAAGTTTTTAATGCTAAGGACTGTCTCTAAAAAAAAATCAAAATTATAATGAGGTTGCTAAACTTTACATGTTAATCAAATGAATTACAAAATCAGCTGTTTCGTGTACCCTTAAAAGATTTAGGGGGTCATCTCGATCCCCCCTTTTCACTTGGTACTGCTAGTGTTAATATTATTATTATATTGAGTATTTTCAGATTTCTATGAACATTAATCTCGTGTTGTAACTCTTTGTGGTCCTACATTAGAAATTTTTATTCCTAATTATAAAGGAAAAATCAAAATATAATTAAATATTTTTTAAGAATTATTTAACATTTTAAATTCAGAGTTTTGAAAATGAAAATGAGTTCTTTATCACACAACGTTTGTGGAGAGTTCAATGACGTCATAGGCGTCATGGGTGCTGCCTCCAGGTTACTTGACTTCTTTGGATCTCTATTTTAGACATAATGCAGTACAAATAAAAATCGCAAAAAATTGACAGGTGTTTTTTTTCGACGTGCCCTTTTAATTTAAGTAAAAGCAAAATTTGATGATACTTGTCTTGTCTATTACGTTCTACAGCTATTATTAAATAGGAACCAAAAGATATGAAAATCAACTTTAAAAAATATTACCTTAAACGATTTCTTTTTCCTTCATTGTGTTTTGCATAACTGTCCACCTAAAACATTAAGGTAGAAATAACACGGATCAGCTGTTTGACGTAGTCTCCTTTGATTAACATGTAATACTTGGCAAATTCACAAGAGTTCTGAAAATTTCAAGAGGCAGGTTTAAATTTCCCTAAGCCATAGAAAAAAAAATGAAAAAAATTAAACGAGCCGATTTTTTTCACTAACAGTAAGTTTTTAGTATGTCTCTCCAAGGAAAATTCCTACGCTAAAAATATATAAAAAAAAATGTCTTGTTTAATTGTTTTGAAACATGTTCTATCGTTTTTAGGCATTAAAATTTTGATTTGAAAAATTATTAAAATTTTTGTGTGAATTTGCTAAGGCTCACATGTTAATGAATGGGGACTATGTCGAACAGCTGATCCGTGATATCTTTGCCTTAAATATATCAAGATTACATGCAACGTTATCAGTACAAATAATTACAGATGTTTCATTTAATGCGGGAATGCTTTTTAAAAAATTACAAATGTCGTCCTTATTACTTTTAGTTAATTATATTATATATAATAATTATGTGATCACAGTTTTGTTGCAAATGATGTCATACGTGTTATGTATTTTACATGATTGCATGTTTTAATTAATTTGATTTTTTTCTAATTTTATTCAAATCGTAACTTGTAGTATTGACTTTCTTATAATATTTATAAGAATTACATATAATTATAGTAACATTACTAACAATAAGATATTTTTTGTCTTATATTGTATCGTCAATCATCCGGAATAATGAGCTATCTGCTATTTCAGGTGAGAGCAATTATGGCCTTTATTTTACACAGATTTAAAGTTGATAATTACTCTCACCTGAAATAGCAGATAGGTCATTAATGCAATGAAATTATGGTAGGTGCAGATAGTTTATTATTGCGGACGTAGGATGCCATGTTAAAAGAAGTTAAAAATTGTTCCCACTATTTTTTTCACGGAAATACAATGCTCAGTGGCTAACTAAGGATTATAACAATTTTAAGATTTTTTGGGGCAATATATTTTTTCGCGTTTTTAAAGATTAAAGGGATACATGCCTCAAATTACAAATTAGACAGACATTAAGTGTTGCTCGAGTTTATAATAAATTAACATTCGTATTATTTTTACATGCGCGTGGTGCATCTGTGCGAAGTCGCGCTACAAAGAAAGTCCTTGCTGACGTCACAACTCACAGCTAGCACTGATTAGCATTGAATTGTGACGTCATCAAGGACTTCATGACGTCATCAAGGACTAAATTTCTTACTTTGAACTGCGACTTCGCACGGATGCATCACGCGTGGAAAAAAATGATGCGAATGTTGATTATTTACTCTAAACCCACTTGGTGACTGTCTAATTTGTATTTTGAGGCCTGTATGCCTTTAACGGGTCGCCCCTTCATCCCCTTTGGTAATGCTATGGTTCATATATATTTTTAGTTAATAATTATTATTTTCTACTTACCTGTCCAATAATCAGAACCAAAGCTATCGTAAACACCTGAAAAAAATAATATTCCAATTTACTGATAGAGGATGTAAAGGAGAACATTTTTTTTATATAATTTTCAAATGAGTTTTTTTTTTTTTTAACATTGGGCGTGTTACCTTTCCCTTAATCTTTATGACACCAAATTTTTTTTGAAAAAAAGTGAAGTAATGAAGTCAGAAAAACAGAGACATTTTTCTAAGTATATTGCCAGCAAAATATGTATATTTTAAGGGTAAGGCTGGTAAGGTAACACAGATCAGTTGATCGGAGTAGTCCCATTTCATTAACATAATATATGTAAACATTAGCAAATTCAAAAGTTTTCTATAATTTTTTTGACACACATATTTTAGTATAATAAAAACAACAGAAAAAATTTCAAAACAATTAAACGAGCCAATTTTTTTGTCAGCTTTGTAATTTAGCTCTCCATTAAAAAACCGTATGCTAAAAATTAAAAAAAAAAATAAAATAAAAATCATCTCTTTAAATTGTTTGAATTTTTTTCTCTGGCTTTTAAGTAATAAAATTTGTCTGCCAAAAAAATTGCAGAGAACTTGTGAATTTACTAAAGTTTACATGTTAATAAAATAGGACTATATCGATCAGCTGATCCGTGCTACCTTACACTTAATAATTATTAAAAGGTAATAATAAACTCACCAGACAACACAAATATAATTTCATGTTTAAACTTGTTAGTAATTATTTCAAATGAGTCTCGCTGTCTCATTGTTGCTTCATTGTTGCGACGTGATGTTTGTTCATTGTTGTGTTTATAAACATTGTTATTGCAGTGTTACTTTACATCTGCATCATTCTCTATTTATATAAAATACAGTAAAATAAATTTTAAATTTCTTTCTTTATATTATCTGTTATTCTAATCTATTTTTTTTGTGTGTGTACTTTTTAATCCTAATTTATATAGCACCGCTGCTATAACAGACATGCAATGGTCAATTGGACAAATCTAACCTCAGACATGTAGCAACTTATCAAGCTGTACATGGTATTTACTATTTACCATTTAATATGTAAATCTTCTGAAATTCACACAGCTGATCCAACCTGTATTTGCAAGTTATATAATCAGACTTACAGTCAATATCATCTGAATGTTTGTCCTGCTAGAATAAAATCAAATAATGAATGTGCCAAAAGAGACTTTACTTAATTTTTTATTTATATGTATGTATATTGTTTATTTTTCAAAAATTCTAAATCTCATACTGCTGACCTATCATCTAATTATACACAATGTTTTTGTGTATTATTAACTTTTTATATTTATCAATTTTTGGCAATTTTAATTTAATATTTTGTTCCATAATTTTTTGTGTATTCTATATAATATATTTGTGTTTTGTTTGTTTATATGTTTAATTGTATCTGTACACTATTTGTGTTTATTGAAATAAAATAAATTATATATATTTTTAATCAAACCCTATTGGTTACTTCTACTTACTAATTATGTACATACTACTTTGAAACCCCGAAATTTCCGAAACCCTAATTTAAGCATTTCGTGGGCTCTTCCAGAACGGTGGTGGCCACGGTCTTGTAATCCATCCCGGCATTTGCCTGCGACTGAGGGAAAACGTGAAAACCTCAGACAGAATGGACGCTACAGCTTTTGTCAATGATTTGGAAGTGAAATGGTCCAATGCCAGGAGAACCACATAGTGGAAAAGTGCAACGATTTACCCCTGGAGGGGAAACGACATTTTTGTTGAAAATGGTCACCCTTCCATGTACTAAAAACGCTCGGCTTTGCTTAACTTCGGTGATTTGACGAGACTGGGCCACATCTACCACTTTTTTATGTGTTTCGTTATTTTATGTTAATTATAGCTTAATATATTTCTTGCCATATTATTTTGTAAATATTCTATGTTGACTACGTATAGTTTATATCTTATATTTGGTGGATTATCATACTTATAAGAAAGGAGATTTACCTTTTTTACTCCAACATAAATATTGTTTTATTTATTATTATATTTTTTATATATAACTTTTTTCATTTTTATTATTGTTCATATCTTAAATGTTGTTGTTATTTATGGTTTGTTTCTTTTTTTTTTTTTTTTTTGTTAATTCCCTCCACAACAAAGTATTACATAACTCAATAAATAATTCTTTTTTATTATTATTCAAATTTTAAAGGTTTTGTATTTCAAGTACTGACCAATGTGTGAAATTACAATGCTTAAATATAAATACAGTAATATTAATTTAATATTCCTTCCGGAAGTAGCCGGAAGTGTGAAGTTGACAGCTGTTCTGTTTGTAATTCAATTTTGAAACTTTACAGAGTGGTTTGAAGTAGAAGTACTGACCTATGTGTGAAATTGTAACGCTGAAATAAGAATAGAAAGGCAAGAAACTTCACACTTCCGCCAACTTCCGGAGGGAATGTCACGTAAATTTGACTCTATGAGACTTGTAATGTGACTACTCATCCCAAAGGTGATTGTTTTTTCATATCGTGTACACAAAATGCAGGTATTTTTATTTTTTTTATAATATTATTACTTTTTAATAAAATAATATAGTACAGGCTCACTCACTTATTTTGTTACAATTTGTTTTAGGACATGTTTTTATTTGTGTTTGGTGTTTCGTATAGTGCCGTGTAAAATATCCTATTTCACCGTTTTATTATTATTTTTTTTCTATTATTTTTGTTTATATAATATGTATATTATATAAGTGCATTTGATGAATTAAAAAATAAATAAATAAATTACAAACTAGGGTTGCTTGAGCTTATAATAAACATTCATGTTATTTTTATCCTTGCAACCGTTCGAAATTTCGCTGTAAAGAAGGTTCTTGCTGACGTCACAACTCACAATTAGCCCGGATTAGCATTGAGTTGTGACGTTGGCAAGGACTAAATTTTTTACTTTGCACGACAACTTCGTACGCCTGCGTCGCGCGTGGAGAAAAATCATGTGAATTTTGATTATAATAATATACTATAAATAAACTTGATGACAATGATGAATGTCTCAATGGAGTACCGACCTCAAAATTTTTTATTGCGGAAATGGATAGAGCATGCAAAGTTATGATACCCTTTTTTTTTTCAGAAATTTTTGAGCCCGGGAACAACTTTTAAAAAATTATTGAAAGTCCGATTTTTGACGTCACGCGGCGGCAAGTCCTATCTTTTTCTTAAGGAGCGGCGTCTCGTGACGTCACAAAAATACTTTCAATAACTTTTTAAAAATACTTACCGGGCTCTAAAAAATCTGAAAAAAATCACGGTATAGCATAACTTTCTACGCTCTATTCATTTCTGCAATAAAAAAAATTGAGGTTGATACCTCATTGTCTAATTTGTAATTTTAGGCCTGCATCCCTTTAGTTCATAATATTGTATTTTATATATTATATGTTATTGATTTTCGATTGTACATAACGTTAAAAGAACGTCAAATCAAATTATCACTATAAACAAAAAATGTGTGAATTTAATAGTATTAACAATAAAAATAATTTCAAATAAAATCAATACAGTGACATAAATAAAAACTTAACAAGACCTTAATTATAGAGCAATCCAGTACAAGACAATTATCATTATTATCAACATACTATTATGAAAAAGCCAGATCATGCCTACATCAGAGAAACTTGTAAGAAAAACATTAAGTTGTATTGATGAAAAAAAACGTGAAATAGATTTATTTTGTTTCATTTTATTTTATTGTTTCACCTGATGCATTATTACATTTATTACATACTTAAATTTGTAAAATGTAAGGTGGGGATAACATACAAAGCATCATTAGACACTATTTCACAGTGTATGTGGCAGTTATATCCGTTATACTAAATTACAAATAATTGGTACAAGACCAGCGTCAAAACAACATCATTTATTTACATAAGTATATAGAAAGACTTAGCTTCTGAAGCAATTTGTTCATAAGGGCTAATTGTAAGATTTACCTATGAAGGTAACTTATGGAGTTTTGACCTCAATTTTTTTATTGCAGAAATGGATAGAGACTGCAAAGTTATGCTACCCTGATTTTTTTCCATCTTTTGAGAACGAAAACATTTTTTTTATAATTTTTAATGTCCTTTTTGTAACGTCACGAGGCACCAAGTCCTATCTTTTTCTTAAGGAGCGGCGTCTCGTGACGTCACGAAAAGCACTTTCATTTTTTTTTTTTTTTTTAATAGTTTTCGGTGTCAAAAATGTCTGAAAAAAATCAGAGTAGCATAAATTTGCACCCTCTATATATCCATTTCTGCAATAAAAAAAAATGAGGTAGATACTCCATTCCACAAATTAACAGACCTCACAACAAACTGTTTTCTATACAATTCAATTCCTAGTTTTTGGTGGAATAAGTAATACACAACCTTCTCGTCCTCTAATGGGTCGTCCTTCACGAATAGAATCAGTAAAATTGATATCCACACAATTTGATAAAAAAATTCAAATACGTTAAATCTATAACATCAAAGCAGCTTAATAGTAGAATGATATTTCTAATAATATAGTAGAATAATAAAATTAGTAAATATCTTAGAATAACACAAATATCTGAAACTCTATATTATATACAATGTTGCTAGATTTAAATTTATTTGACGTCACGAACCTTTTCTTTTGTCCTCCAATAAAATACTAATGGGAGGGTCACGTGACGTCATGTCTTGACTAGACGAATCTTAGTCACGGTAACTTGAGAACTTCACTAATTTTTTTGATAATATAAACTTCATATTTAATAATTTTTTTTGGTTTAAAAATAACTTACATTAACCCTAGCCAAGAAATTTATTAAATAATTAATATGCTGATTTAACAAATTTTGATTTTTTTAATTGAATATAAAATTTTTAAGAAGAAGTTAAAAGTAAATACTGTAGTGAAAAGGAATAGAAATAAAACAATTCATAAAATATTTTTATTTTTTATTAATTTTAAACCGGTGCATTTCTGAAATATTTGTGAAAGAATCCGTGCCAACCAAAAGTTATAATTTGGACAGTAGAAATTGTTGATCATTTTCAAATTATAACACTCGGTTAAATATGTATGTAGTACAATTAGATTGCATTACAACAATGTATTGTTGTAATGTCATTCAATTGTTAATAACAATATAAAAGTGCAGGAAGAATAATATAAATGCAAAACACAAGAAATTCATTAGCAAGAGAATTTGACTTTATATGCAAGCATGATAATTATAGCTTTAATAATTGATTTTACTTTTTATAGTTTTATCATAATATATTTATTTCTTTCCTAGTTCGAAATAATGAGCTTTCTGCTATTTCAGGTGAGTGCGATAGTGAGCTTTATTTTATAACAATTTACAGCTCATATTTGCGCTCACATGAAATAGCAGATAGCTCATTATTGCAACGAAATCGTGTTAAGCAGATAGCTCATCATTTCTAACGAGGAACGATATATAGTGTTCCATATTAAAATGTTGATATAGAGTTATACAATAAAATCTAAAGTAAGAAACACAACATTTTAAATGCAAAACTACCAAAAGTTAAAAATAATCATAAATCCAAAATTATTTTATTCCTTTCTGTTTCTCCTTGCAAGTAAAAGAGGCCATTAGAATCAAAACAGCACATATATGAGGCAAGCTTGAAATGAATTTTTTAGACTCAACCACATAAACAATAATTTTTTTGACCACATTTGAACATGGATTCAGAGAGACAAGTATAGTTAACTTTCCAAATGTAGGTTCAAAATTGATCTGAAAAAATATTGTTGATGTGGCTGGGGCTCAAAAATTCAATGGACAACTTACATGAAATTTTTTTATTACAGAAATGGATAGAGGGTGCATGCAACGTTATGCTACTCGGAACTTTTTCAGATTTTTTTGAGCTCCGGAACTATTTTTAAATAATTATTGAAAGTGCGGCCACGCCGCCTGAAGGCGTCAATAGGCGTCTCGATCCTATCCTTTTTATTAAGGATTCAGGAGTGCCAACTTAACTTACAAAACTTTCAATAATCATTTAAAAATACTTCCAGGTCTCTAAAAAATCTGGAAAAAATCAGAGTAGCATATTTTGGTACCCTCTATCCATTTCTGAAATAAAAAAAAATCATGTAAGTTGTCCATTCCAACTTCCCTTGAATATGAGCTGTTTTCATACCAATGGCCTCAAAAATTTGATGTAATTTTAAACAACAAGCCTGCACACTGGAGAAAGCTCACATATGTATTTAGAAGTAGCTACGTTGCAGAGTTGATCTTGCCAGTTAAAAACATTGGCTGCTGCAGCCTGAAGACGTACACAACTATTAGCAACGGCAGGGTTACTTGGAAAGTTGAGGGACCAAGGTGCAACACCAGCAGCAACGGCGAAAGTTACACGTGGTTGTCCGGTACTAGCCCAAATGAAGGTCGCGGCTGCATTAATGTTATGCAGGGATAGCCAGAATAAGTCGTTGACAGCAGCTTGATTGGTATCTGAAACATTGAGGCTTCAAGTCAGCTGATTTTTAGGTGTTCCCACCTTCCTATTCAAACCAATGTAAAAAGAAAAACGTGAATTCACTTTTTCACTAAGAATAAGATTTTTTAGTGAAAATTATTTTACGAAACTTTGGCCCAAACTGAAAAATACAGTAGATAATTAAAGATTAATATTTTTTTACTTGATTTATAACCGAGAAAAGTTAAAAAAACACTTTGCTTTATTTTCAAGGGCAAGATGGACCTTTATAGCGACAACATTGCGCAGCGAGAGCGCATCACTTGAAGCCTCTATTGATCATTGATTTACATATAATTATATTATATCTAATTACTAATTGCAAACTTCTTTGAAATCCCGAAACTTCAGAAACTCTAACTTCAGCGTTTCACGGGCTCTTCAGGAATAAGAGCGGCCAAGGCCTTGCAATCCATCTCGGCATTTGCCTGCGACTGAGGGAAACGTGGAAACCTCAGTCAGAATAGACGCTACAGCTTTTGTCAATGAACAGGAAGTGCAATGGTCCACGGCCAGGGGAACCACATAGTGAAAAAGCGCAACGATTTACCCCTGGGTGGGAAACATGGTTTTTGTTGAAAATTATCACCCATGCACACATCCAACTGCTAACCACGCTTGCCATTGCTTGACTTCGGTGATCTGATGAGACCCGGTCAAGTGCACTGCGCAACACCTCCCATGACTGATTTAGAAATAATGTCAAAATTTTAGTGCAGTATTTATAAAAAAAAAAAAAAAACAGTATAACCTTACGCATTGATGTACGAGTTCCAGCAGCGAATAATTTAAGGCCTATATCTTCACTTCTGCGCATGCGCAGTATCACTCCTGGGGTGTACAGTTAAGTGGTGATTTTATTTTCTATTTAATTCAATATAATTTTATAAATTAATAAAAATGTTAAGCCGCATTCACAATTGGCGTCAATTTTTTCTAGACGCAGCGTCAAAAACCTCTGATTGGTCAAAAAACTGACGCGTGCATGCGCGTGATTTTTAGAAGCTTGGAACTGCAAGCTTCAGACGCTTCTGACGCGCGTCTAGAAAAATTCGACGCTTATTGTGAACCCGCCTTTGAGTGCGTTCGAGGTGACTGTCCAACCCAGTCCGGACCGGTCGGGACCGTCTAAAATCGTTTTTTTTTACAGTCGGACTGCCGTCCATTTCCCCTCCTTACCTCCCCTCTCATGACGTCACTTCCGCAGTCCGGCCGGTGTTGAGCGGTCCGGCTAAAAAGTTGGACGAGTCCCTCTATAGTCGGACTGTAGAACTAAACTGAACATTTAATTTCAAAATTAAATGCTTATTTATTGAGTCATTCATTGTAAATAGTTTGTTTATTGACTTTTTGTGTTGTTTACACGCTTAATTATAATAATTATTTACACGCATGTTATCTTATTGTTATGTTTTCCTCGATATTATTATTTTAATCGTTAAAAGGGATACTATTCGCAACTTCGTTGTGATTTGTTCTTTAAAGGACTGTTATAGTGTCACCTGCCAACTGTTATGTATGTAACATGTGGGAAATATAATAAAATAAAAAATAAATAAAAATAAAAACGAAATGCGTCGCAATACTCGAAATGCGCAATGTTTTGGTAATTTTGGCGCAATCCTTGGGCGGGACGGGATACATGCACATTTTTTCTATTAATTGCAGCGATCTACAGCAGCAGGCTCCATTTTTACTGTACCAAAAAGTACTGTACGCCCCCTTTCACGCGCCCGACAGCTGATAGCAGTCGATCCGTCGGACTGCGCGTTTTTTCTTCAAAACCAGACAGTGACGTAAATATGACGTTTCAGACCACGTGACCAAAATATGCCGCCATTTTCACAGACCAGTCCGGACAGGGTTGGACAGTCACCTCGAACGTACTCTTTACAGCTGAAGTGATCTCCTCCTTTAAAAGGACATGATCCCTAAAAACAAGTAGTATTTCCTAATAAAAAATACTTAATAAAACACAGTACAAATTCATGCTGCACTGTCCTAAGTGCATCAGTGTGAGTGCGGAGTATTTGGTATGAGCTGAGGAACGTGACGTCACGTTCCGTCACTTGCACTGGCAACACCGCACAGCACATATCTTCGTATTGTCCCCCCACGCCTCCTCTCACTCCTCTACTTGTTATTCTCCGTGCAATGTTGTCAGTGCATGTGGCTAAACCAATTTTATTTATTTATTTTAGAATTTTGGTACTGTTAAAAAACGGAATATAATTTATTTTCATTGTGTCAATAGGAAACTTTGTATGCAACGACAAGGCCATTTCAGCTTTTATAATTTTATTGACTTCTGATGAAAAAATTAATTTTTAACACAAAAAAAAATACCACCTTACTCCATTTAGGAATGTGACTGTGAATTGCGACTTATATTTTCACGCATGCGCAGAAGAAACTAGTACCCGAGAAGCACTGCTGCGCATGCGCGTGATGACATAAGCCCTACTACATTGTTGAAACTCCTAAAAAAGGCGTTTAAATCGGAAAGCGATCAGATGTAGCTGCGTACAAAGCTTCGTGTAATGAGAAATTTAGAACAGGTTCTTAATTAGAAATGTAACGATCACATACCTTTTACCATCGCAGATATTCGAGACTGTGAACTAGTTTTAACTTTCTTATTATAAGACAAACGTTACAAATCTATGTACTGTAAGTACGTGGCTACACCTGTTTGTATAACTTCTTACTTTTAATTTATATGCTGCAAAATCATGCGATACTGAACTGTGTGAAATATCTGTTAGAATCAAAGTCCTCTACTCGCAATGGTTGTAGTAAACCATTGTGTATAATGCCTGTCACATGAAACCATTTCCATTGTTAAACATGGTACGACTTAGTGCCTAATTTTGCCACCAGAGCAGAGAACGTAATGGCATTGATGGCGCTAGGTAACCGTTTGTAACCTTATATTTAACAGTCATTTTCCATAAGTTAACATGTAAATAGAAAACTATTCCATGTTTTTCCTTTCATACGACAGACATTACACGACAAAACTTATAGGATATATTTTTTATTCAGAAGCCTTTTTGCTCCCCCTACTATTCCCTAGACCTCAGAGATCTCAGGCCAACGTTGGAGCATGGAGACCAATTTGTGGGTGCAATGTGGACGGTGCGAAGTGTGGCGCAGTGCGCTTGACCGGGTCACGTCAGATCACACAAAGCCGCGCGTGGTTAGTAGTTGGATGGGTAACTATTTTCAACAAAAAACCCGTATCCCACCCAGGTGTAAATCGTTGCGCTTTTCCACTATGTGATTCCTCTGGATTTGGACATTTCACTTCCGGTTCATTGAAAAAAGCTGTAGCGTCCATCCTGGCTGAGGTTTCCACGTTTCCCTCAGCAGCCGCAGGCAAATGCTGGAATGGATTTGCAAGGCCGTGGCCGTTCCGGAAGAGCCCACAAATTGCTCAACTTAGGATTTCGGAAGGTTCAGGATTTCACAGTAGTATGTAATTAGTAAGTAGAAGTGCCCAATAGGGTTTGATAAAAGAAAAAAAAAAAAAAGTGGACGATCTCAAAGGGGAGTCTGAGCATGCGCATAGCGGCGCAAAACGAGAGAGGATATTAACGCGGGAAAGTTCCTGATATCAAGCTGAGGAATAAAAAATGTAGCCTTAGTTTACTAACAAAGAGCAGATGACTTTCTTTACTATAATAAAATTGTACTTACTTATAAGCTGTGTTATTTGGTTCTCAATTGCTGTTTCCTCTGCCTGCGTCTCAATGGAGACGAGTTGCATTCCTTTAGCGGCGCATTGTTCAACGGCGCCTTGCCAAGTGGGCTGTGAAGAAATTCGTTATCATTATTTACACCAACAATGTTGTCGGGGCGTTAAAGGACAGGGGACCATAAAAATAAGTATTTTTTAACCAAACGTTACCCATCAACTGAGTATGAATACATGCCGCACGATGGCGAGTGCCCCAGGGTAAGCGCCCTATGAATAGCGTGACCGGAGGAACGTGACGTCACGTTCATCGCCTGGCAACACTGCTGCCTCTTCTCCATGTAACTCACTCCCCCTTCCTCCCACCCAGCCGTACTCAGTGCGATGTTGCTTGTGCAATAAACCTGCGGTTCTCTACATTAATTAATTTTTGTATATTCGTGGGATGGTCCGAAAACGGAAATTTACTTCATGAAAATTTTTTATTGCATGTTTGTATAGAGAACCCCGAGTTATGTATTGTCAATTTTTTCAGATTTTTTTGAATCTCCTAACACCCTTAAAATCGAAGGAAAAAAACACTGTGACGTCAAAGTCATGCAACGCATTTCCATATGTTAACGTGTTAAATAATTGCATGACTATGACGTCACAGCGTTTTGCAATATGATTTTGAGGGTGTTACAGAGTTAAATAAAATAAAACAAAATATTGATGAAACATAACTCGAGGTCCTCTATCCAAATATACAATAAAACATTTTCATGAAAGTTGTCCATACTAAAAACTTTGGGATGTCCGCCATCTTACCAATCAATGTGAAGCCAGTGATGTCAAAATAATTAAAATATATACCAACAATGGTCCTTTATTGTTACACGGTGCAAAGTAGCATTCCCTACTTCTAGCTCATCACAAAGCTCTGACTTTTGTGTTATCTCTTTGAGGCTAAACACTTGCTTGTTAGCTAAATTAGCCATCACATTTATGGTCGTATTTAAGGCTGGATGCAACGGTGCTAAACTTCAAAAAAACACGCAGAGTTGCATGGCAGCTACAGCAGCCGTCAAATTTAACTGTCGGAAGCGTTCGGGAGTCATTCGGCTCGGCCAATAATATCCTTTGTTACAAACTGGCTAACAATGACTGGGCGCGTTACAAAACAGGACCATAAGCCAGTTAAATTTGACGGCTACCATATAATAGCATTTAGCAAGCAACACGCAAGCAGTTGTTGGAAATTTTGTGCCTCAAAGCAGCATCGTTGTAAAATACGAAATTTCATGACCATACACACCAAATTTTTAAATGCTGAATTGCTTTTCAGTACTTTTTGTCAGTACAAAATTGCTCCAGTCAGTACAAAATTTTCCAGTTTCGTCTTACAGTACCAAATTTGTACTTGGATTAAGTGTTTTATAGGTCAAAAGTGCTGGATGTAAGACGAAATTGGAACAATTTTGTACTGACATAAAGTACTGAAACCAATTCAGCATCTAAAAATTTAGTGTGTACCAAAGTTAAATATGATAGCTACTGTAATTATGATTCCTCTCACCATTATGTTATGATTCATAGCCAATTTCCTGCTATTAAGGTAGAGATAACACGGATCAGCTGGCACATTGCTAAAAAAAATCCATTCATGAAAATTATAAAAATAAAAATCTCCTCTACATCCCCTATCAGTATAGCTAAAATATCAGGTATTAAAAAACGAGCTAGTTTTTGAGTTATTAATTTATAAAGTTGACTAATTTAACATGGAAATTTGAGTTTTCAATGTTAAAGTAGTCAACTTTAAGAATTAATAACTCGAAAACTAGCTCGAATTTGTATAATTCCCTGCTCAAAAATCTTGAGCAATATCTTACAAGATCTTTTATGATCTTGTCAAGTGAACTCAAAAAGTCCAAAAAAGAGGCAAGACAGTAATCAATGCTGGTCAGGAATATATATTATCCTTCTAAAAATAATATTTAAGCAAAAAATTTGGGAAAAGTTGCAAAATAAGATATTTTTGGTTTAAAAAGATCTTGAGCAAGATAATAATCTTGTTCAAGACGTCATTGCTTACGTAAGATCGACATCTTGGCAAGAAACTTACTTGCGCAAGAAAAAATATCTTCAATAACTGATACGAATAAGGGATTTAGAGGAGAACATTTTAAATTTATTTCATAATTTTCATTAATGGTAGTTTTTTTAGCATTGGGTCAGCTGATCCGTGTTATCTCTATCTTAAGGATCAACTGGTCGTATTGACCCCCCTAAGTTGGTAATGCTAGGGATAATTGTAAGAAAATTTGGTCACAATCTAATTACCGCAGTGATAGTAGAGAAGAAGTAGGTTCCAGTTGCAAGCTTCACGGTCGGGGTCTGTGCCACTGAAAAAAAAATGTTAATTTTAAGAATAGGCCGAATTAAGCCTTACACCCATGTGACGTAAAAATCGGGAAAATTTTGATGTAAGAAAAATGAGTTTTTGAATACTTTGTTATTTCATATTTATTATTTTCTTTGTTTAAGTTAAAGAAAGATGTTTCATTTTTAGTATCATACTCCCTCGTACTAATTAAATAATTAATTACCATAACGTGTTGTAAAATATGGTTGAATATTAGATTGTTTTTTATAATAGGAATAGGCTTCTTATATGGAATGAGAAAAATGCCAACAGGCAATGAATGGAATGAATAGAAATAATAACTGTTGGACGTGACGTGTAAAAATGTATAGGTCGATTGTAAAGATGTAGGTCGATTGTAAAGATGTTGGTCGATTGTAAAGATGTTGGTCGATTGTAAAGATGTTGGTCGATTGTAAAAATATTAGTCGATTTTAAAAATGCAGGTCGATTGTAAAGATGTAGATCGATTGTAAAGATGTAGATCGATGGTAAAGATGTAGATCGATTGTAAGAATGTAAGTCGATTGCAAGATTGCAGGTCGATAAAAATGGTTTATTCACTTAATTAATTTTTGTGTCATTATTTCTCTATAAATTTCAAGTAAACTTCAATTATGCAAAATATTTACATTGTTAAATTTAAATTTAATCACTCTTAAAATAGTATTGTTGTAATTTTTGAATAGATTTTTTATAATAAAAATTAAAGTACATAATAGTATATTTATATAGTGATTTTTACTGAATTTTATATACTGTTTTTGTGCTTGTTTAGATTGTTTTGTATTGTTATTTATTAACGTACTTTCAACATGTTTGTGATTATTTTCTAACGTGCATAGGGGTCTCTGAACGTGCAGTCGTAAAAGTTTGGATTTTATTTTTTTATGTCATGTAGAGCCTTTTTTTTTTAGTATTTTTAGCAGCAAAATTGATGAGTAACGCACCGATAGAGCTTTTGAATTTATTCAAAAGCTTGCTCTACATGGTGTATAAAATTAAAATTCGAATTATTCCGAAGGCAGATCGGACAAATGTGCGCTATCATGTCGTATTATTGTTTAAAATTTGAAGAAAATGCGAATTAAATTACTGATCCTCAATGTAAGAAATTTATTTAAAAGATGACATCTTTTTATTACATAATTTTAATATTGGATATTATTAAATAAAAATATACTTACGTGCATTTCTACAGGCTTGACGCACAGAATTCAACTGAAAAAAAAAAATGCAGTTCAGCCTACTTTCTTTTTGTCAGTATGGTATTGGTTAATTGATAAATTAATTAACATTGTATTATAATAAGAAATAAAAATTGTTTAATATTAATTTTCTTACCAGATCAATAGGCTTTTGTCCATTGAAGAAAAGATTCTGAAAAATGAAATTAGAAATTTTAACATTAACCATGACATTTTCTTACAATGTTACAATGATCTTGTTTGCTTAATTCATTTATATCTGCATGTCTTAAGGTAGATTCACATGACGATTTTATCAAGCGACGTGACGCAAATAATGCGCACTTGCTCTGAAATCCATTGGCAGCCATATTTTTTGGTGACTAAAAAAAGAGCTTTGCAAATAACGCAATTTCGCTGCCGCAAAATGATGAATTAAAGTGGATTCAGACGGCGACAACGGCGAAGCGACGTGATTTTGTCATACAAGCTGTGAAATCCTTTGGGGCAGCGAATTCGACGGGAATCGTGTTAATTACGGTGCTCTTTTTTTTTTTATAATCATGACCAAATGTAGCCGCCAATGCATGTTACAGCAAGTGCGCATTATTCGCGTCACTGATGAAAATTTCAATGTGAATCCGCCTTAACTTGTAAAAATTCACTTACAAATAATCCCCCAAAGTTCCTCTGCAGTTCCTTCAAGGCCGCTTGATCTCTCAGAGTGCTGTTCTTAACACCATTGTCGTCCAAAGACTTTGCATCGCCCTGAAAACATAAAAATGTTAGCTTCAATATAATGATTTAATTTACATGAATAAACTTTCAAAATAAAATTGACAAAGTGCATGAATTTTTTTGCTGCAGAAATGAATAGATAGTACCAAATTATGCTACTCTGAATTGTTTCAGATTTTTTTGACACTTAAACTATTTTTAAATAAATTTTGAAATTTCTGTAAGATACGTTGTCCCCTAGCTACCCCCTAAATCCTTAATAAAAATGATAGGGCCTAGATGCCTCCAGGGGGCGTGGCTGTACTTTCAATAATTATTTAAAAATAGTTCTGGGTCTCAAAAAAATCTAATAAATTCAGAGTAGCATAATTTGGTACTCTCTATTCATTTCTACAATAAAAAATTATATGCAAATTGTCCATTGTATTCAGCAAAATATTTCCAAACCTATTTTTAAAAGAAATCTACAAGAACATGGTTATATTTTTACCCTATCCGTATTATCTGCAATGATTCCAGGCAATGTTAAAGCAAGGTATCATAACGTTTTCGTGATAATGAGGTATCGCACTTATTTTTTATTTTTTTTTGCAGAAATGGATAGAGGGTGCAAAGTTATGCTACATTTATTTTTTTCAGATTTTTTACGGTCCGGGAATTATTTATAAAAATTTATTGAAAGTCCTTTTTGTGAAGTAACGAGGCGGCAAGTCCTATCCTTTTCTTAAAGAGAGGCGCTTCGTGACGTCACAAAAATGACTTTCAATAATTTTTTAAAAATACATAAAGGGCTGTAAAAAATCTGAAAAAAATCAGGGTAGCATAACTTTGCAGCTTCTACTCATTTCTGCAATAAAAAAATGAGGTCGATGCTCCATTCAAGTTCTGTTTCATACAAAATGTTTTATTTTTTATTATTAATTTACAATTCGTAAGAATTTTTAAAGGGTAATGGTATTAAATATTTGAACTTCATATAGGGAGTTTGAAAACACTGCATATTTTTTTAAAAAAATTTAGCAAACAATCAACACTTAACTATTTCTGCTTTCTTTTCTGTACAATTTAAGTCAAATCTCCTTTAGCCCCAATTTCAAGAATAAGATTATTATAGTTAAAAATGAAGTAAAAATATTATATGTAATATAATGGACAATTTGCATCAACTTTTTTTAGTAGCTCAATCGAAAGAGGAGGTCGAAAAATACACCTGTGAATTTTATGCGATTTTTATTCGTACTGCATCATGGCTAAAAGAGAGGTCACGTGACCTGGAGCCGGCGCCCGTGTCGCCCGTGACGTCATTGAACTGTCTGGTCAAGCAAACGATTGTCTATATAACGCTTGTAAACAATAAATTAATTGTTGCTTGTTTCCATAGCAACGTGGTTGTTTGCAAACGTTATAAAGTCGATCGTTTGTTTAACGGAACAGTTAAGTGACGTCACGGGCGACACGGGCGCTGGCTCCAGGTCACGTGACCTCTCTTTTAGCCACGATGCAGTACGAATAAAAATCTCATAAAATTCACAGGTGTATTTTTCGACCTCCTCTTTCGATTGAGCTACTAAAAAAAGTTGATGCAAATTGTCCATTATGTATTATGTGTTTGGGCGAAATAAAATAAATAAAAAATAAATATTAAAATTGTAAATAGAGTATCAACCTTTTTCTTTTTTTTTTCTTTTTTTTTGTTACAGAAATGGAAAGAGGGTGGAAAGTTGTGCTACCTTGATTTTTTTCAGATATTTTAAAACCATGGAACTATTTTTTTTAAAAAACAATTGCAAGTGTTATTTTGTGACGTCACGAGGAGTATCTCCTTAAGAAAAGAATAAGATTAAAAATGATATTAAACTTCTACATTGTAATAACTGAAAATTAATGGGTTATGAAGAAAATTTTCTTTGCCATAAACATAATATTTTGCACTAAAACAATGAAACATACATGCTGGTAAAACATATAATACGAACCTCATGTAGAATGACCAAGATGGTAATTACAGCCACGCACATTGTTTTCTGAAATGCAGAAGAAAAAAGGGCACATAATGTAAACAAAAAATATATTTATATGCAAAAGTATTAAGGATTGACCTTATATATGCAGTTGATTGATATCTCCCTCTTAAATGCTACTAGATTTGCAGAGAACTTTGAACTCACCATCAATAGGTGCATGGCATATAAATCTTGAAATGGATCAGTTTTATCACTTTTAAGAAAACTGAGGTATAAGTTTAACATTAGCCTTATGGTCGATTGATTGATTGGTATTATGGGGCAGGAGCCTTATGGACGGAAACCGGAAATGGAGCTATTGTGAGGAAACCGCCCCCTTGAATCAGGTTAAAATATAATCGGTTGAGTTTTAGAGCACTCTCGAATTTTTAAAATTTATTTCATTCGATTCCGTCTGACAGAAATTTCTTTTGACTTGAGTAGTAACTGAGGTCAATCGTTAAATTAAAATATTCAAGAAATGGACTTCAAAATTTAATGTATGAAACTGCTCACCATGATGTTGACCATTCTTGTAGCAGTAACGTCTCCTTGAAGCGAAGTGACGTCTGTTGTCTCTCTCAGTAGTTTTTATACCTCCAGGGTGCAGTGCGCAATTGGTTGCTTGGAATATCAGAAATTGATAACGATTCAAGGAAATATATTTTTGACAATATGAATTATTTATGCATGTACTTGTTTTTAAGTCACGGTCTGGTAATTAAAAGTAACATTATTTTTGACAAGTTAAATTGATGACATTCGAAGTACGAGTACGGTAAGATATTACTTGGAATTGTGAAATTTTACGTTGAATAGGAGTGTAGATGCCCCAGTTGAAATGATATTCATCTTTTCTTCGCTATTAAACTCTACTTTCGTTTTATCTCCTCTTATTTTGCACCATTTTAGAGGAAAAAAGATATGAAAAAGACGAGATTACGTATTTTTTCCTCTTCTTGAACATAAAATGTTAGAAATATTGTCTTCATTTCATCCTCACTTTGAGCGAAGAGGAAATAAGATGTGATTTAGAAGTAAAAAGATTAGGTTTAGACGTGTAAAGGATGAGTTGAAGACGTAATTTATAAGACGTTATAAGAGATATTATAATGTTAACAAAAATTAATCGGAAAATAACATCGGACTCATTAAACAACATTATTTATTATTCAACATCCTTATAATTATTTTTATTTTCTCAGTGATATATTTAAAGAATTTCTTCTATCTACTAAAACCTGCAATATGATAAAATATTGCTGAAATCTTACTTTTAAGTGCATACCCGAGTTGAAATAAATTTCATCTTTTCTTCGCTATTAAGCTCTCCTCTCGTCTTTTCTCCTCTTATTTTGCTCATTTTAGAGGGAAAAAAAAAAAGAGGGTAAAAGACAAGATTACGCTTTTTTTCCCCTTCTTGAGCATAAAATGTGGAAAATTTTGTCTTCATTTCATCCTGACTTTGAGTGAAGAGGAAATAAAATGTAAGATTAGGTTTAGTTTAATCCGAAAGATGGATAAAAAAAAGAATAACGATATATTCCCTCTTTCAAAACAACGAGTTATCTACCTACCATAAATTCGATGCACTAACGAACCATCTGTTGTTTCAAATTAGCCAATTATGAGCTGTAAATCGGTAAAATAAATTATTATTGCACTCACCAGAAATAGCAGGTAGCTCATTGTTGCAACGAGATAGTGTTAGGCATATAGATTCCGGGCAAGGATAACACAGCAAAGTTTTCTACTTGCAATGGTTGTAACAAACCATTGTTTATAATGTCTGTCGCATGCAGCCTTTTTCATTGTTAAACATGGGACGACGTAGTGCCTAATTTCGCCACCAGAGCAGAGAACGTAATTGCATTGTTGGTGCTAGTTAACAGTTTCAACTTCATAATTAACGGTCATTTTCCATAAGTTAACATTTTTAAATCAACAACCGTCCAATGTTTTTCCTTTCACACGACATGCATTACACAACAATACTTTGTTTACTAACAACGAGTAGAAGACTTTGATATGTATACAGTATGTTGCATTAACAAAGCATTATAAAAAAGTAAAAAAATTATCTGAGCAGCTTCCTGTTACGTCACAAAACGCCTTGCGTGCATTAAAATTAAATTGATTAGTTCTGTTCGTACATGCACGATCAGAAAATAATAACAAATTATTATTCATGAACCTTCCAGGCGCGGATCCAGAAAAAAATTTCGGGAGGGGCTGCCTCCATAAGGCCAATGTTAAAAAAAATTGGATTAGGGGAAATGTCTATATTGCCCATGTTAAATCCAAAATTTCGGGCCCCGCCCCCCCCCCCCCCCTGGATCCTTCTATATCAGGAAGATAAGAATCATAATTTCTTCATTTATAATTGATAATTTCTGATTATTTACGAACAGACCTATTGTGATAACATCATCTCCCTTTTCTTGCTATAATATGTGTACATTAGTTGCTGCTTTTTTAAAAAAACAACAGTCCGAAAAAGGATCGAAATTCCTGTTTTCTATTTGATGTACATTTTGATGGTTGTTTTATTTATTTATTAATATTAATATTATTTTATGGATTATTTAATGGTAAGGAGTATTATGAGCTTTAAAAGTTTAGTGATAAGTTGATACCAAACATCTAGTCGGCAATTTTGTTTTAAAGAATATACGGTAGTGGAGTTCCAAGCCCAAATATTTTACCACCGTAAAATTATATATATATATAATAATAATAATAATAATAATAATAATAATAATAATAATAAAAAAAAAAAAAAAAAAAAAAAAAAAAAAAATAATAATTATAATAATAAAGGGCACCCGGCTGTTCTTGACTCATGCTAAACACTGTGTGGGGAAAGTTCAGTACGCGACGCGTGGGACCGCGCCCTTGGGGCTCCACCTGGGGGTTGTTTAATTACAGCCCTTAGTCCATAGCCACTAACCGGTTATGGAGCCTGAGCTCTCTCTGCTGCCGCGGAGCTCAGAGTACCTAGGCAGCAAAATCTCGGCAATGCTGGGGTCTCTCATAATTTAACAGCAGACTATGGGAGGATAAATGCAACGGTCCCTAGCGCAATTGTCGGAGGTTGCGTGAAGGAGTCCCCGGATGGCCGGCGTGATCAGTTTGCCGGCTGCACCTAGTGGCGGGGAGGTCCACGGGATCGGCCACCTTACCATCAGGGTGGTTTTGGTGGAGTTGGGTGCTCCACTCTGTGGGTCGATGGTTATTGGTGCACCAGAAACCTGCAGAGTTGGAGCGGCAGGCTGACGGAACGGTGGCTTACTTGACGCAAGTCAGGAGCAGCCGTGTCAGCGTAGGATGGGTTTTTTGTGGGTGGGGGGTTGGCGCGAGCGCTATGTGGTGTATTCACTGTGTGGGGGGAACTATGTTTCGTGTATGGTGACCGGCCGGCCGGCTCAGGGAGATGTGGTGCCAATATATCGTAGTGGCCCGTGCAGTCAGGAAGTAGTCCCCTAGGTCTGACACTTGTATGACGAACGCTCCTCATGGATATTTTCGGTGAGGCAGCGGTCTGAAGGTGAGGCTCTCCAAACGGGTGGGTGAAGCAAAGCTAATATCCGAACACAACAGTGAACGGCGCTCGCGGACGGGGATTGTGGGTCGGGGGAGAGGGTGCAAAGCTCGGTCGCGGTAGGGCTGATGGTCACTGCGGAGACACTATTCGTACGTCATGCTCGGGGTAATAGACCCGAATCACACCCGGGTCCTACGGGTGTGATTCCGTGGAGGCTGGGCAACACCGTGGCCGAAAGTCTGGCACTCCAAAGGGGCATTGTTGGGGAAAAAACGAGGCACAGCTGGGTCTGTCCTATGACCAGGGCAATCTAGCGGTGTCTCACAAAAAAAAAAAAAAAATAATAATAATAATAATAATTATTATTAATAATAATAATATTATTATATTATAATAATAATATTATATTATTATAATATAATAATAATATAATATATATATTCTATATATATATATATATATATATATTCTATATATATATATATATATATATATATATATATATATATATATATATATATATATATATATTATATATAATATATTGGGAGAGGATTTTGGAGGCCCGAAGAGGTGCGTCAAGGATCCAGAGTGTAGTCGAGTTTGTTCGTTCCGGGAGACCAGCTTCCCGGAAAATGAAGCATCTGTTGGCTTTGATGCGGCAAACCTACAAGACTCTGCGCTTCTCGGTTTTGGTGGTAGCAAAACAGAAGTTTCTGGATCGTATTCGCACCATGAAGGCTGTGAAGGAGAGAAAGCTGAGTCGCCTGCGGTGGTTGGAGGACAACGATGTCTTCCTCAACGACACCAGGCGTTTCCTGGAAAGGGAAAGACCAGCCCCTCCTGAAAATCCTCCTTCGAGGGAAGCTGTTCGTGCTTTTTGGGCGGGCATTTACGAGGTGGAGGCTCCATTCAACGCAGAATCTCAGGCTCTTAAGGAGTTTGGGAGGCTCTGCAGAAGGTTGCAACCTAACCAGGCTCCGTGTCCAGATATCACAGCTGAGAGTGTTGCAAAATCCCTCAAGGGAAAGCGCAACTGGGCAGCACCGGGATTGGATAAAATCCATTTGTTCTGGTGGAAGCATCTCACTGCTGTACATGTGCACCTTGCAAGGCATTTTACTGCCATGGTGCGGGGCACGGAAGAAATACCAGCCTGGTTAGTGGAGGGACGTACAAGCTTGTTCCCCAAGGATGGCGACTTGTCGATTCCTGCTAATTACTGACCAATCACCTGCCTCAACACCCAGTATAAGACCTTCACTGGTGTGTTAGATGAGATGGTGGGCGATTCCATTCAGCCTGTTTGGATGGAGTTGCACGAACAGAAGGGGGCGAGGCGAGGTCACGAGGGGTGTAAGGAAAACCTGCTTTTGGATAGGTGTGTCTGTCAAGATGCCATCCAGCACAAGCGGAACCTCTCGGTGGCTTGGGTGGACTTCAGGAAGGCCTTTGACATGACGTCTCATGGCCTAGTTTTACATCTGCTGGAGATCCTGAGAGTTCATCCGGACCTTGTGAGATGCATCGGGGACCTGATGCCGCTGTGGAGGACCCGGTTCCAGTGTCGAGTTGGAGGCCGGGTAGCCTATACAGACCATGTGGTGTTCAGGAGGGGAGTGTTCCAAGGGGACTCTCTTAGCCCTAGGCTCTATTGCATTTCACAAATGCCTCTTTCTGCGATTCTCAGATTGCAGGACGGTTATGCGGCTGGCCCACCCTCATGTCGGGACCATAAGGTCACCCATACCTTTTTCATGGATGACCTGAAAATTTTTGGTTCGAGCAAAGCCAAGCTCAAGGAGTCACTTGAGGTTGTTAAAGCTTATGCATCAGATACAGGGATGGAGCTAGGAGTCAACAAGTGCGCAGTTTTGCACATTCTGCGGGGAAAGGTGGATGGCGAGAGGGAGGATGTTGAGTTAACAGACGGGAGCATTATTCATCATCTTGATGCCGAAGCGCGGTACAAGTACCTGGGAGTGAGTGAGAGTCACGTTCAGGATACTGTGAAGTGCCAGGCCGCACTTCGTGGCGAGTATGTCCGACGCCTGAAGAAGATTTGGGGCTCCAGGTTGTCGGGTCGCAACAAGATCCATGCGACAAACATGCTTGCTGTCCCTGTCATGCTCTACACGTTTGGCGCCATGAAGTGGAACGTGATGGAGCTTAGAGACCTCGATTTCACCACGAGGAAGATCATGTCCTCCAGTTTTAGCCACCACAAGAGAGCCTCGGTAGAGCGGGTCTATCTCCCTCGTGAGCAGGGGGGTAGGGGCTTGTTGGGAGTGGAGAACATTTACAATCGGATGGTTCTCTCGATGGCTTGTCGAGTAGCAACGAGTGTGGATCCCCATTTGCAGCTTGTGTATCAGCATGAGCTGTACAGACGTGGAGCGTTTTTGTTCAGTGCAGCTGAAAGGGCAGCGCAAATCCTTGGGTTAGAGCTGGACTTGGCACAGCCGGATGCGAGGCCAGGCGAGAATCTCGCAGGGTTGCCTCGTGCTGTGGCTAAGAAGAGGGTGTGGGAGGCGGAGTGTAGGATGCTGATGCAAGGGCACATGGAGAAGAACATGCACAGTGTGTTTTTCAAGAACATCGAGAGCTTGGGCCTGAGCAGGGAGCGGACCTTTGCCTTCCTTCAATCCTCCGGCTTGACATCTGAGGCTGAGAGCAATATCATCAAGATGCAAGATGGTGTGTTTGCGACCCTTGCGTACCAGCAGGTCGTGTTTGGGCGTCACTTGGATGCCAAGTGTCGGGCGTGTTTCCGATTCCCCGAGACCACCATGCATCTGCTCTCTGCCTGTTCATTCTACGCCAGGACTCTGTACATTGAGCGGCATAATTCTGCATTGAGAGTGCTTTATTTCCACCTAAGGCACCATTTTGGTATTGACGAAACGCCTGTCATACCATTCGCTCCGGGGGACGTAGAGGCAGTGGTAGAGAACGACCAGGTGAAGATCTTCTGGAATTACTCGTTCCCTACCACTCGCCAGCTCCATGCTACCAAGCCAGACATTGTTCTGCTTGAGAAGCGCAAGAAGGTCATGACAGTGATTGAATTTTCTGCTCCTGCGGAGCACAACATCACTGACAAGTACACAGAAAAGCGCGACAAGTATCGAGACCTTGTCATGGACTTGCGACAAAGCTACCGGGGACATTCGGTGTCACTTGTTGTCCTGTTGGTTGGCGTGATGGGTGGGGTGCCTGACACACTACTCTCTGGGCTTCGGCAAGTACCAGGTTGCCATGGATCCGCTGAGCGGCTGGCGGATGCCATGCAGAAGGCAGTGTTGCTGGGCTCTCTTCGTCTCCTTCGTGCGCATGGGGAGGTTGGGTGAGGTGCACCCATAAAAATAGAAAAGGCAGCCCTGGAGTTTACTGCACGAGAGTGCGGAGCGCCGGGGTCGAGTTTCTCTAGCTGTTGAAGTTGTTAGATGAGGAATACTCTGTTTTACATGGAGCCTGTACTTTCAACTTTGGCATGCTGAGGGAAAAAAAAAAAAAAAAAAAAAAAAAAATAATAATAATAATAATAATAGAGGCAATAAAGGGCACCCGGCTGTTCTTGACTCATGCTAAACACTGTGTGGGGAAAGTTCCGTACGCGACGCGTGGGACCGCGCCCTTGGGGCTCCACCTAGGGGTTGTTTAATTACAGCCCTTAGTCCATAGCCACTAACCGGTTATGGAGCCTGAGCTCTCTCTGCTGCCGCGGAGCTCAGAGTACCTAGGCAGCAAAATCTCGGCAATGCTGGGGTCTCTCATAATTTAACAGCAGACTATGGGAGGATAAATGCAACGGTCCCTAGCGCAATTGTCGGAGGTTGCGTGAAGGAGTCCCCGGATGGCCGGCGTGATCAGTTTGCCGGCTGCACCTAGTGGCGGGGAGGTCCGCGGGATCGGCCACCTTACCATCAGGGTGGTTTTAGTGGAGGTGGGTGCTCCACTCTGTGGGTGGATGGTTATTGGTGCACCAGAAACCTGCAGAGTGGGAGCAGCAGGCTGACGGAACGGTGGCTTACTTGACGCAAGTCAGGAGCATCCGTGTCAGCGTAGGGTGGGGTTTTTGTGGGTGGGGGGTGGGCGCGAGCGCTATGTGGTGTATTCACTGTGTGGGGGGAACTATGTTTCGTGTATGGTGACCAGCCGGCCGGCTCAGGGAGATGTGGTGCCAATATATCGTAGTGGCCCGTGCAGTCAGGAAGTAGTCCCCTAGGTCTGACACTCGTATGACGAACGCTTCTCATGGATATTTTCGGTGAGGCAGCGGTCTGAAGGTGAGGCTCTCCAAACGGGTGGGTGAAGCAAAGCTAATATCCGAACACAACAGTGAACGGCGCTCGCGGACGGGGATTGTGGGTCGGGGGAGAGGGTGCAAAGCTCGGTCGCGGTGGGGCTGATGGTCACTGCGGTGACACTATTCGTACGTCATGCTCGGGGTAATAGACCCGGGTCCTACGGGTGTGATTCCGTGGAGGCTGGGTCTCACCGTGGCCGAAAGTCTGGCACTCCAAAGGGGCATTGTTGGGCAAAAAACGAGGCACTGCTGGGTCTGTCCTATGACCAGGGCAATCTAGTGGTGTCTCACAAAAAAAAAAAAAAAAAAAAAAAAAAAAAAAAAAATAATAATAATAATAATAATAATAATAATAATAATAATAATAATATATATGATTCCATTGTTAAATAAAACACCTACAATTTTATTTTCAATTAATATAATTTATTTCACTCTCATTTATTCAACATATTACATTTTAATTTACTATTAAAATGCAAGTGAAATTTCATATCAAATATCAAAGCAGTGTATGTTATTTGAACATTGTACTGCAAAATTATTTCACGTAACTTATTGTTATATTGTAAAAAAAGAAACCGATAAGACATAAAAATCAATAGCATTATCAAGGGAGTTGGGGATCGAGACGACCAACAAAAAATCCCTTAAGGTACAGATAATGTCCATCAGCTTTTTTTTTTTTTTTAGCTCCATTTGACATGTTAATCTTAGCAAATTCACAAAAGTTCTGAAATTTTTTGGAAAGGTAGATATTATTGCCTAACAGCCGTAGAAAAAATTTCATAACAATTTAACAAGCCGATTTCTTTTAATTTAAATGTTTTAATTTCAAGCAAAGAGCTTTCCCATGGAGAGACAAACTAAAAACTTAATTAAAAATATCAGCAAATAAATTGTTTTGAAACTTTTTCAATGGCTTTTAAGGTCTAATATCTGCCTCTATAAAAAAAAAAAAAAAAAAAAAATGTGATTTTGCTAAGGTTTACATTTTAATCAAAGGCGAGTACGTCGAACAGCTGATCGAAGTTATCTCTACCTTAAAGCGGAAAAGAAGTGTGAACTACTTCTTTCAAAAATATGAAAAAATATTGTAATTCTTAATCAGGGAACGAGTAACGTATTTCCGCAAAATATAGCGTGTGACAAAAAAATCACTTGGAATGTTAAAAAAATTATTTTGTTAAAGAATTACTCTGTTAAAGAATTTTTAAGGAATAAAATGTCTGAGAATGTCTTAAATATAAATCTATATTATATAATTGTGTTATTATTATACGCATTTTGTTTTCGTTTTTTTTTTTTTTTTTTACTTAAATTTATGATGAGTTTGGTGTTAAACGATTTTTTTATGTATTATGATTTTTTGTGTATGTTATTTTTGTTTATTGAAATATATGTTGACGTGTACCATGTTGTCCTGTACAACCAGTTGTTTGTAATAAAAAATAAAATAATTGCTAGACTTAAAATATAACAACTGAAATAATTCTTTAAAAAATAATATTTGCCTATATTTACAAATATATTTGATTTATAAAAAGCAGTCTTATATTTAAAAAGTATTAAAAATTGAATTGCTTTAAAAATTGAAAATACTTTCAAATGAATATAATTCAAATCAATCAATATTATAGTCTGGCATAGCTCAAGCCGGTAATACATGATAAAAATTTTCTAACTATTACATACAATTTTTCTTTTCAAGAAAACTTGTAATCTATTCGTTTGTATGGAGATGAAATTTTCTTGTAAGGAAAAATTGTATGCAAAATTGTATCGTGTAATACAGGCTTTACTTGATTGGCAATTATTTGATAAATAATTAAAGTAATTTTTTGTAGACAGGAAGATTTCTAATATAATATCCAATTAATAGTCATCTGCTTTACAGATTTATTTTAATAATTTACTATCTTAAATTAATTGCAATGATAGTAAACCGAAATATACTATTAATGTACAACAGAAAATTAAATAGAATTTCCTTCATTTTCAGTATATGATTTTTTTTAAAGTAAGGCTGCTCGCAGACAGCATCGCATCGTATGACCTCGTATGATAAAAATTAAGAACTTTTTCTAAATGAGAAACTTACGATGTCATACCATACGATACCATGCGAAGCTGTGTGCGCGCGCATATCTGATCGCATAGTTTCTTAATTTTTTATCATACGCTGCGAAATTATGCGATTCTGTCTGCGACTAGCCTAAAGTTCTATTGTAATACGTGTGATTTATTATTTACTTTTATTTTGCATGCAATTTTCATTGTCCTTGTTTATTTATAAAAGTAAGAAGCTGATAACAGAAATATACTTTTAATATATAACTAAAAGTTCAAATAGAATTTTTTTCATTTCAGTGTATGAAATTTTTTAAAGTAAAGTTCTGTGTGATTTATTATTTACTTTTAGTTTGCATGCAATTTTCATTGCCCATTTTAAAAGTGACAAATTTATGTACTGTAGTAAATTTAAAATATTTTGTACATTTCCTGCATGTTAAATTTTGCACCTTGATAGTAAGTACAAAGATATGAGTACTGTGCATGTATGATATCAGTACTTCCTTTCATAAATTATGTGTAAACGTGTCAGTAAATGCACGTACTTGTAAATATTTAAAATTCTTATATTTCTCAATATACTTTACCATTTAGCAAGTGCGAGTTTTGCTAATGTTTTTTGGTCAGAAAAAATTATCTATATAATGTTATGAAATGCAAAAAGTACCAGAAATTTTAGCAATTACTTAAAAATTAATAATATAAAACAAAATATATTATTCAAATTCTATAGTTTTTTTTTAGCAAAAATAGTAACAAAAATGAGCAAACTTGACGCAATTTATTCATTTCATTTAAAATATTTATTTAACTTATATGGAATTATAAATATATAATATAAAACATTTATACATTACGATGCTGGTGTTTAATACGTATTTGTTGATAGCGGATAATGTTATTCTTATGAGGCGTCGCCAACGAGTAAGTATTTAACACCGTCATGTAAACGTAGTGACAGTACACGAACTAATTAATAAAATTATTATAATTTTGATGTACTTTTTTTTTAATTTGATAAATAAAAAAAAAACAAATGAAAGTTACATATATCTTCAAAATTACAGAATACCTCTGATTCCTAATTAATCGGATGGTCGTGAGTTCGAAACGAGCCATGCACCGCCAAACTTTTCACAAGTTATAGCGGTTGCTAAAGAACACCCACTCGTGCATCCGGGAGGTGATTGATGGCATCCTCCACCATATTATAGTGACTGAGGTTTCCATGGTTTCCTCAGTTACAACCAGGCGATTGAATGCTGGGATGGATTGCTTAGGCCATAGCCGCCCAGGTTTGGAAAGGACCCACAAAAGTAGGGTCTACGAAGAGCCGGAAGGTTAATTTCAGTCACTTAATTGTCTTAATTGTGGCCAATACCCTGTACTAGGAATCAGTTGAGAAGCTAAAAATATATATAATTATATATAATATATAGAATAATAATTATACAGAATTAATTTTTGTAATAATCGCATTGCTGGAAGCAGAATGCATAAGACAAAAAATATAACAGAATAAGGCTCGTTATAATTAAGTAAAGTCAAATTTACATAAAATTCCTTTTGGAAGTAGCCTGAAGTGTGAGGTAACTTGCCTTTATATTCATATTTCAGCGTTGTAATTTCACACATAGATCAGTAATTGTACAGCAAATCCCTCAGCAAAATTTCAAAACTAAATGGAGTATCGACCTCAATTTTTTTATTGCAGACATGGAGGGTGCAAAGTTTTGTTACCCTGATGTTTTCAGATTTTTTTAGAGTCCGGGAACTATTTTTAAAAAAATTATTGAAAGTTCTTTTTTGTGACGTCATAAGACGCCGCTCCTTAAGAAAAAGATAGGACGTGCTGCCTCGTGACTTCACAAAAAGGACTTTCAATATTTTTTAAAAAAAATACTTCCAGGACTGTAAAAAATCTGAAAAAAATCAGGGTAGCATAACTTTGCACCCTCTATCCATTTCTGAAATAAAATAAAAAAATTGAGGTCAATACTCCAATAGAAAAGGAATAGTCACAAATTTCACACTTCAGGCGACTTTTTTTTTAAATATGTTTATTCAGAGAAGCATATATATATGACACTTTACTTTACAATTTTTGAAATCTTGTGTATATTCTATATCTTTAGTTCTCACAACAATAATAAATGAATCATTTGAGGAGGGTAAATTTCCATCTTTGCTTAAGCATGCCATAATTAAACCAGTCCACAAGAAAGGTTCAAAACAGAACATGGAAAATTATAGACCAATAAGTTTGCTGTCAGTTTTCTCAAAATTATTTGAACAAGCTTTTTTATTAAAATTATTACCATTTCTAGAAAATAATAATCTCCTATCCAAATATCAGCATGGTTTTAGGAAAAATAAATCAACTGAAACTGCAATGTTTCAATTAATTGACAGTATACTTAATAGTTTGGACAAAAATCTTAAAACTGCTGGAGTATTCTTGGATCTTTCCAAGGCATTTGATATGGTGGAACCTAATTTACTATTACAGAAATTACACAAATATGGTGTAAGGGGTAACTGTCTAGAATGGCTTAAATCTTTTCTAACTAATAGGACTCAAACAGTTGAAATTTCACCTAATAAAAATTGTAAATTCAATTCAACCCCCACATCCCTTCTATATGGCTTGCCTCAAGGTACCTGTCTGGCACCAATATTATTCATCTTGTATATTAATGAGCTGCCACTCATAATTGATAGTAATAATTGTCTCATTATTAAGTATGCTGATGATTCCAATTTGAAAGTTACTGGTTGCAACAATGAGGACTTGTTAACTAATATAACAAGTTCAATGGTAAATGTAAAGTCATATTTAAATGGACTAGGTTTAATTTTAAATTTAAACAAAACAGAAATATTGCAGTTTCAAAACATTAAAAATAAAAACCCAATTCTTGATTCTGTCTCTTTAAATAACTTAAACATCATACCAAATAATAGCACTAAATTTCTGGGTGTAATAATAGATAAAAATTTACAGTGGATTGACCATATAGATTTTGTATGCAAAAAAGTGTCATCTGTTATATTTGCAATTAGAGAACTGAGGCATGAGTGTGAAATACAATACCTCAAAACTTTTTATTTTTCAAATTTTTATTCTTTTTTAAAATATGGTATTATCTGTTGGGGCCATTCTCCAGAAATAAACAGACTCTTTATTTTACAAAAGAAGGTAATCCGTCTCATGTTTTTTATGAAAAAGAGAGGTTCTTGTGTAAAAATATTTAAAGAGCAAGGTATTTTAAGACTACCTTGTATATTCATTATGGAAAGTGTAATGTTTGTAAAGAGAAATATGGCAGATTTTAAACAACATGAAGTGCATCATAATCATGACACCAGAAACCTAAAAAATGTAATAACTCCAATTTATTGTAAAATGAATATGTATAAGAAGGGACCCTTTTTGAGTTGCTTGTCTTTGTATAATAAGCTGCCTAATGATGTGAAGTGCATCGAAAATTTAAATGTTTTTAAAGTGAGTGTTAAAAAGTGGTTAGTAAATAAGTGTTTCTATAGTGTACAAAACTACATGGACAATGAATGACTTCAAGTAATGTTAAATGACTCTATTTCTTAGCTTTAGATTGACTTGTCCTATAAACCTCAACATATATCATGTATATGAAAATGTGATTGTAGGAACTAATGGAATTAATAAAAGAATTTTGAATTTTGAATTACTATATTAACATGCACCCCAAGAGTTTGGAAAACTCGTAAACTGGGAATGTCAGATTTTAGGTCATTTAAAAGCCAGAGATGCCAAAATTTTGTTATACAAGATTAGTTATTACAATATGAGCAACTTGTGACAATAGACACAGTCAGATCGTTATAAAATTACAATAGAACACGTTTAACATTTAGTCACATGTATTAAGATAATTTATGGTTATTAAGTATTAAACTTATCAAACGCAATTTGAAAGAGAACGAAAAATTAATTTAAAAACATTTCTTCCTAGTGGGTTATGATTAATTTGCGTATTCGTAGATTCTATGAAGATTCTTGCACAATTATCTATTAATCCAAAAATAATATTTTCGAGCTTTGACTCGATTTTTGAGCGTGGCTCGATTTTCGAGCCTGGTTCTATTTGCGAGTTTCGGCTCGAAATATCGGTTTTCGAGCCACCTCGAGATTTCTTTTTTCAAAATCGAGCTGAAAATTTTTCGATATTTTTACAGCCCTAATCAATTGAAACCAATACTTCCGGAGGGAATATATATTAATTTCACTGTATATACACAGGGTTATGTGAATATATCGTGAATATAATTGTCACCATTATAATTTGAAACAATAGCACTTGTTGCATTCAAAATTGTGGTACATCCCCAATATTTACACCTCTGTAGCTTTCCTATGCTTATAGGAAAGAAAACGTCAAACAGGTCAGACTGAATTATCATATATTATCAATAAAGGATACTGTAACTGATGATCGTCCAATAAGAGATCAAGAGGGAGCTATATTACATATTCCACCCAAGGCTTGCCTTGAACGGAGTATCGACCTCAGTTTTTTTTATTGCAGAAATAGTTAGAGGTTGAAAAGTTATGCCACCCTAATTTTTTCAGATTTTTTGGAGCCCGGGAGATATTTTTAAAAAAATATTGTATTAAGTCATTTTGTGGCGTCACGCGGTGGCAAGTCCTATCTTTTTCTTAAGGAGCGGCATCTCGTGACGTCACATAAAGGGCTTTAAATAATTTTTTAAAAATACTTCCAGGGCTCTAAAAAATCTGAAATAAAATCAGGGTAGCATGACTTTGCACCTTCTATTCATTTCTGTAATAAAAAAATTGAGTTTGAGACTTCACTGTATAAAAAAGGGGTTTGATAAGATCAGTCACTGCATGTAACAAGCACCCATGCAATATCAAGACTTAAACAGAGCAGTAGTTCTCAAAATGTGGTAAACAGTATTATATTGACAGGAACTGTAAGTTTAACTCATATTTTTTGACGCAGGTTTATTTTCCTGTAGATTATGTATTGTATAGATTTACTCGTGTAAGGATGGTAGACACTTCTGTGATACAGTGCATGATTGGTGCTTTGTTGATATCCCCACCCAGTGTTTATATATCATATTATTATTATTATTATTATTATTATAAAACAAAGATATAACGTATGCAAAATATAAAACGTGACAATATTAATATATCTTAGGGTTGTTTGCTGGTTTTTTTAAGTAAGATTAAAAAAAAAAGGTGCAATATAGTTTCTTTTCGCGAAAGGGTTCGTTTATTTACTTTTAAATCTGTGGTCCAGAATTAAAAATTGTTGTCTTCAACCCGAGTTGAAATAAATTTCATTCTTTCTTCGTTATTAATCTCTCCTCTCTTCTAACTTCCTCTTATTTTGCACCATTTTAGAGGAAAAAAAACAATATTACGTCTTTTTTCCTCTTCTTGAAAATAAGATGTTTGAAATATTGGCTTCATTTCATCCTCACTTTGAGCGAAGAGGAAATAAGATGTGTTTTAAAGGTAAAAAGATTAGGTTTAGACGTGTAAAGTATCAATTGAAGATGACATTTTTCAACTAGGGAATCAACTTAAAAGGACTTATATTGGAGAAAACATAGATAAAATATTAATTTTTTTTTTATTTCTTCCCCCTATATAAAGTATACATACATCGTGCACTGGTGAATTTCTACAACTTTTTACAAACACTCTGTATTTATTTTAATGATGTAAAAGATGCAGAAGTTATTAATTTTTATAATTAAACTAGTTTGTGCATTCTGACTTCTCTCAGCCTGAAGGTAATCTACCTACAGGGGCAGCAAAATGTACCTATATGTTTATAATAAGAGCTTACAGCTCGAGGGGGGGTAAGGGGTAGGGATAAGGTAGGGAAAGGATGGTGGCTACGTCCCACAGCATTTAGTCCCTCGTCCACAATAATGAGCCATCTGCTTCTACGATCTCGTTGCAATAATGAGCTGTCTGCTTTTTCAGATGAACGCAATTATGAGCTGTAAATTGTTATAAAAATAAGGCTCATAATTGCGCTCACCTGGAAGAGCAGACAGCTCATTATTACGGACGAGGGACAATTTGCTGAGGTGAGACTGAAGGAACTTTAAAAAAACCTATTCTTTTTTATATTTTATTACAATGTTAGCTTATAGGACGATCGCAGACAGAATCGCATGATTTCGCAGCGTATGCTAAAAAAAATAAGAACCTATGCGATCAGCTGTGCGCGGGCAAACAGCTTTGTATCGTATGCTGTCGTATGATAAAAAATTTAGAACCGGTTCTAAATGAGAAACGTACGATCGTAGAAATAGCGAAATCATGCGATCCTGTATGCGACCGGCCTTATTATACTACAGCATATTCTGCTATCGATGTAAGCATTCAAACTTAACAACATGCAGTATTAACAACAGTTAGAAGGATTGATAGGAATGGAGGCGGCTGTGTCCTTGTGTTAGGAATTGCCCTGGCATTTGCCTGGGAGTGACGATGGGAAACCACAGAAAACCATCATCGAGGCAGACGGTACCAAAGAGGGAACCACCTCAGTCGGGATGGTTAACTCTATATCTAATATCATTGGTATTAATTTTATTATTTATTATCAGTTATGTTTGAAGCTGAGGAAATCACACGCAAATGCATCAATGCATATATCCTTTTATCAAAATAATAAATAATACTAAATAATTATTTGTAATATTTTTCTTAATAAATAATGATTATGTCTTCTTACATCAAAATTTGAAATCTCACGTCATAATGTATTAGTTTTCAGTATTTTTTGTTTTATCTATTTTATGCCTTCAAATCCATCAAAATTTTATTTTGTTAATATGGTTGTAAGCTAATAAAAATATACTGTATTTTAATCAGTAGAAATTATTGCAGTAGTACAAAATTTCATTGCATATATAGTGCTGCCACGTAGTGGAATTCTCTGTAACTTTTTGACACAATGAAGTTTTAACATTTTTTTAAAATTATATTTCCCTTTTGAAAGGTTATTTTAATAAATAAAGTATTATTTTAATGAAAACTTTTCTCTGTAGGTAGATTTGTAATATAAAAACTTGGCATTAAGATATCCGATACATGTATATATTATCATAATAGTAATTTCTTATTTTACCACTATTATTAATGGACTTCTAACATTAATATATAATGGTCAGCAAATAACTCTAACTATATATTATTAGCTCTGTCATAAAACTCAGTAGTTTGATATTTTTTAATGATTAATGATACAAACATGTAGTTATTCTAAGGTTATTTATTATTTGTTACATAACGTTGAGATAACGTCAATCAGCTGTTTTTTAATCTCCATTAGATTAACATTTAAGCATAAGAAAATTCACAAAAATTCTGTATTTTTTTTAAGAGTCAGATATTATAGTGCCTTAAAGTCATAGAAAAAGTTTCAAAACAATTTAACGAGCTATTTAAAATTTGCTGGTATGTACACTCGTCACCTTGAAAAATTTCCCACTTGCAGCCTTGTTATTCAAATCACCATACCTTGTGTTATTCTTACGGTGATTAAAAAGGCCACAAAGAGAATTTTTTCCGAAGCGATAAGTGTACAGCATGTAAATAAAATATTGCATCGTTTACCCTCCGATAATCAACGTATAAAAGACTAAAAAAGGTTTATGACTTTAGATGCATTACTTTGATTGCATCTGACGTCATAAATCCCACTATTGCTCTGCGAGCATTTTGAATTTTTTATGCTGATAATCTTTGAAAGATGGTGGGTGTTGCTAACTTTTTAATTTTTGTTTACTTTAAGCATAAATATCGTGACTTAAAGAGATACAGGCCCCAAATTAAAAATTAGAGAATCACCAAGTGATGTTAGAGTATATTATATTCAACATTCCCATGATTTTTCTCCCCTCGCAGGGCAGGTGTGCAAAGTTGCAGATCAAAGTAAGATATTTAATACCTGGCCTATATCGCAAAGTCTCTGAGTACGTCACAACTCAATGCTATTCGGAGCTGGCTGTGAGTTGTGACGTCAGCAAGGACTTTCTTTGCAGTGTAACTTCGCACGGTTGATTATAAACTAGAAAAAACACTTGGTGCATAATTTGTAATTTGAGGCTAGAAACTAGAAACCCTTTACGGAAAAAATAGATTAATTTCTAGATATTTTTGCAGGTTTTTACTGGTAGAGAGATATCCCTACAGTTATTTCATGAACTCTCTTATAATAATGTAGAAAATCTGTAAGTTGCTGACCGTGCTTTAGGATAAATAACACAGGAATTTAAATTATTTCTTCAATAAAAAAAATTTATGCATATTTTCAATTTTTATTCAATAATATAATTAAACTAGAATTTTTATTTGAAAATTAATAATAAATTTCACTTAGAATGAAGAATCGACCTTATTTTTTTTTATGGCAGAAATGGATAGAGGGTAAAAAAGTAACTTTACCCTGATTTTTTTTTCAGATTTTTGACAGCTTGGGAAGTATTTTTAAAGAAATATTGAAAGTCCTTTTTGTGACGTCATGAGGCGGCAAGTCCTATCTTTTTCTTAAGGAGCGGCGTCTCGTGACGTTACAAAAAAAATCAATTTTTTTTGGTAAAAAAAATAGTTCCTGGGCTCTAAAAACTCTGAAAAAAATCAGGGTAGCATAACTTTGCAACCTCTATTCATTTCTGCAACAAAAAATGATGTTGATACTCCATTGTTTTAATGTATAGGACAGTTTAACATTTAAAATTAGATAATTTTATAATATAATAATTATTTTTTATTATAATATTAGAATTTAAAAAATTGTAATATTTTGAAAATGAAAGAGTAGTATCGGAACAATATCCTAATTCCATTGGTAAGCAAAATGAATTCTTGGGATATTTTAAAATGCGCGCTTCTATTAAAAATATCCCGACTCTATTTTGCTTACCAATGTAATTAGGATATTTTGTCTACAGGTTACCAATGGAGTTACAGTTTTTTTTTGTCCAGCTTATTATACTAATGAAGATAAGTTATTTTTACGCTAAAACGTCGATTGCCTCGGAATGCAAATCACATAACTACAAAAAAAATCGACGGAACATTGACTCTAATCTTATGATCTTTTGAGATAAAGTTTAGAGTCACACCAAATTTTTGTTTGCAGTTACATTATTTGCATTCTGAGGCAAAAATTTGTAGAAGTCAATAAAAATATTACTAAAATATTCATGGTATTATAAATATATTTAAATTATATATTAGCATGTTGATGAATTTAATTTTGTTCCTAATTTATTTAACTGTATGCATTTTTCCACAAGCCATTGGAGTTTCCCGGCCATCCTCGGATATCTTGATCAAGGTCACCAGGACACCATCAAGGACATCCAGAGGGGTCATCAGAGACACGAAGTTATCCCGGGCCAGCGTGATTGGAGTGGAGAACAACGGCTTTGATTTCTGGGGGGAAAAAATGTAACATAAAGTTACGATTTACAATCCATTGATAAGTGATGCAAGAGCAGTGATGCAACGCTTTGCGAAGCTTCGCGCGAAATTTCGCTAGTTTCGCGAATATTCGCGAAGTTTCGCAATCCAAGTTTCGCGAAAGTTTCGCGCGAAACTTCGCGAAATTGATATATTTGAATTTCCCGCTCTACTTTTTCGAATCGTATTTAATGAATACGCCGTTTTCTTCCTAATTTTACTCCAATGACAGGTTTAATTGCATCAATGAATTAAAAAAGAGTTCAAAATTTAATTTATTAGATAGAAAAAATTTTATTTCTTTTTTTTTAATTTTAAAAAATCTTTTAATTAATTTTAAAATCATTTAAAACATTCGAGGATAGACAGGTCATGAAAGGGGCCATTTTATCTTGTTTTCTTAATTTTTTGATAAAAATATGAAAAATCGCATTGCGACAGTCATTTTTTAAATTTCGTGAAATTTTCGCGAAGTTTCGCGAATATTCGCGCGAAAGTTTCGCGAAAGTTCGCACCATGTTTCGCGCGAAGTTTTGCATCTCTGTGCAAGAGTACGCAACTTTGCGCGAAATTTAAATGGAGTATCGACCTCAATTTTTTTTTATTGCCGAACTGGATAGATTGTGCAAATTTATGCTTTCCTGATTTTTTTCAGATTTTTTAGAGCCCGGAAAGTATTTTTAAAAAAAATTATTGAAAGTCCTTTTTGTGACGTCACGAAGCGGCAAGTCATATATTTTTGTTAAGAAGCGGCGTTTCGTGACGTCACAAGAATAACTTTCAATAATTTTTTGAAAATAGTTCCCGGACTCTAAAAAATGCCATTGATTAGTGTATTTTTTCGAGATATTCGAGGGTGCTTGTCAGGTAAGGCCTCATGTTGAGCGAAATGTTCACTCTGATTTTGGATTTTTTTTTTCTGGAGAACATATTATATATAAAAGATGTATAATTTTTTGGATTTAGGTTATTTGATATGGTGGACCACTTGAATTATTTTTAGAAAATATTAAAACTCGCCTACTTTTCCTGATACATACTTTAATTTCATTTCATTTCATTTCATTTCGTTTCGTTTCGTTTCGTTTCGTTTCGTTTCGTTTCGTTTCGTTTCGTTTCGTTTCTTTCGTTTCGTTTCGTTTCGTTTCGTTTCGTTTCGTTTCGTTTCGTTTCGTTTCGTTTCGTTTCGTTTCGTTTCGTTTCGTTTCGTTTCGTTTCGTTTCGTTTCGTTTCGTTTCGTTTCGTTTCGTTTCGTTTCGTTTCGTTTCGTTTCGTTTCGTTTCGTTTCGTTTCGTTTCGTTTCGTTTCGTTTCGTTTCGTTTCATTTCATTTCATTTCATTTCATTTCATTTCATTTCATTTCATTTCATTTATTCTTACCCCTGTATTACTCGCAGTAGATTGCTCGCACAGGCAGATGAAGCACAAAGCAAGGGTGCTGAAATGAATAATAAATAATATAAAAGCAGATTCATATGGCGATTTTTATCCTTCGATGCGAAGCCGCGAATAATGTGCACAGAAGCTGTAACATCCATTAATTGGCGTGCATTTTTGGCGATTCAAAGGAAAATAGCATCGTAATTAACGCGATTCACAGCAAATTTTCATCCGCATAAGATTTCGCAGCTTTTACGTCAAAATCACGTCACATCGCCATCTAAATCCGTCTTTTAATTAAGTACGATTTCAAAGTAGAAGACTTGGGGGGGTGTCACAATACTATTTCTCGTCTACTTAGGGTCCCTAAATGAGCTTTCCCCTCCCCTCCAAGATGGCCGCTATATAAGAAGGGCGCATATGATGCGCCCTAAATTTGCCGCCATTGTAGGGAAGGGTAGTAGACGTATAGTAGACGAGAATAGGACTATTGGGACACCGCCATAAAATCCTATGCGGCGAGAAAATTCACTCTGGTTATCAAATTAATTACGATGCTCTTTTTTTAATCGTCAAATATAGCCGCCAATGGATGTTACAGCAAATACGCATTATTCGCTTCACGTCACATGAGAAAAATCGCCAAGTGAAATTAACTGCCTTAAGGTAGAGATAACGTTGATTAGCTGTTCAACGTAGTTCCATTTGAATAACATGTAAAAATGAACAAAAATTCTGAAATTTCTTTAAGAGGCAAATATAAGAATATAAGTGAAGAAAAGCCATAGAAAAAGTTTCAAAATAATGTAACTAGCCTATTTTTTTAATTTTTTTTTTAATTATTTTCAGCATAGGGTTTTCCCACCCATGGAGAGACAAAACTAAAAGTTGATTATAAAAGCTTGTTACTTTGTCTAAGGCTTTTAGGCACTAATATCTACCTCTCAAAATGTTTTTTGAATTTTGGATTTTTTTTAAAGTTAACATGTTAATCAAAGGAACTACGTCAATTAGCTGATCCGTGTTATCTCTACCTTAAGGGTAAGATAACACAAAACTTCGATTGTTGTAGTCCTATTTGATTAACATGTAAAGTATGTAAACCTTAGCAACCTCATAATAATTCTGTTTTTTTTTTGTTTTTTTTGAGAGAGATCTTAATTAGCACCAAAAAAATGTAGAAATGTAGAAAAATTTCGAATCAATCGGACCATCCAAATTTTATAAATTAATTTTTTAAATTTTCAGTATAGGGCTTTCCCATGGAGACCTAAACTAAGAAATTAATTTGAAAATTTGGATCGTCTGATTGTTTTAAAAAAATTTCCACATTCTTTTGGTGCTAAAAACTGTCTTTCAAAAAAAAATTCATAATTATTATATGGTTGATAAGGTTTACATGTTAATCAAATGGGACTACAACAATCGATGTTTCGTGTTATCTTACCTTTGATGGGTCAAAAGAAGTAAAAACGTACAATAAAGCAGAGGTTTTTATGATGATGTATCTTGAAATGTCTCTCAGATCAGTCGATAGATTGCACATGATTCTCTCTCCTCGCCAGCATTTAAAGGTAGCCCACTCTCTGCATCAATTTGTAAACGCAGCAAAAAATTCCAGAGCCAAGTAGATAGTGAGTCAGCAACTTATACTGTAAAATGTAGACTATAATTATTTTATATAAAAAATAAAGTAATGAATAAAAAGTAAACATTAAAATGAAAGGTAATATTTACAAAGCAAGCTAAATATATTATATAAATTGCATTTAAAAATTATAACTTAACAACAGTATTTATTTATTTATTTATTTATTTATTTATTTATTTATTTATTTATTTATTTATTTATTTATTTATTTATTTATTTATTTATTTATTTATTTATTTATTTATTTATTTATTTATTTATTTATTTATTTATTTATTTATTTATTTATTTATTTATTTATTTATTTATTTATTTATTTATTTATTTATTTATTTATTTATTTATTTATTTATTTATTAATTTATTTATTTATTTATTTATTCATTTATTCATTTATTCATTTCTTCATTTATTATTTATTTATTTATTTATTTATTTATTTATTTATTTATTTATTTATTTATTTATTTATTTATTTATTTATTTATTTATTTATTTATTTATTTATTTATTTCACCCAATACAAATAGATACACACATTGTTATCTATAGTACACAATAAAATGTTTTACATATTATTATATAAGATATTCAAATTATTCAAGTGGAATTGCCTTAATTTGAATTTCTCACTAATTTTTAATCAAACTCTAATTTTATTAGGTGCTTCTACATTCTAATTACTCACTAAGATTCAAACCCCAAATCATTTTGGAAACACCAACTTAAGCGTTTCATGTGCTCTTCAGGAAAGGGGCTATCATGACCTTACAAAAAAAATCATCATATTATTTGTCTGTGACTGAGGGAAACGTGGAAACCTCAGCCAGGATGGACGCTACAGCTTTGTCAATAAACAGTTAGTGCAATGGTCCAAAGCCACTGGAATCAAGTAGTGGAAAAGCGCAACGATTTACCTCTGGGTGGAAGTGTGATTATATTGTCTAAAATGGTCACCTATCTAACTACTAACCATGCTCGGTGGTGCTTGACTTTGGTGATCTGACAAAACTTGGTCAAACGTATTGTACCACTTCTCCCATATTAGATATTCAAATGAAAAAATATCCATGTGTAGTAGGAAGCCCGAAACATGGTACGGGTAATTCTTGAAATCAAAGAAATTATTAAAACTTGGAAAAAAGTGAAAATGAAGAAAAAAAAAATACCATGTTTCAAGTAGTTCTGCAACAAAAAAAAAATGTCATAAAATTTGGCCATTTCTATTTCATAAATATTTATAAATATTTGGGGTGAGCTATTGAATTTATGTATGACTACAACATATTTCTTAACTTTCTTTATTATTTTCACCTATCTTTTTTATTTTATAATATTTTATATTGTATAAAATATTATTTTTATTTTATATTACTTACAGAGCGGAAAAAATCATTTCGACTTTTTGTGCATATGAGGATATGAATATAAGCCTATAAAAAAATGACTATTTAGACTATTTTTTGTTTTTGCGACTATTTTGGCAAAATTTGACTTTTTTTGTGACTTTTTGACACTTCTTACAATTAGAGCATTTCAGCTATTTTCTTCAAATCGTCAATAGAAACTAGTAAATAAATAATATATTGTGAAAAAAATAAAACTCTCAAAAAGAATTTTAAACACAGATTTTTTTTTTGATAATGCATAGTATGCCATCTATGTATGTATGTGCGTCTTTTAAGGTATAACCTGAGAATTTGTCTGTCAAGGTCAAGAGGCGTGGCTATAGTGGCAACACTGTTTGCATTGGAATGCGCATAAATTTTTAGGAATGGGTGGTGACAACAGTCCTTGAGAACGTTGCCACATTTCTCATCACATATAGGAAACGATCATCGCCACGGTTCAAAATATATGAAAACAATTCAGAAAAATAGTCTAAAAAATTAGGTTTTAGTAAAAAAAAAAGTAAAAGAATCTGTTGTATAGTTTTTTTGCAATGCTAATTAACAAATTTAACATTGGAAGGATACAAAATTCTCATTTAAATAAATTAATTATAATTAAACCAACGGTTAAAAAATTCCGAAAAAATTCAGAGCTAATTTGACGATTGTTGTGAGTCCACCAAATTAATTCTAAGAAAATCTGTGGTAGCAAATTTTTCGTCCAAATTTCTCAGGTTAAGGTCTGTCGCTATGAAAAAATGCAACTGAAATTAAATGAGATGTCGCTACCTGCCTATAGTAAAAAAGATACGGGATTCGGTGATTTTTATTCGGCATTAGCAATGAAAATAAAGAAAATTAAGCGTTTTTGTTGAACTTAGGGCTTAAACGTGTTGTTTGCCTATGTCTTCTACCGATTCATTATTTAAAATATTCATTATATATGGAGTTATAGCAATTAAAAGTATGCAACATTTTACTGGAGAGCGAAAGCTGAAGGCAAGGAAAGAAACAAGGAGGGCAGGCGTGCCGTTGCGAGTGCGTCCCTTTACGTGCCATGCGTGCCGTGACGAGTGCATTGTGAGGTCGACTCCAAAGTATTGTACTGTAAATTGAATAGAAAATAGAAATATGGTAATAGAGTGTTTTGTACACAGCATTCTCTGTTATTATTATGAATTATTTTTTAAATGAATTTAATTTGTAGTAATTAATAGGTATCGAAAAATGTTTTGTTGCTTTTATGTATAAATATATATAAATAAACTAACATAATTAATTAAAAAAAATACATGCATTATCGGCTTTATATAGGATGAATCTAAATACTATAATCACCAATCGGACATATAAAATCTAATATTTTTTATATCCTTTCAAGCTATATTTTTCAGTTTTATCATGTCAATTATCTACTGGAAGGAGTAAAAAAATTAAATTTATGGAATATGAATAAAATGCTAATGTATGCTCAAGATAATAAAGAACTGTGGATTAATTTTTTAGATGTATTTTTAATTATGTCAAATTATAAATTAAATTAAGAATGTGACGTATAGGAAAAAAGAAACTATTTTTTATTGTTACAGTAACTTTTTCACATTGAAATTCAATGTATTTTGCTCCTGTCCGTGGACCACATCATGAGTGCGAAAGCTGCTATCATGAGGTAGAATATGCAATTGCCCCGCTCTGCTACTGCTTGCATTCGCGAGCTGCAGTTTTTTTTTTCTTCACTTCCTTCCTGGGTCCGGAGAGGACGGGGGAGGATGGGGAGAAGGGAAAAAAAGAGCAGGGTTGTGCGCGTAAATTGATCAAAATTTTTTTAATAAAAGTTAATTTTCAAGGCACATTTTTTTTATTAAAATTATTATGATTTATATTTTTTAAATATTTATATTTTAAATTTTTTTGTGTGGTTTTATTGATAAAACTCCCTCCAAACTTAATATTTTAAAAAGTAATTAAAATATTCTCGACCTGTATTATATAACGATGAATTTGAAATCTGAATCTGATTATTATAATAATCCTTCCTTTTTTTTTTGTATCCCCTCAAGCAATACTTTTCAAGTGTTTCATGACGATCATCTACTTGGAGAGACTTAAATTAAATTTATTGAATAATAATGAAAAAGTGAAATCAACATACTTTATTATGATTCATAATATTCTTAATAAAATATAGATTAATTTTTTATAAGTTTTCATTGTTATGTCATTAATTAATTAATTAATTAAAATAAAAAGTGTGATGTTTAAAAAAAGAAATGTTTACATTTTATCATTATATACATTTAAATCCAATACATTTCAATATACAATGAACTTAATTATTTATTAATTTTTCTTTTCTTCTTTTCGTGTAATACAAGGGGTGGAGGCTGCGAGTTGGAGCGCGTGTGAAACTGCCCTGCGCTGCTACTGCTTGCACTCGCGGGCTGCAGTTTTCTTATTTTCTTCCGCGGTGCACGGGGGGCGGAGGCTGGTAGTTGTAGATCATGCGACTGCTCTGCACTTCTGCATTCACTCGTGGGGCGAAGTTGTCTTGCTATGGTGACAGCATTCTGTGGAGTTCGTGGAGGTGTGTGTGGAGTGGGGCGCGTAGGGCTGGCGCTGCTACAGTGTTTTCTCTTCCTGGTGCATGGAAGCTGTTTCTTTTTCTTCGGCAGATTTTTTTTTGCTCGAGCTTCGATAGCTGCATCTGTCGAAGGGGAATTTCTTGCTGGCAATTTGCGTTTAATTCGGGGATCACACATTTCTGGCAACAGACAGTTTGTGTAAAAGTCTATCAATTTAGGCAGCATTTGATTGAGCCAGAATTCCCTGTCGATCTCGATTTCTTCCACAAACATATCAACGTCTGTAGCTGCGACAAAGTAGCATTTTTGTCGTTCTGTGATGTTAAGCTGGGCTTGTACTTGGTAATAATATTTGTGATTTCTTTTTAATCTAATTACACCATTGACTTCTTCCAGACACAGTTCTTTTGGTTTTATTTTTTTCTCTTTGCAGGACTGAACGTCAGCTAAGGCCTCTCTAATTGTTTGTTTTCTATACGCATAAAGAGTTTTAATTTCGACAACTGCATACAACCCTACTAAACCATCAGGTGTTGCAGTCAAATATAAATAAACACTATGTAAAAACATTCCACATTCATCGACGGTGAAATTTGGATTGTTTATTCTGTATAATTCTTGAAATCTAATTTTGACTTTTTTCTCGTACATACGTCCATAATCCATGGCCTTAGAATTTATTTCTGTTGGGTGTAGAATTTTGACAACTAATTTATGACTCGGTGTCCATTCTCTACGTGTACACACGCATGGTGCAACTGAGCCAGTCAAAGAAATTAAACGTTCTTCTCTCCATTTGTCACAAGTGTGCTGACCGATTGTTGCAATTTGAAGGGCGTGGCGTTTTTCTGCTGTACCTCTTTCCCGCTGCAGTTTTTCGTATTTTTCCTGCATTCTTTGCTCTAGCACTACCTGTGATACGTCACTTTTGCTCGCAGTTTCTTGGTCGACTTCTTTTACTTTACCATACTGACTATCTGGTTTTGAGACTGCCGTCCTTTTTTTCTTGTATTGTTTACCTAACTGCTGGAATAAACTTTTTCTAACGTTACTGCGTACATTCCGTCGCATGATTGATCTCTTGAAAATGAATCCAGGACTTGATTTGTTCATCACTTTCCAAGCTTTATAGTGCCACGAAGGTCCTATAGAAAACGAGAGTGAAGCTCCAGTGACACGACTGGTGTAAGATGAGCTCTTGCTGAAATCAATTCGTTTGCCTCCGATAAATTTAGTAACTCGTGACATAAAGCTCTCAGCAATATTTGTCGTCTCATTTTGGATCAATTTATCTGCTTTTTTAACCAAGTTTTGTGCTAACGACTCGATTTCTGCAAATATTTCGCATTTGTTGAGTTCTGGTACCTTGTTCTTCTCGTCTTTGTCCTTTCGTTTGCAATAATAATCTCTGCAGTTTGTATGGTCACCGAATACATGGTAGGGACCATTTTGAAGATCTGCTGCTAGTTGCAGGCCCGTTTCACCGTTTTCTGAACAATGAACAACTGCCCCCCTTGCTGCTGCAGTAAGACGTGGGATGTGAGCTATGACGTCATCTCGAATATCTTTCTTGAAAGATTTGTTGCCACAGAGTTTGTGCAAGTTGCTGGTGTATCTGCGGACTGCATGGTTTGGGCATTCGAGTTTAACTACGTATCGCCCATAGGATACTTCTTTTTTTATCCTAGAATAAACATTAGAATCACCGTCGCCTACAAACTCTAGGTATCTCAGGCCATGCATCTCTTCACTTTTTTGAAAACCTTCCACGAGCATGCTGGATTCCATACCATTTGGTGCACCTGTAAAATTCTTCTGGCAGTTATGTTTTGCTGGAGCTTTCGATCTTCGAGAAGCTCGTTCGCAGTGGGCACAGCTCTTGTTTCTATTTGCAACGAAAAGCGGAAGGCCTGTCTCTGCTCCAACGATAACTGCCTGCAAAAGAAAAAACAAAATATTAATTTATGATGTCATCAATATTCAGCGTGAATTCAATACAATGTATTAATTTTTTAAAAAAACGCGCGGCAGCGAGAGAGCCAGGGGCGAAGACAAGGGGGAGAGTAACGCGCCACCCCCTCTTGAGAACTGAACATTAATACAATATAAGGCGGAAAAATAGGAAAAAAATTGGAACTTGTCAGTTGCAATTTACATGACATTTTATATATTTTTATTTTAAAGACTTTAAAAAATTATCCCCAAAATTATATTTTTAAAAATTTATATTTTTATTATTTAAATATGTCCAGTATTATGATTATAAGTAAGTGTATTATAATTCTATATCATCATAAATAAGTATATGAAATATATAAATTATTACCAAAACAGTAAAGTTTTTTTAATGAAGACTACAAGTTTATCCACAACAACTTCAACTTTTGTGAACATTCCCTGCATGATGTTCATCACAAAATTAAATTGATGCGGTTCCTGGTGTTTATTTTTCTTTGATTCTCGTGGCCCTCTGCGATTTTTTAATCCCCCTCCTCTCTCCCTCCTACTTGGTGAAAACCGGGCTACACCACTGGAGAGAGCGACTAATTGTTAGAGGCGCTATGAGAAAACAATTGCGGGACAGCAGACATCGTGTCTCGCGAGAGGAGAAGAAAGAAATAACGCCGATATATAAGAAAAAGGGGTGTAACGAATGTGCAAGAAAATTGCACAAAATTGGTATTTCTTGTTATAGTACATATGCTAAATACCGAATAAAAAGAATAACAATTGAAACAACAATTTTTTGCAAAAAATTTTAATTTCTCAGAAAAATATTACAATTAATATAATTGTAATAATTACTTAATTAATTTCTTATTTAACTAATTAAATAATTAATCAATTATTTAATTAATTAATAATAACTAGTATACTTCAAATTATTTATTAATTCCCATAAAAATAAACAAAAATAAAACACTATTATATTAATAAGCACTTTTTATTTTTGTGCAAAACTACTTGATTCCCTTTTTTTTTTTGTTTGTTTTTTTGTTTTTTTCCCCCGCATCCCCAGCCCTCTTGCTTTTCCCGATTAGCTATACTCTTATTCTGCCGTGTTCACTGTATCGATGCAACTCTTCCACTCAAACAATCAAAACGTTTATCCTGTCGATATATAATTACAACAATTCCCTTTCGTTGTTTGTCCTACAATGAAAAAAGAGAAGAATTTACGTTTGAATTTTTTGTTATAAAAGAATTCAGTAAGAAATTTAATATTTTTTATTTATTTTAATAATTATTGTTATCATTACTTTTATTATGACACTTATATGTATTATATATATATATATATATATATATATATTTGCCCATGCTTATGATGAGCTTCTGGCTCGAATAAGGGAGGGAAGGGTTGGTGGCCACGGCCTTTTACGCTTCGCAGCATTTCTTGTGGTGAGACTGAGGGGACCGTCGAAAACGACAGACGGACATTTTGACTTTGTTATCAATGAACCAGAGCGATGTGTAAAGCGTAGAGAAGAACTATAATTGGTGTAAACTGTGTGAAGCATGATGAATTCATCCACGCAGAGAGGCAAGACATTGGCAACAAAACAACATGCACATTTGAAAGAGCAAGATTGAAACAAAATGAAATGAAAAGGAACTGGGCGAACGATTTTACGTAAGCATGGCGCAGTTTGCAAAACACGAAAGATGTATTTTTTTCTGATTCGTAAGAATAGAACTAATAACACAGATTAAATATATTATTATATGGTTTTATGTATTTTTTAAATTGGAAACGAAATCAATTGTAACTCAATTTTTTATCATACTAAATAAAGTCTAAAGAAATTCAGTATTTGCTATATTAATTTAATCTTATAATTATAGCATAACCATTATCTCTATTCTTTAGTGCAAAAATATTGCACAATAGTTCGGTCTTCTCATGTATCATTTGCAGTCTCTCTCTCTCTCTCTCTCTCTCTCTCTCTCTCTCTCTCTCTCTATCGCGCGCGTGATCTCTTACTCCACTCATTTTTCACTCAATCTTTCACCCCTGCACTTTTTCAACTACTTTCCCACACCTGAACCCATAATCAGGTACAAAATATTTAATATGAATCAGTCCCCGATGCAGTTTTACATATAATTGTAATAATTATATATAATATATTTATAATAAATATATATAATATAGTTATATAATTATAATATAATATATTAATAATTATAATAATTATATCAGACCCAATTGTGCATGTCTTATTGCCTGTAATTTTAGGATTTCGGGAGAGCGGAAAAATTGTATTTTTTTTTTTCACTAAATTTGTGGCTGAAAGATGGCGAGGCGGGTCTCTGTTGGTATCTGTAATAATTAACATTGGCGCCTTATGAGAAGGGTTGGAAGAATGACAAGCTTCAACTTAAAAATGCCGCAGCGCCGCATTCTGACATCGCTCCATAAGGTTTGTTAGGAGAAAAATCTTATTTATTTTTTCATTCAAATTCTATGCTGCATAAAATTTCGATTATTTTTTATGTTGTGTAAAGTGATCTTTCCCGTGGCTCATATGAATTATTAATCTTGCCCTTCATAAGAACCACCGAAAAAAATTAAAAACCAGGTACCGCTGGGTTAAAGGATAGGAAGCTTGATAGAACATGTCGTCGCGCGCAGTTCGCGCGCTAGATTTTCATTGGCTGAGAGAATATTGTGTCGTCAATATTAAAGCTTCTCAATGACTTACATGTCCTGCAGGTGCAGAGTATCCATGACCAAAAGATCGTTTGCTCCAGCCTCCATCCAAGTAGACACGTATCCAATACCACCCATCCTTCTTTCTGTTCTTCTCCATCGCGATGCGCAATTCCTTGGCACCGTTTGCCTTCAATTCTGCATCCAGCGTGTGGCGCCATCCCTGATGAAAACATAGAAAAAAAATCATTTCTTTTCGATCGTTTCCAGCAAGAAAATTTGGAAATGATGGAAATGATTTGAATACAGCTCCGCTTGTATTTATCACGCAATCGAACGTACAGAAGAGTACAAACTTTTTCATATTTTTCAGGCATAAACTTTCGCTTCAAAGATAGGTACAACTGTAAATATCCATATAAATTTACTTAATACTTGCATCCCAAAAAAAAAATTATTTTAAATTTTATTTTAACGTAATTATGAGGAAAATGCTTCAATACAAAATTGGCACAAAGTTTCTAACTTTGTTCATGCATAATTTATATTTATTAAATATAACGATTGAATTAATAATTTGAATGTATAATAAGTCCACAATTATAAGTGAATATACACTATAATTATATACATTATATGTTTATATTGTAAATTCAATTGAAAAACTGTTTCTGAGCCTTAAAAATTGCAAAAAAATCAAATAAATTGAATACTAAAGTTTAGTGATTAAAATAATTGGAAATAAATAATAATATTTTTGCATGCCCCTATGACCTATAGTAATAGATTACATAACATATAGTACATGTGCAGCAACATAAAATGATTAATATAATTACTATTTTTTGCTCACCTGACCGATCTTGTCTTCCAATGTCTTGTAGTTGACGTTGCACATGATAGGTACATCGATGGCAGCGAACAGCTCCTCAGTTTGCGAGTATCCACTTCCTGTGCTAACTGTACCCCACACCAAAGCTTCATTTGCCTTTCCGTATTTTTCCGGCGGATCGGATTGCACGCGAAACTCTTTGTTACAGAAATCACAACACAACACTACAGTAGTTGCAAGTCCATTTCTAATTTCTTTGCTCACTTTCAACTTCCCCCCCGTACACGTACTGCTGTGTGTTCCAGCAGAGAGCACTTGTTCTACAACATATCCCATATCTACAATACGCCGGCCTGGAATAATGTTGCACGCTGTTCTTTGCTCGTTCGTTGAGTTCTTTTCCACAATAAGCTCTGGAAGTGGGGCTCGAGGTTGTGGCCTGTAAATAAAAGAATCTCGGTTTTAAAATTTATTTTGGTGTTGTTATTATTATTATTATGGTTGTTTTAACTTTTAACTCCCAAACTTAGTTGGGGTGGTTATTATTATTATATAATAGCTAGGTGATAGGTGGCAGTAAATACATTTCTGAGTAAATTAGGCAATTAATTATGATTTGAAACATTAAATTATATTGCATTGAGTATACAAATACGATTATTTACTTTCAAATAACATCATAAAAACTTAATTTTTTGGCTATAACATGGTATATTTTTACATATTGCAGATAATTAAACAAAGCAATTAGTTATATTTATTGAAATATTTTAATCAAATAATCAAATATTATCATATATATATATAAACTCTAATTGGGTACTTCTACTTACTAATTGCTCAACAAGTTTGAATCCCCGAACCTTCCGAAACCATAACTTGGTGTTTCGCGGGCTCTTCCGGAACGGGGGCGGCCACGGCTTTGCAATTCATCCCGGCTTTTGCTTGCGACTTAGGGAACCGTGGAAACCTCAGCCAGGATGGACGCTACAGCTTTTGTCAATGACCCACGCCAGGGGAACCACATATAGGATATAGGGGAAAAGCGCAATGATTTACCCCCGGATGGGAAACGTGTTTTTTGTTGAAAATGATCACCCATCCAACTACTAACCACGCTCGGTGTTGCTTGACTTCAGTGATCTGACGAGACCTGATCAAGCACACTGCGCCACACTCCCTATTATATTCAAAAATGTCAGGCTTGTGCGCCGATTATATGCATGGAGTGTTTTGGGGCTCGGGGTGTAAGTTGTCTTATAAGCCGAATTCCTGCCAAAGCCGCAAAAAATGCGCATATATAGTTCTGCATGATATATTTTCATGCATGATCTTCTCGATTTTTTTTTATTTTCTCACATTTAATATTTTTGATGACAATTAACAAACGACCTCTCTATATATCTGTATATTGTTTGAGAAACACTAAAAAATCATGTAAACACAATGAAAATTAAAAGTAATACACTGATATTACTCTAGTTTTTATGCCCTGAAATAATTGTTATTGAAATGAAAATTAACGAATAAATTTTTTTCAGTGGGAAATATACTTCCGGAATCAAATATCACAAGCAAGGAGAAAAATTTTAGTTACTCTGGCTTAGAAGCGATTATTTATGTAAAATCTCGTTGCTATTAATAAATTTTACTGGATAACATTATAGCGTGTATCTTACAGCAGTCTTAATTTTAACGAGTGAATTAAAAAAAATAAAAAAATAATGCAATTATATATAGCAACATTTATATTATGGCATTTGTGTTACATAACATTTTTAGTAACAAATAGTAAAATATAGGCACATTGATTTACATTTAATATTATAATAATTTTAATAATTATTATTGTGAATTAAAATAATAAAAATAAATTAAAAGGTCCCATTGTTCAATGTTTTTTTGTTTGTTTGTTTGTTTTTTTTTTTTTTGTTTTTTGTTTTTTTTTTTTTTTTTTTTGAAAACGAATTATTTTGTAAATAATGGTATTGCGATAGTATATACATTATTTCGGCCATTCATTTTGGCAAAGAAGCAGGCAGTAAGAAGGGATGCATGCAATTAAGTAATCAGTATTAATTACTATAAGTGTGCGAGGTGTGGCACAGTGCATTTGATCGGGTCTCGTCAGATCACCGAAGTTAAGCAAAGCCAAGCATGGTTAGTAGTTAGATGGGTGACCATTTTCAACAAAAATTATATTTTCCACCTTGGGGTAAATCGTTGCGCTTTTCCACTATATGTGGTTCCCCTGACTTTGGACCATTGCACTTCCATTTCATTGACAAAAACAGTAGCGTCCATCCTAGCTGAGGTTTCCACGGTTCCCCAAGTCGCAAGCAAAAGCCGGGATGAATTGCAAAGCCGTGGCCGCCCCTTGTTCCGGAAGAGCCCGCGAAACGCTCAAGTTAGGGTTTCGGAAGGTTCGGGGTTTCAAAGTAGTATGTAAATAGTACGTGGAAGTACCCAATAGGGTTTGATAAAAAAAATTACTACAAGGCATGCATATCATAATATATTGATAGAAAAATATCAACTGCTATATTGACTTACCATTCAAAGACAGTCGTTTCGGGGTCTTGTCCTGGCTCCTTGATGGATAACTTAGTTGTGGAATCTTCATTTTGATTGCTTCTATTTTCATGACTTGCGCTAATTTGGGGTGACAATTTTGTATCTTGTTTTTTCTTGCTATAAGTTACAGTTACAGGCTGCAAGATCAAGCGTTCGGTCTGTGGCTCACAATTTTCACTATCAACAGATTTGGAAAGAATCACTGTATTCCGCTTAGGTGCAATATGGGAACACACATCACTGTCTAATTTTTGTTCCTCACGTGAAAATGTACATGACGGTAGCTTGTAGGGAATATAAGACTTCCATGTTTTTTGTGGTTGATTCAATGTTGGTTTTGGTAGAATGAAACGACAACTCGGTTTCACTGATGGTACATTATTTACACTCGCAGAGGTTGCTACAGAAGCGTCAATTTCTTGACTATTCAATTTCTTTTGTTTCTGATAATTTTGCAATGATTTTGATCTTTTTGTTTTCTTGCGAGCCTTCGATGGTGGCCGTGCAGATTTAAGACCCATTTTTACTTGAAATTAATTTAGCTTTCATACGTCAGTACATAACTATAATATGTTATAAGAAGTAACACTGCACAAGGGTAAGAGATACAGTACGTGCCATGTCTCATCAACACACTAACTACCACGTTGTGACAATGTGGGTGTGTACTGCGTCGCGCGCAGGTCAGAAGGGTAAACGAACTCGAGACAATAACTTGTATTTTACTCCCCCTACCCTTTCTATCCTCATTCATAAACCTTTCTTTTCTTTGAGAAAGGAGAAGAAAAGAATGCAGTATATTTTTAGATAGAAACCTAGTTACAAACGGACTTCAATGCAATGTATAAATATTTTTGGGAACACCACTTTATATTTCATAGGAGAAAATTAAAAAATTGCACCACTCAAAATGCAGTAAATTATGCATAATAAATGCATAAATATTGCAACATTATATATATAATGTTGTATTAATATATTGATATGTTTCAATTTTTATATAAAAATTTTAATATTTAGTTTTATTTTTTTTTTATATTTTGTATAATTTATATTTATATTTTTTATACTTTTTTATAAATTTATATTAAATATATGTTACATTTATAATATTTATATCACATTAATAAATGCTGCATTCATTGCATTTTGATTGATGATGCAATATGTTTATGTATTCATTTTTCCTGGCCATATATAAGGTAAAAGCACGGCCCGCGATTATATTATATCTGCGTCGCGCGAGCCGCAAGGCGCCAACCCTTGTGAAAGTCTGCAGGCCAAGTGGCCGCCTCGCCTGCCTGACCGCTAGTGAGCAAGGTGCAGGCCGGCCGCTCGTCCCCAACAATGGAACAATGAACAGTACAATACGGTACATCTGCGGCGAAAATAAATCAGCAAAATGGCTTGTGAGGAAGTAGGGAAATATTATATGTATTTTTTCGTACTAATAAAGTCATCAAAATCTTACTGATACGAATTTATATTAACACGTTTCCTAAAGATTATATGTATGAATTACATTGTATCATCAAAAATGGAATATAATTTATCGTTCTGCAGAAGAACCCGAACAAAATTCATCCAATAATTATTTTTTAAAAGGCATACGTCGCGCCTCTGGTGGCCGGCTACATAGCGACAGACCTTAAGCCTTAAAACTTATAAAAATATTTTTTTATCGATAATACTTTTAAAATGCCTATTTGCTGCCTTTTCTAAAAAAAAGTGACTTTTTCTAGAGTATTCAAAAAAAAATTAACTTTTTAGGCGCCTATTTTTGAAAAAAAATGTGACTTTTTTCCACTCTCTAATTATTCATCTTACCTAGAAAATGGTAAGTGCAGCGATGACAAATTATTTCTATAGTCCGAACTCTACAGCTTGAGAATCATGTCAGCCACATATAACATATTATAACATAGCGTTAACAGTAAGTAGGTTGCATTATAAGCAAAATACGCATGCCTTTATTATGTCTACAATAAACAAACTAAGCTTACTCTTTAGTAAATAATGAAGAATTGCAAATTCTTTATTGCGTTTTTTTTTTACTCAAACATTAACTTTCTGTTATATTATTTATCATATTTATATAAATTTTCAAGCTGTGTTTTATTTACATTTTCTTCTTTTATTTTTAAGGTTAAGATAACATGAAACATCGATTGTTGTAGTCCCATCTGATTAACATGTAAACCTTAGGAACCTCATAATAATTTTGAATTTTTTTTAGAGGCTACAAAAAAATGTAGATTTTTTTTAAAACAATCACTCGATCCGATTTTTTTTTACTTTATTTTATTAGTTTTAGGTCTCCATGGGAAAGCCCTATACTGGAAATTTAAAACAATAATTAAAAAAATTCGATCGAGCGAATATTTTGAAATTTTTTCTACATTTTTTTGGTGCTTAAAACTATCATTAAAAAATATCAGAATTATTATGAGGTTGCTAAGGTTTACATGTTAATCAAATAAGACTACAAAAATCGATGTTTCGTGTTATCTTACCCTTAAATGTTACAAATATCCATTACATTAAAATTTTTAATGTTTGATAAATCTAAATATTGCTTCTAAGATTTTAGGAATTAAAAACAAAAGAACATAAAAAAATATTGAAAACAGTTAAGGCGGATTCACATGGTGATTTTCATCATGCGACGCGACGCAAATAATGAGCACTTGCCATTAGCGGCCATATTTGGTGATTTAAAAAAGAGCATCGATAATAATTAATGCGACATTCACTGCCGCAACCTGGTGAATTCGCTCGCCAGATAGGATTTCACTGCTTTTGTTTCAAAATTGCGTCGCATCGCCGGTTATCGCCATGTGAATCCGCCTTTATGATACATAAAAATGTTAAGAACCTTATCTTTTTTTTTTGTCACATATTTTACCCAGGGGGGGGGGGGGCAGTCGAAATGACCAGCTATTTAAACTACTATTTAAAATACATGTTAAAAAAAGTTAATGTATTTTTCTCACTATTTTTTTTTTGGAAACACTTTGCTGGGTGGCTAACTATATGAATTAAATTTTTTCGGATAAGTATTTTATGCTATTTTTCCACATAAAAAAACATAATGTAACCAATTTTTTGGCATTAAAATAATTTTTTATGCCATTGTGTATCAACTTTGTATGATTGTATTATCCAGGGTGTGCACAAAGTTATTGACATTTTTAGGCGTCAATAAAAACTATCAAGGTTAACGTCACACATAATTTTAATACATCAAAAGTTAGGTTAAATTTTTATGATTTAGAAGTATTTTGCGGAAATTAATTTGATCTTATGGTTCTCGTCCAGTAAAATAAGGAACCAAAAAAGGGAGCTTTTTCGTGATTTCAATATCGTCACTCAAGGTTTTCAGCCTTCTGGTAGCCGGTAATCCCTAAAATTGTTAAATTTTAATGTTTTTGTTTAGGTGGAACCCATCGTTTGCAGGAATTTCCCTATACCGTTGCCGCAGAATGGGTACAAATGACGTCACAGGTGTGCTTTTTTATCGATTATTATCTCTAATATTAATGCTGCTGGATTTTTTTTTTTAAGCAGCCGTATCATACTGAGGCAATACTAACTGTGGACTTAATATTCAGGGCTGAATGTGTTCAGCCCTGAGAGGGTGTCAGTCAAAGTGCGTAGAACTGGTTTGCGTGACAGTCAGGTTGCGCTTTCTACGCCCATGAGAAAGTCAGCTTACCTAGCTTCTTTCTTTCCCCGTGTAGTCAAGGCGTATAACAACTCTTTGCCTCCCTCAGAAAGGTTCCTTTTACCTGACGTGTGATATGCTTTTGTATATATCAATGTGTTTGTCATTTTATTAACAGTTACTTTTTATTTTATGTTTTTTGACGAAGTAGTTCAATATTATTGTCTGATTTATATATTTTCAGTGGGTGAATGTACGCATTTTGTGTTTGGACTTTCGTCTTCTACATTCACCAATTGGGTTATGGGTATTTATTAATTATTATTTTCCCTCCAAATTATGTATTTTTAACCCAATAAACAATTATTATAATTATTATTATTTTTTTCATTTTTATTTTTTTTTTTTTAGACACTACTAAGCCGTCTCATAAATCATTACAAGACAAACCTAGCAGTGCCTCCTCGACCCCAGCGCTCCGCACTCTCGTGCAGTAAACTCCGGGGCTGCCTTTTCATTTTTTCTTTTTATCGGTGCACTTCACCAACCTCCCCATGGGCCCGAAGTAGACGGAGGGAGCCCAGCAACACTGCCTTCTGCATGGCATCCACCAGCCGCTCAGCGGATCCACGGCAACCTGGTATTTGCCGCAGCCCTGAAACCAACGAGTCGGGAACTCCACCCATCACCCCAACCAAAAGAACGACCAACACAACCGAATGTCCAGCATAGCTCTGCCGCAAGTCCATGACAAGATCGCGGTACTTATCGCGTTTTTCGGCATACTTTTCCGTGAGGTTCTGGTCCGAAGCAGCAGAAAACTCAACCACGGTCAACGCCTTCTTGTGCTTCTCAAGTACCACGATGTCCGGCTTGTTGGCATGGAGCTTGCGAGTGGTGGGAAACGAATAGTTCCAGAAAATCTTCACCTGGTCGTTTGCCACCACTGCCTCAACGTCCTCAGGAGCGTATGGTATGACAGGTGAATCGTCAATACCAAAATAATGCCTCAGATGGAAATAAAGCACCCGCAGTGCAGCATTGTGCCTCTCGATGTAAAGAGTACGGGCATAGAAAGGACATGCAGAGAGATGATGCTTGGTGGTCTCCGGAGAACGGAAGCACCACCGACATATGGTGTCCAGCTGACGACCAAAGATCAACTGCTGGTACACCAGGGATGTGAACACACCATCCTGCATCTTGATGATATTGCTCTCTGACACGGAAGTCAGCCCAGAGGAGCGAAGAAAGGCAAAAGTACGCTCCCTGCAAAGGCCATGGCTCTCGATGTTCTTGTAGAACACGCTATGCATGCTCTTTGCCATGTGCCCTCGCAAAAGAAGACGCACCTCCGCCTCCCTCACCCTCTGCTTGGCGAGAGCCTGAGGCAAACCTGCAAGGTTTACTCCTGGCCTCGACTCCGGCTCCACCAAATCCAACTGTACTCCCAATGCCCATGCCGCCCTTTTTGCTGCACTGAACAAAAACGCTCCACTGCCCCACAACTCATGCCCATACACAAGTTGAAGATGGGGATCTGTGCTCGTTACCACACGACACGCCATACTGATAACCATTCAGTTGTAGATGTTCTCAACTCCGAGCAACCCTCTACCTCCCTGATCACGTGGAAGGTAGACCCTCTCAACAGAAGCCCGCTTCCGGTGGCTCAAGTTTGAAGACATGACTTTCCTCGTGATGGTATCGAGGCCCTTCAGCTCTGCCACGTTCCATTTCATGGCACCAAAGTTGTAGAGCATGACAGGGATGGCTAGCATGTTGGTCGCTTGGTTCTTATTGCGACCCGACAACCTGGAACTCCAGATCTTCTTCAGGCGTCGAACATACTCCCCACGAAGCACCTTCTGGCACAATTCTGTATCCTGAACGTGACTTTCACTCACGCCCAGGTACTTGTACCGTGCTTCGGCATCGAGATGTCTAATGATGCTCCCGTCTACCAGCTCCATGTCTTCTCGTTGGCCACACACCTTGCCAAGTCGAATGTGCAGGACCGCACACTTTTCCAAGCCCAACTCCATCCCCGTGTCTGCTGCAAAGCTACTAACAAGATCAAGCAACTCCCTGAGCTTGCGTTTGCTAGAACCATAGATTTTCAGGTCATCCATGAAGAATGCATGGGTGACTTTATGGCTCCGACACGAAGGTGGGCCAGCCATGTACCCATCTTGTTCCCGAAGTAAAGCAGAAAGGGGCAACTGGGAGATGCAGTAAAGTTTGGGGCTAAGGGAGTCACCCTGGAACACTCCCCGCTGATATGCCACGAACTCTGTGTACGACACTCTACCACCAGCCTTACACTGGAAGCGAGTCCTCCACAGCGGCATGAGGTCCCCAATGCATCTCACCAGATCGGGATGAACATTCAAGATCTCGAGACACCTCAAGATTAAGCCATGCGATGTCATATCGAAAGCTTTCCTGAAGTCTACCCAGGCCACAGAGAGGTTCCGCTTATGCTGTATGGCATCTTGACAGACGCAGCGGTCCAGGAGAAGGTTCTCCTTACACCCCTCGTAACCCCTCCGTGCCCCCTTCTGCTCGTGCAACTCTACCCAAACTGGCTGAAACGAGTCCTCCAGTAGCTCATTCAAACAACCAGTAAAACCTTTATACTCGGTGTTGAGCGTGGTGATGGGTATATAGCTGGATGGAAGTGACAAGTCCCCCCCTTTGGGGATCAGGATCGTGCGTCCCTCCACCAACCAAGCAGGAATCTCCATCGTGCCCCTTAACATGGCGGTGTAATGCCTTGCCAAGTGAGGATGCACAGCCGTAAACTTTTTCCACCAGAACGTTTGGATCTTATCAACGCCTGGCGCTGCCCAATTGCGCTTTCCTCTGAAAGATCGGGCAACAAGTTCTACTATGACATCCGGGCACACTACCTGCCTATCTTGCACTCTCCGACAAAGCTTCTCAAACTCCGAGAGAGCCTGAGACTCGACGTTGAACTCGACACTTTCCCCATAAATTCTCGCCCAGAACGCACGGATAGCATCCGCCGTAGGAGGGTTTTGTGGAGGCGCTGGTCTCTCCCGCTCCAAAAAGCGGTGCGCATTGTGAAGAAAGACGTTATTATCCTCCAAGCACTGCAAACGACTCAGCTTCTTTGCTTTTATAGCCTTCATGGTGCGGATTCGATCCAGCAACTTCTGTTTGGCAACAACCAAAACAGAAAAGCGTAGAGTCTTGCAAAGCGTCCGTGTTGAAGCTAAAAGTAGCTTCATCTTCCGGGAAGCTGGTCTCCCTGAACGGACAAACTCCACAACACTCTGGATTCGTGACGCACCCCGTCTGGCCTCCAGAATCCTCTCCTCCAGATCTGCTATCTGCCCACGGATCTTTTCCTGGGCACTCGGGCCATCCTGCATCTTGGGAAGCATGAGCTTCGCGGCGGCAAAGACAGCCACGTTGACTTCCATCAACGTTGACTCCTGGGTGAGGCATGAGAAAAGTGCCTCATTCATCGCTACCAAGTCTTGTGCTCGGATTTTCCATCTCGGTCTCCGAAGGAATGTTCGCTTTTTGAAACGCAGACAGGTCTTTTCAATCTCCTCCCTCAGCTCTGCCTCAAAGTCCTTTCCCTGCAAAACAACAGGTTCAGGCTGTGCCTCATCTTCGGAGGAAGACGACGAACGAAATTCCACCGAGTCTGAGACAGAGGCTTGCGAGCTAGAAGCAGAAGAAGGCGTCTGCGACCTGGGTAAAATTCCCCGACGCCCCAGCACAGCTCTGGCTTGGTCACTCAACTGCTGTTTCGTGACCCCATCTCCGGATGGCGCTCCTGCCAAATCATTAGAAGACGGGCCATATATCCCCTGCGCTGAGGCTCACTAGCTTCGTAACAGACAAGCAGTTCATCACAAAGCTCTTCCGTCCACCTCAATCGCCCATGTAGAGGCTGGTCCCTTTGTCCCCCACCACTTGGTGCCGCCAACACATCCGAGATGCCGGCATGGTCGGGGGGCCTTCGCATGTTATGCCAAGGAACCATTTATTTTATACTCATGTGGAAGGGGGGTTAGCCCATACCACAGAGTCCCCAGCATTGCCGAGATTTTGCTGCCTAGGTACTCTGAGCTCCGCGGCAGCAGGGAGAGCTCAGACTTCTTAACCAGTTAGTGGCTATGGACTGAAGGCTGTAATTAAACAACCCCCAGGTGGAGCCCCAAGGGCGCGGTCCCACGCGTCGCGTACTGAACTTTTCCCACACAGTGTTTAGCATGAGTCAAGAGCAGCCGGGTGCCCTTTATTATTATTATTATTATTATTATTTTTTTTTTTTGTGAGACACTACTGGATTTCCCTGGTCATAGGGCAGACCCAGCTGTCCCTCGTTTTTTTCCCAACAATGCCCCTTTGGAGTGCCAGACTTTCGGCCACGGTGAGACCCAGCCTCAACGGAATCACACCCGTAGGACCCGGGTCTATTACCCCGAGCATGACGTACGAATAGTGTCAACGCAGTGACCATTAGCCCCACCGCGACTGAGCTATGCACCCTCTCCCCCGACCCACAATCCCCGTCCGCGAGCACCGTTCACTGTTGTGTTCGAGTATTAGCTTTGCTTCACCCACCCGTTTGGAGAGCCTCACCTTCAGACCGCTGCCTCACCGAAAACATCCATTTGAAGCGTTCGTCATACGAGTGTCAGACCTAGGGGACTACTTCCTGACTGCACGGGCCACTACGATATATTGGCACCACATCTCCCTGAGCCGGCCGGCTGGTCACCATACACGAAACATAGTTCCCCCCACACAGTGAATACACCACATAGCGCTCGCGCCCACCCCTCACCCACAAAAACCCCATCCTACGCTGACACGGCTGCTCCTTACTTGCGTCAAGTAAGCCACCGTTCCGTCAGCCTGCCGCTCCCACTCTGCAGGTTTCTGGTGCACCAATAACCATCCACCCACAGAGTGGAGCACCCACCTCCACTAAAACCACCCTGATGGTAAGGTGGCCGATCCCGCGGACCTCCCCGCCACTAGGTGCAGCCGACAAACTGATCACGCCGGCCATCCGGGGACTCCTTCACGCAACCTCCGACAATTGCGCTAGGGACCGTTGCATTTATCCTCCCATAGTATGCTGTGAAATTATGAGAGACCCCAGCATTGCCGAGATTTTGCTGCCTAGGTACTCTGAGCTCCGCGGCAGCAGGGAGAGCTCAGGCTCCATAACCGGTTAGTGGCTATGGACTAAGGGCTGTAATTAAACAACCCCCAGGTGGAGCCCCAAGGGCGCGGTCCCACGCGTCGCGTACTGAACTTTCCCCACACAGTGTTTAGCATGAGTCAAGAACAGCCGGGTGCCCTTTATTATTATTATTATTATTATTTTTTTTTTTTTTATTTTTTTTTTTTAGACACTACTAAGCCGTCTCATAGGTCATTACAAGACAAACCTAGTAGTGCCTCCTCGACCCCAGCGCTCCGCACTCTCGTGCAGTAAACTCCAGGGCTGCCTTTTATTTTATCGGTGCACCTCACCAACCTCCCCATGGGCCCGAAGTAGACGGAGGGAGCCCAGCAACACTGCCTTCTGCATGGCATCCGCCAGCCGCTCAGCGGATCCACGGCAACCTGGTATTTGCCGCAGCCCTGAAACCAATGAGTCGGGAACTCCACCCATCACCCCAACCAAAAGAACGACCAACACAACCGAATGTCCAGCATAGCTCTGCCGCAAGTCCATGACAAGATCGCGGTACTTATCGCGTTTTTCGGCATACTTTTCCGTGAGGTTCTGGTCCGAAGGAGCAGAAAACTCCACCACGGTCAACGCCTTCTTGTGCTTCTCAAGTACCACGATGTCCGGCTTGATGGCATGGAGCTTGCGAGTGGTGGGAATCGAATAGTTCCAGAAGATCTTCACCTGGTCGTTTGCCACCACTACCTCAACGTCCCCAGGAGCGTATGGTATGACAGGTAAATCGTCAATACCGAAATGGTGCCTCAGATGGAAATAAAGCACCCCCAGTGCTGCATTGTGCCTCTCGATGTAAAGAGTACGGGCATAGAAAGGACATGCACAGAGAATATGCATGGTGGTCTCGGGAGAACGGAAGCACGCCCGACATCTGGTGTCCAGCTGTCGACCAAAGATCAACTGCAGGTACACCAGGGATGCGAACACACCATCCTGCGTCTTGATGATATTGCTCTCTGACACGGAAGTCAGCCCATAGGAGCGAAAGAAGGCAAAAGTACGCTCCCTGCAAAGGCCCTGGCTCTCGATGTTCTTGTAGAACACGCTATGCATGCTCTTTGCCATGTGCCCTCGCAAAAGAAGACGCACCTCCGCCTCTCTCACCCTCTGCTTGGTGAGAGCCCGAGGCAAACCTGCAAGGTTTACTCCTGGTCTCGACTCCGGCTCCACCAAATCCAACTGTACTCCCAATGCCCATGCCGCCCTTTTTGCTGCACTGAACAAAATCGCTCCACTGCCCCACAACACATGCCCATACACAAGTTGAAGATGGGGATCTGTGCTCGTTACCACACGACACGCCATACTGATACCCATTCGGTTGTAGATGTTCTCAACTCCGAGCAACCCTCTACCTCCCTGATCACGTGGAAGGTAGACCCTCTCAACAGAAGCCCGCTTATGGTGGCTCAAGTTTGAAGACATGACTTTCCTCGTGATGGTATCGAGGCCCTTCAGCTCTGCTACGTTCCATTTCATGGCACCAAAGGTGTAGAGCATGACAGGGATGGCTAGCATGTTGGTCGCTTGGATCTTATTGCGACCCGACAACCTGGAACTCCAGATCTTCTTCAGGCGTCGAACATACTCCCCACGAAGCACCTTCTGGCACAATCCGGTATCCTGAACGAGACTTTCACTCACGCCCAGGTACTTGTACCGTGCTTCGGCATCGAGATGTCTAATGATGCTCCCGTCTGCCAGCTCCATGTCTTCTCGTTGGCCACACACCTTGCCATGTCGAATGTGCAGGACCGCACACTTGTCCAAGCCCACCTCCATCCCCGTGTCTGCTGCAAAGCTTCTAACAAGATCAAGCTACTCCCTGAGCTTGCGTTTGCTAGAACCATAGATTTTCAGGTCATCCATGAAGAATGCATGGGTGACCTTATGGCTCCGACACGAAGGTGGGCCAGCCATGTACCCATCTTGTTCCCGAAGTAAAGCAGAAAGGGGCAACTGGGAGATGAAGTAAAGTTTGGGGCTAAGGGAGTCACCCTGGAACACTCCCCGCTGATATGCCACGAACTCTGTGTACGACACTCTATTATTATTATTATTTTTTTTTTTTATTATTTTTATTATTATTATTTATTTTTTTATTTTTTTAGACACTACTGGATTTCCCTGGTCATAGGGCAGACCAAGCAGTCCCTCGTTTTTTTCCCAACAATGCCCCTTTGGAGTGCCAGACTTTCGGCCACGGTGAGACCCAGCCTCCACGGAATCACACCCGTAGGACCCGGGTCTATTACCCCGAGCATGACGTACGAATAGTGTCACCGCAGTGACCATCAGCCCCACCGCGACCGAGCTTTGCACCCTCTCCTCCGACCCACAATCCCCGTCCGCGAGCTGTTATTATATTAATAATAATAATATTTTTTTATTTTTTTTTTTTGTTTGTTTGTGAGACACCACTAGATTGCCCAGGTCATAGGACAGACCCAGCTGTGCCTCGTTTTTTCCCAACAATGCCCCTTTGGAGTGCCAGACTTGCGGCCACGGTGTTACCCAGCCTCCACGGAATCACACCCGTAGGACCCGGGTCTATTACCCCGAGCATGACGTACGAATAGTGTCACCGCAGTGACCATCAGCCCCACCGCGACCGAGCTTTGCACCCTCTCCCCCGACCCACAATCCCCGTCCGCGAGCGCCGTTCACTGTTGTGTTCGGATATTAGCTTTGCTTCACCCACCCGTTTGGAGAGCCTCACCTTCAGACCGCTGCCTCACCGAAAACATCCATGAGGAGCGATCGTCATACGAGGGTCAGACCTAGGGGACTACTTCCTGACTGCACGGGCCACTACGATATATTGGCACCACATCTCCCTGAGCCGGCCGGCTGGTCACCATATACGAAACATAGTTCCCCCCACACAGTGAATACACCACATAGCGCTCGCGCCCACCCCCCACCCCCAAAAACCCCACTCTACACTGACACGGCTGCTCCTGACTTGCGTCAAGTAAGCCACCATTCCGTCAGCCTGCCGCTCCCACTTTGCAGGTTTCTGGTGCACCAATAAACATCCACCCGCAGAGTGGAGCACCCACCTCCACTAAAACCACCCTGATGGTAAGGTGGCCGATCCCGCAGACCTCCCCGCCACTAGGTGCAGCCTGCAAACTGATCACGCCGGCCATCCGGGGACCCCTTCACACAACCTCCGACAATTGCGCTAGGGACCGTTGCATTTATCCTCCAATAGTCTGCTGTTAAATTATGAGAGTCCCCAGGATTGCCGAGATTTTGCTGCCTAGGTACTCTGAGCTCCGCGGCAGCAGGGAGAGCTCAGGCTCCATAACCGGTTAGTGGCTATGGACTGAGGGCTGTAATTAAACAACCTTCAGGTGGAGCCCCAAGGGCGCGGTCCCACGCGTCGCGTACTGAACTTTCCCCACACAGTGTTTAGCATGAGTCAAGAACAGCCGGGTGCCCTTTATTATTATTATTATTATTAATGTGAAATAGTCATTGGACTTTAAATGCATTGTTATCATACTAAGAAAATTTAAATTGTTATAATAAAATTGTTTAGCAAATTTTTATATTTAATAACTTCTAAAGAACAATAGTCAACACTGGGACAGAACAATTCGCTGACGTTTTGTTCTAGTTAACGTATAATGTGCAGTAATGACAACTTTTAATGTTGGGGTTTGTCAGTATATAAACCAATGTTAGAGGTTGACATTCAGTGACTTCACCATTCACCATATCACATCATGAAGACTGCTGCCTCCCTGTAAGTTAACTTCACCTAATGTTAACAATATACAATTGACTTGGTATTTTGGTGTTCTCATATCCAAGTTGAAGTATATGTAATATTTTTTCACTATTAATTTAGAGATAACGCCGAGCAGCTGTTCAACGTACTTCCCTTTGATTAACATGTAAAAGTTAGCAAATTCACAACAATTTGAGAGACAGTGATATTAGTGCTTAAAAAATCGGTTTAACAAGCCGATTTTTTTTTTAATTAGTTATTTTAATTTTCAACATAGGGCTTTCCCATGAAGAGACAAACTAAAAAATTAATTAAAAAAAAAATCGTCTCGTTAAATGTTTTTGAGACTTTTTCAATGGCTTTTAGGCACTAATATCTGCCTCTCAAAAAAGTTTCAAAATTTTTGTGAATTTGCTAAGGTTTACATGTTAATCAAAGGGGATTTCGTAGAACAGCTGTTCGGCGTTATCTCTACCTTAACCATACAGTCCCCGTTATATTTATTTACCCCATGGTTGTGTACCTTCGTCAAATTTCGTCAAATTATATATATATATATATATATATAATAATAATATATTCTGCTATCGATTCAAAATAAGAAATAAAGTGAGGTTTCTTTCGTCGCATTAATAGAGGCTTCAAGTCATCTGATATATGGTGATACCAACCGCTATACCAAACCTATGTAAAAAAAAAAACGTGAATTCGTTTTTTCACCAAGAATAAGATTTTTCACGGATAATTCCTTTACGGAACTTTGGTCCAAACTGAAAAATAAAGTAGATAATTCAAGATTTAGATTTTTTACTTGATTTATAACCGAGAAAAGTTGAAAAACACTTTGCTTCATTTTCAAGAGCAAGATGGACCTTAGCGACAAACAGTTGCGCAGCGAAGGCGCATCACTTGAAGCCTCCATTATAAATTCACATTATAATTTGGACCTCAACCAAAGAAATTTACTTATTTTTATGAATTAAAAAATTATTTTTAGCTTAAAATGTTTCAAGCTTTTTGTGCTTTGCTGAATTGTTTTTATTTTTGTAGCTTGAAAAATATGAGAAAATTTTCATATTTGACCTGAACTTTTTTACAAATATATGTTAAACCAAACGCAATATTTAAAAATATTTTTCACACATTTAACAAATTTCTTCGCAGAATTGTCAGCCTTGCTTGCTGGTTTGGATCGGCTGATGCATATACTCATGGCCAGGTAAAGTAAAATATTTTTGGAGTCACGTTTCTAACTTTTACTGCTTCAAAAATCACATGATAAGCACAACTTACATTACGTGATATACTGTATTATATATTTAATCATTTTTATATACATTTTTTTAAAAGGAACTTGAACTAATATATTGCCAAGTATTTTTGTTTTTAAATCATATAACAATTTTGGAAATTTGGAAATATAATAAAAAAACACTATTATTTTTTATTTAAATTTACAATGAAAAATATATTGGCTTTTAAAAGTTTCGTAATAATTAATCCAGAGACCCTACACCATATGTCTTATGGCCAGAGATTTGATCAGAGTTTCGCTGTTTCTGAGAGTGGCGGCACTGCCAAACGTTCAGCACGGCCCGGTTCTTGCTGGCTAAAATTGCCAGCACAGCCAGCGAGAACCGGGCCGTGCAGCTGTGATTCAGTGGCGCCGCCACACTCAGTTACAGTGAAGCTCGGCCAAACTGGTCAAATTTCTGGCCATAAAAAGACACGGAGGTGTCTGTAGGGTCTCTGTTCTGTAAATGATTAATGCAGTTGGCCTCAAAATTTTTTTTGTAGCTAAGGATAGAAGGTGCAAAGTTATGCTACTCTGATATTTTCTGATATTTTTATAGTTTGGGAACAATTTTGAAAAAATATTGAAATACAAATAAAATTACGCCTCTGGGCGCCTCTCTTGACAAAATGATAATAATAAAGTACCTAAAAGGGGCTTGGGTCCAAGCCCGACCTTGGCAAAACTTTTTAGAAATACTTCCTGTGCTGTAAAAATCAGAGTCATGGCATAATTTTGCACCAACTATCAATTTTGTAAAAAAAAAAAAAAAAAAAAAAAAAAAATTGAGGTCGGTACTCTATTGTCCCAGTATATCAGCAGCATTTGATTGATTGATTGATTGATTGATTGATTGATTGATTGATTGATTGATTGATTGATTGTAATTTATTTATTTTATAATTTTTTCTTTTGTTACAGGGTGTTAGATTTTATGCGCTGGCAAAATTTACACCAATCGGTCCAAGCAATTTCCTCATGCCAAAATTGAAGATTATGCCACAATCGGGCAGCACTGATTACATGCTTTATTTGACTGACGTGAAACCAGGACAGTACATTCTCAAATACGGGAAAGATAAAGCATGTTTTCCCAACATTCAGACTGAGGTAAGATTGGTATTGTTATTCATGCTATCTTTAGTAAGGGAGTAGTATAAGAATAAATGAACAGTTGTACAATGCATGATCTTTTGTTGTTTGGATTTCTTTGTTTCCCGCTGTATGTATTTTGATGGAAAAAAATTACAGGACTACAGTAGGTGTCTTCTTTTTCTTCTTGTTTCATTTTTGAGAATAAGCCGTTGTTAAACAGCTATACACCCACGAACTTAGTAAGTTTGAACTATGTTGTAGTAATACTTATATAAATTGCTCGTGTGGTTAAGAATTTAAAAAAGGTAAAAGGATTGAAAATGGATGAACAATGGATAGGGTGATTATGGGACGAGGAACGCAAGGTGATAATGGGAAGCGGGACAGCGTGCCACTTCTTGCCGCCGACCACGTTTTACCGTGTAAAGGTGGATTTTCATGGGCGGCAACGGCGACGCGGCGCGATTTTAACTTAAAAGCTGTGAAATCCTATGCGGCGGCGAATTCGCAGGTAATCGCGTTAATTACGATGCTCTTTTTCTTTTAATCGCCCAATATGGCCGCCAATGGATGTTACAGCAGGTGCGCATTATTCGCGTCGCGTCGCATGGTAAAAATCGCCATGTGACTCCACCTTTACAACCAAGACCACGCAGGGAATTGGTTGAATTTGTTGGTCGTCGAATATGTGGTGTGGGGTGGAATAATGTTGGTTGATGATGTAGCGCCAACATGAAGGATTTCACAGGAAGTTTGAAATTCTCAACCTGTTGGGACCTGTAGCCTAACCGTGAGCAGGATCAAGAGTAGTGATTATGGGGGTGCGGTGAGGCGAAAAGTGATAATTATGAATCAAATTGGCTGAGGAAAAGGATAGAGATCAAGATGATTAATAAATAGATAGGATGGGGATAGTTACCAGGATGAGGACAGACAATTTGAGCGGAGCGTCGGACGACAGTGTTGCAAGCACTCAGCCATTTTGGACGATCCCCTACAGTAGGTGTCACATTTAACTTGGTAATGGTCGTGTATCTTCGTTAAATTTCGTATTTTACGACGTTGCCACATTGCGGCGCAAAATTTCAAAGAGTTGCTCGCTCACTGCTGCCGCGTGTACTCATGGCAACGGTGGTCTGCTTCGCTGCGTTGCCAAATCTTATTGAAAGCTCCGCTTTGTGAAGTGCGACTTGTTTACTTTGAAGTTTAGCAACGTTGCATTCAGCCTAGAAATACGACCATCAAGTTAAATGTGACACCCACTGTATATTTAAGAGTAAGGTAACATCGATCAGCTGAACGATAGCAACATCGATACATTCATATTAAAAAATTCCCGCAACGCGGCACTGGTACTGCAAGTACTACGCAAGTTTTTTAGAAGCCAAATATTCCAATTATTTGTAAAGAATGAGTTTAACGATGGACTTCAGTTACTGCGCGTGTCAAAAGAAATTTCTGCCAGACGGAATCGAATGAAATAAATTTTAAAAAGTTGAGATTGCTCTAAAACTTAATCGCTTATGGTTTGAGCAGATTCAAGGGAGCGGATTCCTCACAGTAGCTCCATTTCCAGTTTCGGTCTATATTTATGTTAAATTTCTACCTCAGTTTTCTTAAAACTGATAAAACCGATCCACTTCAAAATTTATATGCCACCTACTGATGGTGAGGTCTATGTTATCTGCAAATCTTGTAGCTTTTAAGGGGGTAGATTCCAAGATTTCAATCAACTGAGGTCAATCCTATAATAATAATTGTATGGTTGTCTTAAAACCTCGTTTTTATTTCCAGACCTCAAAGTTCCTGACACGATATTCAATAAACGATGGTAAAAACGAACACGTTCAACTGACAGTGCCATCTGTCGAACAACTTCGGGATCAACCAGTTCTATTATTAGAAGCCCCTCAAGATGTGGCAGCCAGGCCTGTCGGCTGTGGAACCTTTATTGTTCAGGAGATTCCACGTTAATGTGGTAGATGCAGATAATGGAGTATCAACCATATATTTTTTTTACTGTCAAAATTAATAGAGGGTGCAAAGTTATGCAACTCTGTTTTTTTTTCAATTTTTTTTTAGAGACCGGATATTTTTGCCGAGGCAAGATTTAAAACCACGCCCCTTTAAAGCCCTATCTGTTTATTAAGAGAGGCGTACAGAGGTGTCATTTCTCTGTACTGTAACCTCCTATATTAATAATGTTCCGAGTGAGATCGGTGACTCTGCAGAGTCACCGATCTCACTCGGAACATTATTAATATAGGAGGTTACATGGAATTTAGTATGACTCATTGCAAGTAAATATTCCATGCACATTTAAAAAAAAAATCAACAATATTTTTATTCCATGTTGTAATCCTTGGATCTTGTTCACTCCTGACGATACGCTGCTCCTCGCGTAGTTATCTGAAACAAGAAAACGAAAAGGCGGTATCTCGTTTGGCAGAGGTTTGACCCACAGTACACTTCAAATAATTACGTAGGCTTTATAGAAATTTTATTGTACAGGCACATTAATTAAATTAACAAATTATGCAAATTCAAAACTTTGATGCACAAATCCATTATAGTTATTTTATTAACATTTCCGAAAGCCGCAAATGTAGGAAGTTACAACCATGCGCTTCTGTCAGCATCTTACTTGCTGGACTCTAGCACGCTTCCTGCTCTGCAATGCACGTGAAACTTACACTGCAAATTTCAATGTCAAAAGGACACTGAACATAAAGTACATACTGTGAAATTTTACACAGCTGAAAGCAAAAAATTATCTACATTTTATTTTATTAATGAATATTAATAACAACTTGCAAGAAAAAACACATCACTGTTTTTAAATTCTTTATAAATATTTTGTAACTGGATTTTTACTGTAGCATATTATTTAAAACACATGATCGTATACAAAATAAACATTAATATAATATTTTATTTTAACATCTGAAATATGGCCTGTAATTTTATTTTTTAACTAACTGGCTGGCATATGAGTACTTTTACTGTGTTATTTGCACACATATATTATATTTTATTGGAACATCTCACAACTGTTTTATTAAATTTTATTTATTAATTAATTTATTTGGGAACTGTATAAATGCATCTTATTTATATACGCAACTCACAAAAACGACTACCTTTTTTATTAGTTAATATTCGCAGTCTCAAAAGCCACATCAAAAATTATAGACACAACCAATGTCCATTGCATTGCACGCATTCACGCATCTATTAGGCATTACTTTTATTTAGCACGTACCTCCATCATTACTATTTATTTCAGTATAGCAGTACATCTTTGCATTATAGCAAAATAAATTGGCTGTCCTTGCAGCTCACACTCGCGCGTTTGCGATAAATAAACATTTTACTGCTCAATAATAATTCATTTGCGTGCTTCTATTTACTCATTAAGTAACCTCTACCAATAAGAACTTGTATCCTCTGGAGGATTAGACAAAAAACAAGTAGCATCAGCGTAATATGTTGGTTAGCGCCCCATGCAGGGACTGGCGAATCCCAAGGCATCAACAAATTAAAAATGCTGCACATTTGGCTACAGATAATCTGCCGCCACAGAAAATCTTCAAATGCTTTTACTACTGCCCATTGTTTAACAAGTAGCTACATCGATAGCTGTACCACGCATGCCTTAATTACTCTTTTACTTTCGGAGCATTTCGCCACCCTTGGGCGAAAAATATGTGAAACTCAACATCGTATCACTTCCTTGATACGGAAAAACCCGCACTGGCTTGCCTCACGGATTGTAGGAAAACTCGGTGCAGGAAAACTCGGTGCAGGAAAACTCGGAGCAATTTCAACAAGCTAGGAAAACTCGGTGCACGGTAAACTCGGAGCACGGAAAACTGGGAGCACCGCTAGGAAAACTCGGAGCATCGCATATATTATTTTTATAATATATGCGATGCATTATTTTTTTTATATAATATCGTATATATTATATATAACCAGCTATATTGTCGCCTCCAAACACAAAAGTTACAGGGGACTTAATTAAATATTATGAGGAGCATCACTATATCGTAATTTATCCTTAATAATTGTTCTCTAGGGCTTATAAATATTTATAAATTGTGTATTTGCCATGATAATTTTTTAAGAATTGTAATTATTTGTGTAATTATTTTTTGATGGTAAAAAATTATAAAATTTAGATCAGAACATAGATAACAAAATGACTGTTCACTTTCTGAAGTAAAGAAAGTAATTATTTAGTCCAGTTTTTGAGATGGTTTTTAGTTGAAAAAGATGCTGATTTGACTTGATTTGAAAATGGCCGCCAGATTTCCAATGATATTCTCATTATTTATATCCAGATATATCTCAAAAACTAGATTGACTTTTGCTTCATTTTTTTTTTCTTTTTGCTGAATATTTATGTTATAATGTAAGGAAAAGGTTTACTATACAGTAATATTTTCAGAGTGATTCACCATCTCCTAAAATTAGTGACAATAACCCTTTTAAAACAACATACAGTTGAATTTTTTTGCTATATATTATATATATGTAATGTATCTCTTGAAACTTTACTTGATATCTTTCTATTTTTTATTTATTTATATATATAATATGTATATTATATATATATTTTTATTTTAATTTTTTTTTTAAATTTTTTCATATATAAAGCTGTGCATGCAATGAAGTAGAATAGTTGCATCTGTGTGATTATACAATTCTTATTCTTACCAATTCTTATTTAACTTTAACATAACATTTTGCTGCCTTGAGCCGTAATTCATCTATATAGATATTTTATTCTTTTATCTAATTTTTAATTAAAATAAATTTGCATTGCATATAAATTTATATGTAAATATATTAGGTTCAACAAAATGCATTTTCACATAAATTAAATACTTTTTTAAAAATGTTTACATATGATGTGCTGCTATAAATTTACTTTTAAATTCTTAACTAAATTCATGCATACTTTTCTAAATAATAAATTTTAAAACTGGTATAAGGTATTGACTATTGTATTATATACTAATTAACGCAATAATACGGAAAAAAATCACAATAAAAGTGTTTTATTTTATATAAACATACTGTTATTTACATTGATCACATAAGCTAAAATATCACATAGGAAATAATGTTCGTCTACTTAAAAATTGATGCTTAAATTGTACAAAAAAATACATAATTATCTTATTGGAATCTATATAATTAAATGCAAAGCTATAAATAGAAACAAAATCCACACCATAGCCGGAAATGAGGGGAGAGGGGAGGGGTCAGTACTAGGTGCCTAGTAGGAGATGTTGTGGGCCACATCCTCCACATAGTCATAGGCTGGGTGACCCTTAGCCCATGAAAGTTATTGGGCTGCGCCTCGCCCCATTGTTCAAGTGCACGTGCACTAATTACCTCTTACCTGCTACCTGTTTTTTTCAATCCAGGTAGTAAAGAAACTTGTTGACAACGTTTGAACGCCATAAAATAATGTTCGGTTGAAAGTATTTCAATATTATTACAATTTATTACCATTCCCTATTTTTCAGCATTGCATGTATATTGTATATTATATAAAATATATATAATGATTAATCGTCATCATGTATAAAACATGATTAAGAGGCATTCACAAAGTCCTAAGGCCACATTTAGGGCTCGATAATTTAAAACCCGATTTTATGCATGCTTTTTAGACCCAAAATTTCTGGTCTTAAATTATCGAGCCCTAAATGTGGTCTTAAGACTTTGTGAATGCCTTGTATTTATTTTCCTTTCCCTTTAATTAAATAAAAATATATTTCTTCACATTTATGCAATATGTAATATTAGATTTTTTTTTCAATGTGTTAATGATATATATATATAATGTCATATAACAAATAAAAATAAAAATTGATATAAGAATGTAATTGTTCTCATAAAGTTATATGGACATTATGGACAAAAAATTGCTGTACCGCTGTTCCTTCTATGAAAGCACTTAAATTTTTCCTTTATTTACAATAAATATTAATTAAATAATGAAATTATTTGAATTATTTATAAATAGTATTATATAATTTAATATAGAGTTAGTGATATTCATAGTATTTAAGCCCTCCAATAATTTTTTTGTATGAAGGCAACAAGAAAATTACATGTGTTCGATTTTTGTTATATATTTTATTATTTTTATGCTAATATACATATTCCAAAATCCATATACTAGTATAGGGATCTTGCAATATATGCGATGCTCCGAGTTTTCCTAGCGGTGCTCCCAGTTTTCCGTGCTCCGAGTTTACCGTGCACCGAGTTTTCCTAGCTTGTTGAAATTGCACCGAGTTTTCCTGCACCGAGTTTTCCTGCACCGAGTTTTCCGGATACCGCCTCACGCTCTACCTGACGTGGTATGTTGCGCGGTCATATTTCACAATAGCATACAATTACACTGCTCCGGCATGCTACACATAATATGCGTGTCTCTATGTGCTTATTTCACTCTTACCCATTAATTGAGTTGCTTTTTCAAAATTTAACTGAATAGTTCCCTCTTATTACAGTTACCGATTTGTTACTAAAAAGTTGTGATAAAACTTTCAACTAGTGTAAAAACATACATGACTGCATGTGGCTCGTATTCTTATAGCATTAAAAATAATTAAGTAAAATAAACAAGAAATATTGTAGCATTATTGAACATTTTAAATTACAATATGAGAGAAATATTTACTTCATGAAAAAAAAAAAAAAAAAAAACTGATAATAATTATCACAGAATTGTACCACAAAAAGAACTACATAATTTTATCTCAATTAAAATAAAAATAATGCTTGAAACTGTACATCTTTTTAAACAAGCATATAAATAACTTAAAAACCAACGTTTTATCAACTGCTTAAAATCAAAAACTCGAATTAAACTCAGTCTGTTTAGAGATCCATACAGTAACCTTTGCAGGATAAATACCTACAGCTAGCGGTACAAGTACTCCTTCTATTAAAAAAAACTTCATTAAATACCAAGTTCTGACATTCTACAGCCACAATTTCAACAGCTCAATTAGTTAGCTCAAAATAATTTCACAGATTTTTCCTCCACGCTGACATCAAACAATTTAGTTTAAAAATTAATGTTTGCATCTTATTAACTCTCTTTTTCTTTATTTTAAATGTAAAACAAGAAAAGAAAACATGAATAAAGGATTTGACATGTTACAATTATTTTACCATTTTGCTGGTAAAAAACAAAACTTTTTTTAATGTACATTTTCAGCAATTAATTACATTTTTTATGTGTGTACTCCTTTGAAATTTAATATCCCAGCTGATACGCAAATTTCAGCTTTAAGAAAAACACTACTTGTTCTCTCATTGATTATAAACATCATTGTTTACAATTTACTTCACGAGCGACAAACACCACATGATACGAAAAATATTATTGCATGTAATACTAGTATACTCATATGCATTATTTATTTAGCCTTTTAAAATCTCCAAGCCAGTATAAATTAAACTCTCATGAGAAAAATGCACTTTAAATCCACTATTAAAACTTGTGCTTCGTTCTAAACATCATCTTATTTGCTGTATATTTTCAATGAACGTTCACATTTATTTTTAAATATAATTTATTTTGCCTCACAATTACTGCAATCAACAAATACAATCCCACTAAATGGGAAAAAAACTTTGCATTTTCATTATTTATTAATTATTTGAACGAAAATTACAGTAAACTCAATGTGCCGCACTTACATTAAAACAAATTATAATAAATGTGGGTCAAACTTACCACTTTTCACTCTCTTTGACGTGGTCGGACGACTACATGGTCCGGTTGTACAAGACGAAGCTCTGAATGGTCCTCGATCATGGCACCGCACTCCTCCTGGAGTCGAAGATACATCTTGGACAACGACGTGGTCCGCAAGCCCTCTCGATGGGGGATGTCTTCTGCGACGAACCTAACTGTTGCATGAAGTTGAATTGATGCGGCCCTCGAATCTTCATGATGAACGCTGAACCACGGTATTGATGATTTCTTACTTTAAATTTTTCCACGTTGATCATATATGTCTCTCTCCTTTACAAATACTGCACTTTTCCGTCGTCTGGAGTACTGTGATTAAAACAACGTTGCCCCGAAGATTAGTAAAAAAATTGTAATAAATTCTTGTTAATTCTACCGACTTATTTTTACGCGCACTTTTTTAAGCCATTAAAATGCCCACTTTATATAGTAGCTTTAATTAAAATGTTCGAATGCCATTTGAAGATATGGCATCCCACTTCTCGACACCAATGTAACAGAGCTTTACTCTGTACCATAACTACTCAATAAACTGGGGTTAGATTAACTCATACACGCGATTACCCTAAAATTATTTATTAAACTTCTATTATATACAGACAACCGCGCCTGCCTAGCGGCAGACGCACGAGACGCTCGCGCGCTCGTGGCTGGCGTAGGAATGAATACTTGCATATTACACTTCTGCACTGCCAGGTTGGCTGAATGCAGAGTCTGCACGTTTATCTGCAGAGTCACCGATCTCACTCGGAACATTATTAATATAGGAGGTTACAGTACTATCAATATTTTTTTAAAAAAAAAAGCTCCCGGATTCTAAAAAAGTCTGAAAAAAAAAATAGTGTAAAATAACTTTGCGCCCTCTATCAATTTCTGTAATAAAAAAATTGAAGACGATACTCTATACATCTCCATGTCATCCTGTATGGAAATGTAAAAACATTACAGTAGTTTCCATGTTTCCCACAAGGTGGTGCCACTGCCGAGAATTGCATATTAAACTCTTTTAGCTAAAAAAAAAAACAGCGGTCTTTGGTCCTTATCGCTCCGGAGTGTCCTTTAATTGGCTGGTGTTAAGAGCTCGTCCTCTGATTGGTTGGAGTCTTAGCGCCAAGTTTAGGACTTTCAAACTTTGCGCTAAACGTTGACCAATCAGAGGGCTTGCGCTTAACGCCAGCCAATAAGAGATCACTTTCAGTGAACAAAGGATCCAAGGCTGTTGGTTGGTGTTTCCAGCTTTCATAGATTTTTTTAGGACATGCCTGAAATTCGTGTGTCAACTCTTTTAGGTCTCATAGCATAATGAAATTCAAAATATAATTGAACAGTTGATGCATTTCTAATAATGGGATATACAATACCTGAGTACGATAGGCTAGGCCTAAAAGGAGATTAAAATGTATTTTTTTCCAATCGTTGGCTTATATTTACAATATTGCTTATGAGCGATGGTGGCGTAATCATCTCGGGAAAACATGGAACCTCAAAAAATATTGACAAATTTAATGTTCTGACCATAGACATGGCGGTCTTTGAAATTAATTGACAACAGTTTGTCTCCAAATAATATCATATAAATACATATTTAAAAAATTTATATAATGGGCAACCTACATGAAATTTTTTTATTGCAAAAATAAATAGAGGGTACGAAATTATCCTTAATAAAATGGATAGAACCAAGACGCCTATTGACGCCTCCAGGGGGCGTGGCCGCACTTTCAATAATTATTTAAAAATAGTTCTGTTATTCAAAAAAATTTGGGTAAATTCAAAGTAGCATAATTTGATACCCTCTATTCATTTCTACAATAAAAAATTTCATGTAGGTTATCCATTATCCATTATTCAATATTTGTTAAATAAAATTTATTTTGTAAACATACGAATAAAAAATTTAAAAAATATACTATTTGCTAGTTTATTTTTTTTTTCCTTTTTACTCTTCTATCTTAAAGGAGGGGAACCGCTTCAACTTTTATATTTTAAAGTTTTATAAATAATGTCAAACTCACTTGTGCACCAAAAAAATAGTCACCACTCTCTGCCTTCCACCAGTTCAGCAGTTGAAATTCAAAAAGCGCGCCAAAGAAAATTGGGGCTTATGACGTCAAGATCAACGATTGGTTGCGTTTGACCAATCATGGTGCTTGACGTCATGAGCCCCAAATTTCTTTGGCGCGCTTTTTGAATGTCAACTGCTGAACTGGTGGAAGGCTGAGGGTGGTGACTTTTTTTTTGGTGTACAATTAAGTTTGACATTATTTATAAAACATTAAAAATATAAAAGCTGAAGCGTTTCCCCTCCTTTAAATTGGTTTTGTTCAAATTTTTATAACTAATAATGATTGAATCAGTACTATTAGCTGTAGTATAACCAAGGAATACGTGAAACCCTCAAGTTTTATAATCAATAATCATGCAGGAAAAAACATTGCTAAAAAAATATATAAGAGTCTTGAAAATTTCTATAAATTATTACACATATTATCCATGTAAATTCTTAAATCAAATGATTAATGTGTTAAAAAATAAAAAAAATAAAAATACTTTTATTTTCAATTCATGATTTCGTAAACTGTTACAAGATAAGTACTTTCAATGTTTTAAATTTTTATTTTATTAAGATATTATAAAGAAATTTAAACTGTGTGTATTTAACCCCCTTCTTCTTCTGACATTTCATGGCACAAGAACGACATTGTTATTGAAAGAATATATCAGGTACATGTAGCATCCTCACTTTCACACACAAATCTCATTTCATTGACACAGTATTCATTGAACCATCCGGCATCCCCATCACTCCACACTCGCAGTTTCAGACAACGGCCATTCTTGTTCTTATCAGGTTGTCTTGCTTTCCAGCTGGAGTAGATCAGCTGTTTTTCAGTTCCACTCCACAGCCAGGTGTCAACCTGACCAGTGTTTGTCCCTCCAAGCCAGAAATTCCAATCTGAAGAGAGAAAAGGTATACAGGCCTCAAATTACAAATAAGACAGACACAAAGTGTTGATCGAGTTTATAATCAACGTTCGCATCATTTTTATTCGCACGCGGTACGACCATGCGAAGTTGTGCTATATAGAAAGTCTTTGCTGACGTCACAACTCACAGCCAGCTACGATTAGCATTGAGTTGTGACGTCAACAAGGACTAAATTTCTTACTTTGCACTGCAACTTTCGTACAATTGCACCAGGCAAGGAGGAAAAATAATGTGAATGTTATATAATTATATAACACTTGGTGACTGTCTGTTTAATTTGTAATTTGAGGCCTGTATGCCTTTAAGGATGAGATAATTTATATTGAAAATTATAAACTAAAAACGCTGCACACACACACACACACACACACACACACACACACACACACACACACACACACACACACACACACACACACACACACACACACACACACACACACACACACACACACACACACACACACACACACACACACACACACACACACACACACACACATACACACATACACACACACAGACAAACAATGTGCAGGAAGCACATTAGTGCTTCTTAAAGGAGAAGAATGGCTTAAATATTGTATTTTTTTAATTTTGTTGATGCAGTGAAACATATATACAAAAAAATATATATATCGTCCAAATATGCATATAAAGTTTCATGAAGATTGCTATATAGTTGTTATGATCTACATTTGCCATTAATTTGTGATAATACGGTAATTTAGCAATACTTTTTAAAACTTATTCAGTATATGTTAATTTTCATTTTATTTTTATTCTTTTCTGAAATAAAAAATTCCTTTGCAAATTTTATCTGTATACAACTTACATCCCCTTGGTGCATTCCTAGCGATATATTCCGCAATAAATTTGTTCTCCTCTTCACTCTCTATACTTGCCAACTGCAAACCGTTAGACTGGCAGAACTTTTTTGCTGCATTCCAGCTCTGGAAGAAAGGAATAATAATTAACAAATTGATTACATTTCAGAGAAGGAATTATAATACATTTGTAGAAGAGACAATAAAGGTTGCATTTTTTAATTTTATAATAAAAAATTGTATATAAAATTATGTTTTTCTGAATTTTTTCAGATATTTTAAACTGCAGGAACTAATTTGTATAATAGTAAAAATATCTTAATTAGGGTGGTAGTACCTGATCGGACCACTCTGACGTCATTAAAAGCCAATCACAAGGTGAGAAAATGACGTCACGGTTGTCCCATCAGGTGTACCACCATAATTTAGATAATTAGATAATATAAATATATTTTATTTTAAATTAGTTTCCGCACTAAAATAAATCCGAAAAAAAAATCAGAACAGCATAATTTTTTTGTAGATTTTTCTAATTATGAAATAAAACAAATGCAGTCATTCTAGTCTAATGTTGCTGTGTAATATTTCATGGTGATGCGTAGTTTAAAAAAATTGAATTGTACTTATTTAATAAATTTAATACTATTTTTTTTAAAATATTTTAATTAGAAGATGTCACAAATTATTACAATATTCATACAATTATCTATTTTCCCTTGCTGATAAGGAGTTTATTATATTAACCCAGCGTAAAAAAAAAAAAATTATATAAAACTATTGTGTTGAAATTGCGAAATTCTTATAGTTAGATTTATTTCAGTACTTACTTTTTCTGTATTTAACTCAATGTAGTATTTTTTCTTCCCAAAATTGACTGTACTTATTGTAAGTACAGAAGCTGTGAAAGTTAACAGTATTAAATAAGAAATTAAAGTCATTATATTTTACATTGAAATAATGGAGCATAGACATCAAATTTTAATACTGCAGAAATATATAGAGAATGCAAAATTATGCTAGTCTGGCATTTTTTATGATTTTTGTACAATTTAGAAGATTTACGGGTTACGATACCTCCCCCCTCCCCCCCCCTTCTTCTTGTTAATGCTAGCACAAGGTGGCTGGATATAAGGACGAGACACGGAGCTGCTGCCCCCACACGGGCAGTGCGGAACTTGTAAATGCAGATGACGATCGCTTTTATGGAGTAAGAATAGTGTGTTCGAAGTTACATTAAAGTTAACGAACACACCTTTTGGCTCCAATAAAACGATTGTCATCTGTCGTTACTAGTTCCGCTCTAGGCCATGTGGGGGCAGCAGGTCCATGTCTTCACCTTGTTAGCCAGTCACCTTGTGCTAGGGTTAATACACTAAATAACTCACATGTGTAGTGTTTTTTAAAACTGCACGATGCAGATGTAAGCCATGTTGTTAGTTTGGCCATATCCGTGAAAACAACGTAGTTGGTAAGATCACATCCTATGGAATCGTCCTCAGGTGATAGAGTACGACTGACTACTCCACGTAGCACCCAGTTTCTGTCACCGTTTTGCTTTATTCGAAGGACATACATCCCACTGCCACTGTCACCGTTACATGGTCCTGTACCTGAAAATGTATAGTTTTTATAATATATGTTGTGAAAATTTTGATAAATAATATCGACCAAGGATATTGTATACTATGGATAGGTGGGGGCACTGTCGTCAGTGAGGCAAGGTCATGAGGAGGAAGTGAGTGGTAGAACAATAGGATGTCTGCCATCTTACCATGGCCTGTGAAGCCAAAACAATACAAAATGTTGCGCTTGGCGGCCATGATACCATGGCCTTCTGCCTCAGCAGCTATAATGCTATTGGTATTGGCCTAGCCTATCCATAGTAAAAGATCCTTGATGTCAACGTGGAGTGGAAAAATAGAAAAATATCATAACTTCATTGCTAGGCAAATAGAGTTTACATATTATTTGTACGTGCGTGCCTTTTAAATATACTCGAGCTCCATTTTGCTTACCAATTAAGTAAGGATTTCTTTAACATATCAGTGGAGTTAAAATAATTTTTTCCATGTTATTAATAAACTTGGGATATTAAATTATCCGTTAGCACGTAATAATTATATATTATATCTATTATGGACAAAGAGAGAAAAAAAATTACGTTCCATTCCGTTCCACTCCATTTTATTTCATTATATTCTATTCCGTTCTGAATCATTCCATTCCACTTAATTAATTTCCATTTTTTTCACTCTTTTTCATTCCATTTCACTCCATTCTACACCACTTTATTCCATTTTATTATAATACATTTAAACTTATTTGTAAAACAAAGTCTTCTACTCGCAATGGTTGTAGCAAACCATTGTTATAATGTCTGTCGCATGAAACCTTTTTTAATGTTAAACATGTGACGACATAGTGCCTAATTTTGCCACCAGATCAGAAAACGTAATAGCATTATTAGCACTAGTTAACCGTTTCAGCTTCATAATTAACGGTCATTTTCCATAAGTTAACATGTAAATCAACAACCAACCCATGTTTTTCCTTTCATGCGACAGATATTACACAACAATATTGTGTTACTTACAACGAGCAGAAGACTTTGATGTAGTTAAAATTAATTATTTAATGTAATTAAAAAATAAAATTTACATACCATCTCTATTTCCTGCACAATATTTATTTTCGGTTAACATGTCCTTGAATTTAGGATTACTGTTAAGGCAAACAATTTGATCAACAATTGGAAGCTTTGCTTTTCTTGCAATTTCAGCTACCAATGTTCCAGTTTCATCTCTGCCCCAGCCAACAACCTAAATTTAAATGAGATATTAAAATGTAAATATTTATTGGCTTAATCGAAAGAAGGGGTAAAAATATGGTACTGTGAATTTTTTCAGATTTTTCTGACACCAGGAAATATTTTTAAAAAATTATTGAAAGTCTATTTTATGACGTCACGGGTGGCACTGCTTTATCCATTTTCTTAAGGAGTGCCGCCCGTGACGTCATCAAAAGAGATTTTCAATTTTTTTTTAAAAACAGTTCTCGGTCCTAGAAAAATCTGAACAAATTCACAGTACCATATTTTTACACCTTGATTAAGCCACGAAAATTTTTACATTCTAATATCAATTTCCAAATATTGAAACATCAGAGGAAAAAAATTCAATTCATTTATTTATACACTACTTTTTAAATAAATATAATTTAATTCAACTACAACTGGTTTACGTAGTTTTTACAAATACAACTATTATTGCCTAATATAACAATAATTTGCGACATAAAAAAAATTTAAAATATAATCTTCAGCAGTTCTTAAAATAAAATAAAACTATAAAAAAATAGATAAATAAATATCTTTAGGCAGCTTAATATTAAAATTCAACTTCACATATTAAATCTCATTGTGTATGTATCAGAATATTTTTCAATTAATTTTTTAAACACATTTTTATTCTCAATTTGTCTTAAAATCTATGGTAAAAAGTTTTGGATTTTGGCTGACCTATAAGCAAAACTTTTTCTAGTCAGCTTTAATTGTGTGCTTCTAAAATTATTTAATATTTTATTTCTGGTATTATTGTATTTTAATTCACCATTATTCAGAATATTTATTTTTAAATATAGCACAATTAAGAATATAATTATTAGTTAATGAGGTAGTGACCGGTATTTGAGTTAGCAATACTCGTAAAAGTTACTCTGAATTCTATGAACAACGAGCTTAATTAGAGCATTCTACGACAATTTGCTGATTTTATGTCAACTTTAAACGCTTTTTTGATTACGTCACAACTTTGCTTCTTAAATGTGAAAATGCATCAGTTAAAATTGCTAACATGAAATGTTATTGAGGTAGGAGATAAAAACTTTAATAATTATGATTATAGCACCAAAAAACCTTGCAAATGAAGTTTTGGTTACATTTCAATGTTAAGTATGGGATTTGGCAATGTTAGCTGATCTATTTTCCTATTTAAGATTCAAAGTTGTGACGTCAAAAGATTTTAAAAATTCATATAAAATCAAGAAATTGTCGTAGAATGCTGAAATGGGGCTCGTTTCACATGACATTCTCATGCCTTCTGAAATGTTAACAAAAACTTGATCTTTTTGTCAGTACCCCAATGGCAAAGTTAACATTTTAAGCTCTTTTTTAAGCACTTATTTACTTACCGTTCCATTTCTTCCAGTTAACTTTACGTCAGAGTCATTATTCCAAAGGCAAACTGGAGTTACAGAATCAGTTATGGTAATTGCATTTTCCAACTCAAGAAACGCCAAATCCGCACCTAATTTACTTGAAGTCAGATACGAAGGGTGGACTACCACTTTTTTTGCCTGTTGATGCATGATTAAATAATTTTTAACAAAGACAAAAATATTTACTATTAACCCCAACATTACCAAAGTTCTTTGTTGTCACATGCTTTACCAAGGGAAGTGTTCGAAATGACCTACTAATCGAAAGAGGCCGAAAAATACACCTGTGAATTTATGCGATTTTTATTTGTATTGCATCATGGCTGAAATAGAGATGTTTAGAGGTCACGTGACCTGGAGGTGGCACCCGTGATGCCTATGACGTCATTGAAATGATGTCTGGTAAAACAAACGATCGACTTTATAACGCTTCTTATCAACCACGTTGCTATGGAAACGAGCAACAATTAATTTATTGTTTACAAGCGTTATATATTATAGATTATCGTTTGTTTGAACGGACAATTCAATGACATCATATAGGCGTCACGGGCACCGCCTCCAGGATAATTGACTTATTTGGGTCTCTATTTTAGGCATGATGCAGTACAAATAAAAATCGCATAAGATTCACAGGTGTATTTTTCGACCTCCTGTTTCGATTGAAGTAATAAAAAAAATTGATGCTACTTGTCCATTAAGTCACATGTTATAAAAATTAAAGTGTTTTTATTACTATTTTTTTTTCGGAATATATATTGCTGGGATGCTAAACTATGGATAATAAATTATTTCACTATTTTTGGAGATATATTTGACACTTTTTCTTACTTTTAACGACATACATACAGTTCATATTGTACCTTTACTCCCTCTTGGTAATGCCAGGGTTAATTAATGTATAATTTAAAAATGAAAGTAGCAAAAATCTTTAAAGTATACATGCAATGAATATCCTATGTTTCATTCACAAAAATGAATAGAGGGCATCAAATATTATTACCTTTATACATTCAGATTTTTTAGGGTTTAGTTTTTTTTTTTTCAGGGAATTTTTGCATAGGTCAGATTTGAACCTACATCCCTTTTAGGTAAAATCTTTTTATGAGGAAGTGTTGTCATTCTCTGCTCTTCGCTTCAGAATTTAAGTGTCATATTATTATAAACTACAAAAATTTGATGCATTTTAGACCTTATGTACAGCACATGAAGCATGATGTCTCTAGTTGCTTCAAAACTTCGTGGTTTTTACGACACTTATATACACCACACTCTCGCAACGAAGTGTTTCAGAAACACTTGCCTGAGACAGAAAAAGTGTCTCACTATGAGTAAGGAAACACATTTCGTGTTTCAGCCATCCATCGAAACACATTTTCGTTTTCGTGTTTCATGAAGTGTTTCAAGAAAGCAAGACAGAAGAAGTGTTTCATAAGTGTTTCGGAAGTGTTTCGAATTTTATATTTTCAAATTATTGCGCGTTTTCAGTTGAACTCTTAACCAATCAGAAAAAGCGTCAAAAATTGCAGCTGACTAAAAAAAATCGTGGCTTTGAGGTAGTTTGTTGGAAGTTCATGTTTAATCGTTAATTGTAGTGTAATTAGGGTAGAAATATCTATTCAGTGAACTATCTATAGTCGTAAAATTAATTAATAAACACTTATTTAGTACGTGACATACGAAATATAATTTAATTTAGCAATAAATTTAATAGTAAAGGTGCATAAAAAATTCAATGAAGAACACAAAGTGCTGTGATATTCCACATCTGAATAAGAGAAACCAAGTGGTAAGTGCTATTTCTTAATGTTAAACGACACTATAATCAGTATTGTATTCGTAGTTTAAAGTATTGAACTGTACGGTATGCATAAAAATATATAAAATGCATATTTATGATACATACCGGTACAGTATGCCATACATCCTGTATCTTACATAATCCCATTAATTATGCATATAAGTTGAGTTCCTCTACGAAAAATTGTAATGCTTGAGTGTGTATTCATGAATAATAATAAAATCTTCAGACACTAAACTGAATACGAATGCATACCTTGTATCGATCAATACTGCAAAAAATCTGCTTTTAAACATCACTGATGAGAGAACATATTTAATACTTTTTTCACTACACAATTAAGTCCATGAATGTCTGCATACAGTGTGCAATTTTTATTTTAAATTTTACCAAACTTGTATGCATTATGCATAATATATTATATATGCATATATAATGAACTAGATATTGGGTATGCCATGTTAGGTTTGTATATTAGTAACCCTGCTTGGTGTACAGTATGCATACCGGTACATTTGTTTTATCATACTTTCTTACTCTACAGCTCAAAGGATAGAGTAGAAAGTGCAGTGTAGATGACTTCTGGTATTCTGAATACTTTCGAGCTCTTTGTGCTCTGGGCAGAGTTTACGGAAAGACGTTTAGATGTACAATATGGTAAAAACGAGCATAACAACCGATTTTTTTAACTGTGTTTGGGTGAAAGCTTCGCTCAGACTTTTGTCCCTGTAAATTGATGTATTCATATAAGTCCTTCTGAAGTTGTCATACATAAGCAAATTTTAACCAAGTATAAGCTACTGTATATTATTAAAAAAATTATTATTATTAGTATAATTTACTGACAGTGTACTGAACTTGATATTATTGAATGATTAATTAAGAGGAATTTCAGAAAATTTATTTTTGTGTCATTCATTTGTTCAGGTTGTGACTGCAGAGTGACGCCAGTTCCCGAACAATGCACGAAAATTTTTGTGCATCTTGACACCCGTCCTTTGGGGATCAAGGACGCATAGGACTCAATGCAGACTTGGCCCAGGTAAGCACAACTATGTTGAAAGTTTTTTTTTTTTTTTTAGTTAATTTTAACTCTTGATTTACAAGACTGCAACCCTATAGTTTACATTGAATAGTTAACTTGTTAAATTTGCATCTACAGTACCGGTACTTTCAAGTTTTTTTCTTACAATATGTAGTAAACTTGGATGTATTTGGTAAATATAAATGTAAACGAGAAAGTTAGGTTTCAGTAAAAGAAATTAAGTATGGCACAGTGCATTGGCTGTTTCTCGTTAATTGACCGTTTCAAGTAAAGAGTACATTGATCCCTCCCTGGGGTAAATTCGTCTCGCCTTACACCCAGTGCAATGATGCACTTGTGTGTGGTTCCGCAAGCTTTGGATATCACTTTGGTTCATTGATAAAAAGTAGAGGTGTCCGTCCTGACTGAGGTTTTCCACGGTTCCCTCAGTCTCACCTCAGTGAATGCCGGGACGTGTAACAAGCCGTGGCCACCATCAGTTCCCTAACTAAACCCCACCCATTACCCCACCTTGAAATCCAAACTTATAAACTAATGAAAATAAATAAATAATTAAAAAAAAAAAATGATGGCAAAATACAGTAGTTAAAAATCTTGTATCTTGTGGTCATGGTTATTTGGCTTTGTCTTATCTCAATCTCTACTTGCAAATAATGAAGCATTTAAATTATTAAATTATGTGAAACTTATTAAGAATATGTAAATAGTCATTTAGGGAACCTGTTATGACAAGATTGTCACCTACCGGTACTGTACCTTTTTTTATTATTTAGGATTCTCTATTTAATCTTCTTTATAAAAATTGAATTAAAAGTTCATTGTTTATTTTCTTTAATTAACATTACAGCAATATCAATTTTTTTAAAAAGATAATGTGTGAAAAATCCTTTTATTGTACTTCAAAAGTAAGAAGTAACAATAAAATAAAATATTTTAAAGGAGATCTGGTTTAGCAGTTCTGGTTTGCTTTTTGTATTAAAACCAGCTACTGTATATATTTTAATTAAATTATGTACCATCTTTCTACTAATCCCAATTGAGTCTTGCTCTTTCAGCAGGATCTGTGTTACAAATAAAGAGGTCGAGCGTGGCGCAGTGCATTGACCGGTTCTCGTTAGATCACCGAAGTCAGGCTACGTCGAGCGTGGTTAGTACTTGGATGGGTGACCGTTTCAAGTAAAAAATACGCTGCTCCCTCCCTGGGGTAAATTCATCTCGCTTTCCACCCAGTGCAGTGATGCACTTGTGTTTGGTTCCCCAGGCTTTGGACATTGCTTTGGTCCACTGAAAAAAAGTAGAGGTGTCCGTCCTGACTGAGGTTTTCCACGGTTCCCTCAGTCTCACCTCAGCGAATGCTGGGACGCGTAAGAATGCAGGCCGTGGCCACTATCCGTTCCCTACCTTATCCCTACCCAGTACCCCGCCGCGAGCTGTAAGCTCTTAGGGGTGTATCCTTGTAAAAAAAAAAAAATAAATAAATGCAATACAAGAATTTTATCATAACGTTAGTGATTTACTGTAACATTAAAAAGTGTAATCAGGACACAGCATTATTACCTCCTAGTGATTGAACGCAAGCAATGCTGACCCAGCTTTTGAGACAATTAATGGACAACATACATGAAAAAATTTTATTGCAGAAATGAATAGAGGGTACCAAATTATGCTACTCCAAATTTATTCAGATTCTTTTGAGTCCCGGAACTATTTTTAAATAGAGTAAAAACTTGTTATTACGTAACTTGTTATAAGGTAAAAACTCGCTATTGAGTAAGGGAGTAAAGGTCCCGTAAAAAATAATTAGTATTGCAGGTATAAGAAAAATTTGATAGTACTCGATATAAGGTAAACCCAATTTCCTGGATCCCTTGACTTGACGTAATAACAAGTTATTACTGTAATGGACAACATACATGAAAAATTTTTATTGCAGAAATGAAAAGAGGGTACCAAATTATGCTACTCTGAATTTTTTCAGATTTTTTTGAAACCCAGAACAATTTTTAAATAATTATTAAAAGTGCGGTCACGCCCCCTAGAGGCGTCAATAGGCGGCCAGTCTCTATCCTTTTGATTAAGGGTTCAGGGGTGCCAACTGAAATCACAGGACTTTCAATGATTATTTAAAAATAGTTCTGGGTCTCAAAAAGATCTGAAAAAATTCAGAGTAGCAAAATTTGGTACCCTCTATTCATTTCTGCAATTAAATTTTTTCATTCCTGCAGCAGGAATCCTGGCTTAAGGGAATGAGTACATTTTCTTTGTGGGTCAGCGGCTAAATTAATTTCAAAGTATGAGTGGCAGTACAAGCCGTTATTAACATGTTCCAAGTACATGGGGTCTAGTATAAGCCTCAATACTTAAAATTACATGTTACAAAAAAGCAAATAAGAATTGCCTTGAACATCGATAATGCAACTGGCTTACCTCGCAAAAAATATGACGTCATGTTATGAATTAATGAATTATTTTTGTATGTCTTAAAATTTCCTCATGTCAATAATTATTGTTATAGATGGAGGTTGCTGCGGCCCACTTCTGTCAACCCTTCGTGATAATCCATCCTTCAAGAAGCGATTGATATACTCTGCATTAGAGGAGGTTTTGCCAGAGTTACCCACCTTGCATTTTAATAAATATATACATATAATATGAATAGTGGAGGTTTTTACCAACTGGCTTTTCCGAAACGGGATGTAGCTTCATGTTATGTATGTAATGCATGATATCAATTTTCACAATGCCAATGCATTTTTTTTTTAATTATTTGATACTTTTAATCTAATTTTTAAATTAAAAAAGTGTATAAACACACATTCTGACTGTTGTATGTTTTGATGGTCACAATTATTATTTGTAAATAAAATCAGTTTATAATTACCAAGGTGAAAAGGCACAAATGTTTGATTTTGTCACAAAAAAGTGCTGAATATTTATGTAATTTGTGCCTCTTTTTTAAATTTAGGCTTTTTGTTGAAGAAACATTAAAATACTGATAACGTTGATAAAATGGAGCATCGATCTCAAATTTTTTTTATCGCAGAAATGGATAAAGGGTGCAAAGTTATGCTACCCTGATTTTTTTTCTGATTTTTTAGAGCTTGGGAACTATTTTTAAAAAATTATTGAAATTTTTTTTGTGACGTCACGAGGTGCCGCTCCTTAAGAAAAAGAAAGGACTTGCCGCTGCGTGACGTCACAAAAAAGACCTTCAATATTTTTTAAAAAATAGTTCCCGTGCTCTAAAAAAATCTGAAAAAGCAGGGTAGCATTACTTTGCACGCTCAATCCATTTCTGCCATAAAAAAAATTGAGGTCGATACTCCATTATAGTATATTTAAATCTTTTATGTTTTTTTTTTTTTTTTTTTTTTTTGCTTCTATATATTTCAAATTCTCGTACTCCTATACTTGCATTAAACATTGGTGGTTGAGATTTCATTTTCATTCTAAATTGATTATTACATGACAGTACCAATAGTTGCAAGTAGAGGCATTGCTTAAAGGGGTAGGTGCAAGAAATTATTTAAGGTCATTCAAGTCTCCTGAATCTGGATTTGTAATCCGTTGTTCTCTAAAAAATTCTTTCGCCAAGTTCCAAATGTGACGATTATTGCAATCAGACCAGTGAGAAGGAGATAGGGAGTAAAAATTTGTATCCACCTCCTTCCCTTTCTACTCAACTCAATGTTGGCCCTTACTGTGGAGATTTTTCGGGTGACGTCTCTGGTCTGATTCCAATAACCTTCAAATTTGTAAGTTTTGTAACTTGGCAACGGAACGTCGTAGAAAAAAGCGGATTGCAGTTTCAGGAGACTTGGATGACATTAAAAAATTTCTTGCTTCTTCTCCTTTAATATTATTTTTGATAGATGCAATGTAATGAGTGTATTTTTTTTATAACAACTGGTCATACTCTTTACATTGCACTTTACTTTTATGTTTCTTCTTTTACAATATGAATACAGGAGATGTGTAGATACATTTTGAATTACTTTGAAAGATAAGGCACTTCCTGGTAATACTACTTCCATATGAACAGAATATTTATGCTGCTTGTCCTTTTTTCCTAGCTTCATTGATTGTTAAACAAAAAAATATGATTTTTATGTAAATTAATAATTCTTTACTTGATAAGCTAAAAAACTTGGCTTTGAAAATATTTCTTACTATTTTATTATGCCTGAAGATGCATAGTTATGTAAGCAAATTCTATTAAATTTTTACCAAGGCATATTTTACAACTTACATTGAGTGCCTACAATTGGAATTTGGGTCATGTTTTTAAGTATAATTAATGCCTACTGAAATAATAATAATAAAACTATATATATTTAAAAAATATATACAGTATATATCATGCAGCTTTTTCATTTTCAGCAGTTTAATATTTGTAATAATTTTTTATTCTGTTGATATATTTGATATAAATGCTGGTTGGTTGGTATTTTGGGGCAATTGACACATTTTGGCATGTATGCCCCCTGTTATAAATGCATTTGTACAATTATAAAAGATCTGATATAAGAACAAGCATTAGTATAATAATATAGTGTAAATAACTTTTTCGTGCTAAGGATATTCATATACTGAATTTTATTTCACTTTTCGGACCTTTACCTTTGCCGGTGTTCGATGTAATCCTTCTGTGTGTAGTATGTTGCGATGATCACTTACTATGTTCGTGCACGTCACTAACACTTGCATGTACTACACATATCACTCTACCTTTCGAGAATCTACCGCTCTCTTCCTCAGGTGATCTGAGACCAAGTATGTGTACCTGAGAATACCTAGACTTTGAGAAGGGGAGGGAGGAGGGAGAAATAAGATGCTATTTGTGGATGGTGTGTGTAGGAGGAGAGGGAAGGAGGAAGGAGGAGGCGGCGGGGAGAGGGGTGGGGCGGGAGGTGAATTTAATTTGCATGGTCTCAGATCACCTTAGGAAGAGAGCAGTTGATTCTCGAAATGTAGTTATATGTGTAGTACATGCAAGTGTTAGTGACGTGCACGAACACTAAGTGACTATCGCAACATACTACATACAGAAGGATTACATCAAACACCGGCAAAGGTAAAAGTCCAAAAAGTGAAATTAAATATAATATAGTGTGTCGCCATTAATGACAATAACTTGATCTTATTATTATGTTATTATGAATGTATAAAAATTGACACTATTCATATATTTGCTTTGTAATTGTTTAAAAATTCAATATTATGTAACCATTTATGTCAATACAACAATATTAATTACTTTTATTAAATAATATACTGCAACATAATTTAATGTTTTGTATGAAATAAAGTGATTAATTAGCAACAATTAAATATGAATTTCAGTGCGTTAATTCGTAATATTTCCCTCTAAAAATTACAGGCGCGGAACCAGGCAAAAAATTTCGGGGAGGGGGGGGGGGGGCTGCAGCTTTCCCAGCCCCCCCCCCCCCCCCTGGATCCGCGTCCGCGCCTGCTTCGAAACACGTAAAGTGTTTCGATTTGAAACACGAAAAGTGTTTCAATTCAAAACACTTTAAGTGTTTCGATTATCTGAAACACTTCATGTGTTTCAAATAAGGGGGCATCCCGTGAGACACATTATGTGTTTCATTTTGAAACACTTCGTTGCGAGAGTGCATTGGGGCTCTTTTTACTATGGTGCAGTCAGTCGCTGATACGACGAGAATCTCCCGCGAATAAAGGGAATTTCTTCCCGCCCCCTTCTCGTCGTATCAGCGACTGCTGCGGCCGCGGGCATCCTTGAATCAACCAACGGTTTTCAAACCCACCTTTCAAACTAAATAATTAATTGTAGAATAACTAGGCATCGTATGTAAACATTGAGCCACAGGGATGTTAGAATAATTCTTAGCTGCCCTAATATGTAAAAAAAGTATTCATTTTGGTACCCCTTTAATGTTGTCATTATAATGCCAAATTATGACACATTAATAAAATAACAAAAGTATTATAAAAGTTACTTACGTATTGTATCTGTGCTGATTGTTGCCAATTTTGGACTTTACTTCTTCCCATCACTAATACAATATCATTAGCTTCCAATGTGAATCCATTTTCTTGAACACAATGTGCGGCTGGGAAAAAATACGTGTTATTAAAATGGACAACTTACATGAAAATTTTTTATTGCAGAAATGAATATAGGGCACCAAATTATGCTACTCTGAATTTTTTTCAGATTTTTTTGAGACCCGGAACTATTTTTAAATAACTATTTAATGTTCTATAAGTTAAGTTGGCACCCCTGAATCTTTAATCAAAAGGGTAAGACCAAACGAACTGCCTATTGAAGCTTCCAGATGGCGTGGCCGCACATTCATTAATTATTTAAAAATAGTTCTGTGTTTCAAAAACATCTGAAAAAATTTAGAGTAGTACAATTTAGTACCCTCTATTCATTTTTGCAATGAATAATTTTCATGTATGTTCTCCATTATTAACGTAATAGAACCCAATGAGACTCATAGCTTTGGAATATTTCCCACCTGCAGCCTTGTTATTTACCATGTCCTGTGTTATTCTTTTGTGGCATGGTGATTTAAAGGTCGCAAAGGGAACTTTTTCTATAGGCAACGATGCACATAACCCTAAATTATAGAACTTAATTTATATAAATATACACGAAGATCAAAGATATATTATGCTTTGCGATTGGAAGTGATTAAAAATTACTAGATAATAGCAGTTAACTTAAGGCGGGACAAGGCTTTGACTTTTATATTTGTATGGTATTATTGATCAGTGAAACGTATTTGTGAAGCTAAAGAAGCGCCACCCTCCCCCTCCTTCCCCGACTTCCTGCAGTTATCATATAAGACGTTCAAAAAGTTGCATTAATGACGTATTTCGCGCCAAACGAAAGCAGCTAATCGAGAAGCGCCTCTCTTAAGAACCCCTCACGCGATTGGCTGCTTCCATTTGGCGCGAAATACGTCAATGACTTAACTTTTTTTTAACGTCTTAAATGACATCTGAAGGAAGTCGGGGAAGGAGGGGGAGGGTGGCGTTTCATTTGGTACAGAAATGCGTTTCACTGCATCAATAATACTATAAAAAAAATAAAAGTTGAAGGCGTTTTCCTCCTTTAAAGGCATACAGGCCTCAAAATACAAATTAGACAGGCACCAAGTGAGTTTAGAGTATATAATCAACATTCGCCTCATTTTTTTCCACGCGTGATGCATCCGTGCGAAGTCGCAGTTCAAAGTAAGAAATTTAGTCCTTGATGACGTCACGAAGTCCTTGATGACGTCACAACTCAATGCTAATCGGTGCTAGCTGTAAGCTGTGACGTCAGCAAGGACTTTCTTTACAGCGCGACTTCGCACAGACGCACCGCGCGCAGGTAAAAATAATACGAATGTTGATTATAAACTTGAGCAACACTTAATGTCTGTTTTATTTGTAATTTGAGGCCTGTATACCTTTAAGGTAGAGATTACACGCCAAATGTTAATAAAAATCCCATTCGTGAAAATTATGAAAAAAAAATTAAAATGTTTTCCTTTACATACCTTATCAGTAGGTAAAATATCAGGGTACACAAAAAGAGTCTAGTTATACAGTTATTAATTTTAAAAATTGATTAATTTAACAAGGAAGTTCCATTTCTCCATGTTAAATTAAAGTCAACATTAAAAATTCATAACTAAAAAACTAGCTCGCTTTTATACACCTGATATTTTACCTACTGATAAGGTATGTAAAGGAGAACAATAATGTCTTCATTTTGTTTTTGCTTTTTATTGTTCTTTTTAAGTTTGACACTTCACAACAAATGGTATGATATGCTGTATAGTAAAATGATAAATAAATAAATAAATAAATAAATAAATAAATAAATAAATAAATAAATAAATAAATAAATAAATAAATAAATAAATAAATAAATAAATAAATAAATAAATAACATTTTATTATTTTTTTTTTTTCATTATTTTCATAATTTTCATGAATGGGATTTTTATTAACATTCGGCGTGTTAAATCATCCTTTAAAGGCATACAGGCCTCAAAATACAAATTAGACAGTCACTAAGTGGGTTTAGAGTAAATAATCAACATTCGCATCATTTTTTTCCACGCGTGATGCATCCGTGCGAAGTCGCAGTTCAAAGTAAGAAATTTAGTCCTTGATGACGTCATGAAGTCCTTGATGACGTCACAACTCAATGCTAATCAGTGCTAGCTGTGAGTTGTGACGTCAGCAAGGACTTTCTTTGTAGCACGACTTCGCACAGACGCACCACGCGTATGTAAAAATAATACGAATGTTTATTATAAACTCGAGCAACACTTAATGTCTGTCTAATTTGTAATTTGAGGCATGTATCCCTTTAATAATATAAATATCTTACCTGTGACGACAACATTTCTGCTCACGAGTGTACCTCCACATTTGAAGGTGGTCGATGTTTCATCTTTGTGAAACAAACCGACTAACCAAGGCCATAAGGCGAGGTCCACTACAGGGGAACCCCCAACAACCAAGTAGTTTGATTGGTATCTGTAGTTTCCGCAGGCGCTCACTGTAGAAATGACAAAAATATAAGATAAGGTGATTAAGAGTCAATTCTTAGATATTGGATAGGACCTTAAAAAGATTTGAGTTTAAACATGATGTTTGTAAAATTATAAATATTTCCTTGCCTCTATAAAAGGTATGAAACAAAAAAAGCAGTATTTTGTTAATATGATGGCCTGTAATGATTCTGCAATATAAAATTCATGCTGGCTGTCTATTGTAATAATTGAGGCACAGGTATTTTTAACATTTCGATGGTGCTTCATAAAAAAATGACAAACTCAATTAATCACGTTGTCTCAAAAACAAATAACTCGTTTTATAACGAGCCGAGATTGTCGGTTTTGCACCATGGCTCTCTAGATATATTTGTTTGCATTGTGCAAAACCGACTCTACCGGCTAGTGATGAAACGAGTTAAGGTGGATTCAGATGGCCACAATGGCAATGCGATTTTGACACAAAAGCTTTGAAATTATATACAGCAAGCGAGCGACGGCGAATGTCAATTTAATTAACGATGCTTTTTTTTTTTAATCTACAAATATGGCTGTCATTAACTCTCAATGAATGTTACAGCAAGTGCGCATTATTCGCTACGCGTCGCATGATAAAAATCGTAATGTGAATTCAGCTTTAAAGGCGGTTTCACATGGCGATTTTTTATCATGCGATTGGACGCAAATAATGCGCACTTGCTGTGACATCAATTGGCGGCCATATTTGACGATTGAAACAATTAATAGAGCATCGCAATTAATGCGATTTCACTGCCGCAACCTGGCGAATTCGCTCGCCGCATAGGATTTCACTGAATTTTCACAGTTTGTGTGACAAAATCGCGTCGCGTCGACGTTGTCGCCATCTGAATCCGCAATAAGATGGATTTTCATGAGCGATTTCCAGGCTGCGACGTGACGCAAAAATGTGGACTTACTGTAAAATCCATTGGCGGCCATATTAAGGTGGATTCACATTGTGATTTTTATCATGCGACGCAATGCGAATAACGCGCACTTGCTGTAACATCCATTGGCAGCCATATTTGGCGATTAAAAGAAAAAGAGCATCGTAATTAATGCGATTACCGGCAAATTCGCCACCCCATAGGATTTCACAGTGTTTAAGTCAAAATCGCGTCACATCGCCGTTTTCGCCATCTAAATCTGACTTAAGTCAGTTTTGACGGAACACCATCGATTTGTTTACATGATTTATGAAATTGTAATTTGTATAAGGTATTTTACTCACCATGTAATGCAGTAATCACCATTGACATTATGACGACCTTTATCATCTTTTCCATCGAATTCATGGCCAGCATCTAAAGGTAATTTTGTATATATATAAGTCAAACATATTAAATAAACCAATTATACAAATTGCAACTCTAACGCAAAGATTATTTTAAAAGAGAATAAGACACGAATGAAATATATGCGTCATTTTTTATGCTGATTGCAGATTGAATTAAAAAAAAAGTATCGCGAGCGCATTTAAAAATTACATAGCAGCGCAAGGTACCGTACAAGGTGGCATAAATGCTTGACTTAAGGTAGAGATAACGACCATCAGCTGTTCTACCTAGTCCACTTTGATTAACATGTAAACCTAAGCAAATTCACAAATATTCAGTTGTTGATATTTCAGTCAAAATCATTTCATTTCCGGTTACTTCCGGTGGTATTCTTACATTTATTGAACTATAGTAAAAGTTTAATTGAATTAACAAATGTTTATCTTAATATAATTAACATAATCTCCCACTTAACGACCCATGTTATTTAACGTTTTGACAAGTAGTATTTTATTTTAATTTGATGGAACCTGTTTTTATGTAAATTACTTTCCTTATATGCTCTACTGAAAAAAAAAAAAAAAAGAGAGTGGGTTTTAAAAAAAAAAGTAGGTTAGCTTTATATAATTATTTGTATCATTAATGATCCATAGTTAAAAAAAAAGTACGTCTTCAACTCAATCTTTACACGTCTAAACCTAATCTTTTTACCAAGTTGAAATAATTTTCAAATTTTCTTCGCTATTAAGCTCTCCTCACGTCTTTTCTCCTCTTCTTTTGCACCATTTTAGAAGAAAAAAGAGGGAAAAATATGAGATTACGTATTTTTTCCTCTTCTTGAGCATAAAATGTTAGAAATATTGTCTTCATTTCATCTTCACTTTTAGCGAAGAGGAAATAAGATGTGTTTTAGATGTAAAAAGAATAGGTTTAGAAATATAAAGGATGAGTTGAAGATGTAATTTTTCAACTAGGGTTACCTCTAAAACACATCTTATTTCCCTTGGCTCAAAATAAGGATGAAATGGAGATATCTATAAACATTTCATGCTTAAAAAGAGGAAAAAGACTTAATCTCGTATTTTTTTCCTCTAAATTAATATGTATAATAAGAGGAAATTAGACGAAAGGAGAGTTTAATAGAGAAGAAAGAAGAAATTTATTTCAACTCGGGAGGTTTCTGGTCGTGTCTGATTATGATTTGTTAACATGTTATAGTCAGATTTGCATGATATTTCCTCCGGAAGTAGCCGGAAGTGTAAGGTTTCTGGTCTTCCTATTCATATTTCATCGTTACAATTTCACACATAGGTCAGTAATTCTACTTCAAAACACTCTGTAAAGTTTCAAAACTGGATTACAAACAGAAGAACTGCAATCTTCATACTTACGGCTACTTCCGGAAAGAATATCAAATTAATATTACTGTAACTAATAAATATGTTTTAAATTTAAACACTGTGAATACAAATTGAAAAGTTGGTCAATATAAAATTATTTAGTCTCAATAATTAAGAGTTCGTGTTATATTTCAATAAGTAATTATGTTTGAACAATTAATTTTTTGTTCTTATTTTTTAAAAAAATAATAATAATAACGTTAAATAATAACAACTATAATAATAGATAAATATAGAATATAGTTATTCATGTTTCTATTTCTTTTTTTTTTTTTGTGGTGTCTTTTTTTTTCTCATGTAATGTTCAATTAGTTAAATTCATAAACAAATCTTTGAGCTTTAATTAATACAATGTATTTCATGCACCTGCCAATAAGATTATTTTAAAATAATCTTGGCTGGACTTTATTGTATAACTTTTTGTGAAATAAAAATAAATAAACAAATGAATAAATAAATAAATAAATAAATGAATGAATGAATGAATGAATGAATGAATGAATGAATGAATGAATGAATGAATGAATGAATGAATGAATGAATGAATGAATGAATGAATGAATGAATGAATGAATGAATGAAGGAATGAAGGAATGAATGAATGAAGGAATGAAGGAATGAAGGAATGAAGGAATGAAGGAATGAAGGAATGAACGAATGAACGAATGAACGAATGAACGAATGAACGAATGAACGAATGAACGAATGAACGAATGAACGAATGAACGAATGAACGAATGAACGAATGAACGAATGAACGAATGAACGAATGAACGAATGAATGAATGAATGAATGAATGAATGAATGAATGAATGAATGAATGAATGAATGAATGAATGAATGAATGAATGAATGAATGAATGAATGAATGAATGAATGAATGAATGAATAAATAAATAAATAAATATAAATAAATAAATATATAAATAATAAATAAATAAATAAATAAATAAATAAATAAATAAATAAATAAATAAATAAATAAATAAATAAATAAATATAAATAAATAAATAAATAAATAAATAAATAAATAAATAAATAAATAAATAAATAAATAAATAAATAAATAAATAAATAAATAAATAAATAAATAAATAAATAAATAAATAAATAAATAAATAAATAATATCCTTAATCTAATTAAAATACACTCTTAAAAAGATTTAGCTGAATTTTTGACATCTTATATTCAGTGGATTTTTAACACCCTAAATCATGATTTTTTAGGTGTTTCGTTCCGTACTTTTAGTAGTCAGTATAAGCTGTATACTGACAGTATGTAGTGATTAATTATATGGGCATTTGAGAACTCTCACGCTACCAGTCACTACGTTTCGAGAGTTTCAGATCACCTGAGGAAGAGAGCGGTTGACTCTCGAAACGTAGTGATTGTGTAGTACATGCAAGTGTTAGTGACGTGCATGAACACTAAGTGACCATCGCAACATACTACACACAGAAGGATTACATCGAACACCGGCAAAGGTAAAAGTCCGAATAGTGAAATAGCATTCAATATTTGTACATAAATTATGTTACCTGGTTATTCCCCAGCTCCACAGCGAGGTCTTCTGGTCAATGGAAAGACACTGACTGAGGAGACAACATTTTAAAGAAGTAAAAAACTAGTTTTATGTTTCACTGTTATGCGGGTATGTCTATATAATAAAGCAGCTTATTAAATTCGTTGACAGGTACAGTAATATGATTTAATGACTAACTTGACATTTTATTTCATAATTTTATTACAATACAGCTATCTTAACAAGGAAAGGACATGATACAGTCTAATTAATTTAAAATTCCCGCCAGAAAGAGCCGGAAGTGACAGGTTTCTGACCTTCCTATTCATATTTACATTTTTAAATTTTGGTTACAGGTTTGTAAGAAGAGCACTAACATAAGTGCAAATTTTCAAGACTCAGACATGACCAGGAAACTCTCAGTTCCGGCTCCTTCCGGCTACTTCTTGTAAGAATAATAAATTAATTTGACTGTAGTTATACGTAAATTGGGTAGGAGATATGTTGAAAATATTAATAAATATTAATATTCAATGTATACTGTATTATAATATTTATTATAAAATACGAACTTCTAAAAGTAAGTGTTATTTTTTATTTAATTTGGAACTTTGTGTCGCAGAAGCACAAAATTTTTATTGCGATTGCTAAGTATTTTCAAATTTTTATAAACTCTCTTATTTTTTCATATTTGTATTAAATTTACTGTCAATATTTTATTATTATTATTAGTGTTTATTTACTTTCACTCTAACTGGAGCGTTTGTTATATATTTTTATTGTTGGTTTAAGGTAGAGACAACACGTATCAGCTGGCACAACGCTAAAAAATTCCATTCATGAAAATTGTGAAAAAAAAAATAAAAATGTTCTCCCCTACATTCCTTATCAGTAGGTAAAATATCTAGTACCATACAAAAAAGAGCTAGTTTTCGTGTTATAAATTTTTAAAGTCCTCTAATTAACATGGAAGTTCCATTTCTCCATGTTAAATTAGTAAACTTTAAAAATTAATAACTCAAAAACTAGCTCGTTTTTGTATATTTTAGCTATTAATATAGGGGAACATTTTTAATTTTTTTCACAATTTTCATAAATGGGATTTTTTAGCATTGTTCCAGCTGAACCTTGTTATCTCTACCTTAATTTAATTAATTTATTTCGTATCACACATTTTTGATTATATGTTTTACTGAAAGATCTCAGTTTCTACTTTCCATAATAATGCTAATAACTGTTACAAGCGTAACACGCGATGAACAATTTTTAAGATGACATAATAATAAATATTGTCAGTTAATTTATAATTGAATGTAGAAAATTAGTAAGTATAAAAATATAAGAATACCTAAAATTAAATATTACTTTGTGTATTAAGTAATAATAAACTAAATAAAAAATTATCCTATATGATATATCTGTCACTTTAACATATATTATGGTGATGCATTCTAAACATTTTAATTTAATTTTGTTCCTCAATTATTTAGATCAACTGTTTTCCAAATATATATAGAGTGAAAGTTAATCATTGGCTTATCTCTCTTCATTACAAAAGAACTTTTATTGATTTTTTATAATTTAAAAAAACAAGCAAACAGTAATATAACTAATGGACAATTTGCATGACGTTTTTTTATTACAGAAATGGATAGAGGGTACCAAATTATGCTACCTGAATTTTGTCAGATTTTTTTGAGATCGGGAACTATTTTTAAAAAAAAATTTGAAAGTCAGTTTTATGACGTCACGGGCGTTTAGCGCCTATCCTTTTCTTAAGGACAGACTCCTCGTGACGTCATAAAATCGACTTTCAATAATTTTTTAAATATAGTCCCCCGCGGTCTCTAAAAAATATGAAAAAATCCAGAGTGGCATAACTTTGCACCCTCTATCCATTTCTGAAATAAAAAAATGTCATGCAAATTGTCCATTGTTTATTGCATTAAAGAATATAATATTTTGGAAGGGGTCAAGTAATAAGCCAATAGGTAGGATGACAAAACCAAATGGCCATACACAATGTAATCAACAACGATGCAATAATACAATTTTATTAGCTTAAAATCATAATTTTCATACAAATAACCCTAGATGTAAAAGTACGTCTTAAATTCATTTTTCCGATTTCACAAATAGCGTCAAATTTTTCTTGACGCGCGTCAGAAGCGTCTGAAGCTTGCAGTCCCAAGCTTCTAAAATTTTCGTGCATGCGCGCGTCAGTTTTTTGACCAATCAGAGGCTTCTTACGCTGCGTCTAGAAAAATTTGACGCTGATTGTGAACCCGGCTTAACGTCTAAAATTAATCTTTTGGCCTCAGAATTATCTTATTTCCTCTTCGCTCAAAGTGAGGATGAAATGAAGATAAGAAAAAAAACTTCAATGCTCAATACATACAGGTTGTTTATAAAGTCGTAAAAGAGATCCTTCGTCAATTGCCGACCATTCTGACTTAAGTTTCCATGATTTCCTCAGTCAAAACCAGGCGAATGCTGGGTGGATTGCTTAGGCCATGGACGCCCCGGTTTGAGAGGGACCCACAAAAGTAGGGTAGGGTCTACGAAGAGCCGGGAGGTTAAATTCAGTCACTTAATTGTGGCCAGTACCCTACAACAGCTAGTGTTTAAATGAAGCAAAATAATAACGTTCCAAGAGTTAAAAATAATATTTATTTAAAAACATATAAATAACAGTACAAATATATTGATTCCGATATTAATGGAAAGCTAATAATGGAGAGAAATTTTCTGTAGCATTAACTTTGTCACATTCCATTGCATATATTGAGAGCGAACGAATCAGTCAATTTTAAGTCTCGAAGAAAAAAACGTGTCCGCAATTGAACTTACGAAGCACCGCGGCATGTGCGCCGTAGACCCAGTAAGTAGGATAACAACTTACCTCACCTCATTTTTGTAGGCTTGAGGTAAATTGTGTAATTAAAAATCTTTCAGGTAACTGCAGATAAGGATACACTACACCATCCTTACAGCTCGCGGCGGGGTAATGGGTAGGGATAAGGTAGGGAAAGAATGGTGGCCACGACTTGTTACGCGTCCCAGCATTCGTTAAGATGAGGCTGAGGGAACCGTGGAAAACCCTAGTTAGGACGGACACCTCTACTTTTTATCAATGGACCAAAGTGATATCCAAAGCCTGGGGAACCACACACAAGTGAATCACTGCACTGGGTGGAAAGCGAGATGAATTTACCCCAGGGAGGGAGCAACGTAATATTTACTTGAAATGGTCACCCATTTAAGTACTAACCACACTCGACGTTGCTTCACTTCGGTGATCTAACGAGAACCGGTCAATGTACTGTGTCACGCTCAATTATCACGCACGGCGTATGATTTAGGAGGCTGCATTTATTAAAATAACATGCAATGTTGACCATGTCGCGTCAGATCACCGAAGTCAAGCAATGCCTAGCGTGGTTAGTAGTTGGACGGGTGACCATTTTCAACAAAAAACACTTTTCCACCCAGGGGTAATCGTTGCGCTTTTCCACCAAGTGTGTTCGTTCCCCTGGCTTTTTACCATTGCACTTCCGGTTTATTGACAAAAGCTTTAGCGTCCTCCCTGACTGAGATTTCCACGTTTCCCTCAATCGCAGACAAATGCCGGGATGGATTGCAAGGCCGTGGCCACCCCTGTTCTGGAAGAGCCCACAAAACGCTCAAGTTAGGGTTTCGGAAGTTTCGGGGTTTCAAACTTATTGTTAGTAAGTAATTAGTAATTTGAATGTCCAAAGCCTGCTAGTCTCTCTCTCTCTCTCTCTCTCTCTCTCTCTCTCTCTCTCTCTCTCTCTCTCTCTCTCTCTCTCTCTCTCTCTCAGGCTGGTATAGATACAGTAAATTTAAATTATATTCCCTCCGGAAGTAGCCGGAAGTGTAAGATTTCTGGTCTTCCTATTCATATTTCATCGTTAAAATCCTAAATATTGGCCAGTTCTGTTAATTCAAACCACTATAAGTTAAGTTTCAAAACTGAATTATAAACAGAAGAGCTGCAAAATACACACTTCCGGCTACTTCCGATTCGGTTTTTCGTCAGTAAGGCCGATGTGATACTTCTACCTCAGTTTTCACAAAACTGATACAGACAGATTCGCTTCTGAATTTGTATGCCACCTATTGATGGTGAGTTCTAAGTCCCCTGCAAGTCTTGTTGCATTCAGGCGTTTCGATTGCGAGATATTAATATACTGAGATTCATCCTAAATGATCATTTATTTTAAAAAAAAATTTAATACTATTTTTTGTTTCCATTCTGTTACATGCGTTGAGATAAACATCTAAACGACTTCTTATGGTTAACGAACGACCTTCGCCTTGTAAAAAAAAATGTTCCCTTCCTGCGGGCAAGCCAAAAGTTACCCGAGTTGAAGTAAATTTCATCATTCTTTGCTATTTAAATCTCCTCTCGTCTTTTCTCCTCTTATTTTGCACCATTTTGGAGGACAAAAGAGGGGAAAAGACAAGATTATGTTGTCTTCTTTCCTCTTCTTGAACATAAAATGTTAGAAATATTTTCTTCATTTCATCCTCACTTTGAGCGAAGAGGAAATAATATGTGATTTAGAGGTAAAAATATTAGGTTTAATCATGTAAAAGAAGAGTTAAAGACGTAATTTTTCAACTAGGATATACTAGCGTTATATTTTAAACACAGTCAAATTAATTTTATATTCCGTCCGGAAGTAGCCGGAAGTGTGAAGTTTGCAGCTCTTTTGTTTGCATTTCAATTTTCAAACTTTACATAGTGATTTAAAGTAGAAATACGGAGCCATGTTTGTGTGAAATTGTTAACGCTGAAATAGAAATACGAAGAGAAAAATCAGAAACCTTACACTTCCTGCTACTTCCGGAGAGAATGTTATGTAAATCTGACTGTAGCTGCATGATTTGGACACGTTTCATTACTGAAATTTATGATTACCTTCACTGTGATAATAGTTTATTTATAAAATTCAATATATTATTATATAAATTTTATTAGCAATTTATTATTTTATTTATTATATTTATTAAAAAAAATACTGCTGGTTAGGTAATCCGAATATAAAGAATACAATAGTTCTATAAAAAATAGAGAATACAATAGTTCAAATTCAATATTAAATTGAAATATTTTAATGTATTTTATTATAATTAAAGTAAAGACAAAGTATATTTAAAATAAAATATGAAGCAATGGACAACCCGTTTGATCTTTTTTTTTTTTTTTTTTTTTTTTTTTAGTTTCAGAGCTTACAATTTAATGCATGAGAGCTCTAAAATTCCTCTTTCAATTAATTTTTAGTCTATAATTAATACAATTTCTTTAATGTTGTATTATATTTTGTTCTATATTGTGCTTCCTTATCTACTGCAATGCATTTTTGTTTATTTACTTTTTTATATTCTGACCGGGCACTTGACGCAGTAGTATATGCCTCTGATTCGTAATCGGATGTTCGTGAGTTCGATCCCAGCCATGCACCGCCAAACTTTTCACAAGTAGCGTTTGCTAAAGAACACCCACTCGTGCATCCGGGAGGTGATTGATGGCATCCTCCATCAATTGCCGACCATCCTGACTGAGGTTTCCATGTTCCCTCAGTAACAACCAGGTGAATGCTGAGATGGATTGCTTAGGTCATGGCCGCCCCGGTTTGTAAGGGACCCACACAAATAGGGTCTACGAAGAGCCGGGAGGTTAAATTCAGTAACTTAATTGTCATGGCCAGATCTACCATAGGATTCAGTTAAAAAAAAAGCTATATTTTTTAATAACAATATTTTTATGTTTGATGTGTTAATGCATGCTTCTATTGGAATTTCAATTTTTTTAATCTAACATTTTTCTCTCTTTCTCTTATAAAATCGTCTTCATTTATCTTTTATTTGACGTCACGAAACTTTTCATTCGTCCTCCAATACAAAACTAATGGGAGGGTCAAAATAAAGCTAAATGATCCCACTGAACTATATAATGACCTCGACTACAATATTATCGCCCAATAAAGAATTAATACTATAATCACAGTCTTCTACTCGCAATGGTTATAACAAACCATTGTGTATAATGTCTGTCGCATGAAGAGCCTTTTTCATTGTTAAACATGGGACGACGTACACCGTTAGAAATTAACCTAATTCTAGTATTTTTTTTTCACAAATGTTGCTAGTCGAAAGACGGTAGCTGTGTTTTAAAATGATTTTGCTAAATTTTGTCTAATTCTCTTTCTAGATAAAAGTTGTCTAGAAAGAAGAGAAATTTAGACAACCCCTCTTCTCACCCTATACAAGCAAACCACTGCCTGAGGGGCGCTGTAGCCTTCACGGCCAACCTTTTTCTCCCTTCTTTACTCACAGAGCAAAGCAGTGCACGCTGTTGTTATTGCCTTAATTTACTTAATATTTAACTTTGAAATTATATACTTATTTAATATTTATGTATTTACGTGATATGTATAATTAAATTAATAGATTAGTAAATAATTTATTAACAATGCTTCACGTAGAGCACAAATTTGCATATTTTATGTAATAATTTAAATAATAATAACTAAAGTATATATAAAAATTAAAAAAAAAGTATTCATATATATTTTTTGGACTTCAATAATTTCAACATCGTTGAACCTTCATACCAAGTTAACGTTAGAAAATGTTCTCTTTTTTTTACTATTGTCTGTGTGTTTAGAAGTTTTAGAGAGGGTGTCAAGATGGTTCGACACTGCCGCGAGGTGTAAGGTTGCTGTCTTCCTGTCCATTTCAATGCAGCCCTGTCCTTGACTGTTGCAGTCATCAACTTTCTCACCCCCGCTCAAACCCAAGCAGCAGCTCTTGTTAGCGTGCGTCCCGCTTCCCGCTCGTTTAATGCAGTCGTCCTCGTCCCTCAGTCCTCAGTCTTCAGTTAGCCAGCAAAGTCTTTTCAATACACAAGTGAAGAATATAGCTCTGAATTTTTTAATCTGTGTGCCAGTGTAATACTTCCAAGAGTGACCTATTGACAGTGAAATTATTTACTTTAAAATATTATATATTATAATTTACATATTAGAGGTACTTTTTGTATACACATTTTAAATTTACCATTAATTAAATATAAAATAATATCAGATGTAGTATAAAATAAATTAAAAGTTGCTGCAATATTAAAATATTATCTAAGGAAATTCGAATGATTGTGTGCAAATTGCAATTAAATTTAAATACTTTGTATATCATAATCTCCAAAAATGCAATTAATTTTGATTTTAATTCTATTAGTTATTGGAGGCGTAGAAAAAAATCCTGTGCCGACATATAGTTGCTATAAGTGCGATATCAAATTATCCTCATTGAAATCATACTGTAATCACTTGTACGTGCACCGTATGGAACCTAATTTCAAATATAAATGCCCACACTTAAATTGTATCTATGAAGCGAAAGTAATCAATACTTTAAGAAGTCACGTATGCAAATTACATGAAAAAGAGAGGGGGCTTACTGATAAACCTATAGATCAAAATGAGGATAATGTTTCATATCTATGTCAATTGTTAGATTGTACAGCTAATTTTATTACGTCTTTTGAATATTTGAAACATTTGAAACAACATTTTACAGACAATGCAACAATAACTATAAATTGCCCTTATAAAAAGTGCTCAAAGTCTTATCAAAATGAACCTGCTTTTTCAAATCATATTTCTACGAAACATAGACATATTATTATTGAACCAAACATTGGTGTAAATCCTGTAAATTCAGGAGAAAACTCACAAGAACATATGGAAAACGAAAATTACTGGGACTCGAATGAGGAGCCTATGGAAACGTCCGATGATTATCAAAATTTAACATATGATACAGAGTATGATACAGAATTTTCTTTGGAATCTGTATATGATCAAATTGCAAAATTTTATTTAAAACTAGAGGCAAAGTATCTTTTACCTGCATCGACATTACAGTCAATTTGTGAGGATATTAAAGCACTTTCTTCTTTGATACATATAAATTTAAATGTTAGACTAACAAAAGAACTGCAGCAAACAAACAAACTCTCTAATACTGACATTGACAGCATTAAAAATTCATTTTTTAATTATGACACACTTTACCATGCACATAACACGAAAAATCTACAACATGATAGAAATCACTACTACTTTGGCACACATAAAAGAAGCTTCCATATTAAATTCTATTCCTAATTTTCATGTTTGCAGTCCCTCATTACCCCCTTGCATTGGGCATGATCTTTACGAAGGAGTAGCTGATTATGATATGTATTTTTTAATAAAGGAGCTTGTAAAACAAGGGTGGTTTACTTACGAATCTCTCAACCGACGTATCAAATCATTCACATATACTTGCAGGGATGTAACTATCAAACCTGCAGAACTGAAACTTAAAGGTACCCACTTAGGTGGCACATCGGCAGAAAATAGAAATTTTGTTAGACTTTTACCTTGCATAATTTTTGACTTGATTAGAGATCCTGATGATGTTGCCTGGCAGTTAATTTTAAAATTACGAACAATATGTGAACTTGCTGCTGCACCTACATTATCATATGATCAAGTTGCAACACTAGATGAACTTATTTGCGATTATTTGAATACTTTTTCCAAAACATACAATGATTATTCTTTTAGGCCAAAGCATCACTACTTACGACATTACCCGGAATTAACCTTATTATTTGGTCCATTAATTAGAATGTTTGCCATGCGTTGTGAAAGTAAGCATAGAACTATCAAACTGCAGCTAACAATTGCAATAATTTCATAAATGTTACAAAAACTTGTGCACATAAGCATCAATTACAATTTGCATTTATTACTTTAAAGGAATTATGTGTTACAGAAATTGAATATGACAGTGATAAGAATTTAATAGATATACCCAACCAGAATAACATAGAAAATTTAATGAAATTAAAAATAACAGAACATGATTATGTTGTATTGAATAAAATTCAATATAATGGACTTGTTTATAAACAGGAACACTTACTTCCTTTAAAAATCACAGCTGGTAAATTGCTTTTCGGTAAAATTATGGCCATTATTGTGACTGCAAAAAAGAATGTTCATTTTATTGTTGAATTGTTGCTTGGGAAAAAGGACACCTTAAGTGGTTTAATACTTGTGGAGAAACCTAATAATAATTTTGACATCATATTAATTTCTGACTTACTAGATTATTATCCTTTAAATGTGTACAAAACAAATGGTAAACCATGCATAAAGCACGCATTGCTTGAATATTGCGACAACCCTTTAAAGTAGTATTGTACATCTCCAGTGAAACGAATAAAAGTTTACAAAAGATGTGTTTGAGAACATGTCAAATATAATTATATTTATGTTAGTAAAATCATTGAAAATCAATTTTAATTTTAACTGTTTTAAGGAGTGCTCAATAAACAGACGATATATTATATAAAATATATATAGTGTTACAATAAACAATAATTTTATATTTGCACTATATTAATCATTAATTTATTTATTAATAAATTATTATAATAATTTTCTATTATAAGTTCTTAAAATTTAATTTTGCAATTCTCAGATTCTCAGAATTTGCCAAGTTGTGACTCAAGGGACCTGGAAACCTTAGTCATGGTGGTCGGAAATTGAGATGCGATGTTATATTTACCCCCCCTCCCCCCGCCCCCTTTCTTCTGATGGCAACTATGGGAATTCTTTATAAGTTATTGTCATATGTAACAAACAGCGTTGGCTAGGATTGAACTTATGACTACCCAATTATACATTAATTTCCAAATGCCGGAAAGTACCCGATAAATGTTAACGTGATAGCTAAGCAACACTCGTTATAACCCAGGAGGATACAACAATTTTTTTACTTAATATAATAAAATAAATCAAGTATATATACTTTAATAATACTTTAACAGTGCACGATATAACTCATAAAAAAATCTTACCGCCAAAAACTATTAAAAAAATATAAATAAAGAATTTTTGTATATATTTTTTTCATTAATTATGCCTATGCTCAATGTACAGTCGTCGCCACGGAAAACTTCTCTTTTCCCTTACTCTGTTATTTGCGGGTTCCTATTATTTTTTTAATTTAAAATTTAATCAATATTTAAATGTTATGCACCTCAAAATGATAATTTGAGTCCAGTCTACTTTTTTTTACGTTTTATAATAACATAAAAAATGTGATTAAATCATGCTAAATTTAATAAATTATATTAATTCAAGCAACAGATGCTGAAAAATCAATTTTTCATTTCATTGCTAGTATTTATAATACAATTACCATTGTTTGGAATTTTTTTTTGCAATTTTCATAATGATCTTAATTTTTATTAAACAAAAATGTTCATTGAAAAATAGCATATTATCACGGAGCGGCTGGTTCCACCACTCCGTGTGTATCTTTAACGGGATCTTCCCGTGGATGGGAACAAGGATGCAGACTCGATGATTTTGTGGATCCACTTTAATTAATTAATATAGTAATACATGCGACCGAGCCCGGCAGGGCCGGCCGCAAAGAGTACAATAATTATAAGTATTTGTATTCTTTCAGAGAACCCAGTGACCAAGTCACGGGGCAGCTTATATAACTCCCAAACGTGAAGTGTCAGCAATACCTGCAGGCCATTGCACTGCCATGCTGATGCGGTGTCTAGACGCATCAGCATTGCGTGCATAACCACAGAGCTGCACTTCCGCGTTACTTAATAAATTTGAAATGTGTATATGATTTGTTATTCTATAGATGGCCGCTGAACTGTTAGTGAATCACATAAAAAGTGTAATACCTGATATCGATGATGAAGAAGTGAATGAAATCGTTAAACAATTAAAAAAACATGGGATCAGGGCTGTTGGTGATCTCAGAGACGAAATAGTGGACAGAAAAGTTTCAGTGCATTCCCCAAGGTGATGTGAACAAACTTTATAACAACATGCGCATACCCCAGAACGTCGCAAATACACCAGCATTATCTGCAATCTTATTACAGCCAGCTAGTAAAGTAACAAGCCAACGTTATGAAATCGAGTGGGACCGTGTTGGTTATGCAGTGGAACTCGCATCACCGTTTATGACCGATAAAAAGAAAAAAGCCATTTGCCGTCGTATTAACGAGCTAATGATGGAGAAATACCCGAATATGAACTTAGGACGTAAAGTCTCTGCAGACTTAGCAGCACAGTGTGCTTCACATAAACAATATGGGCATCATTTCTTAAACAAACATAATGGAAGAACAAGTGAGAGCTGCAACGTAATACAAGGACGGCTTTTAAAAGATGCATACTATATCAGAGGCGTGACAACAAATTACTCTGGTAAAAATGCAAAGAAGCGGAAGACGGAGCAACTTTTAAATGTTGGTTTAGTCGAACCAACTGCACCATTACTATCCGGAGAGACTGCTGAATCCATTGAGTTGTTACGTACAGAGTTGAAACGTATGCACAACAAAGAAGCAGGGATTACCTGGGAACTTAAAGATATCGAAAGTCTGATGGTACAAATTTGCTACGGAACTATATGTGACACTATCGGAGTACAGAAAGCACAAATATTCGAGATGCAAATTGACTGGCCATTCAAATTCAAATTCAAAATTTTTTATTAATCCATTCTCTCCTACAATCAAAACATCACAGTAGACTTTTGTTGAGGTTAATAGGACACGTCACAATTAACAATAGTTATTCAAGTTAACATGCAGAAATAAAATCATGGTCCATATAGCTTTTGACGCTATAGAAACACTTATCCAATAACAATTTTTTAACACTCAAATGAAAATTATTGAGGTTGTCTATACACTTTATGTCACTTGGTAGCTTATTATAGAGACTTAAACATTTCAGAAATGGCCCATGTTTATACATGTCCAGTCTACACCAAATTGGGGTTATCACCTTATTAACCTTCCTTGTATTATATTGATGATTCACTTCATGTTGTCTAAACTGCGACATATTTTTTTTTTACATAGAATACACACTCACTAATAAAGATACATGGGAGAGATAAAATTGCATGTTTTTTAAACAGAGGTACACATGATGCTCTTTTCTTAACAAAACACATTAGTCTAATCACTTTTTTTTGTAATGTAAATAATCTATGAAAATCCACAGAATCCCCCCAGCATATGATACCATATTTAATAATTGAGAAAAAATTTGCGTAATAAAGAACCTTTAAGCAATCAAGTTCCATATCGTGTCTTAATTCACCGATTGCAAAAATCACAGATGCCAATTTATTACAAATATAATCTATATGATTAACCCATCGCAAATTGTTATCAATATATATTCCCAAGAATTTTGTTTGTTCACTTAATGAAATGGTTTGCATATCTACTGAAATGGATTCTATGGTTGAATTTTTATTTTTTATATTTTGAAATTGCAATATTTCAGTTTTTTTAACATTTAGTACTAGTCCAATATTATTCAAATATTCTTTAACTTTAATAAATGTATTTATAATATTTTCAGAGAGTTGTACATTATTGTTCCCCGTAATTTTCATATTTGAGTCGTCCGCATATTGAACAAAAAGAGTATCATCTACTTCTATTAAGGGTAGCTCATTAATATATAATAAGAAGAGTACGGGAGAAATGCAACTCCCCTGCGGTAAACCGAATTTAAGGGTAGTTTGTTGTGAATAGTACTTAGAGCTAGTTGCAGATGTTATTTCAACTCTTTGTGTTCTATTATTTAGGAACGACATAATCCAGTCTAAACAATTTCCTCTAATTCCATACATATTTAATTTATTACACAAAATTTTATGATCCACCATATCGAAAGCCTTCGATAAGTCTAGAAACACTCCAGCTTTTTTTTGTTTATTATCAATGCTATCAATGATACTGTCTATTAAATGAAACATTGCAGTCTCTGTAGATTTTTTTTTACGGAAGCCGTGTTGAGATGGGGATATTATCTCCTGTCTCTCCAAAAAAACCAATAGTTTACTTAAAAAAGCCTGTTCAAATATTTTAGAAAATACCGAGAGAAGGCTTATAGGCCTAAAATTTGACACCATATTTTTTGGTCCTTTTTTATGTACCGGTTTAACTATTGCATTCCTTAGTACAGACGGAAACTCACCACATTCAAACGACTTATTTATTATTTCTGTGAGAACAGTATTTATTTCTTCAGCACAAGATTTTAACACAAAATTTGAAATGTTATCGAAACCATGGGAGTGCTTATTTTTTAACTTATTAATAATTTTAAACACCTGTAGCCTAGAGAGTGGGGATAAAAACATTGAGTTCTCAATTACTTTTGTGTTCTTAAATATATTGAAATTAGGATCAGGTGGACCAATGTCTTTCTTACAATCATTAATACATTTTTCAAAATAATCACCAAAAGTTTGTGCAATATTTTGTGGATCTTTAATATTTTCTCCATTTATAATTATATTATCTATGCAAGTTTTAGTAGTATTTTTACCATGTTTACGTTTAATCAACTCCCACATTGCCTTTGACTTATTTTCAGAATTGTTTATAAAATTTGTATTTATTCTTTTATTAGCAAAGCGAATGAGTTTGTTGTAAATATATTTATACTTCTTTACGTATGCTTCATTCCAAATATGCGGATACATTTTTTGTAACTTTTTTAAATCTCTCAGTTTTTGTCGAGATATTTTTAAACCTTTGGTCATAAAATCAATTTTGTTTTTATTTAATTTTTTTTTACGTTTATTGACAATTGACATGAGAAAAGAATTTTCAAAATAATTTGTAAAGATTGCATGAAATTCATTAAACATATCTTCAGCACTTGATTTAGAATAAACGCTATCCCACGACTCATTCCTAAGTTTATTTTTAAAAACTTTCATATTTTTTTGGGAGAAATTCCGCCTTTTAAAATTGTTTTCTCCGTGGTCACTAGCATTATTTTTATAAGCAAAAGATACAATTTGAGCTTCATGATCTGATTTATAAAACGGTAAAACCTTGCTTTCTGTGAGCTCATAATTGAATGATTTTGTAATTATTATATTATCTATTAGTGTCTGAGTTGTATTGCATATTCTTGTAGGAGAGGTTATAATATTTTTTAAGTTACACATATTTAAAACAGTTAAAAATTCTTTAGATATGGAGTTATTTTTTAGCAAATTAATGTTGAAATCTCCACATATTATAGGAACTCTATTATCACAGTAAATTTTTTTTACAATAATTTCTAATTTTTTAAAAAATAATTCAGTACATCCCTTGGGCGGACGATAGATACATATGACTGTACAAGGAGAATCAAAAACATCTAAATCAACACAAGAAATTTCAATATGTGCCTCAATTGACATATTTTTTATTATTACATTTTCAGTAAAGTTAATTGAATTATGTATAAAAATCACAGACCCACCTCGAATTTTATTTTGCCTGCAGAAGATACTTCCTAATAAAAAATTATTTATTTTTAAATTAATATAGTCACCATATTTTAAAAAATGCTCAGTAAAACAAATTATTTTGAGAGACACGTAAGGCTGTATAACATTTCTAGCTGTAAAATTTTACTACTTAACCCTTGTATATTTAAATGAAAAACTGCATAATTATCTAGTTTCTTTTCTTTACCATCGTAAAATTCTAATCCCATTCTTCAATAGAAACACTGGCAAAGCAACGAGGGAGATAACAGCTACTTTTATGGAAGAAAAAGTTGGTTACCTCCTGAAATTCTTCTCGAACATAGTTGACTCCAGCAGGAAGAACGCTGTCACGAAAGTAACTATCCATTCCGACCGACGTCTTACAAACCCAGACAACAACAAGGATCAAGTCCGCCTCCTCGCTTTTCTGCAATGCCTAGCATTATACATGAACAAAGACTTCAAACAACTTGTTATCTACAACAAGGTAAGAATATTTTCTATAACATATTTTTTATTAATTGTGGTTACGTACAGTCGTCGCCTCGGAAAATTTCTCTTTGCAGCCTTGTTAATCACCATGCCCCGTAAGAATAACACAGGTTATGGTGATTAACAAGGCTGCAAAGAGAAATTTTCCGAGGCGACGACTGTACATCAGTACGAGCTAAATAATCATTTACATCAGCTACTGTATATGAAAAGTGTTTTCTTGGGAACATTACTTGAAAAAATAATGTAAACGTATAATTTCTCATTTCGACTAATGAAATAATTTACTCATCACTTCGAATGATACTCTTTTATAAATTATATATATATTTTTTTATTGAGAAATTTTATGTTTCTCACTATCACTGAAAGTAGTGCAATTGTATTCTAATAAAACAGTAATATTTTTTCCAGATTTTTTTTTTTAACTAGAAAATCTGCCGTCTTAAACAATTTCCTTGACTAAATAATATTACAACTTTATAAATATACCATTATTCGATTTATTGATTAATAGAGATTTCTGTATTTTTCCTTTCCTTTTTTATTTTTTTTATTAGAATAATTTTGTCCAAATGTGAATATACTTCTTACTAAATTAAATTATAATAAATAAAACACAAAAAATATGTAATAAAAAATGTACATGAATTGTTCAGTTAACTGTAATGTTAATAATGTTTGACAATTTGACAATGTATTTTGTTGTTCGTGAGAAGGTTGGGGTGGCTGCAGAGCTGCAGGTCACAAAAACAGCTAGAGAATATGTAAATCTTAAAATAAGAAAGAGTTTAACATCGCGCAACCACAGCCCTGCAGTCTCGAGCTACCATACAGTTATGTGAATTGACACTTCCTTTTATTATTATTATTATTAGACAGATCAATATTCCAATTTTATAGCTGTCAGGAATCAAAAAGCTCAGGATATTAATCCTGAGTTTTACAGCACTGATGCTATGACATGTAAATATTGGTGTCTGCCCCAATTGGATAGATCCAATGTTAGAAATGTTTTAACTCGCCAGGCTGTTCATGGCTTCCACCATCTAATTTGTAAATCTTCTGGTTATCATAAAGCTGAACAATCTTGTGTACGTAAATTATGTAATGAATATTGTAGCCAATATCATTTAAATATCTGTAAATCTAGAATTAAGCCTATTAGCGATTATGCCAGGGGAGATTTCATATAGTCTATAGGTTTTGAATAGCAATGAAGCAATAAGTTTTTTATTCTATCTATTTTCTATGTCATATTTTGTTTTATATATGTGATTATATATATGATATATTATTATTATGATGTAACAGGCTGTTAGTATCATCTGTTATTTTATTTTATATTGTTTTATTATCATTTTCTATTGTTCTGTTATTCTGTAACTATTATATATGTTTTGTATGTATGTTTTATGTGTTCTATTGTAATGTTTTTCTATAATGTATGTTTCTAGTGCTGTTAATATGTACACTTTCTGTGTTTAATAAAAGACTAATAATTATTATTTTTTGTCACTCGCTGTAATGATATTATCGTATGACCGTAGAACATAAATTAAATCATGTGGTTTGTACGTTTTGAAGCAATATAAATAAAAAAATATATGTTTAAAAGTACAAACTGATAAAATATTAGCTGCAAGGGATATTTTTTATTAAAGGGGTTATTTCATTATTTCATACATGCAGGTATAAAATTTAGCATACTACAAAAATTCAGTCATAATTATAATAACTGTTATATTATTATAACTTATTATATATTAATGGCGTTTTTCACAGGAACCTACAACTTCGAATGCTGAGATCGAGGCATCTGATATTCCCAATTTCCCAGTGATTATTGCATTAGGTATGCAGATACAAATTTTATAGAAATATAGTATAAAACACGTAATATAATATTAAAACTTAATGAAATTTATATTTTAATATTTATATAATTAATGCAAGTTACAATATTATAAGAAAATAATTTGTTATTGAGTTTGTTTATTTTGAACTGTTGCGTCTTTGTAGGGGGTCAAGAAATTTGGAATGCTTCCGAGTTCTGCCTCGCTGCTGAGAAGATAGTTGTCGCAAGATTAGACAACTTCGTGGAGGCTCTGATCTACCTGATGGGAATATACTACGTCATGCGCATGCTGTACAATTACAAATTGAATGGCACTCTGGAATTCATTCAAAGGTATGACGATGAATAAATGTTTGATTACGCATGCATTGTATGGAGACACTATAGGAGAATGTTATAATAATAAACTGCAGTTTTTCCTTGCTCTATGCAATGTAATCATATGAATTTAATGGCTTTCTTATAATTATCCTCCTTTTATTACTAAAAATTAAAGCATCAGCCTCATTCCCTCTTTTCAGGTAATAGAGGCTTCAAGTTTTAATCGTCGGGAAATTTTTCTCCATAAGCCACCACGTTAGGATATTATATTTTTTTTTCAGTAACTATTTAAGCTATTATTTAATTTTGAAAACATCTCACTGCTCCTACCCTCCCATATAGGAATCTTCTGATAACGAATCAAGAGCCAAGAGCTCATTTCTCTCTTAAAAAATTCCTTAATCCTTCATACAAAAAAAAAAAAAAAAAAAATACATTTTTTACACATAGGAGAGTAAAAACACCACAAAATCAGCTGACTTGAAGTGTCCATGACTGCTTGAACAACAAATTATTTTTTAACCCACTGATTTTTTTACCAGTAAATTATTTATAATTTTAAATAAAATAATTATCAGATATAAACTGTCTAGTAAACTGAAAAAAATACCTGTGTTTAATTGAAATCATTACGGCTAGAGATATTAACATTTCTTTGCGGGTTTATACAGATTCGTCTTGCTGATCAACCCACCAGAGGAGGAGGGAACGAAAATCAGTACCAAGAACAAGAAGCAAGCCACAAAAATCCCCACCAAAATAGACACTGCTTCCAACGATTTGGAAACATTCGATGCTGACATGGAGTAGAACTTCACCTTATCAAAACACTTTGCAGTAGATGAATTGTTATATTCAAGTGCTACTATCTGTTATTGCTATAATCACCATTTTTTTTATATCAATGAATGACTTTACTTTTATGAAAACGCATTGTGTTTTAGAACATTTGAGTTATGTTTATGTCTAATGCATTTAATTTTTACTTTTACAAATTAATAAAATATAATTGTAAAAAAATACAGTGGAAACAAAAGAAGAAAATAAAAAAAATAAATATTATAATTTTAATAGAAATTTTTACTAAAATATAAGGACTTATTTTAATGTTTTATTGGTATTAAATTGTTAAGAGCAAATAAATTTATCCTATCGTTTTCCTTTTACTAATTAAATAAACTAAATGTTTTGTAAAACATGCATTGTGTACAATATAGTATGCCATGAGTTATGTTGAAGATTATGATTTTTTTCTAATGTACAAAACTGAAATTCTATTGTGAAATTTAAAATTTATGTAAAATATTATAATTTAAGTAAAAGTAAAATAATTAAAATTAAGCAAAGTATTATATAAATAATATAAGGAGGTAATTTGAGAGTCATGGCATTAATTAAAAGCTTACAATTTAATTTTATCAACAAAGTGGAGGAACGGATTTTCTCGATGCCATCTGTTTGTGTTTTATATTTATTCTTCGTGTGTTAGACTATTATTACAATTTTGAATTAGTTTTTTCCTACTAGCGGAAAATTCTGAAAAAAGTAACGACGACTAACTCAATAATAATTTCATAAGCACTTTATAAAAATTGCTGATTTTTTTTTAATTCAAATTATTGTTCCCAGGGTTAATATTACTTGTGAAAATAGAGAGCATAACTTTCAATAGAATATAATTTAAGAAACTCAAGACAGGAATGTGCATGCGGGCTAGATTATAGGCGAGTGCATTCTTACGCGTGTCTTTTTTTAATTTGTGTGTTTTTTCTTCTTCTTAATTTAATTTTAAGAGTTTTTAACTGTAAAAAACATTTGTATATTTATATTAATAATATTAATATTCATTCTTATTCATTTTTACACAGTTCTATAAAACTATAATATTTAGCTAATATTGCCTTATATATATTATAAAATTTTTGTTCTAACACAACTTTTGTCGTTTAAGAACAAAAGAGTACAATTATGTTATTACCTGCTTCAAAATATTGTACCATATATATGTGTCCTCGAAATTCAGGTAAAATATTTTGCTTTTTTTTTTTCATTTGGGATAAATATAACTAATGTATAGTTTGTAATTCAGATGTGAAATGCTAAAAATTTTGCACTAAAAAGACAAAATAAATATATGTATTATTTTGGACTTGTAAATTATAATTATGTTAGTTTTGTATAAAAAAGAAAAATAGTTTGTCAATTTGAAGATGAAAATTTTGTTCTTGAATGCTGTGTTTTTATTTTACATCAAACACTTGTAAAAGACAATTATATATATTATATATTTATATTTTTTTCATAATTAATGTTACTCGTGTATATATAATTATTAGTATTAAGTTTACTGAAAACATGTTTTTACTGTGCTTTTAATATATCTTGATACAATATGTTTTGTATGAATATATATGTTAAATTTTATTTGCCATTTAATTTTATGTTATAACCTATGTACTGTACACTATCTTTGTGTTCAATAAATAGTTTATATGTTTATAATATTTTTTTAATGTATATTATAATTGTAGTATATTATTAGCTTAAAAGGCGGAAGGGAGTAGGAAGTACTCTAAAAATAGAAATTATTTTGCGAACATTAAAAGTAGCTTTTCTAAGAAAAAAATAGTAAAAGGTTTCTAAGACTAGGTTTATTGTTGAGAGAAGTAGGTACAATATTTTTAAAAGATAAATAGTTAACAAACTCGAGTGTTGGAAAAAGGTTTGCTAGATTAGGGGAGAAGAAGGCGAGCCTCCTGTAGTGTCAAGTGTCGGTTACCAGAGAGATTCTCCCTATTACTGGCCGCGCATCTGGAAAAAAATTAGACAACGCTGACTAAAACTAGACGCTAGGGTCGCAATCCAAAACGTATTTTTTATACTAAATTTAGTACTATTTTTCTGGCAGTGTAGTGCCTAATTTTGCTACCAGAGCAGAGAACGTAATGGCATTGTTGGCGCTAGTAGACACAACAAATTCATAACTAACGGTCATTTTCCATGAGTTAACATGTAAATCAACAACCGTCCCATGTTTTTCACTCATAGGACAGACATTACCAATAATAATTTGATATAAGCTTGTTTATAAAATAAAGTATTGTTTTGAATCAAGCAAAAAAATTTGAGTTTAATTTACTCCTGGGTAGAAAAAGCGTGATTTTTTTTCAAAACGGTGACCTACAATGACTACAACACTTTGTTTGTCATCAGTGATAATTTAAAAACCAATTTACGCATTGTTTTAGATTCCGAAGCATATTGCTTGCTTTGGAAAATTTTCTTCTTGCAGCTTTGTTAATCACCATGTGCTGCGCTGTGTTATTTTTATGGGGCATGGTGATTAACAAGGCTGCAAAACAGATTTGCAACTTTCGTGAATCGTTCGTAAAATTTAAAAATATTGCCTACCAATATTTTATAATTGGTAAGGTAACAGGGCCAATGTAAAAAAAAATCCTCATATGAAGATTATGAAAAAAATTTAAAATGTTCTCCTCTATCAGTAGCTAATATATCAGGTATGCAATAAAAATAGGATATACTATTCGCGTTATTAATTTCTAAAGATGACTAATTTAACATGGAGAAATAGAATTTCAATGTTAAATTAGTCAAATTAGTCGATAACTAGCACGATCTATAATATTTCATATTTTAGCTACAATGATAGGGAATATAGAGGAGAACATCTCAAGATATATAACATGTTTCATAATTTTCATATGAAGGATTTTCTTTTAACATTGAGCTTATTACCATACCCTTAAATAAATGTCGAAAAATTTAAACGAGAAATTCACAAATATATAAGTTTTTTTCTTTTGTTTTTGTTTTCAAAGTATATCCAAGAGCTTACAGCTCGCGGCGGGGTATAACAGGTAGGGATCAGGGATAAGGTAGGGAACGGATGGTGGCCACGGCATGATATGCGTCCCAGCATTCACTGAGGTGAGACTGAGGGAACCGTGGAAAACCTCAGTCAGGACGGGCACCTCTACTTTTTATCAATGGACCAAAGCGATGTCCAAAGCCTGAGGAACCGAACACAAGTGCATCACTGCACTGGGTGGAAAGCAAGACGAATTTAACCGAGGCTACTTTTACTTGAAATGGTCACCCATCTAAGTACTAACCACGTTTGACGTAGCCTGACTTCAGTGATCTAACGAGAACCAGTCAATACACTGCACAACGATCAACCTCGTGGATTAACTAGACTCGCAAATATATAGCAATTAATAAAGTCGGTAACAAAGTTTTGCGGTGAAGTTTTACGGCATTCGTGGCAAAGTTTCGCGGCGAAGATTCAAGGCGAAGTTTCGTAGCATTGCCGTCTCTGCTCCTATGCAACGAGTGTACAAATAATTCCACTAATTCTAGTTGCGACTGTACCTGACTGGAGGTGAACAGGTTTGTTGCTAACTAAATTCTCTCTGGCTCCTTAGTTCTTGTCTGGCCGTTGACCGAACAACTGAGCGTCAATGTTGGGGAAAACCAAGGTAACGTGCTTGTGTAGTTCCTCTATCGTAAATTACACTGTGTAGCAAAGTCTTCTGCTCATTGTCAGTAAACAAAGTATTGGTGTGTAATGTCTGTCGCGTGAAAGGAAAAACATGAGACGGTTGTTGATTTACATGTTAACTTATGGAAAATGACCGTTAATTTTGAAGTTCTTGTTGTTGTTGTTGCCTAGCGCCAACATAGCCATTATGTTCTCTGCTCTGGTGGCAAAATTAGGCACTATGTCGTCCCATGTTTAACAATGAAAAAGGCTTCATGCGACAGACATTATAAACAATGGTTTGTTACAACCATTACGAGTAGAAGACTTTGCTGTGTAAAATACCGAGTTGAAATAAATTTCATCATTTTTTCGCTATTAAGCTCTCCTGTTGTCTTTTTTCCTCTTATTTTGCACAATTATAGAGGGAAAAAGACAAGATTACATCTTTTTTCCTCTTCTTGAGCATAAATTGTTAGAAATATTTTCTCCATTTCATCCTCACTTTGAGCAAAGAGGAAATAATATTCGATGTATTTTAGAGGTAAAAAAATAGGTTTAGACGTGTAAAAGATGAGTTAAAATTTAATTTTTTTTATTGTTTTATATGTTTTAAATTTTAAGCACTTTTTTAATAATCGTTGAGGATGTATGATAAGTAAAACAAAATTAATCAATACCAAAATATGATTAAAAAATAAAATATTAATATCAGTCAGCTGTTTTTGCGGTGTTCCTCTATTCCTCTATTCTATTCATATAGATTTTTTCAAACCTATATGAAAAAATCTCGGAATTGTATTTTTACTAATTTGGCATAGATTTTTTTTTTAAATGCATGATTCATTTTCAGAAGACCCCTAATAAAAGGGGAAGTATGAATGAGTATGACACATTTTCAAATTAATATTTTGAATAGTTACTGAGAAAAAATACAACTTTTTGTAACATGGTTTCTTATGGAGCCATATTTTCCTGCTGGGGAACACTTGAAGCCTCTATAGCTACATTCATATCAGTTCTGTCTAAATGCACTATTATTTTTAACACTACACTTTTAATATTATTATATAATTCAAGACTTTTAAATTAGGATCTGCAAAGCAAACAATTGAATTAATGATTTTTTTTTAGTTTTTTAACTGAACCCTGTTGTAGAGTACTGGCCACAATTAGACTGAATTTAATCTCCCGGCTCTTCGTAGACCCTACTTCTGTGGGTCCCTTCCAAACTAGAACGGCCGTGGCCTAAGCAATCCATCTCAGCAATCGCGTGGTTGCATATATGTGACTGAGAAAACCGTGGAAACCTCAGTCAGGATGGTCGACAGTTGATAGAGGATGCCATCAATCACTTCCAGGATGCACGAGTGGGTGTTCTTTAGCAACCGCTACTTGTGAAAAGTTTGGCAGTGCATGGCTGGTATCGAACTCACGACCATCCGATTATGAATCAGATTGGCATACCACTGCGTCAAGTGTTGATAAAAAATTTGTTAAAAAGTTGAAATACTCCAAAATTTTTTACACGCTTTATCAATCATAAAAAGTGTTATAAATATGTCAGTAAAGCCTGGCACTTGATGCATCTTTGCTTCGTAATCGTGCGTTATATACTACGCAGGAATTGCATGATTGCGTTTTTTTTTTAAAAGAAAAACCAAAGTGTGCATTCGGTTTGAGTAACATCCTCCATGAACTACCGACCCTCGTATTTGAGATTTCCACCGTTCTCTGAGTTATATGCAGGTGAATACTTGCTGGGATAATTTAACCACTGCCGTTCTGGCTTCCAAAGAATAAGGAAAATTTAAAACACCACTGAGTTGAAATAAATTTCATGTTTTCTTCACTATTTAATTCTCCTCTCGTCTTTTTTCCTGTTATTTTGCACCATTTTAGTGGTAGAAAAGAGGTGAAAAGACAAGATTACGTATTTTTTCCTCTTCTTGAACATCAAATGTTAAAAATATTGTCTCCATTTCATCCTCACTTTGAGCGATGAGCGAATAAGATGTGTTTTAGAGGTAAAAAAATTAGGTTTAGATGTGTAAAGGATGAGTTGAAGACGCAAGTTTTCAACTAGGGTTCCAATACATAATTATTAATTAATTAATTATTATATATTACATAATTTCGATTGTACTCTCCTCTTAACATACTCAAATATATATGCAAGATACATAGTGATGTCTAGAGACCGCTTGAACTTAGCCTTGAATTTACAAGAAGTGGTTTTGTGTCTGCAGGCGAAATAAAAAACATATTGCGGAACTGGTTTCGCGAAACGTTTATTTGCAGATTGCCATATGAGATTTAGACACACTTTTATAACATCACATTAAATTTATATAGAGCCTTCAAGTCAGCTAATTTTGCGTTGTTCCCACCTTTCTATCTAAACCTATGTAGAAATAAAGCAAAATTGTTTTTTTGGCATTAAAGGAATTTTTTAGAGGAAAATAAGTTCTTGATTCATTATCAGAAGACCGCTAAATGGGGGGGGGGTAGGAGATGATTTCAAATTTATTGCTTTAATAGTTACAGAGAAAAAAATTCAAATTTTCTAGCATGGTGGCTTATGGAGAAAATTTTCCCTCCGGAACCACTTGCAGCCTCTATTTGTAACTCTAATATCATGTTATTTCACTGTTTTGTTAACAAAAATAATTGAAAAGTTTTACTTTAATTGTTTTCTAAAATAAGTGTTATAAAAAAGTCGACAACTTTGAATTTGTAATCGGATTGGTCGTGAGTTCGTTCCCAGCCATGCATCGCCAAACTTTTGACAAGTGGCGGTTGCTAAAGAACACCCACTCGTGCATCCGGGAGGTGATTGATGGCATCCTCCATCAATTACCGACCATCATGACTGAGGTTTCCATGGTTTTCTCAGTCACAACCAGGCGAATGCTGGCATGGATTGCTTATGCCTCGGCCGCCCCGGTTCGGAAGGGATTCACAAAAGTAGGGTCTACGAAGAGCCGGGAGGTTAAATTCAGTCACTTAATTGTCATGACCAGTACCCTGTACTAGGGTTTCGTTGAAGCAAAAAAAAAAAAAAAAAAAAAAAAAACTGTTTTTGATATATATTTTTTAATTGCAAACAACATCATTTAAAATACTCAAGTTGAAATAAATTTCATCTTTTCTTCACTTCACTTCTCTCTTTTCGTCTTTTTTCCACTTCTTGAACATAAAATGTTAGAAGTAATGTCTTTATTTCATCCTCACTTTGAGCGAAGAGGAAATAAGTTGTGTTTTAGAGGTAAAAATATTAGGTTTAGACGTGTAAAAGATGAGTTGAAGACGTAATTTTTCAAATAGGATATCCTTTATATTTTGCTTCGTAAACTGAGGGTCGTGAGTTCAATCCCAGCAATTTGCCTTACTTTTCAACATGGCGATTGATTAAAAATAGAAACACACTCGTACATCCAGATTGTGATTCATGCTTCATCTATATTACCGACCATCTTTACTGAAGTGTCTGTAAGGTTCCCTTCCCAGCAGATAGTACGTGCAGGTTGATAATTTCCATGATCCGTATTGTACACGGCATGAGAACCACATGTCAGCACTTTGTGCATAAGGCGAGAGAACCGGATGACGTTACTTGATCACTCGGGTGCTAGCCACGGGCGCGTGAGCGTCTTGCGCGGTGGCCACGCAGGCCGCCGCATACACCTGTAGTAAATAGACAATAAACTCTAAGTATTAGCAGTATTTACGAGTCTCAGTTAAGAATTTTCCTCCACCTTTAGGAACAGATAAATTAATTAAATACGTAAGAAAAGAGTCTTACAAGTGGTGTCAGAAACGGGATACTGATTTTCTATTAATCAGAAACGAACTCAAGTCTGTTCCTAAAAAGGAAGATAAAATTAAATAACTGTTTTATAAATTTCACGTGAGTAAAAGTGAAGTTTTTTTTATTATTAACTAAGAGGTAATAATTTGCTGCGTGTTAGAACAAAATACGACGTGTTACATAAAAGAAAAAGATTCGACGGTCAAGAAATCAAGAAGCTGCATCAACGCTCATCATTTCGAGAATCAAAATTAGCCTGCGCAGAAGACAACCCACATCGAGAGGGCTTGCTGAGTCTTCGAGCCGAGGATGTTCGACCCCCGGATGAGTAACCTGGGGATGTCTGCAGCTGAGAGGAGCCGTGCAGAAAGCCTTGCAGAGATCGCGCGACAGCCGTAGCAGCTAAACGCCATGTTGATCCACGTCGGATGAAAGCAAAAAAGGGTAGGCTATGACCCAAAGTTTAACTGAAGTCAATTTGTAATTGCATGTGGCAAATATGTTCATTCAATGAGTGTTTTAAATCAATAACAAATTTCGCAAATATAAAGTTAACAAGATTTTTTATATTTTTTCAGCTAGAATTTTACATTTTTCTTTTGAGTAATAAAATATACTTAATTTTTTTTTCTCTCCCAACAAAAATGGGAGAACACAATAAACAACTAAAAAAAAAAAAAAAAAAAAAAAGTGATAAGATTGCAATACATATTTTTGTGCAATCTAAAAAAAAAAACTATATAATGACAATAAACGAGTTGAACGAACATATTATAATTGTAAAAAAGAAGTTTCCCTGTTATTTAGATTTATAAGTATTTCATTATTATGATAATGGCTGATATAAGATATTGAATGACGATCGTATGTAAATATTTTATATATGCAAGTGATTTTATTATCGATATAAACGGCTATACTATAGAAAAGCACATTCCTTGTGAACAGTTTAAGTAAAATTTGGTATATAAATCTTCGACAGACATTGAATTAAGCACAAATACGCACGCAACAATAGATCGAAATAAAGTAAAAGTAAACAATAAACAATTTTAATAAGATTTCAAATCATACAATGAATCTAACATAAAAATGAATACGAGAGTTGAGAAAAATTAATTGCTATATAACGTAGTACTGTTTCAGTTTCATAAATTAAAAAATAAATATATCTTGCATAACGTATTTTTAAAAATTATGTCAGCATTGCCAATATTTCCTCGGAATTTTAAAAATTAACAATTTAATAGTAAATTCATTTTATTCTGTAAAAAAAAAAAATCAATGTGCAATCAAAATTATTCTTTTGATATAAGTTAATTAAAAGTCGTGTGAAAATCAATTACACTGTAAAAAAAAGTAGAATAAATGAAAATACATCTTTTGTCAATCGATCGCAATCAATTCAAATTTGTAAAATGTAATATCTTGTATAAAATGTACTGTTCAATATTGCAAAAAAAAAAAAAAATAAATAAATAAATAATGAAATTTGACACATAATATATCATCAAAAATAATGCCTGATTTAAAATGAAATGATTAAGAACGAAGTGCATATATTGCTATACTGTCAATATTTCTTGATAAAATAATTGCATAAGTTACTTGAGAAAATACATTTTGGAAAAGCAATAAATAATTGCAATAAAATACCAATGTATTGCAACATGATACCTAAGTATTTCTAATTCTACCGAAGGAACTTTGTCGGATTTCATTTAATTTTCATAATTTTCACAAATTCCAGAACTTTACACTGTATGAATTTAAAGTTAATCAATTACACAGTAAAAAAAAATAATAATAATAATTATTTTAAAACTTATTGGTTTACATAGAAAGCCGTAACAGTAATCAAATATCATCAAAACTATAATAAAATCACAAAATGCTTTAAACTGCAGTAAAAAAAAAATGAAATATCTAACATCAAGTGATCAAGCGTTAAATAACATGCTGGTGTCAAAGCAGAGGTGGTAATCAAATAAAAATAATAAATAATGGCTACTCAGTTTACAAGTATATCAAATACATATTGAATATAAAATACAACTAGTTAATGTTGAATCTCACCTTGTGGAAATGGAATCCACAAACTACATGACGGTATGCTATGAAATGATTTATTGGTAAAAATTAGGGCTATATAGTCGTGGCGCATTGTATTGAGTATGGCATCAAAACCGTACTCAGCCTTTGTTAGCACGAGGTACAGAAACATGTAAACGCATTTATTGTGGGAAGGCCAACCCATCTGATGCTGCTAGAATTGCATAATCTACCTTACGTCTGAAGCAACCCTAAAATTGAATGTTCTAAGGGGCAGCCAGTGTCATATTCACGCAAGTATATCTGTTTGTAGTATATAGCGACTGTACTTCCAAGCCTATAAGATGTATCGCACTGCACTAGCCAGAGTCTATGTTGCAGGTTGATAGGCAATAATAAATAAAATATATTATTAATAATAAAAATGCAAGAATGAGTACGTCGCAGTCACAGCTATACAAGGGGACGCCCGTCGCTCTTATAGTACAACGAGCGATGCTGTAATTCGTGAGATACCTGAGTCCTTAAGTAAAAGCCAATCCTCACTCCCTCTATGTGCACCAATTTTCAGTAAAGTGACTGTAATGAATAGTAAATAAATACAAGTAAGCTAATCACACGCTATATAATAAGCTACTCAAGAGTGAATAATAGACTTATTTAAGCAGAAGAAAAGTCACAAAAACGCATCAAACTTGATCAATTATAAATTTATAAGTTTCATCTTGCAGTCTGTTTATAAAATGAATCGATTAAATAAAGAAAATGTCTAGCTATAAAAAAAATAATGTCACAGTAATAAAAAGATCTGTTAAACAAAACTCAGAGCAATTCATGTAAACGATCAGTCAGTTCAAAATTAAATTTACAATCAATCAATTCAGCCAATAAAAGTCTTACTGCATAAATCAATTATTATCAAATCATATTACAAAAATCAATCACAATTCAAGATGATATGGGCTAATTATAAAATACAAACTGAATTTAAAAGAAATATTAAATATAATTTGTACCTACAAAAAAGTTGCAGAGCGTAAATGAACTTGGGAAAGAGTGTGTAACATTAACTCACTGTCTGCAAGCAGCGAGCGTAGATCAGTTTTCAACATACTATAGATAAGAAAGAGAAACTTGCCATCCAGTAAGCCAAGCATTCAACATGTGTAAGCAGTACTATATAGTGCTAGATGCATAACATAAAATAAATAACGCTATTTTTCAGCTTTTCTTTAAGAGCACTGTATTTTTACTAAAAACTAATTTCAACATAAAATAATTAATACATAATCAATTAAATTGCATTTAATCGCAAAGGTAAAATTCGCAGAATATGGTATTTAATCATAGAATATTATGAAAAGTGTACAGTTACATTCATTTAAATTAAAAAATTATTAAATGCTTACTGCATTCATTTAAAAAAAAAAAAAAAAAAAAATAGCATCAAATCCCTAACAGTGAATAAAAATTCAGCTGTGTATCTAATTTTTAAGCTATTACAGGTTCAAATATTTATAAAAACATAAGCAATTTTAAAATCAATTGATTGTCTTTCGGTTCAAATCAAGTGTTTGTGGGAAAATATTAAATTAAAAAATAGAGGCTTTCAAAGTACTTATCTTCATGTGCCTAAAAAATGTAAAAATAAAAATAAATTAACAATAATATCAAGTCAAATACTATAACTGAAATGATCTTCTTATTCTTCTTAAGCTAATAGCAAATTAAATGTGGAATAGTCTACGTCAAAATATCGACCAATGCTGCACAATATAAATATTATCAATCAATCATTAAATTTTACAAATGGTAAAACATTGAGTCTGCTGCAATTTAAAAACACTGTGAAAATGCATATGTATTATTTAAAATAAACAAGTAATTTCATGACATGTAAGTTTAATATCAATAAATTATACTATTTTCAGTGGTAAAGAAACACAATGAAATAAAATAAAGCTACAAAATCATGTTTCTGAGGAAAAAAATAGTAAAAAATTAAATGGTTTCAATATTTTTGCAACAAAATCATATCTTATTTGTAAATAACCAAAATAAATTAAGTAATTTGAAATTTTTTTTTGTCTGATTCAAATACATAACGATAAAAAATAATTTTATGCAAAATACTAAAATTCCAATGGCCATATAAATTTTTTAAGTTATTGTAAAATTAAAAATCAATATTATCATAAGATAGTCACTGAACCATTTAAAAATTAAAAAAAAGGAATAAAAAAAAAATAACATTGAAAGTATTTTACAAAACAATTTTATACATACAATCTACTATCATGTTGCATAATAATGTAAAATCGAGTCAATTAAATTTATGTGCATTAATTTAAATTTTAATTTACTACAAAAAAAAAATTCAATACTTAATATGCAAAATATGTCATAAATATTATAAATATTTTTTTAAGATCACAGTTATTGAAAATGTAAACTAAAGGATCATGTAATCTATAATGCAAGCAGATATAACAATAATAAATCTGTTATATATATTCCCCTATACAAGCTACAGTAAGTCTGCACAGTTTTTAAGTAAAAAATTTTATGTGCGAATTTTTGCAACAATATTCAGTTTGCCATGCCATGTATTACCCACATAAAATGATATACCCAAATTAATAATGTTCAACATACTGTAATTAAAATGCTAGAGTTCTTATATTTCTAAGCCAAAGTCCAGACGGAAACTGGAATCATCAGTATGTTCATATTGCATAACACGCAATTTTATATAATGTATAACATGACAAGTTTGTAAGAAATATGATAAGGTCAAAGGAACAAGCTTTAGACAGAAACAGTAAGCCCTTCAACAGGAAACACTGGAAAAACTAATATATGATGATGTCAATAAAAATTTTTAAATCAATATTATTCAATTTTTAATATTTGTGCAATGAGTAATATCAACGGCCAGTGCAAAATACTAAATTAACTAATTGATAAAGTCAGAACTGTTTTGGTAAAGTTAAAGTCAATATATATATTATAGCATAATTTTATACACCATAATAATTAATGTATCGATAAATTTTATGAAAAGCAAATTGTTTTGAAATAATAACAGCTCTAATATTATAATACATAAAAATATTCAGTTGGTTTAAAATCAAATTAATGGCCAAAATATTGTATTCTCATATACAAAAAGTAATATAAAAAAAAAAAAAAAATGAAAAAGAAAAGGAAAATAACCTACAAGCATTTTGCTCATGTTTTATTACATCATTATATCATATATTTTATATCGCCACACAAAAAGTAAAATACAGTAATTTTTGTTTGTTATTGGGTCAAGCCAAGATACCGCCTTTTTGTTTTCATGTTTCAGGAGATGTCGGATCAAGAGACCAAGAACACCGTCATCGCAACACGCAACGAAGAAATAATTTTTATATTGTATTGGGATTTTTTTAAATATGCCTTGAATGATCAAGTAATAATTTCATAATAATATTTAAATTTTGTTTAGTCATCAATGAATGTGGTTTAATTTAAATGCACCCCATTCAAACTATCTGCTTCAATAAATATTCAAATTGTGTCGTCCCAGGAGTGACGAAGTTTAGGGGGGGGCCTGTAAGGTTGCCTTCCCAGCAGATAGTACGTGCAGGTTGATAATTTCCATGATCCGTATTGTACACGGCATGAGAACCACATGTCAGCACTTTGTGCATAAGGCGAGAGAACCGGATGACGTTACTTGATCACTCGGGTGCTAGCCGCGGGCGCGTGAGCGTCTTGCGCGGTGGCCACGCAGGCCGCCGCATACACCTGTAGTAAATAGACAATAAACTCTAAGTATTAGCAGTATTTACGAGTCTCAGTTAAGAATTTTCCTCCACCTTTAGGAACAGATAAATTAATTAAATACGTAAGAAAAGAGTCTTACATGTCCATGGTTTCCTTAGTCATAATCAGGCGATTGCTAGGTAGGATATTTAGGCATTGATTTAGAAGGGACTGGAAAAAACATAAACACTGTTACAGTTCCACAAATTTATGATTGCATCTGGAATTGTAAGGTTTCTTTCAGTTTTGAACCAGAAACTATGCAGAGAAAATTTATATTAGTAAGTTTAAGGTTTGACCTCGCAATTGATTGAGATCTCAGAATCGTCCCCCTTAAACGTTTCATAATTTTCAGAGAATTTAGAACTCACCATCAACATAGGTGGCATGTAAATTTTGAAGTGGATCGGTCATATCATGCAGTTTTAAGAAAACTGAGGTAGAAGTTTAACATTGGTCTTATAGACGGAAACCGGAAATGGAGCTGTTGTGAGGAAACTGTTGCCTTGAATCTGCTCAAACCATAAGCGATTAAGTTTTAGATCATTCTCGATTTTTTAAAATTTATTTCATTTAATTCTGTCAGACAGAAATTTCCTTTGACTCGCGTAGTAACTAAGGTCAATCGTTAAGTCTAATTGTAATATCCTAAAGTTTGTATGTGATTAGTAGACCAAAATTATTTCACTTCCTATTACTTCATTTGATGAAGCATAATTCACGAAAAGCCGAAAAGACAAGATTTTAAATCCATTTGAATTTTTAATGTGTTTGTTATATTCTACATCAGGGTTCAGTTGTGGCAATTTATAGTCAAATTTATAAGATATTGCTTCTGGAAAAAGCCTGAAATAGAATGCTTCCTTACTTGAAAAAAATACGTCTACAACTCATCCTTTACACGTCTAAACGTAATATTTTACCTCTAAAACACATCTTATTTCCTCTTTGCTCAAAGTGAGGTTGAAAGAAAGAATATTTTACTAGCATTTTATGCTCACCCGAGTTAAAATAAATAATATTTTCATCTATTTAGGTCTCCTCATATCTTTTTTCCTCGTATTTTGCACTATTTTAAAGGAAAAAATGAAGGAAAAAGACGAGATTACGTCTTTTTTCCTCTTCTTGAACATAAAATATTAGAAATATTGTCTTCATTTCATCCTTACTTTTTGAGCGAAGAGGAAATAATATCTATTTTAGAGGTTAAAGGATTAGGTTTAGACGTGTAAAGGGTGAGTTGAAGACGTAATTTTTCAACTAGGGACCACTATACTCTCCTTTCGACATATTCAAATATGCAAATATAGTTTCTAGAGAGCGCGTTACCTTGAATTTAAGTACTTGTTTCTTAGCAGGAATTAAGGGGCGGAATGTAAGTTATGGAGGAACTAGTTTCATCTGGTTACAAGAAATGTTTATTTGCAAAATACAATGCAAGATTTAGCGACACTTAATTCAATGTTTAATAAAAAATTTATGAAGCGTTGCACCGATTTTATAAAAATTCTTGTAGAAGAATAATATTTTGAATTAATTTTTAAAGTAAAGTGCGCACGAGAAAAATAGTTGAGTTTGTACAATCTAACTCAAGTTCAAGTGGTCCTGAAATCCAAAAAATTCCATCTCAAATAGGTTCCATAGAAAAAAATCAAAAGTCTGAATGAGCGCGTAGCTTAACATTAGGCCTTACCTGACAAAGACCCTTGATTATCTAAAAAAAAAAAATGCTGCGTTAATTGGTATGAAAAAAATATAGCAATGTTCTATGAATAAAGCTTTAAGCACATGCAAATTTTGAGATTTTTTTTTTTTTTTTTTTGAATTAGATTTGCTGTAAAAATATCTTGATAAATCATCCATGTTAAATTATCATAAGAAATTTTCAAGATTTATTACGGAAAAACTAATTCAAAAAAAGATGCTCAAAATTTGCATGTGGTTACAGCTCAAGTCGTATTATAGAACATCACTAATTTTTTATAAATAAATAGAAATAAAAACCTCCAAGTGGGGCTAAAAGTAGCGTAAACTTAACTTTGTAACAATATTTGTAGCGAAGAGGAGGAATATTATTTATTCTCGAACTGGTTTACGAAATAATTTTTATTATACCATGTAAGATTTTGCCCCACTTATACCTGAGTTGAAATAAATATCATCTTTAGTTCGCTATTAAGCTCCCCTCTCGTCTTTTGTCCTTTTATTTTGCACCATTTTAGAGGAAAAAAGACGAAAAAGACGAGATTACGTCTTCTTTCTTCTTATTGAGATTAAAATGTTAGATATATTGTCATATTCATTTGATCCTCACTTTGAGTGAAGAGGAAATAATATGTGTACAAGAGTTAAAAAGATTAGGTTTAAACACGGTGTAAAGGCATGAGATGAATACGTAATTTTCCAGCTAGGGTTCGTTAAAAAGAATAATTAAATTTATTCGTTGGAAAAACTGAAAAACGACAAAGTTCCTTCCAGTTCTTATTCATATTTCTGCATGTTATCTATAATTTTAAGCAATGCCGAGCGTGGTTAGTAGTTGGATGGGTGACCATTTTCAAGAAAAAACACGTTTTCCACCCAGAGGTGAATCGTTGCACTTTTCCACCCTTTGGTTTCCTTAATTAATTGGCTTTTGACCATTGCACTTCCGGTTCGCACATTTAAAATGTCTAAGGTTTAATCGCAAAATGTCTATTTTGACCACGAGAGGGCTGCTGAGGGAGCCGCGCTGATTGGCTGATGAAAAACCCGAGCGAGCAAACGCGCGTCAGAAACGGATAGAACATGATTTTTTTTTATCGAAACTTACATTTTAAGTAATTTTCTAATAGTTTTTTAACCAAATTGTTTTGTGAATGAAATTATTGAGAGTAAATTGTAGCACATGTTAGTAAAAAATGATCCTGAAAGTTTGACGTTCATTGAAAAAAGCCCAGAGTCTTTGTGAATAATATTTCACTTTGCAGTAGGCCTGTTGTGTCTCACATTGAGAGATAAACAACGAGGCCTCTTTTTTACATTTTTGACTCCAGTCAAAAAGGACGACTACACCTACGAACTGTTGAACTTTCATTGGATATTGCCTTCGTTTTATGGCCTCAGCATTGACACGTATTTTTTACCCCCATTTCTAGCAACCTTATGGTGAAATTTGCATAAGAAATTACCAAACTGCATGGGAACTGTTAATTTTTCGCATTACGTTGAAATTTACTTGCATTTTTTATTAAAATTTTGTTTGTGGAATGCTTACTTAATATTTTACTGAAAGAATTTATTTACTGCCTTGAAATCTTTTACAACCATTTTTGAGTCCTCATCTACAAAAGCATCCATATTCGAATCCAGTGAACTATCAGAGTCAGACTCGTTTGATCCTTAGACTGATGAGCTATTAGAATACTCGGAGTAGGAAGTGGATTCCGAAAGGAGACTTTTGTTCATTGAGGGGGGGGAGGGGGGCGAAAGTAGAGGATATGGGGTTCTGATTCTGATCGTTCATCGAACCATCATTGCTGAGGCTATAAAACGCAGGAAATATCCAACTGAAAGTTCAACAGTTCGTAGGTTTGGTCGTCCTTTGACTGGAGTCAAAAATGTAAAAAAGAGGCCTCGTTGTTTATCTCTCAATGTGAGATACAACAGGCCTACTGCAAAAAGTGAAATATTATTCACAAAGCCTCTTGGCTTTTTTCAATTAACGTCAAACTGCCAGAATGATTTTCTACTGACATGTGCTACGATAGATATACTCTCAATAATTACATTCACAAAACACTTTGGTTAAAAAAGTACTAAAAAATTACTTAAAATATAAGTGTCGATAAAAAAATCATGAAATAATATAATTCAGAAAGCCTCTCGGCGTTTTTCAATTAACGTCAAACAGTCAGGATGATTTTTTACTAACATGTGCGACGATATACTGTCAAAAATTTAATTTACAAAACACCTTTGTTAAAATTTTTTTAAAAAATTACTTAAAATCTAAGTTTTGATAAAAAATCATGTTTTATCCCTCTCTTTTGCGCGCTTGCTCGCTCGCGTTTCATCAGCCAATCAGCGGCTCCCTCAGCAGCCCTTTAGCGGTCAAAATAGATATTTTGCGATTAAACCTTAGACATTGTAAATGTACTTCCGGTTCATAGACAAAAGCTGTAGCGTCCATCCTGGCTCAGGTTTCTACGTTTTCTACGTTTTCCTAAGTTGCAGACAAATGCTGGGATGGGATGCTGCCCGTTGCTGCCCCCGTTCAGGAAGAACCCGCGAAACGCTTAAGTTATAGGATATCGAAATATTCGGAGTTTCAAACTCACAGTTAGTGAGTACTTAGTAATTTTATAAGTGCAAGTACTCAGTTTTATATATAAGGTTTGATTCAAAAGAAAATTAATATTGTAAGAAGTACAGCACATTATTGATATATCCAGTACTACGTTTATGCTGGTTCTACTATACACTCCTCTAAACATGCAAATAATGTCTAAAGGCAGCGTGAACTTAACCTTGTAGCAAGTAGTTGTGTTGTAGTGAGAAGGCGGAAATAAATTTATGGAAGAACTGGTTATACGAAATGTTTATTTGCATATTATATTACCAAATAAGATGTAACATCACTTATATAACAACACGTTTATATTTTAAGTATCCCTAGTAGCACACTTCTCATTATTTCAATGTGTTTTCCACATGATATTTCCATCAGTTTTCCACGTTGAATTTTTGTGGAACCGTAGACACTTAACAATCTTTTTTCCACATTGAAAAGAGGTGGAAATGGTGGAAATTTCCACCTCTTCTTCACTACACATAATTAATATTGTTTCTAACGTGTTATTTATTTGGATTCTATTTTAAATTAAAGATTGGCAGTAAATTTTTACATATTTTTTTAATATTTGCCAAAAATTACTCTCAAACCAATTAAAAAAAAAATTAACTCAGGGTATTTTTATGTGAAACACAGACAATCAAATAAATAGGTAAAGACCTCTTCTTATGCCCAGAAAATTCATATTATAGAAGGTTTCATGTTTAATTCTAAGGACCGTAAAGCCACTGTCACCGAGTATTGCTTAAAAGCTTGAATATTAAATATGCGTTAGTGGTTAGTAGATTTACTTTTTCAAGACGCATGGAACCTTCTAAATTTCTGTGCATTTTCTATAGAAACTTTTTTTTTTTTTTTTTTGCCGTCAGGAAACGGTTACTTTCAAACTTTATTGCAGCTCGGCAAAACCGGTACTTATTTCCTTGGCACATTCTAGTAGATATTCCGGAGAATCACACCCACTCATTGGCCCAGGCTGTCACTTGGTCTGTTTACATTGATGTAACTCTGTCAATCATAAACATAAATATAATTATGTTTAGTTTGTAGTGTGTTTTTTTTTTTTAATAACAAAGAAATTTTTAATTTTACAAGTCAGCAAAGAACCAACGCCGATTGCAGCTATAGCTTGAGAAAGTTGAGAATTTGATTAATATTTATGCACGACAAAACCTACAATTAATTACAACATTTACATAATGTTTTTTAATGTGGATCCATTGACGATTGATAATGTGAATGTGGGATAATGTTTTTCAATGAGGCGTCTTCAACGGATCCGTAAAAAAAACTTCATGTGTATGTAGTGAATGTGTGCATAAATAAATACATAACATTGTTATAAATTATAATGAGCATGCATGGCTATAATAAATAATAGTTAAGGGTAAGGTAACACGAATCAGCTGATTTTGTAGTCCCATTTGATTAGCATGTAAATTTTGGCAAATTCACAAAAATTCAAAAAAAAAAATTTGAAAGACAGAGAGATACCTAAAAGCCATTGAAAAAAATTCAAGACAATTATTCATGCCAATTTGTTTTAAATAAGTTTTTAGTTTTGCTCTCCATGAGAAAGCCCTATGCTGAAAATTAAAAAATATAAATCAAAAAAGTTCAGCTAGCTTGAATAATTGTCTTGAAATTTTTCAGGTACTGTCACTCATTTTTTTTTTCTCAGAATACAACTTTTGGTTTCATCACTTCATTATGAAACTTTGGCTACACCAATAATAGTACACTAATAGTACACTAATAATGAAAACATTTTGCAATTGAAGTAATGTAAAAAAAGGTCTTGTCCAGCAAAAATTAGTTAAAGTCAAAGTTACGTCGAAAGACGGACAAATTTCAAGTAAAGATATCACTTCAATGTGATTTTTTTACTCGCCTCTGTTTCACTAGGGCTGTAGACAACTCGAAAAATTTTCAGCTCGATCTCGAAACAAAAAGCTCGAGTTGGCTCGAAACCTGATATTTCGAGCCGAAGCTCTAAAATCGAGCCATGCTCAAAAATCGAACTAAGTTCGAAAATCGAGCCAAGCTCAAAAATCGAGCCAAATCTTGAAATGGCTCAAAATCGAGTCAATGCTCGAAAATATTATTTTTTGCTTTATAGATAACTGTGCAATAATCTTTATAGAATCCATATTTACGCAAATTAATCATAACATCATAACAAACTAAGAAGAAATGTTTTTAAATTTTTGTTTTTCGTTTTCTTTCAATTTGTTTGTGCTTTAATTTAGTAAAAAAAAAACACAGCGGAACTACAAGATTTTTTTTTTCTGTTTAATTGAGGACCTTAAGTTATGAATTGTCAATTGAATTAACTATATTAAACCTTCTGAATAACGCCTACTTCATAGTCAAACAATTTTTTATATTCTTAAATTTTTTATTTTATTTTTTTCCAATATGTTAGCGATGCTATATTAGTTCTGCTATTAGCGTAAACTTTGAAGCATTCAAAGTTAAACACAGTATTGTTATAACTAAGTCGTGTGAAGAATTTTTAAGAATAAGTCGAGATAAAAAAATATATATTTTTAATAAATACCTCATTCTCATGCTAAATTCTTGAGCATGTTACCTGCTTGTGTCCTTGATGCATGTGTCAATCGCAGTGTGATACAGGATTTCCAAGAAAGAACTTAACATTGGCAGAAAATTAAGGGACGCGTTCATTTTTGTATTGAATAAAAATTTTAAAGCAAACCCCTTTATTTACATTTTTAAATGTCAGTCAGCCTTAAATACCGCTACTTCCTCCCTGCGTGTCTGTCCATCGGTGTTGGACTCTCCAGGTAGTATTTTTACTAGGTCAACAACCTCACAACAAAAGTTAAATAACGTAAATGTATAAGAGAATATTCTACTAAAACTTCCATTAAGTGAAAACATGTGCAGTACCTATAGCGTATAATAGTAATTAAGTATATAAAATATATTTTTTCTGAATTGACATAGTAAAAATAAATTAACAATTCAAGCAACGGCCCAATACTCGAAAAGCTCGGATTTGGTTCGAATCTCGAGAATCTCGTTTTCGGTTCGAATGTCGAAAAGCTCGATTTCGGCTCGAAACTTGAAAAAGTCGGTTTTCGGTACACAATAAAATCGAGATCCCGAAATTTTTGGCTCGATCCGACTCGAAAATCGAGATCGATTTCACAGCCCGATGTTTCACTGCTCTAGTTTATAAAAAATAGGCAACTCTCATGACAGTGATGACACTGATTAAGCCTCAGAATTTTTTAGCATATACAAACAGGAGTCAAGAAAAAAATCATATTGAAGTGAAAATTATACTGAAAAATTGTACGTCTTTTGACGTAACTTTGACTTTAACTAATTTCTGCTGGACAAGACCTTTATTTACCTCCCTTACTTCAATTGCATGATGTTATGGTCTTATTAGTGTAGCCAAAGTTTCATAATGAAGTGACGAAAACAAAAGTTACAATACAGTAGTTCTACAATGTAGGAGATTACAGGGCAATGGTCCAATGCATGGCTCTCTCAGTGAAATTACACAAGGTTGAAGCCTCTTCATGATGTATTTTGTGTTAAAAAAAATTCAAATCAAAATATCAAAGCTTTTTGTATGTAATAAAAAGTCTTGAACCTTGTGTAACTTTACTGAGAGAGCCATGACATGCATTTTACTATTGCACTGTAATTTCCTACTTTGTATAACTACTGAATTGCAACTTTTGGTTTCATCACTTCATTATGAAACTTTGGCTACACTAGTAAGACCATAGTAAGAACTTCTTCGTTCCATAACACTCGCCTCTGATTGTATGGGTGAATTTGGTGGTATACTGTTATGCGGGGACTTCAACTTGGCTATTGAATGGAGCTCTGAGGGAGTAGGTACATCAAGAAATCCACTTGCTGACCAGTTTCTACAAAAATTTCATGAATGTTTTTTAACACAGTTTGTTAGGGAAGCTACCAGAGTTACGCCCACAAGTAGGTCGCTAATTGATCTTGTTCTCTGCAATAATTCCAGTATTATTAGAAGTACTGATGTCATTGATGGTGTTAGTGATCATTATGCCACTAATACTGTATTAAATCTATCAAAGTGTCCTCTGGTTGCTCCTGACAAGTATGTTCCTAATTTTAACAGAGCTAATTGGGATTTGCTTTGTAACCTATTAGCTGTGAAATTGCCTGATTGTGCCCTTGGTAAGAATATTGATGATTGTTGGGTCAGATGGAAATATATATTTGATAAATGCTGTAGTGAGGCAATACCCAAAGTTAAGTTAAGGGGTAATAAAAGACCACCTTACATTACCAAGGATATTTTAAAACTAATTAGGAAAAAAAATATTGCTTTTAGAAAAAAGAACAAAAATCCTACTGCTGCTAATGTTGATGCTTATCATAGTCTGAGGAGACTTGTTAACAAGCGTGTTAGACAATCCATTAGGCAATATACTTGGAAATTAGGTACTGGCAGTGGTAAAAAGAGTGCTTGGTCTTATCTAAAAGCTAAAAAAGGGTCTTCTACTCCTGCTGAATTTTGTCATGAGGGTTCTAAATTAACGGAACCTTTAGAAATTGCTGATGCTTTTAATGATTTCTTTACCAATCAGTTTCAGCAGTTTGACCCTAGCTGCAATTTTACTCATGAAATTAATCCTCAAATTGATCATCCTATGGAAGAGTTAAATATTTCTGATGTCTATGTGTTATCACTGTTGCGAAAAGTAAGAAAGGGTTCAGCATCTGGGCCTGATGGTATCTGTGCTTTAATTTTGAATAAATGTGCTGACGTTCTGGCACCGTCTCTTGCTTTTCTATTTAATCTAGCTTTAAAGGAAAAGGCTTTACCAAGTGAGTGGAAAATTGCATATGTTACCCCAATATACAAAGATGGTGATAAAATGTTAATTGAAAATTATAGACCCATTTCTTTAACCTCCATTATTGCAAAATTGTTTGAAAAATGTGTCTATTTTCATATGTTAAATTATTTCACTGTAAATGATCTTTTGCCTGCTAATCAGCATGGCTTTTTACCAGGCAGATCCTGTACTACCTTGCTTGTTGATTTGATAAATTCATGGCATGAAGGGTTGGATGATAAAAAAGTGAAACAGATTGATTTAGTAACTTTGGATTGGAAAAAAGCTTTTGACTCCATACCAATATGTTGCTTATTAAAAAAATTATCACTCTATGGGGTTAGTTCCCAGGTCTTGGGGTGGTGTGAAGCTTTTTTAATTGGTAGAACACAATGTGTTGTATATGGGGGTTCAACTTCCAATGTATCCAATGTTACTTCGGGTGTGCCACAAGGTTCTGTTATTGGTCCCTTACTGTTTGTTATCTTTATAATTGACTTAAATATGAATCTTTTGTGTAAACTTATAAAGTATGCTGATGACAGTACTCTTTACCGTGTTATCAGTTGTGAAAATGACCTACATGAGCTTCAGATTGATCTTGATACTGTTGATAAGTGGTGTGTTAATAATCATATGCAATTGAATTATAAGAAATGTAAACATATGACCTTAACCAGGTCTCGCAGTATTCTTCCTGGTACTTTTGTCCTGGGGGAAGTTCATATTGAGCGGGTCAAATTTATAAAGTTGCTTGGTTTGTACATCACATCTGATCTCAAGTGGAATTACCATACCAATATTGTAAGGACAAGGGTTATAAGGATCTTGGGATTTGTATTTAATAATTTAAAATATTGCAAAACAGGTGTCATTAGAGCTGTTTACATTGGCTTGATCCGTTCCATTATTGTTTATGGTACGCCTGCATGGCATCCTACCACTGTAATGAATATGTCTATACTAGAGAGAATTCAAAATACTGCCACAAAACTCATGTGCAGTGACAAATCCCTTGATTCAAAAGCTCGCCTTTAAAAAAATAAGACTTCTATCAATAGTTGATTTGTTAAGGCAAATAGATCTGACATTCCTTAAACGGTGCTTAGATGGTAAATATTGTTTACGTCCCCTTGACATAATCTCTGTTGATGAAAGAGCTGCCAATTATGGCAGAGGTAGCAAACAAGGGTTGTTGTTTATTCCTCCTTTTGCTAGCTCAGAGGCTCATCAAAAATCTTTTTACATTAGGGTGTGTCATGCTTGGAACAATTTACCCCTAGGTATTAGATCTCTTAATGGCTCATTGTTTTTTTCAAAATTAAATGCTTATTTATTGAGTCATTCATTGTAAATAGTTTGTTTATTGACTTTTTGTGTTTTTTACACGCTTAATTATAATAATTATTTACACGCATGTTATCTTATTGTTATGTTTTCCTCGATATTATTATTTTAATCGTTAAAAGGGATACTATTCGCAACCTCGTTGTGATTTGTTCTTTAAAGGACTGTTATAGTGTCACCTGCCAACTGTTATGTATGTAACATGTGGAAAATATAATAAAAATAATAAAAAAAAAATAGCATCGTGCAATTGAAGTGAGAAAGATAAATAATGGCCTTGACCAGCAGAAATAAGTTAAAGTCAAAGTTACGTCAAATGACGGAAATTTTTCAACATAATTTTTACTTCCATATTTGATTTTTTTCTTACACCCCTGTTTGTACATACTTAAAAATTTTGAGGACCAATCAATGTCATGAGAGTTGTCTATTTTTTATTAACTAGAGCAGTGAAACAGGGGTGAGTAAAAAAAATCACACTGAAGTGATATTTTTACTTGAAATAAGTTTTGCCCGTCGTTGACGTAACTTTGACTTAAACCTATTTCTGCTGGGCAAGGACTTTATTTTCCTTTCTCACTTCAATTGCATGATGTTATGGTCTTATTAGTGTAGCAAAAGTTTCATAATGAAGTGATGAAACAAAAAATTGTCATACAGTATGTTTATAGTTATACATTGTAGGACATTACAGTGCAATGGTACAATGCATGGCTCTCTCAGTGAAATTACACAAGACTTTTTACTGCATATAAAGCTTTCATATTTTGCTTTGAATTTTTTTTAACACAAAATACATCATGAAGAGTCTTCAGGCTTGTGTAATTTCACTGAGAGAGCCAAGCATTGCACCATTTATTTCACTGTAGTGTCCTACATTGTATAATTATGCATACTGTATTCCAACTTTTGGTTTCATCATTTCATTATGAAACTTTGGCTACACTAATAAGACCATAACATCATGCAATTGAAGTGAGAAAGATAAATAAAGGCCTTGACCAGCAGAAATAAGATGAAGTCAAAGTTACGTCAATTGACGGAAAACTTTTCAACATAATTTTTACTTCCATGTGATTTTTTTTCTTACACCCCTGTTTGTATATGCTTAAAAATTTTGAGGACCAATCAATGTCATGAGAGTTGTCTATTTTTTATTAACTAGAGCAGTGAAACTAGGGTGAGTAAAAAAAATCACACTGAAGTGATATTTTTACTTTAAATAAGTTTTGCCCGTTGACGTAACTTTGACTTTTAATTATTTCTGTTGGGCAAGGAGTTTATTTTCCTATCTCACTTCAATTGCATGAAGATTTTTTTAAATAAGTTGTTAGTTATGCTCTCCATTGGAAAGCCTTTGCTGAAAATCAGAATTTTTTGAATTTGCTGAGTTTAACATGTTAATCAAATGAGACTACAAAATTACCATATCCATAACACAAATATATAAATATGTAGATAATTTAAAATAAGTACAGCATTGATGTTTTTTTTACACAAAACAGAGTTGGTAAAATGCATGCATGACCTTGCAGCGGAACTCAATTGAGGGCCGGGAGATCCAGTATTGTGGATGACTAGTAAATAGAAAATAGAAACAACTGTAAAATGTTGCATACAAGGAGGGGGAGGGGAGTAGTTAGTGTGACTTAAACATGAATTAACAGACTAAGCTGCTTCATGTTTCAGTTCTCCCCCCCCCCCTACATCTTTAAATTTGTAATTAAACAAATAATTAATAACCAAGTGCACTATAAACTGTAAAAGGCGCTACAATCTAAAAGCTCTGTTGCACACCGAATAGTGTGCACATGAATTAACAGACTAAGTTGCTTCATGTTTCAGTTCTTCATCCCCTTCCACATACATCTTTAAATATGTAACTAAACAAATAATTAACAACCAAGTGCACAATAAACTGTAAAAGGCGCTATAATCTAAGAGCTCTGTTGCACACCAAATAGTGTGCACATTTATTTTGCATTATTTTCATGCTTATAAAACAAATATATTAATTACCATTACCCAGATAAACTGCCAGTCCGGCCTCGAATCTTCTCGTCCAGGCTCGTCTGGAATTTCAAGTCCGCTCCTCGGCCTAGTCCGCCTTTTGGTCTACATATGATATGTCTGTGAATAAAAAAAAAATAAAATATGTTTAGTGTAAGGTTTTTGAATTCCAGGTAGTAAAATGATTTATTTATAAATAAATAAATAATTCAGCAGAGAAACGCCTGAGACCTGCCAGAAAGTCCTGGACTGACTCGTTCGGTTTTTGTTTTCTCTGTCTGAAATGATGACGATTGCTGAGGACACACTCGACAGGGGAAAAAAAATGCTCTAGAATTTTAATGGCTTGCTGGTAAGTAAGACCAAATGAGTTGGAAGGGGAACAATTCTTCTCGACAATGTCGAGAACATCATCACCTGCACTGGAAAGCAGGATGCCAACTTTACGCTTATCATCGTTGGCAATGGCAGGATTTGCATTAAAGAAATGCTGTAACCTGGTATAAAAACGTCTCCATTTTGCCTTATTTTCCGCTGGAAGACCTGTTCCCTGCTGAAACTCTAACTTGGGTACCTCACCGACCTGAGAAGAGAAAAGAAAAACCTGTTGCAGTTGAGCATCTATAGTGGTAGGAGTCCCAGTGACTGGCGTTGTGACCCCCGGAACCTTTAAGGTATTCTGTACAAACCCTCCTCTTGGAAAGCTGGCGCCTGGCTCCGCAGGATTGGGCTTTTGTTGCCCCACAGGCCTCTCACCCTGGTCCAATGTCCTGTCGTTAAAAGTTGTCTCGAACTCGTTCATTTTCAGTGGCAATACGAACTTGAGAGTACACGCGGTTTCGTATGCATACGCTCTTTGCACTGAGGCTTCGTGGCTGTAAATAAAACTCACTCGATTTTACCTTTATCCTTGTCCCCACTTGAGGTATTCTTAGATCTAACTTGAGGTGTTCTTAAGTCTAAGTTGAAATGAGAAGATATGAGTTCATATTAACAAGTTTATTACACGCAGAGATAGTTACGTATTTAAATAACTTGAATAGAACTGGAGTATCAGAAACTCCGTGATGGCTAGATGATAGTCATGATTCTTCTAACATGAAACGGAAAAGCATGATGGGAAAAAAGATCAGAGATAATTATAATGCGCACTAAGTAAAAGGCGCCAAGTTGACAAAAGAATGAAAGCTGATTTTGGCATATAGTTATACACAACAGAAGCGTAAAAAGTTTATGCAGCAGCTTATTATTGAACAAAAAAAAAAAAAAAAATCGACCCATAATATGACAAATGTAAATACACATGAGCATATTAATCATAAATTAAGGACTGAAAAGATAATACATGCTTTAAAGAGTAAAACACAAAATTTACAGAATTTAATTTTCTTAATACTATTAATTTTCTACATGGAAAGACCAATCCACCAATATTAATTTTTTTTTTATCAAACTCTATTGGGTATATATAATGTACTTTCTTTCTGTTTACATACTAAATTAAGACCCTGAACCTTCCGATACCCTACATTGAGCGTTTTGTGGGCTCTTCCAGAACGAGAGTGGCCACGTGACTGAGGGAAACGTGAAAACCTCAGCCAGGATGGACACTGCAGCTTTTGTCAATGAACCGAAAGTGCAATGGTTCACAGCCAGGGAAGCCACATACTAGTGGAAAAGCACTACGATTTATATACTCCTGGGTGGAAAACGTGGGTTTTCTTGAAAATGGTCACCCATCCAACTACTAACCACGCTCGTTCCTGCTTGACTTCGTTGATCTAACGAGACCCGGTCAAGCGCACTGCACTACACCTCCCAATGAATGTATATGATATAACATTACTCAGATGTAGGATGATGCAAAAGCATTGCGAAGTTTCAAAACAATTTTTTGTTGATTGACGTCACTGTCAAGTACAGTCATGTTTAATTCAGAACGTCACTCACCCCCAACTGTCTGTCTATAGTCGGATTTATATATTGTTCCACAACAAAGCTACCAAGTTGAAGTAAATTTTATATTTTCTTCGCTATTAAACACTTCTCTCTTCTTTTCTCCACTTATTTTGCACCATTTTAGATGAAAAAAGAAGGGAAAAGACAAACTTACATATTTTTTTCTCTTTTTGAGCATATAATGTTATCAATAGGTCTGTTCGTAAATACACAATCAGAAAGAATCGATTTTTTGTGATGAACCTTATGTTTCATGTACAGAAGTTTCATCACAACTAATCGATTCTTTCTGATTGTGTATTTACGAACAGACCTATTGTCTTTATTTCATCTTAACTTTAAACGAAGAGGAAATAAGATCTATTTTTAGATAAAAAGATTAGATTTAGACGTGTAAAGGATGAGTTGATTACGAAAATTTTCAACTAAGGCTGCCAGACGTTTATACTTAGAGGTGTAAAATAGTGAATACTTGTTGTACCTATTCGAGCAGCTGTTAAGAATTATTCTGGCATCCCTGTGGCTAAAATATTTTCATACGATGCCTGGTTTATTGTTGCTTGTTTCCATAGCAACGATGTTATTTAAGAGCGTTATATAGATGGTCATTTGTTTGACTGGAGATTTTAATGACGTCAAAGGCGTTATGGGCGCCGCTTTCAGGTCACGAGACCTCTTTACTTTTCTATTTTAGCCATGATACAATACAAATAAAAATCTCATAAAAGTCACAGGTGTACTTTTAATAATTGCAAAATTTGACATTCATATATTATATCAAATATAATTTCTCTAATATTATAAAATTTATAAATGAAATAAATAAATTAAATATACTCTCTTAAACTTAATTTATTTTCAAAAAAATGATTATTTTATATAATAAATATAATTATAATTCTACCTCACTGCCCCTATCATCATTCAACCAGCAACACAACTCTGAACCACACTGAGTCACGTGAGGTCTGAAAACGAAGAGATGAAGTTCACATAGACACTTGCCAGCTGATAAACTGCGATATACGAGGGACATAATTGAGTACTGTTAAATTAATTTGACATTCCTAACCAAAGTAACCGGAAGTGTTAATATAAAGGTTATCTTATCCGTTTACAGTTCATTCTTGGTATTTTACAGAATGGTTTGAAGGAGAAATACTGACCAATATATGTGTGAAAGTGTAGCGCTGAAATATGAATAGAAAGGCTACAAACCTTACACTTCCGACTGCTTCCAGAGAGAGTATTTCAAAAATTCGACTGTAAACTGATACATCGAGAAACAACTTAACAAAAAATGTCGCAAGTCTATTACTGTTTGGAAAGAATAAAGACGAAATATTTAATTGCATGGCAGTGAAAACAATTATATGATGTAATTGTAATTACCCCTATAATAATATTGTTTAAAAAATGTCTTGTATTATATTTAAATGTAATGTTATATATATATATATATATATATATATATATATATATAAATGTATATATATATATATATATATATATATATATATATATATATATATATATATATATATATATATATATATATATATATATATCGATGGTGTTCCGTCAAATTGGACCAACTCGTTTTATCGCGATTTGCAAAAGCGATCAACTCGTTTTATCGCGCGCGCTCAAAAAGGACTAACTCATTTTATCTCAGCCGCTCAAAAACGATCAACTCGTTTTATCGCGCACGCTCAAAAAGGAATAACTCATTTTATCTCGGCCGCGCAAGAATGATTAACTCGTTTTATCGTGGCTGTGCAAAAACGACTAAAATGTTTCCCAAAAAGGACTATCTCGTGCAAGTATGTTACTTTGCGAACATTTATCTGTTTTTTTTAATTAAATAATGATTTGGATTTCTTAATTTTTTAATTAATAAAACAGGTCATTTTGCGCCATTTATTAGTGTAACCTGGAATTATAATATTAAAAATCAGCTGAAAAAACAGCTGTTTTCCACAATTTATTGTCAACAAAGAAATGTGGATGTATTCGACCAACAAAGGTAAATATCATGCCAAAAAATATAATTAATACATATTATAATATGTACAATTGTTATATTGTATGATTATTTAATAAACATAGAATATAATGAGTATATATTTTTTATAAAATACATAGAAATATCGAAGTAAAACAATATTTCTGTTCTGCAGATCATATCGTCACATCTTTCACAAGCTGGTGTTGTCCTGGCTTGTGATTTAAAGGCCTCATGAACCTTTGCACAATATTAAGTACACGGTAAGCTTTGCTTTAGTATGATTCGGCTGCATAAAATTTTTTGTTTCAGTAGCACTAATATCAGAGATAATAGCCGATGAAAAGGAACCTGTGACGTCACTCACGCTCATTCAGTGGCAACTATATAGGGAAATCCCTGCAAAAGATAGGTTGACTCCCGCTTCAACCACGGCAACAATTTGACTTCTGTAATTTTGAAACTTTACCAGGACAGTCTTGATAGTATTTTTCAAATAGCCTGAAAGATTTTTTTTTTTTTGACATTCATGCAAACCGAGTTATTGCGGTAGAAAGAGGAGCGTAAATGTTGTATAGGAAAACAATGTTAAATTTTTCGCTTATCTTGCTACCGCAAAAACTCAGTCTGTACACACTTTACCAAAAAAATTCTTTCCGTCTATTTGACAAATACTATCAAGACTGCCCTGCTTAAGTTTCAAAATTCCAGAAGTAAAATTGTGGCCGTGGTTGCAGCGGGAGTGAAGCTATCTTTTGCAGGGATTTCCCTATATTGTCACCGCTGAATGAGCGTGAGTGACGTCACAGGTGCTTCTTCATCGGCTATTATCTCTGATATTTGTGCTACTGAAACAAAAAAAATTATGCAGCCGAATCACACTGAAGCAAAGCTAATCGTGTAGTAAATACTGTAAAAAGGTTCATGAGGCCTTTTTAAGAATTACTACAATTCAGCACTGATTGCCATTTAAGTAATTCTTGTTTTCTTAATTAAGTTCTGATAGGGACTATTAGTGTTAAATTTAGGTAAAAAGAATAACGTCCTTTTTTTGAAGATGATTGGGGAACTGTTATATAATGTTTACAACTGTAATGTTTTGTTTTAAGAGTGAAAGTTTTCGATTTTAAATACATTTTTAATTCACAATACATGATTTTCCATGTGGACAATAATTGTGTTACTATAATGGTTGAGATTGCTGTTCTTTTTTTTTTTGCTGCTCAATGTTCTTTTTATGTCCCTTTTTTTAATCATTACATATTTTTAATATTACTGAACTGTAATAGAAATTGCATCTTATTTTTGTTCTGTTATCATCTTTTTTCCTCCTATTTTGCACCATTTAAAGGAAGGAAGAGATAAAAAGACAAGATTACGTGATTCTTTCTCTCCTTGAGCACAAAATGTTTGAAATATATTATATTCTTTATTTCTTCCTCTTTTTATAAGCTAGGAAAATGAAGATGTGCTTTAGACGTTAAACGATTAGTTATAGACGTGTAATGGATGAGTTGAAGACGAAGAGTTTAAACTAGGTTAGCAGTCTAATGAATTTCTTGAATGTTTTAACATCAAAAGATTGCGAATATTTTTACTGAAGGCAAGTAGCCTCATTCGTTAAAGAGTATTGGTTCCAATGATATATTCTTGTTGGTGCATGTATTATTACATGATGCTTAAAAATTGTTGTGATCGAATCTCCATCAGATGAAGGTGTCTAAATTATATTAATATGATGTATTGATATGCATATTTTTTCTATGACTGTATTTATTACTTAAAATAGGTAGAATAAATAATAATAATTGGTGCAACAAATGGGATTACGGGGTGTAATTTTTTTACTGGCTCAATCAAAAGAGGATGTCGAAAAATAACCCTTAGATTTTTTTGCGATTTTTTTAGCACTGCATCATACCTAAAATGGAGATTAAAAATGTATCTTGACCTGGAGTTTCCATCCGCAACGCCTATGACGTCACTACATTCTTTGGTTCAACTATATAACACTTGTAAAAAGTTATTGCATTGTTGCTTGTTTATAATAAATATCCATTGCGGACCATTGCACTTCCGGTTCATTGACAAAAGCTGTAGCGTCCATCCTGGCTGAGGTTTCCACGTTTCCCTCAGCCGCAGGCAAATGCCGGGATGGATTTGCAAGGCCGCAGCCGCCCCCGTTCCAGAAGAGCCCGCGAAACGCTCAAGTTAGGGTTTCGGAAGGTTCGGGGTTTCAAAGTAGTATGTAATTAGTAAATAAAAGTACCCAATAGGGTTTGATTTAAAAAAAAAATAAAAAAAAAAAAATAATAAATATCATTTGTTTCCATAGCAACGTGTTTGTTTAAAAACATTAAATAGTCGACCCAAAGAATGTAATGACGTCATAGGCGTTGCGGATGGAGCCTCCAGGTCAAGAGATATTTTTAATCTCCACTTTAGGTATGATGCAGTGCTTAAAAAAATCGCAAAAAATTCTAAAGGATATTTTTCGACCGGGATATTAAGCCCATTGTTGTTACAATTATTACACTATAATGTGTTATTATTTAATACCAATGTGAAGGAAAAATGCAATGTGTTTTATTTTATTTTAAATTTATTCAATTCAATTTTTATTCAAAGAAATTGTGATTATGGGCTTCTGTGAATATTTCTATATGAAAAAAAAAAAATTGTTGACGCAATATTAGCATAAATTTAAACAAAAAGTAAAGCCGCTGCTTTCGTTACAAATTTTCGGTGGCAATAATATAATATAATAAGTGGAGTCAATGATTTCCTAGAAATGCAAACTGCATTCATTTTGATTTTACTTCTCAATACTACACAGTAAATTTGAAGAATATTGTAAATTGATGCATAAATTAAGTTAAACTTTATTATGTTGAAGAAAGAAATGTAGGTAATAATAGTAAGTGCGTGTCAATGAACAATATATGTGTAAATTGGTAATTTTATGCACTTGTTAGATGTTATTATTATACAAATAATAAAAAAAGGGAAAATTTACAATAAAACTTAATACATTATATTTTCTCACCTCTTTTTTTTTAAATTTTTCTAACATGTTAATACTGTTAATATTATATGTTATATTCAATTCGAATAATTTTAATTTAATTACAAATCAGTAAATTAAATTAAATAACAAAGTTTAATAATTCATAAAAAAAAAGAAAATTAAAAAATTTAATATAAAAAATTAATATTGTAAAGTAAATAACTAAATATCTACTAAACATTAAATGAAAAAATATTTAGGCCACCAAAAAAAAAATTACTATTCATTTCCTTCAAGTTTTTAAATCAACATCAGCGATAAAAAAAGATAATCGTTTTTGCGCAGCCGAGATAAAATGAGTTAGTCCTTTTTGAGCGCACGCGATAAAACGAGTTGATCGTTTTTGAGCGGCTGAGATAAAATGAGTTAGTCCTTTTTGAGCGCGCGCGATAAAACGAGTTGTTCGCTTTTGCAAATCGCGATAAAACGAGTTAGTCCGATTTGACGGAACACCATCGATATATATATATATATATATATATATATATACATACATATTTCATATATATAATTTATTTATTAATATAATACATAACTTTTTCTAACAATATTATAATAAGTATAATTACAATTTATTCAATAGATGATGCAACAACCTTGTGAAGTATCAAAACAATTTTTTGTTAATTGACGTCACGGTCAAATGTCAAGTAAAAAACAATTAATGATAATCAAGAACGTCTCTCGTCGCCAGCCAGCCGGGACTTACTTAATGGAAGTGCTCCGCTAGCATCATTTGTCATGAAACAACGCTTAAATCGACTGTCCTTATCCTGGTAGCTATCCTTGTCCTACCTTTTTATTAAACTTCTTGATTTTCATCCTTTCCCAGTCAATTTCATCCATGAATATACATTTGATGTCTCACAATAATTTCATAATCACAACTTTTATCCTGCTCACTATCGGCTACAAGACTCTCACGTGATAATTTAAATTCCTGTGTCATCTTATCAATGTTAGCGCTAGCATAATCATTCCCCATTTTTGCATTCCACACCTCATTATCATACTTGACCATAAGTCAACACATTTCTTGCATGTAAAAATTCCCATCATCACCTCTTTATCTTGCAAACGAAATTCCTATCCTCTTTCTAACTTAAATTAAATAATTAAAAAAAAAATACGTCGAATTTGGTTCATCGCTTGTTAATAATGGCCTATTCCCAAAAATTTATCAAGAAGAAAAAGCCTCTTGCCAGTCACATATTTTTACTTATAGTTCAAAGTTAACAAGTGCTTTGGTGCATTGTCGCTAGTAGCCTATTATCAAAAATGTATCAAGAAGAAGTAACCACTTGCTATTCACGTACATCTGTCTACAGTCAAATTTAACTAACGTTTCTCTTACCGTTTATAGTTAAAAGTTTCTAGTACTTATTTGAGATGAATTAGGAAGATGATTCTCATTATTTATGATACTTCAAAATGTACCACAACAATAAGAATTAGAAGTTTGATGCTTGAACAATTCAAATTGTTACCCGGCGGGAAAATTTTCACCCTAAGCCATATATTTTTTTTAATGTATATATCCTGGACAGACTATTGTTAAGATGTTATGATAGCTAGATTACGGAAGATATAATAAATGCATGGTTTGTTTAAACACTCAAGCATTGCAGCCACAGACCCAGGTCTAGATCGTTGCAAGGCTGTCACCTCCTTCCCGACTCACATCGAGCGACAGCAGGCACGATGTGAATCACATGTTCTTGTCAGCCGCTTAGATCTTAGATGTTTAAATAGTGGCCGCTAGAGCGCGTGTTGGAGTGTCGAGTATGATTTTTTGCTCTAAAAAGAGAGAATATTAATGTTAGACCTTGTGAATTTTTTCTCAATAACTGTTAAAACTATGAATTTAAAACAATTTACTCCTAACCTCCCATTTAGAGGAGGTTAGGAATTTTAGAGCTTTCTTCTCAATTTGTTCAATTTTTTTCATATTTTCTACGGTTGAGGGATGCCATGCTGGAGCCCCACCCCGTAAGTGATAATAGATCTTATTAACATAAGATCTATTATTATTGTCTTTTTCTTGCTTTCTTCTTCATAAGCACTAACACCGGGCTCAATCAAGCCAAGGTGCAAACCCCCGTACCAAACATTGAGAGGGGATTGCGGGTACACATGCGGGGGTGCTACAAGCTCAAATCCTTGCGCACAATTTTAGCCGTGCCAAGAATAGCAGCCTTCTGCATGACACGTATGTGGTATTCTTTGAGAGCCAACTTCTCTCTGGCAAATGACCAGTCTTCGGTCACAAGACCGTTACTAGAGATCACAACTGGAATCACATCAACACTACGTAGCTGGTACATGTCTTTGAGCTCGACAGCAAGTGGCTGGTACTTGCGCTTTTTTTTCGCAACTGTGGTCACAAGATTCTCGTCCAGCGGGACAGCAATGTCGACAAACACCGCTGTTCGAGCTTTCTTGTCGAAGAGAACAAGATCAGGTCTGTTTGCTTCAACAGCTCTATCAGTGGTGATGGCAGAATCCCACAGGATTTTTGCATCCTGATTACGGAGAACTTGTTCCAGCTTGCACTTATAGTACGGAACCTCTGTCTCAATGAGACCAACTTTCTTGGCCAAAGCCTGATGTACAAATTTGGCAACAGAATTGTGGCGCTCTAAGTACTCTTTTGGAGCAAACACTGGACAGCCCCCAGTGACATGCTGAATGGACTCGTTAGCCTGCTTGCAAAGATGACACCGGTCACTGATGTTGACTTTGAGGATGTGTCGCTCATACACTCTAGTCCTGATGACCTGATCCTGTATGGCATAGACAAAGCCCTGTCTCCGCAAACAACCCACTTGTCCGCAGTCACTCAGTGGAACTCTTGGTGTCCAACTAATCCAAAGACAACGCTGCAGCAAACCGACCATGCAATGCTTTTGTTGACCACTCCAAAACTCTGTTAGCCTGGGTTCTAATGGCAGGCTGAAACTCTTGCTCACTCATATGTAGCGAAGTGTAGCCACGGTCCTGGTTGCAAATAGCTGCATGCAACCCATCACCACATGACGCAAAGTACTGCTGAAATTTCAACTCCTGCTGACGACACATCATCTCCATGCTCAGCAAACCTCTTTCACCTACATGACGTGAAAGGTACAGTCTCTCGACTGAGCTCCTCGGGTGATGTATCCTGTGCTTCGTGAGGATGGTTCTCACTTATCTATCAAAAGCTTGCAGTGACGTCTCCGACCACCTGACGACACCAAACGTATATCCAGCCACAGGGATAGCCCACGTATTAATCGCAGTAATCTTGTTCCTCGCACTGACAAAAGACTTGCAAATCTTGTCGACTCGAGACAGCACTTTTTTCTCGACTTGTTTTCTGGCATCTACATCTTTAATGCCAATTAGCTGCTGCAGACCGAGGTGGATCTTGAATCTCCCCTTTTCTCACATGCACAACAGCACACTTGTTAAGACCAAACTCCATGCAAATTGCATCACTAAAACTTTTGACAAGTTCAAACATGCTGTGCAACTGGTCTTCACCAGAAGCATATAACTTGAGGTCATCCATGTAAAACTGGTGAGAAATGCGAACTTCTGGATTCCTCTGTAGAACGTAACCACACCCAGAGTTTCGGAGCATCCTGCTCAGCGGGTTCAATGCAAGACAGAATGGGCTGAGACTATCTCCCTGAAAAATACCTCTCAAGATTCGCATCTGTCTGGTCTTGTAGCTAACCCCCCCCCCTTGGTTTACATGAAGACAAGTCCTCCATATGCCCATGCATGAAGTGAGAATCTGAATAATGCAAGGATGAATTTTGTAATTATGAAGTACAGAGAGGAGCCAGGAATGGGGGACTGAATCAAAGGCTTTCTTGTAGTCAACCCAACCAACTGAAATATTACGGTGTTTTCTACGAGCCTGCTGAGACACAACAGCGTCAACTACGAATAACTCCCGGCATCCCCTCATGCCCTTCCGACAGCCATTCTGTTCCTCAGCAAGAAGTCCATTCGCGACAAGATGGTCATAAATCTTTATCGACAGAATGGATGTGAAGATCTTGTACAGAGTGGGAAGACATGTGATTTGCCTATAGTTCTTGAGATTCAATGAATCACCTGAATTCGGCTTCATGTACGTAATTCCAAGCGTACAAAATCTTGGCACAATGGACGGATCTTCCAAGGCCTCATGAAAGTGAGAACAAAGAGCCTGATGAGTAGTTTTAAAATACTTCCACCAGAAGTTGTGAATGCCATCCACACCCGGAGCCTTCCAGTTCTGCGTTTTCCTAATTGCAGCCTGTACATCAGCCAGTGTAATACTAATTGCTGGCATTGCCGGAATGTCTCTGCATTCCTCCTCTTCCTCTCGCATTCAGTAAGCATCTTCAGAGTGTTGCTTTGGCTCCGACCAAATGGACGACTGAAACTCTGTCATTGTTTCTGCTTTGGGCGGCTGCTAAGGTTGCTCCTCTTTGCCCTCTTCCTCCAATTTCCGAAAGAACTACTTCTGATCAGCAGCAAAAAGGCTTTCTTGCTGCCTCCGCTTAGCTGCCTCATTATATCTCCTGATACGGGCACCAAGCGCTGCAATTCACTCTCTTAGTTGCTCTTCCTTCTCTCGGAGCTTCTTCTCGAAGTCCCTGTCCGTCCTTCTCACCTTGATACTTCTTGCAATGAGACAAATGCCTGCTAAAACCTTTTTACTGCATCCATCCTGGTCAGCAAAGAACGCCGCCAGATGGCTTAAATCCCTCCGTTGACCTCTGTTGATCTTCTCCTCGATCCTCTTCCTCCAAGCTGGCACATACTCTTGAGAAGAACGCTAACGGGCTTGCCGCTGCGAGCGATTCTTAATCTCAACACCAAGAACCTGACATACAGCTAGAGCAGCACAGTGCACAAGCCCAGCAACCTCCTCCAGACTATACCCTGCCAAATCAGTTTCTAGCATCTGATTTGCAACAGCAACACTGGAGAAAACCTGCGCATTGCATCTTAATTTGGGAATGTGAGGGCGACTCTCAAGCGGAACACCCTGATATTGCAACTTGAAAGACTCGTATACATCCCCAAGCTTGTCTCGCAAATCTCCTTCCTTACGATGTTGACTCTCTGCTCCTTCCCTTTCTAGCTCTGGCTGAGGCAACACTTCTTCCACAACATCCTCCTCCTCTACTTCACTGCCACTTGAAGGTGTTTGCTGCTGATGTTCCTGTAACTCCTGTGCAATCTCCCCCTTGATCTTGTCCAGTTCCGCTGCCGAGAGAGCTCCTCTACTCATGATGGAACGCAGCTGGCTGCAAAATCGCTGCTTGTCTATTGTCGAATCCGGAAAAATTATTATTATTATTATTTTTTTTTTTTTTTTTTTTTTTTTAGACACTACTAAGCCGTCTCATAGGTCATTACAAGACAAAATCAGCAGTGCCTCCTCGACCCCAGCGCTCCGCACTCTCGTGCAGTAAACTTCGAGGCTGCCTTTTCATATTTTTTCTTTTATCGGTGCACCTCACCCAACCTCCTTATGGGCCCGAATTAGACGGAGGGAGCCCAGCAATACCACCTTCTGCATGGCATCCGCTAATCGCTCAGCAGATCCACGGCAACCTGGTATTTGCCGCAGCCCTGAAACCAATGAGCCCGGAACTCCACCCATCACCCCAACCAAAAGAACGACCAACACAACCGAATGTCCAGCATAGCTCTGCTGCAAGTCCATGACAAGATCTCGGTACTTATCACGTTTTTCGGCATAATTTTCCGTGAGGTTCTGGTCTGAAGGAGCAGAAAACTCAACCACGGTCAACGCCTTCTTGTGCTTCTCAAGTACCACGATGTCTGGCTTGTTGGCGTGGAGCTTGCAAGTGGTGGGAAACGAATAGTTCCAGAAGATCTTCACCTGGTCGTTTGTCACCACTGCCTCAACGTCTTCAGGAGCGTATGGTATGACAGGTGAATCGTCAATACCGAAATGGTGCCTCAGATGGAAATAAATCACCCGCAGTGCTGCATTGTGCCTCTCGATGTAGAGAGTACGGGCATAAAAAGGACATGCAGAGAGAATATGCATGGTGGTCTCGGGAGAATGGAAGCACGCCCGACATCTGGTGTCCAGCTGACGACCAAAGATCAACTGCTGGTATACCAGGAATGCGAACACACCATCCTGCATCTTGATGATATTGCTCTCTGACACGGAAGTCAGCCCATAGGAGCGAAGGAAGGCAAAAGTACGCTCCCTGCAAATGCCCTGGCTCTCGATGTTCTTGTAGAACACGCTATGCATGCTCTTTGCCATGTGCCCTCGCAAAAGAAGACGCACCTCTGCCTCCCTCACCCTCTGCTTGGCGAGAGTCCGAGGCAAACCTGCAAGGTTTACTCCTGGCCTCGACTCCGGCTCCACCAAATCTAACTGTACTCCTAATGCCCATGCCGCCCTTTTTGCTGCACTGAACAAAAACGCTCCACTGCCCCACAACTCATGCCCATACACAAGTTGAAGATGGGGATCTGTGCTCGTTACCACACGACACGCCATACTGATAACCATTCGGTTGTAGATGTTCTCAACTCCGAGCAACCCTCTACCTCCCTGATCACGTGGAAGGTAAACCCTCTCAACAGAAGCCCGCTTATGGTGGCTCAAGTTTGAAGACATGACTTTTCTCGTGATGGTATCAAGGCCCTTCAGCTCTGCCACGTTCCATTTCATGGCACTAAAGGTGTAGAGCATGACAGGGATGGCTAGCATGTTGGTCGCTTGGATCTTATTGAGACCCGACAACCTGGAACTCCAGATTTTCTTCAGGCGTCGAACATACTCTCCACAAAGCACCTTTTGGCACAATCCTGTATCCTGAACGTGACTTTCACTCACGCCCAGGTACTTGTACCGTGCTTCGGCATCAAGATGTCTAATGATGCTCCCGTCTACCAGCTCCATGTCTTCTCGTTGGCCACACACCTTGCTATGTCGAATTTGCAGGACCGCACACCTCTCCAAGCCCAACTCCATCCCCGTGTCTGCTGCAAAGCTACTAACAAGATCAAGAGACTCCCTGAGCTTGCGTTTGCTAGAACAATAGATTTTCAGGTCATCCATGAAGAATGCATGGGTGATCTTATGGCTCCGACACGAAGGTGGACCAGCCATGTACCCATCTTGTTCCCGAAGTAAAGCAGAATGGGGCAACTGGGAGATGCAGTAAAGTTTGGGGCTAAGGGAGTCACCCTGAAACACTCCCCGCTGATATGCCACGAACTCTGTGTACGACACTCTACCACCAACCATACACTGGAAGCGAGTCCTCCACAGCGGCATGAGGTCCCCAATGCATCTCACCAGGTCGGGATGAACATTCAAGATCTCGAGACACCTCAAGATTAAACCATGCGATGTCATGTCGAAAGCTTTCCTGAAGTCCACCCAGGCCTCAGAGAGGTTCCGCTTATGCTGTATGGCGTCTTGACAGACGCAGCGGTCCAGGAGAAGGTTCTTCTTACACCCCTCGTGGGGTCTCCGTGCCCCCTTCTGCTCGTGCAACTCCACCCAAACTGGCTGAATAGAGTACTCCAGTAGCTCATTCAAACAACCAGTAAAACCTTTATACTCGGTGTTGAGCGTGGTGATGGGTCTATAGCTGGATGGAAGTGACAAGTCCCCCCCTTTGGGGATCAGGATCGTGCGTCCCTCCACCAACCAAGCAGGGATCTCCATCGTGCCCCTTAACATGGCAGTGTAATGATTTGCCAAGTGAGGATGCACAGCCGTAAACTTTTTCCACCAGAATGTTTGGATTTTATCAACGCCTGGCGCTGCCCAATTGCGCTTACCTCTGAAAGATCGGTCAACAAGTTCTACTGTGACATCCGGGCACACTGCCTGCCTATTCTGCACTCTCCGACAAAGCTTCTCAAACCCTGAGAGAGCCTGAGACTCGACGTTGAACTCGACACTTTCCCCATAAATTCCCGCCCAGAACGCACGGACAGCATCCGCGGTAGGAGGGTTGTGTGGAGGCGCTGGTCTCTCCCGCTCCAAAAAGCGGCAAGTATTGTGAAGGAAGACGTTATTATCCTCCAAGCATTGCAAACGACTCAGCTTCTTTGCTTTAATAGCCTTCAGGGTGCGGATTTGATCCAGCAACTTCTGTTTGGCAACAACCAAAACAGAAAAGCGAAGAGTCTTGTAAAGCGTCCGTGTTGAAGCTAAAAGTAGCTTCATCTTAAGGGAAGCTGGTCTCCCTGAACGGACAAACTCCACAACACTCTGGATTCGTGACGCACCCCGTCTGGCCTCCAGAATCCTCTCCTCCAGATCTGCTCTCTGCCCACGGATCTTTTCCTGGGCATTCGGGCCATCCTGCATCTTGGGAAGCATGAGCTTTGCGGAGGCAAAGACAGCCACATTGACTTCCATCAACGTTGACTCCTGGGTGAGGCATGAGAAAAATGTCTCATTCATCGCTACCAGAGTCTTGTGCTCGGATTTTCCTTCTTGGTCTCCGAAGGAATGGTCGATTTTCGAAACGCAGACTGGTCTTATCAATCTCCTCCCTCAGCTCTGCCTCAAAGTCCCTGCCCTGCACAACAACAGGTTCAGGCTGTGCCTCATCTTCGGAGGAAGACGACGAACGAAATTCCACCGAGTCTGAGACAGAGGCTTGCGAGCTATAAGCAAAAAAAAGCGTATGCGACCAGGGTAAAATTCTCCAAAGCCCCAGCACAGCTCTGGCTTGGTCACTCAACTGCTGTTTCGTGACCCCCATCTCCGGATGGCGCTCCTGCCAAATCATCAGAAGACGGGCCATATATCCCCTGCGCTGAGGCTCACTAGCTTCGTAACAGACAAGCAGTTCGTCACAAAGCTCCTCCGTCCATCTCAATCGTCCATGTAGAGGCTGGTCCCTTTGTCCCCCACCACTTGGTGCAGCCGACACATCCGAGATGCCGTCATGGTCGGGGGGCCTTCGCATGTTATGCCTAGGAAACATTTAATTTATACTCATGTGGATGGGGGGTTAGTCCATACCACAGAGTCCCCAGCGTTGCCAGGATTTGTCTGTCTAAGTAAGTGGAAACCGGGACAGGCACAAGCTTCCACTCTTCATACCAGGCAGTGCATGAGTATGGGCTGAGAAGGATCGCAAAATCGCTCCCAGACTGAAAAACCCGTCTGTTGGAGCTCGGACCGCCGCATATGACAAGTCATATACGACGGCACAAGCAGCCCCTACACCACGGCAAGGTGCAGACACAGGCACATCCCACTGTAGTGCTTGCACATGCATCTCCCCCAATCACCGGTTGCTTTCGCGCGCAGTAAGACAAAGAGACACATGCAACATGCTACCTACAGAGGGTTTCTCACCCCTTATGGCACCACAGGCGCCCTAAATCCCCCGCAACACCAATAAAAATAATTACTATTATTTCTTGTTACTTTCTTTACTATAACACAAACACCGCGCTCAATTGAGCCAAGGTGTAAGTGCCTGTACCAAACATTGAGAGGGGATTGCGGCTACGCATGCAGGGGTGCTACAAGCTCAAAAACTTGCGCACAATGTTAGCCGTGCCAAGAATAGCAGCCTTCTGCATGACACGCACATGATATTCTTTGAGAGCCAACTTCTCTCTGGCATCTGACCAGTCTTTGGTCACAAGACCGTTACTAGAGATTACAACTGGAACCACATCAACACTACGGAGCTGGTATATGTCTTTGAGCTCAACAGCAAGTGGCTGGTACTTGCGCTTTTTCTCCACAACTGTGGTCACAAGATTCTCGTCCAGCGGGACAGCAATGTCGACAATCACCGCTGTTCGAGCTTTCTTGTCGAAGAGAACAAGATCAGGTCTGTTTGCTTCAACAGCTGTATCTGTGGTGATGGCAGAATCCCACAGGATTTTTGCATCCTGATTATGTAGAACTTGTTACGGCTTGCACTTATAGTACGGAATCTCCGTCTCAATGAGACCAACTTTCTTGGCCAAAGCTTGATGTACAACTTTGGCAACAGAATTGTGGCGCACTAGATACTCTTTTGGAGCAAGCACTGGACAGCCCCCAGCGACATGCTGAATGGACTCGTTAGCCTGCTTACAAAGGCGACATAGGTCACTGATGTTGATTTTGAGGATATGTCGCTCATACGCCCTAGTCCTGATGACCTGATCCTGTATGGCACAGACAAAGCCCTTCGTCTCTGCAAATAGCCCACTTGTCCGCAGCCACTCAGTGGAACTCTTGAAGTCCACCTGATCCGAAGACAATGCTGCAGCATACCGACCATGCAACGCTTTTGTTGACCACTCCTGAATTCTTTCAGCCTGTGTTTTGATGGCAGGCTGAAACTCTTGCTCACTCAAATGTAGCGGAGTGTAGCCACGGTCCTGATTGCAGACAGCTGCATGCAATCCAACACCACGTGACACAAAGTACTGGCGGGGTTTCAGCTCCTGCTGATTACACATCATCTCCATGTTGAGCAAACCTCTTCCACCTACATGACGCGAAAGCTACAGTCTCTCAACTGAGCTCCTCGGGTGATGTATCCTGTGCTTTGTGAGGGTAGTTTTCATCTTTCTGTCAAAGGCTTGCAGCGACGTCTCCGACCATCTGACGACTCCAAAGGTATATGCTGCCACAGGGATAGCCCAAGTGTTAATTGCTGAAATCTTGTTTCTTGCACTGACGAAAGACTTGCAAACCTTGTTGACACGAGACAGCACTTTCTTCTCAACTTGTTTCCTGGCATCTACATCCTTGATGCCAAGTAGCTGCTGTAGACCGAGGTAGTTGTCCTCGGTACCCAAGTCTTGAATAACGGTGCCTCCCATGAGTCGCAAGCCTTCTCTGTGGATCTTGAACCTCCCCCTTTCTCACATGCACATCAGCACACTTGTCAAGACCAAACTACATGCAAATTGCATCACCAAAACTTTTGACAAGTTCAAACATGCTGTGCAACTGGTCTTCACCAGATGCATACAACTTTAGATCATCCATGGAAAACTGGTGGGAAATGCAAACTTCTGGATTCCTCTGTAGAACGTAACCATATCCAGAGGTCCGGAGCATTCTGCTCAGCGGGTTCAGTGCAAGACAAAACCACAAAGGGCTGAGACTATCTCCTTGGAAAATACCTCATGAAATTTGCATTTCTCTAGTCTTGTAGTTAACCCCACCTTGGTTTACATGAAGACAAGTCCTCCACATGCTCATGCAAGAAGTGAGAAGCTCAACGACGCAAGGGTGGATCTTATACAGGTGAAGGACAGAGAGGAGCCAGGAGTGAGGCACTGAGTTGAAGGCTTTCTTGTAGTCAACCCAGCCTACTGAGATAATGCGATGTTTTCTACGAGCCTGCTGAGACACAACAGTGTCGACCACCAACAACTCCCGAAATCCCCTGGTTCCCTTCCGAAAACCATTCTGCTCCTCAGCAAGAAGTCCATTCGTGACGAGATGGTCATATATCTTCATCGACAGAATGGAAGTAAAGATCTTGTACAGTGTGGGAAGACATGTAATTGGCCTGTAGTTTTTGGGATTCAATGAATCACCTGACTTTGGCTTCATGTAAGTTATTCCCAAAGTACAAAATTTTGGCAAGATTGACAAATCTCTAAGGGCAGCATCAAAATTGATTGCAAGAGACTGGTGAGTACTCTTGAAGTACTTCCACCAGAAGTTGTGGATACCATCCACACCCGGCGCCTTCCAGTTCTGTGTCTTCTTAACAGCAGACTGTACATCAGCAAGTGTAATGCTTACTGCAGGCATTTCCGGGATGTATCTGCACACTTCCTCTTCCTCACGCAACCAATATGCATCTTCAGAGTGTTGCTTTTGCTCAGACCAAATATATGACCAAAACTCTGCCATCACCTCTGCTGTCGGCGGTTGCTGAGGCTTGAGGCTGCTCCTCTTTGCCCTCTTCCTCCAACTTCCGGTAAAACAACTTCTGATCAGCAGCAAAAAGACTCTCTTGCTGTCTTCGCTTGGCTGCCTCATTGTATATTATTATTATTATTATTATATGAAGTAATATAATTGTACTCGCCTCCTGCCAATACCTGCGTTTAATTTCAATTTTACAATTGTTTAAAATTACGGCTTGCCAATTTTCCAACCTACCATTCAAAAAAATTTCAGACTTTTTTGTGAATTTGCAAAGTTTACATGTTAAATAAAGAAGACTACGTCCAACACCTGATCGTTGTTATCTTTATCTTAAATTTGTCTATTTCTGCTTATTTTGCTCCATTTTAGAGAAAATGAGAGGGAAAAGATCGAAATTACGTATTTTTTCCTCTTTTTGAACATAAAATTTTAGAAATATTTGTCTTCATTTCACACTCGTTTTGAGTGAAGAGGAAATAAGATCTGTTTTAGAGGTAAAAAGATTACGTTAGAACGTGTAAAGGATGAGTTAAAGACGTCATTTTTCATCTAGGATAAATTTTCAAAGAACTTATTTCTACCTCCTAAAAACTAGGGATTAAAACAAATTTATTTGATTAGGATGACACTAATTTAAAAATTAAAATTTAATGTACGATAATGAAACCAAAGCTGGAAAAGTACTTTTTCGAATCATAATAAACACGTCTTAAGGTATACCCTGAGAATTTGTCTGTCAAGTTCAATAGGCGTGGCTATACTGGCAACACTGTTGAAATAGTAATGCGAATAATTTTGGTAGGAGACGTAGTGACAACAGTCCTTGGGAGCATTGCCACATTTTTCATCCCATATGGAAAAAAATCATCGCCACGGTTCGAATATTTGAAAAGGATTCAGAAAAATAGTTAAAAAAAAATAAAGTTTATGTAAAAAAAAGTAAAAGAATCTGTTGTATAGTTTTTTTTGCAATGCTAATAAACAAATTTAACATTGGAAGGATACAAAATTCTTATTTAAATACATTAATTATAATTAAACCAAGGTGTTAATATTTCGAAAAAATTCAGAGCCAATTTGACGATTGTCGTAAGTCCACCAAATTGATTTGAAGAAAATCTGTTGAACTGAATTTTTCGTCCAAATTTCTCAGGTTAGGCCTTACGCTAATAATATACGTTAAAGTAAGGTGAAATTATTTTAAATTTCCCGCTGCTAGCAGTCGGATATAAAAAATTGCTGTAGGAATTCCAGCGGTGTGATTTCAAACAAAATTCAGTAGTTGTACTACTTACAATTTCACAAAATTTTTATTTTATTTAATCATAAATATAACAAAATATGCACTTCCGGCTACTTCCAAAAGTAAATTCAAATAAATTGACTATAAAAATCATTTATTTTTTTTTTACACAACCGTAACTACAATACAAATACATATCAGTAAAATTAACATTTTCATATTCCATCCGGAATAGCCGGAATTATTAATTTTGTGGCTCTCTAGTTTACGTAATTTAGTTTGGTTTGAAGTAAAAATTCTGACTTCTGTGTGCTTATCTAACGCTGAGATACGAATTTGAAGACCAGAAACCCTAAACTTCACTCTAATTCCATTAAGAAAATCATACTGGTTTTACTGTATAATATGTTATCTAGCTGAATGACTTGTTGCTCTCCGGCATTGTTACTTCCGGTCTGCATGTCTGGAGGATTTGATAATGTTAATCTAAATAGGAAGTATATGGAGATGTCAGCATAAGTAAATTAAGAACGAATCTTGAATACATTTTTTATTTTTTTTATTTGTCTTGCATTTTTTTATTTGAAATAATATTTAACTCTAGCATAAAAAAGGTATTTTTGGGTCAACCGCTTTAACAAAAAAGGGAGGGGGTCAAAACAACCCATGCTCTATTTAAATGTTAAATAAAATACGTTTTATCATAACTTTTTTCTTACTAATTTTTTGTGGAAATATATTGCTGGTCTTCAATAGAAGGTTTAAAAACTTGTCAAGATTCTTATATAAATTGTTTCACTCCCAAATAAAAGGAATGTACACTTGGACATCAGCATTCCTTTTAAAATCCTAACTGCATGTCTCTCTCACTTTCCCTGTGTTCTTCTCCTCTCTGCCCCTCTCTATCTCTCCCTCTCCCTCTCCCTCTCCCTCTCCCTCTCCCTCTCCCTCTCCCGCTCCCTCTCCCTCTTTTTCTCCTTCTCCCTCTCCCTCTCCCTCTCCCTCTCCCTCTCCCTCTCCCTCTCCCTCTCCCTCTCCATCTCTCTCTCTCTCTCTCTCTCTCTCTCTCTCTCTCTCTCTCTCTCTCTCTCTCTCTCTCTCTCTCTCTCTCTCTCTCTCTCTCTCTCTCTCTCTTCAACTCCACCCTCTCTCTCTAATTTTCTATTCTTTCTAGAATATTTGTTATTTATAACTAATAACTGATTTCGGATATCCGGATATCCGAAACTGGTTTTGAATTATATATATAATATAATTATATAATATGTTGTAACATATATAATATTATATAATTTAAAATATAACAAATTATAAACTATAAAAGTATAAACAATAAATATAAAATGTATAAGTATAACTATAAAGATATAAAGACTATAAGTTATCAGTATAAACATAGTAACATAAATCATAAACTACATAAAGTACATTAAGTCATTAACTCTATGTCATCAACTAATAACCGAGCCTAAATTTCTGAAACTTTGAATGTTTTCCATTTTTTCTAATACAATAAAAAAAAATTTCTTATTATATTATAACTGATATTTTTTTATATGAAAACGCGCGTGTTTTCACTGTTTTCATTATTTTTTGCGTTGTTAGCTGCAGTGGAGCACCCAATTTTTATAACATTCTGAATAATATCAGTCAACCAATCAGAATAATATTAAGAATATTTTCAGAAGTCAGAATGACTCAGAAATTTGAATTACAGTATTATACTAATTACAGTCATGCTTAATTTCATATCCAAATTATCCGAAAGCAAAAGCTGAAATTCATAATTTCGATCGAAATTCGAATGTAGGTTTCGGGTTGTAGAATATGTGAAATTCCGTTGAGATTATTGGATTTTCGGATATCCGGATATCTGATCGAAATTTTGAATATTTAAAATCCGATCGGAGTTCAGATATTTAAATCCAATCGGAGTTCGGATATCCGAATATCCAATCAGAGTTCGGATATCCGAATATCCGATAGGAGTTCGGATATCCAAATATCCAACCGTAGGTCCGGATATCTGAACTCCGATTGGATTTCGGATATCCAAAATTTCAAACGGATAATCGGAGATCCGAAAATCCAACTATCCGGATATCCATTTCTCCAAAACCCGGATATCCGGATAATAAAATATCCGAAAATCTAAAATCCGAAAATTTTCAACAGCTCTAATGCAGACACTAAAAGTAAAGTAAGATGAAATTGCGACATAATTTTCCTCCTCCAACAAGCACATCCTCTTGATCCCCAGCACAGTCAGTTGCGTATCAGTCGACTTAAATATGGTGCTTATTTGAATGTCGTGTCAATGTACTTGACAATACATCAGCGTTCTGAGGTAAGTGCAATATTATCTTTCAGGGTGTGTTATAAAGAGACTGATTAGTTATTAGATTTCTATTGAAAACAATAGACTACAAATTTTGATTATTTTCGTTTGATAAACTGGGCACTTGACGCAGAGGTATGCGCCTCTGATTTGCAATCTGATGATCATGAATTTGATCCAAGACACTGCAAAGACACTCCTGAGCTGGTATCAAGAATCTTTTTGGTCGTACGTTTTTTCTCCCCACCAAATCCAATCCCCTTTCCTCTTCCGACGTCACGTGTGTAATAGAATATCGACCTCTTTTTATAAATGGATAGGGGGTGCAAAATTATGCAGTAACTTGGATTTTCTACGATTTTTTGCAGCATTGGATAAATTTTAAGAATTCACAAAATGGACTTTTAATAATTTTTAAAAATATTTCCAGATAGAGCGTTAAAAAACCAGAAAAAATACACGGTAGCATAACTTTGCAACTTTAATCCATTTCTGCATTAAAAAAGTAAAGGCAATACTCCATGTACTTTTGGCCCTGTTTTTATTTATTTTCTAATTTTAAGGGTAACAGAATATGCCTGGAATAGGCAACAAAGCCTGAAAATGGCTGTCTCTGTGGGAGAAGAAGGAGCTATGAGTACAATATAACATTTTTTTGTAAAAAATATGCCTAAAAACGTAGTTTTAATTTTTTCTTTTACATGTGAAAAATATTATAATTGGCGAAATAATTCTTAGCATTGAATAATTAGATAATTCGTATATTGTTTATACTGTGGTTTATTGATAAACACAAGATGAATGAAAATTTTAAACACTTTATAAAATGTAAATGAGATGAGTTAGTAAAATAAAATTAATTAATAAGGGCATTAGGTGCAGCAACGGTAGTTGGCAACACTGACGTATCTTTGCCATGTTAATTTTTCAACCTCTCTCCTCTGAGTAATTTTTATGCCAGAGCTAAGCTGATTGCAGTAGTATCAAGGTAATTAGAAGCCCAAGTGCACAATTTGGCAAAAAAAAAACTAATTTAAAGATTTTTTTTTGTTTTTAAAAAAAATGCGTGTAAATTTAAAAAATTACTAAAAATACTTTTCTTTAAATCGGGTTTTACTAAGCCAAATTGTGCACTTGGGGTACTAATTACCTTGATAATACTGCAATCAGCTTAACTCTAATATAAAAATTATTCCAAAGAGCAGGGATGAAAAATTAACATGGTGAATATACATCAGTGTTGCAAATACTGGTGCTACACCCAATGCCCATTATATGGATTTCGCTAAGCGTAAAGATAAGGCAGATGCTACAATTGCTTGATGACAAATGTATGTTAGGCATTCGTGCATGCGCAGCGTTGCTTGCTCGTTGTGCTCGTTTTCTGCCACGTTGCATATATTGCATGCAGTTTGCAGCTGGTTACTTTCCGCTTTGTAACTGGCGTTTGCAAGGCGGCAATTGGAGACTTGTATTCTCTGGTTGTTTGATATGCGCATTCAAGCTGTAAGAGAAACACAGTTGTAAAAAATATAGAATATGCATCTTTCACGCCCTCTTTAGAAAAATAGAACGTCTCGTGTCTAAATTATTTTAAATGTTAATTTTACAACATATATCTTTTCAGTTATATCTTGGCTCTTTTATTGCTGTATTTTACTATTGATTGAGATTAACTTGTTGAATTTTTTTAATGCAGTTAAACTTTTTGATATTTTTATTGATTACCGTTATCAATGATATAGCTTTTTACGTTGTTTACAATTATATATATTTTTCTACTTTAAATGCTAAAATAATAAACATATATATTTTCTTTTGCTTATTCTTAGATCAAAGATTTATTTAATTTGGTCTTTGTATCATTTAAAGTATTTAAACAGGGATTGTAAAGATGGTCAATTTTTGCATGCACGTATTTTCTGGACAAAGGATCTTGTTGACCTCATACTTCCAGCACTCCGTGAGCTCATGATTGTCATGGAGGAACACAAGCAAGGATCGTACACCTTCATTATAATTAAGAAGGGTACATTTTTCTTTAACATTATCACAACAATGCATGGGTTTTTTATATCAATTATCAATGGTCCATTCAACAACTTGTCCCAAGAGGGATGATTCAAGAAGAAGTGAAAAATTTGAGAAGTACATTCATCTTAATTTTATTTAATTTTACATTTATACAGAGCTTCATTTTGATCAGTATTTGAATGCATGAGATTGCGAAAGTAGGTTTAAGTAGTGCTGTAAATTATAACCGGCTGATTAACCGTCTGGTTAAAACCCCACGGTTAATCGTTTTCATTAAATACTGTTACTTGAGGTTACGGTTAATTTAACTGTTTAACCGAACTTCGATTAAAATTGAAAATTAACCTAGAGTCAATTTTAACCGTTTCTAGCCATGTAATAATTTTAAGCACTTTTAAAGGCATTGGGTGTAGCACCGGTAGTTGGCAACACTGACGTATCTTCACCATGTTAATTTATTATCCTTGCTCCTCGGAGTAATTTTTATGCTAGTGCTAAGCTGATTGCTGTAGTATCAAGATAATTAGTAGCCCAAGTGCACAATTGGGCAAAATAAAGCCCGATTTAAAAACAATATTTTCCAGTATTTTTTTAAATTAACGTGCATCTTTCTAAAATAAAAAAAAAATACTTTTCTCTAAATCAGGCTTTATAAGCAAAATTTTGCACTTGGGCTACTAATTATCTTGATAATACAGCAATCAGCTTAGCTCTGGCATAAAAATTACTCCAAGGAGCACAGAAAGACCATGCAGCTCGCAATTACTACTTGCAGGTAGTTTAGCATAAATATATATTCATACATATATCTTTATTCATAAAATATTGCTAGACTTTAAAATATAAATGAATTCCATTTAGGATATACAAGACATGGCCCGTCTAGAATAAAGTATTCTAGACGGGCATGTATAAGGTATATTTGACCATCCTCTCAAACATTACAATTTAATATCTATACATTTTCATCATTTACTTATATTTTTGACAATGTTAGTTGAAATATTGTTCAACTTCCGTTTTAGGAAATCAACTAAAAACATATTTTATGAACTATAAGAAAGGAAAAAATAAATTCTAGTATAATTCACAAAAAATATATTATATGATATTTAGAGATCAGTTCGAAAAATAAAAAAAATTGTTGGAAATTTTCAATTCATCATCTCTCCCTCAATCGCCCGCCCAAAAGTAAGATGCAATTATGACACTGAAAAGTAACCATATTCAATAATGCATGTTAATTAAACAATATCAATATTATTAACATTAATTAAAATATATTTATGCTAAATAACCGTCATCTTGTCTACGGACTTTAAATATAAAAAAGTATTTGAAAATACTTTATAATGTTGTTATTTTAATTTTAATGTTGTTAAATAATGTATGAGGTTGATAAAAGAAACAAAGAATAATATTCTATATTCAGTTTTGTATGCAATAGTAATGGTTATTGGTAGTTGTATTAAATTTATACTTATTTCACTTGATAATTACCAAAAAAATAACCGATGGCGCAGAGTTAACCGTTTCGGTTAAATTAACCGATCGAATAAAAATAACCGGTATTGATTAGACGATTTTTTTAATCGATCAAACTTTTTCAGAATTCTTGTTGGTTTTTAATCGAATTTCGGTTTGAAATGAAAACCGGTTAAAAGTTGACGGTCACCGGTCAAACATTTTTCTCGGTTTTTTACAGCCCTAGTTTTAAGCTCAATTTATCAAAAATTAAAATTGTGAAAAAAAATCTTATTTAGATAATTAAATTTACTAAAAAAAATTTGCTACAAAATCTTTTTTTTAATTTTATTATAGCAACCTTGCACTTGTCTTGCATTGGTCTGTCGCAGATTGTCACGGGTATTCGGTGCGAGGAAATGGAAAGTTGTGGGGTAGGCTGGCTTGCTTGCCGCTTGTGCGGGCAAGGTTATGGACAGCTGGGATTCGGTCACAAATAGACAAATCTTGTCTTTCACCTCTCTTGTGTTCCACTGCCTGCAAGCTGCTCGCGCCTGTTGTCTTGGCCGGCTGTTAGGGCAGGCTGTAAAGAATAATGCTTTTTTGAGATTGGTGCACGCCGTTTACAAGGGCGTGTTTGTTTGTTTGTTTACAAGGGCGTAGCCGATTTAGGTACACTGAGATTTTTTTATCTGGCAACTGTATTTCAATTACTTAAGGCATATTGATTTTGGTGACTTCATTTGGTCCATTTTTTATTTTTGTTAATTTTTTACTCATTCTTTTTTCTATTACACAGTTAATTTACCAACAAAATCTCCAATTTTGCTTTTTATTTGCATTGCTTTGCCTGCTTTTTAATAAACCTCTTCCATCACTTATGAAAATTATAATTGGAGATGCAGGATTGAATTATTGGGGAAATATATATTGGTTATACTGTGGTCTAATTAATATTACACAACGTATGAAAATTATTATCACTTCATAAAATGTAATGAAATTTGTTAATTGAATATTATTATGAAATCTTGCTTGTCGTTGAGAGCAGGCAGTTGTTACGACTGCTCGACCACGAATAATTCTTAGGCAAGCAGGCGTGGGCGGTGTTGTTCACTCATCGTGCTCACATTGTGCAACGTATTTTACATGCAATTCCCAGCCTGTAACTTTCCGCTGCATGACTGGCATCTACAAGGAAGAAATAGAAGACAAGTATTCTCCGGATGTGCATTATGCGCACTCACGCTCTCTGAGAGAAAAAATGCTACTAAGAATAGAAAATGCATGTTACAGATATTAGTTTAAAGAACTTTTCAATATTAGAAATAGTGACTATTTCAGTTAAAAAGACATCGCTTGACCTGATTTCCATAACACAGTTAATTTATCACTTGCAGATGCTGGGCAGAACGGTACTAAGGATGCAAGTTCCTGTGTTTGTTGTGATGCTTATAATCACTGAAGCAACTGGTAAGTAATAAATATGAAGAATTGGCAACTTAAAAGAAATACTATCTTAGTTTATGGTTCCCAAAATTTATAATTTTTAGCATTATTTAAAGAAATTTTATATTTAATGCATCCTTCATTAATTCCCGTCATTACTGACATTATTGAGCATAGAGTTAGCTTATTCTTTTACCACTAACGTAGATAAGGAAATTCAGAAAATAATGTTGCTTTTTGAGGTCCAGGCTTTCCAGACGAGCTATTCATTGATCGACTAAAAGGTTACAACAAGATTAGAATTTTTTTTGTCATTTAAAAGTTTTGTGTTAAATTCTTTGAGAAACTTGAAGTCGATTATTAAAGCAATATTATAAATTTATGTAAAATGACCCGATTGTTTCTTTTATACTAATTCCGGAAGATGTCAATGTGTTTGTACCAGAAAAAGGAGGGAGGGGTAGGGAAAGAATGGAATGAAATTTATCGCAGAGTCGATTGAACAACCTGATGGTCTATCAGTGCGCCGCTTGCTCAAGGTAATTGAACTAAATTTTCTTTCAAGGGTGAGGTATGCGAATTGGAGTACTTATGAAAGGCATTCGGTACTAAAATCACAGACAGACACCTGTTAAGTGTTGCCCGAAATAATTTATAACATTCGCAATATTTTTATTAGCACATCGTACGTTCGTGCAAAATTGCGTTGTAACGAAAGTCCATACTGGCGTCAGAAATCACAGTCCGTTCTAAACTGCATTGAGTTGTAACGTCAGCAAAGACTTTCTGACGTAGTCACGGATTGAATTTTTCCCTTTGCTTGATAATGTCACACGTTTGTACTGCTCGCCTGGAAATATAAAGCGAATGTTGTTCTAATACTATAACAACACGGTTAAACATTTAAAGTGACTGTCCAAAATGTAATTTAAAGCCTGCAATGCTCTAAGTTTATTTTAATTGGAAAATATAGCTTAAGTTTAATATTGAAGTCAAGCCTCCCTCCCTCCCTCCCTCCCTCCCTCCCTCCCTCCCTCCCTCCCTCCCTCCCTCCCTCCCTCCCTCCCTCCCTCCCTCCCTCCCTCCCTCCCTCCCTCCCTCCCTCCCTCCCTCCCTCCCTCCCTCCCTCCCTCCCTCCTTCAAACTCAATAAATTTTTCTGTTGTTTCAGCTACAAGTGACATTTCATCCGAAGACTACGCAACAGATCTAATTATGGGAGGGCAAGTGGTTAAGAAAAATACTGACTGGCCGTGGTTGGTTGGTTTTTTCAATACTAAAGATGGTGATACAAAATTTCTTTGTGGAGCTACCCTCGTTAGCAGACATGTTGTCGTCACGGGTGAGTTAAATTTTATTGTTATTACAATTTCCATTTTGTTAATTTCTGATGTTATGAGACACTTCCAAGAAAGTACAGAATTTGTTCTTGGTTTAATGTTATACTACTTACTTATTGATACACGTTGGACCTAAAGTTTGTGCAAAATGAAACTTCTTATAAAAGATGATACTACTAAAAACATGAACCTCTATATCCTTTAGTTGTATTAAAATATTACATCTTATCATAAATAAACAAAAAAAAAAATCGTTTTTCATTAACTAACATTATGTTAGATGTATATTAGGAGCATAAATTAAAATCGTTTCATTTTTATAATGTATTTTAGAACAGAGTATTAAAGTAAAGATACTGTGACTAAAAATCATAAATGTCATTTTAACACAACACATATTGCCTTCTTCTGCAAGATATCATATGCCTGCATGTGCCAAAATAGTACTTTAATTATGCTAATGTGTTGACATTACTTCTTTAATAATAATTTCATTATTTAAAAAACATATATTTATATGTATGTTTTAGCGGCACACTGCTTGTGGCCTACTCCGACCTTCTTGGAAGCAAAAGACATATTTTTGGTGATGGGCACGACCAAACTACTGAACTGGATGGAAGAAAGCAACGTACAAATTAGAAGAGTAAGTGAAAGAAGAGCAGTGATACAAGTTCTTAAAATATATTTTATATACATCATCAATATAGATAATGAAGTATATAGATTTAATATTTCCGGAAAAGTAAATTTTGAACGGAAATCAAGCCTCCATTTTTTTTGCGATCAATTGTAAATAAAAAAAGTCGTTGTGTTTTTTGTATCAAAGTAAATTGTTTTGTGTGATGAAAAATGCAAACCCATGGAGATCATTTTCAGTATTTACGCGATCATTTTTCATCAATTTAAGAATAAGAAAAAAATAAAGTATAATCATGCAGAAGATCAAAATGATGGATAATAATGAATTATATAACATAAAGCATATATATATATATATATATATATATATATATATATATATATATATATATACATATATGTGTCTACTAGATTCAAAAGCCGCTTTTGACCACTTTTTACGAAATTTGAATTTTGGCGGCTTATTGTTCGAAAACATGTACAAAATTGACGGTTAAAATATTTGGCTTCAAAACCCGCTTTTTCCATGCATATTAGCTAGTGAAAGTTTGGAGTGAGTTTCAAACTCCTCTTTTTCCACTAAAATGAGAGTATCAAAGTACGCTATTTCCAATCAGCCAATGAGCGATTTTCTTTCTTGTGACGTAACTCAGTTAGCTGATTTCCTAAAAATGGACGTTTTCATGCTGTTTAAGTGATGTAGGTAAATAAATATAAGTTTTGCAATGATTATGAGGTTAATTAAGCATATTGTACTATAAAATTAAAGATAAGAAGTGCCTGTGTTAGTAGTATATTGTAGTTAGCAAAGATGCGCGAAATTCGCAACTCTAGGCCGCTCGAGAAAACAAGTGCGGAGGAAGTTGCACGTGTGGAATCATCGTAAAGTTCACCTCGCAGGGTATGTTTTATCTATTATATAATTAAACGATGTCACATATTTTATTAAGATGAACTTTCCTAAAGGTACCCTCGATACCTGGATCATCACTAAAAAATATGTTGAACTCGCACAGATACTGTAATTCCCGATACTGCCGGACACTCGCCCCATGAATTGGATGACTTGATGTGGTTCACGCACAATATTTAAAATTTATAGATCAATATGATTCATTTGAAAATATGTTTTATAATTAATTTATGTATTTTAAACGTGTAGGATGTGTTAAATTGCTATCATGATTAATGTGTCTAAAATATGTTATAACTTCTTGAAAAATAATAAACTGCAGATTCATTGGTCAGATTGTGTTATAAGAAGTTGTAAAAAACAGTAAAAAGCTGTAAACCCAATCTTTGTCAAATCAAAGTTCACATTTTTACTATGGTAATAACCATCATTTACAGTACTTTTCTTATACAGTATATTATTATTGCAGCATTGCACAGTATTGTATTTCACAATAAAGGTTCAATTATGAAGTCAGGAAGTTTGAATTGGGATGATGCTTTCTGGGGGACCTTTGTTTATTTTCCTGTTATTCTGGATGTTAAATTGCTAATTAAAAAATATTTAAAACTAATTAATGTCTCAAACACAAAATTAATTTTTAATAATAGTTAGGATCTCAAAATTAAATGAAACTGAAAAGCAAATTATATTCCACTGGCCCCAAATTTTTATGCTAGAAGGAAATTTATAATGTATTTCCATTAGTGAAATTTAATATTTAATCGAACGAATTAAAATTAAAAAATCGTGCTAAACTGTATTAAAAAAGCTGATTTTCTGAGTTTTTCATTGCCATTCAAACAGGATTAATTTTTTACTACAGAAAAAGCTTTTGAATTTTTCAAATCAGTTGACAATGAATACATTGAAATTAGGGGAGGAATTTTTCCTCCCCTAGGTTAAATTCATTAACTGAGTTGATTTGAAAATAATTAAAAGCATGTTCTAATGCAAAAAATTAGCCTTGATTTCATGGCAAAGTCTAAAAAAAATTAATTTTATACTAAATGTCTAATTTTTTTTCACAATTAAGGGTTGATTAGGGATATTAAAAGTAGTGTTAATAAATTTTTTAGGTTAATTAACCTTTTAAAAGAAAAATCGGGCACTCTCGGATGAAATTAAAAAATATAAAAATATAATTTATCACTTAGGGGTGTCATTTTAGGGGGTTGATTTTACAATTGAGGTGTAATGAGTTGGTTAATTAGTATCAAAATTCATTTTCATGAAAATAAAATCAATCAGGTACTATTTTTTAATTTTAACCCCTGTTTGTCAGCAACCCAATAGTCGCTGAAGTTCGCATGGTTGCATAAATTTCAGGGTAACGGGAACGTCAGAATCAAAACCCTCTTTTTCCACAATTTTGTATACCGTGGAAGGTTAGTTTAGGGGTGAATATTTCAAATTTTGTCAAAAAAGATGTTCAATTGGCTATATAAACAAATTGTAAAATTTGAATAAATTATTATTTTTAGTTTGAAAGGAATAAAAAAATGCTGTTTTCCTAAAATTTGCAAAAGTAGAAAAAGCGGCTTTTGAAACTAGTGGACACACATATATATATTATAAATATATACATATATATATATATATATATATATATATATATATATATATATATATATATATATATATATATATATATATATATATATATATATATATATATATATATATATATATATATATATATATATATATATGTGATATATTTGTTGAGCATTTAACAATAAAATGATTTTTTTAATTGATTAATCGATGTTATTCAATAAATTTGTTATTCTTCCGGCAAAACGTAACTGGCGAAATTCCATAAACGTGTCTTTTTTTGCATATTACTGTGCTACAGGACTTTCTCTATCATATGGTACAGCCTTTTGGTCATCAGATCACTGCACCATGCATAAATGCTATCCACAATGCATTTTTCTGCATTTAAATTTTCAGAATTTTTGTCTCATAAATGGCCATTTCTGGCTAAAAAAAATCTTGCTAGTCCAAAAACGCTCTATTTAGGACACAGGGGTAGTTTATTATTTTTATATTTTTTTTGACATCACCACTGTTCCTGGAGATTTTTTTCGACCCAGAATCAGCTTTTAAACCTTTGAATCTGGTGATGTTGGACACATAGCTTCAGAAGGGTGAATACCTCCTCTGGGGGACACAAGGGTAGTTTAATAATTTTCTGACATCACCACTGTTCTTGTTGATTTCTTCGACAAAGAATCAGCGTTTAAACCTTTGATAATGGTGATGTTGGAAAACTAACCTCGGAAGGGTGAAAATCCCTGGATACTAATTTTCAGCTTTATCCGTGATTTTTTTTTTAAATTTAACATGTAAATTCCATACGGAAAATGAAGCCTTCACTTTGCATCCCCCACCATAGTGGTTGAAGAAAAATTTGACCAGCCATTTTTTTTTTTTTGTTGGAATCCATATTTTCAAATTTCTTCTAGAAAATTCAATTTTCTTTATTAAAAATAAAAAAATGACACACCAATTTTGGCCCCTCTGTATAGTAGTCGAATAAAAAAAATAGTGTATCCAAATTTTCCTAATATTAGGAAGAGATCTCCACAGTAAGACACTATCTAATATTAATGTAGTTATGAAAAAAAAGTATAACATAAAACAACATTAACATTTTTCATAATCAGGTCCAGGCAGTTATTTTCCATCCATTAAGCCAAGAGCCCAGAGATCGTCCTGATTTAGCATTCCTGCAACTTAAGTTTCCAGTCACCATTACTGCAAATGTCAAACCTGTTGAATTGTGGGATGAAGCGTCAGATCATCAGAGAACTGGAAACAATGGAACGGTAATTTACAAATGAATCCAAAAGCCGTGTATTCTCACATAGTGTGTTTTTAGGTCGTAGGCTGGGGAATGGATGAAAATGATAGCATCGTCACGGAAATACTTAAGGAAACAACTATACCAATTGTTACTAATGAAATTTGTCAAGAGAGCAACCCAAAATTCAGAACAATAGCTCAAAGGAACTTTACATATTGCGCAGGAAATAGAGACGGTGAGCGAAAGAAGGTTTATTTGACAAATTTAACCTTATTAAGCATACGATCATGTGTACTTGTTCTAAAAAATTTGCTTCATTTATAAAAAAATATGTATTTTGTCTTTTTAGAGACTGGACCATGTAACGGGGACAGCGGTAGTGGTATGTTCGTCCCTCGATACGGTCCTGAAAACAAAAGATCCTGGGTACTGCGTGGAATTGTTAGTCGAACACTTGTTCGCTCCGATCAGTCAGGAATTTGTGATCTTGAAAACTACATTATCTTCACGGACATGGCAAAATTAACATCTTGGTTGACTGACACTTCCTGCAGCTTCAAACATCCACAAACATGTAAGTTTTCTTAAAATTGACATAATATTTCCAATGACCTAATATAACTTTTATATTATTAAAACACATAAAAATGTAACATTTTTTATTTAAAACAAGTTTTTCTTATTTTTTCCCATTTGTTCGTAATAACGGGTGTATAAATTACTATTGGAATGTTAACCATTACTGGGAGTTTAATTATTTAAACTATTTTATAAATTTTGCAAAAAACGCTTATTGCGTGATCTTCGTGTTCAAAGTGCACGATTTTTTTTTTCAGTTTTTTATTATTAAATTGTGTACAAATACAGTCCAACAAAGGCCCTAAATGAAGCCCTATCGGTTGGAACTGAGTTACATACATTTATTCAACACGTATAGTAAGCTTAAACAAAATTACCTATATATTTATTAAAAATAACAATACAATAATAACATTTACAAAAGATAAAAACAAAAACAAACAAAAGTCACTTACGTAATTAACGTGTTTGATGAATTTTGTGTAACAAGCAGGTTACATTTTTTTTACATTTTTCAATATATGATTTGAACTCAGGTGTGGCATGTTAATTCTCTTATACTAGCGCTCTTAAAGGCCCCATTTCACAGTATTAAGTCCACAGTTCGTATTGCCTGAGTATGATACGGCTGCATAAAAAAAATTGTTTCAGCAGCTATAATATCAGAGATAATAGCAGATGAAAAGGCACCTGTGACGTCATTTGTACCCTGTCTGCGGCGACGAAATAGGGAAATCACTGCCAAATTTAAATTCACTCTAGCTGCATCACGGACATCATTTTAATTCTGGAATGTTGAAATTTTACCAGGGCAGTCTTGACAGTATTTGTCAAATATCTTGAAAGTATTTTGCTGGTGACATTCACACAGACTGTCTTATTGCAATGTCAAGAATAGAAAAATATTGCACAGGAAAACAATATTAAATATTTGGCTTATCTTGCTACTGCAATAACTTTAAAGTCTTTCAGCGAGTGTTCGAGTGTAAATGTGAATATTATGTTGTTTTATAATTGAAGATTTAGAAAATCAAAGATATAATTGGAAGGCAATAATACTGCAGGATGAAATATTTGTATCAATGGAAAATTCTCAATATCGGTACAGAATTTTAAAAGAAATAAATTCCCAGAAAAACTGCAGTTAATCTATTTAAGACAATGTTAGGTTCCTTTTACATCAAATTAAATTAAAATAAATAACTAGCGTTTCTGCAACTTAAGACATTGTTTATTATTTTATGTTGGCATTCTTATGTATGAATAAAATTTTGTAGATCTTCAATCCTAAAGTTAACAACAAGGGGAAGGCGCATCGCTGGGATCCGAAATTTCTGTAAAATGGTTCATTTAAAACATGAGACAAAATGCAATTCTTTGTAGCCACCCAGCAATCAATTTCGGCAAAAAAAAATCCTTGCGAATAGTGATTAATTAATTTTGACAAGATGCCCTTTCCCTTCTTTTTGATAAAGAGTGTGATATAAAAGTGCCTACGTGAATTTGAATATGCTAGTGTTCATACTACTTTGTGATCGTTAGATGGCTAATTATAACTTTTAGTGTGTACGTAGTTGCCAGCAATAAAATTAATTTCCTATTATTTATTAAATTCCATAATAATATCAGCAAAGAGGTATTTAGCGCAGCATACAGCAATATCCTCATAGTGGATTCTATGTAAGAAAATTGTGTTTCTTAAAGGGGTACCAAAGTGATTACTTTTTTTACATGTTCGGGCAGCTACAAATTATTCTAATATCCCTGTGGCTCAATATTTACGTACGATGCCTAGTTATTTTATAATTAATTATTTAGTTTGAAAAGTGAGTTTGAAAACCGTTGGTTTATTCAAGCAAACCTGCAGCCGCAGCGGCCGGTGATACGACTAGAAGGGGGCGGGAGGAGGTTCCCCGATTCGCGGGAGATTCTCGTCATATCAGCGGCTGCTGCGGGCGCGCACCGACTTGAATCAACCAACGGTTATCATACTCACTGTTCAAACTAAATAATTAATTGTAAAATAACTAGGCATTTTACGAAAATATTGAGACACAGGGATATCAAAATAATTCTTAGCTGCCCGAATATGTAAAAAAAGTATTCACTTTGGTACCCCTTTAAAATCTTAGGAAAATTATTTGCAATAATTTTTTTGTTTTTTTTTTCATTTTTTTAAATAAGTTTGCAAACAGAATATTACAATTCGTCATGAAAATAAAGTTGCTTATTTTAGAAATGCGGATATAAACTGGTTCACAAGAGTTAATTAACATATAAAATTTAATGAACTTTATTATAACTATCTCCTCTATTATTCGGGATAAAGTAATGCTGTATAATGCAGCTCAAATTCGAACCGAAGTTACATTTTAGTGTTTCAGGCTAGACATAGGTTTCAAATTGTCAAGCCAAAACCTAAATTTTCGAACTTTGTGCCAAAAATATTTTAAAATCAAGACAGAATTAATATTTTCGAGATCATAGCAAAAAACAAGCTTGTTCATACTAAAAAAAATTGGTTTACAAACTTGATTATTAAAATAATTAAGAGTAGATTGTAATTCGCAACGTAAAATAAAAAAATTGAAATATATTAAGATACAAGAATGTGACAATTTTAGTGGCTTAATGAAAAGAAGGGGTAAAAATTTGGTACTGTGAATTTTATCAGATTTTTCTGAGACCAGGAATATTTTTTAAAAAAAATTTAAAGTCTAATTTATGAAGTCACGGGTGGCACTGCCTTATTCTTTTTTTAAAGAGTTCTGCCCATGACGTCATCAAAATAGATTTCAATATTCTTTTAAAATAATTTCCCGGACTCAGAAAATTTTGAAAAATTTACAGTACCATATTTTTACCCCTTCTTTCGATTGAGCCACTAATAATTTTCACATTCTAGTATCTCATTGTCATGTATCTATATGGGATAACTTATTATTCTGATTGTAATAGTTAGAGGAAAGGGGATGATTCCATGAAAATATAAGAAATATTACAAACAGTTTTTAAAATTCTTACGTATATTTCTTAAAAGCTAATATTATGATGCATGAGTTGGATAGGAGAAATAGTTTTGGCCTATGACTCAATTGCAGATCAATTCTTGGGTACAAAACTTAACATCAGGCGATAAACTTGAAAAGTGCTTCCCAATTTTGAGAAAATGAGAAAACATAAGTTCAGTTATCTTGATCCTTCACCCCGTGCATGGGTTTAAATTAGTAAAAATCAAATTTTGTTGAAAAATTTATTATCGATCTAAAATCTAAATTTTTCTTATTGCAAAAATAAATGTAGGATGCGAAGCTGCACAGTTAGGTTGCTCTGATTTTATTTTATATTTTTTAGAGACCTGGACCTATTTTTAAACAACATTGAAAGTCCTTTATGTAACGTCAAATGGCAGCAAGTTCTCTTCTTTTCTTAAAGAGAAGCACCTCGCAACATCACAAAAAGGATATTAATTAAACGTTTAAAAAATAATTTTCAAGTCAGTAAAAAATCTGAAAAAAATCAGGGTAGCTAAAATTTTTAATCTTTATCTATTTCTTCAATAAAAAAATTATTGTTTATATCCATTTGAAGAACTGAAACATGGAAGTAAAAAAATATTTACGATCTTAATTTTTTATTTCTAAAAACTGTAACTAATCCCTATTTTATCCTTAAACCACCCAGAAGTTTTCAATATTTCATTTTAAAATGTAAAAATTGAGACTTTGTAAGAGGTTTTTGGTAAAGTATTTTCATCCCTAATTCTTAGAGTTTTTTTTTATTTTCTACAATAATATGTGATCATGGAAAACATGAATCTGACAAATAATTTTTTTTATAATTAAATGTTAATAATTTAAGGGTAGTTTAGGAATGAAGTGTATTAGTGACACCTATTAAAAATAAGGTATCATATTATCATTGTATAAATTATTTTTCCACCTTAGTCTCATTTCTTTGAATATTTAAACAATGAAGTATCGTCCTCATTTTTTTATTGCAGAAATGGATAGAGCGTGCAAAGTTATGCTACCCTGATTTTTTTCAGATTTTTTAGAGCCCGGGAAGTTTTTTTAAAAAAATATTGAAAGTCCTTTTTGTGACGTCACTTGGCGACAAGTGCTATCTTTTTCTTAAGGAGCTGCGTCTATTGACGTCACAAAAATAACTTTCAATAAATTTTTAAAAATAGTTCCCGGGCTCTAAAAAATCTGAAAAAAATCAGGTTAGCATAACTTTGCACCCTCTATATATTTCTGTAATAAAAAAAAATTAGGTCAATACTCCATAATAGATTTTAAAACAATTTTTTCACTGTAGTGTGTGAAACTTTCTAAACTTTAACAAATTCTCTTGAAATGAGTAGCCCCTGACTACTTTAAAATCTGATTTGATATGTTTTGCACCTTAAAATATAATTACTATCTGAATTTAAAGCTTAAAACCGTTTTTCCTATCTTACGTATGTATTACAATTTTCCAATTTTTAATTTTAAGAACACTCTAAACTTTTGGATGCTGAATGTAGAACTGACCTCAAATTTTTTTATTGAAGAAATGAAGAGAGGGTGCAAAGCTATGCTACCCTGATTTTTTTCAGATTTTTTAGGGACCGGGAAGTATTGCTAGAAAGTTTTGGCGAGGTCTGGTTCGAACCCACGTCCCTTTTGGGTCCTATCATTTATTAAGAGAGGCGGCAAGAGGCGGCCTTTTTCTGTACTTTCAATAATTTTTAAATAATATTTGCCGGGCTCTAAAAAATCTGAAAAAATCAGAGTAGCATAACTTTGCACCCTCAATCCATTTCTGCAATAAAAAAATTTGATGTCGGTAGTGTCGGTTCTCTATTGGTTTCAAAATACATAGAGAGCTGTGATAAGCTAGAAGTAAGGAAATTGTACTTTGTATTCATTGCACGATGACAACAAAGGCCATTGTTGGTTCATTTTTTCTGCTAGCGATTGTAGGGTACGAGGCAATAATTCAATCAATGAATGAAATGCAAAAGTTATTTTAAAATATACCAGCACAAATAATTAAGTATAAGATAAGGTCATATATTTGAGTTAAAACTGTCTGCGAAAATAAAACAATGAAAGTAATCTGTCTTCAGTTGGTGCCCTCAACATGACGAGACTCGGAGATAAATATTACTACTTCGAGACTGATGGGAGGAAGGTAAATATCATTTATATCATTTTAACGTAACGTTAGTATAGTATTGAAATGATGATGTTGTGCGTTTCTTCATTTTTTTAATTGGGGCTTCTTATAAAAAGTATTATGTTTTAATATAAGAACTCTAGTTCAATACGTTGCCAGTTGATTTCCTCTTCTGTGAATTTCTATTGCTTCATGAATAATTTTTGTTATTTATTTATTTATTTATTTATTTAAATGCCTGCCTGCCTGCCTGCCTGCCTGCCTGCCTGCCTGCCTGCCTGCCTGCCTGCCTGCCTACCTGCCTGCCTGCCTGCCTGCCTGCCTGCCTGCCTGCCTGCCTGCCTGCCTGCCTGCCTGCCTGCCTGCCTGCCTGCCTGCCTGCCTGCCTGCCTGCCTGCCTGCCTGCCTGCCTGCCTGCCTGCCTGCCTGCCTGCCTGCCTGCCTGCCTGCCTGCCTGCCTGCCTGCCTGCCTGCCTGCCTGCCTGCCTGCCTGCCTGCCTGCCTGCCTGCCTGCCTGCCTGCCTGCCTGCCTGCCTGCCTGCCTGCCTGCCTGCCTGCCTGCCTGCCTGCCTGCCTGCCTGCCTGCCTGCCTGCCTGCCTGCCTGCCTGCCTGCCTGCCTGCCTGCCTGCCTGCCTGCCTGCCTGCCTGCCGGCCGGCCGGCCTGCCTGCTTGTTACCTTCAAGTGTTGGCGTAGTCAAGGGCTACACGTTTCGAGAGAAAATGTTCACTAACATTCAATTTCACCCCCTGCATGATTGAGAATTTAAAACCAAAAAAAAAATATAATATTGTTAAGAAATTCGAAAAACTGAGACTTGGGGGGGGGGTAATTTTTTTTTTTTAATATGATAGTGTATTTTTTTTATTTTCAAAATATAATAGCGCATTTTTAAAACTTGTTACTATCATAATGCATCCCTAAACTACCCTACAATTACAAATTTTAAATTTTAAAAATTTATAAATGTTAGATTCATTTTTTTCATGTTCAAAATATTAGAAATCATATAAAAAATATTTCAGAATTAGGGGTGAGACAACACTATTAGCAACCTTCTACTCAGATTGTTACATTTTCAAATATATAAATTTGAGAAATAATGCTCTGAAAATGAAAAAATATTTAAAACAAAAAATAAATAAACCTTGGGGTAGTTTGGGGATGAAATAGGGTTGTTACACCAATTAAAAATGCATTTTCATGATTTAAATAATTTTTTACTCCCAAATCTCAGTTTTTAGTATTATTGACCAATATTTGATTTTTCACACTTTAACCTCTGCAGATGGTGGAAATGACCAAATGTAAATACTTTAATTCTCATGAAATAAATAGTCCTTGACTAGGTCACCACCTGAAGGTAAGTTTCGTGCCCTAGAAATAATTTTCACTTGAGTTATAAGCCTAATACCCTTTCTCCTATCTAACTCAGGCGTGTATTCCAATTTTTAAATAAAAAAAATATACAAATTAAGCGTCTGCTTCCTACTTATCTGCTTGCAGCTAATTCTTGTGTTTTGATTGTGTAACGATTAAAATATAAATATATTAAAAAATCATAAAAAAAAAAACGTCTTTGAAAAGGTGTAAATTTAAGTAAAATTGTAAGCTGCAACGAACAAAACCCACTGCAGATTTATTGCATTGAATGTTCCATTTACGTAACCGCTGCTAATTCTATAATTTTTGAACTTGAATATACTAGTAATAGAATTTTTCACAACTTTCATTGAGACGGCTGAGGCAAAAGAAAAAGTAAATCTTAGGTGGAAAATGCAACCTTTGGAACTTCAAATTAAGTGTATCGTCAGGAAGTACATATTTCCACGTATACGGATTAAATCCCGGTTTGCATGTAAAGTTGTGGCTGTTAAAATATTTACCACCTTTCAACCGTGAGGCATCCGTCCTCTTTTTTGTCAATAAAGTTGTCACATTCTAACCCACCGTTCTAATGTAAACAGGAGCTAAACTGGACGTCGGCCCAGCAGTTCTGTCAGTCACACGGTCTGCAGCTGGTCAGCATCAAGACTGAGGAGGAGAACAACTTGATTTGGAAGCACATCAAAGAGCTGCAGGCATCTACTAACGTGCGGTGGGGTGAGTATAACCTTGCAGGTGGTGGATTGCTGATCAATATTTTTTTTGTCATTTTTATTGATATCAGTATTAAGTAAACTACTCTGCTCATGAGTATCAAAAAATGTTAACAGTTATTAATAAATTTTTACATTTCATGTAACAACATTTGTTATAATATAATTAAAATATTTAACAATATATTTTTTTTCGGGTTCGGTGAACATCAAGGTCACAGAATAATTTTGCATAGAGAATGTTGTAAGTAATAGACAAAATAAAACGTAACTATGTTTATGCTCATAAAACCAAAGCTTCAGTAAATATATATATTTTTTTTAAATTTCTATATAAGTATTTTTTTTTAAATAATGGGTGAGATTCACGAAGCAGTTAACCAGTTTTCTAACCACGATAAGATTACCCACGTTTAACTATACCTGTTTTACGTGTTAAACCACCTAGTTAAACGTGGTCAAGCTAAACGTGGTTAGGAACCTGGCTAACTGTTTCGTGAATCACGCCCAATATGTATATCCAATTTTAATTTTTTTACACAAAATAAAATCCTTTTGTTTTAAACAACACTTATATTTGTTTTGCTTAAAGGCCCTATGACCATTTCACAGTATGAAGTCCACAGTTAGTATTGCCTCAGTATGATACGGCTGCATAAAAATAATTGTTCCAGCAGCAATAATTTCACAGATAATAGCCGAAGAAAAGGCACCTGTGACGTCATTTGTACCCATTCTGTAGCGACGGTATAGGGAAATCCCAGCAAAAGATAGGTTAACTCTAGCTGCAACCACGGACATAATTTTAATTCTGGAATGTTCAAATTTTACCAGGGCAGTCTTGATAGTATTTTTCAAATATCTTGAAAGACTTTTGTTGTTGACGTTCACACATATTGACTTATTGCAGTAGCAATATAAGCCAAGAATTTAACATTGTTTTCCTATACAACAGTTTTCTCTTCTTGCTACTGCAATAAGTCAGTCTATGTGAATGTCAGCAACAAGATTCTTTCAGGATATTTGACAAATACTATCAAGACTGTCCTGGTAAAATTCTAACATTCCAGAATCAAAATTATGTCCGTGGTTGCAATTAGAGTGAACCTATCTATTGCAGGAATTTCCCTATGCTGTCTCCGCAGAATGGCTACAAGTGACGTCACAGGTGCCTTTTCATCGGCTATTATCTGAGATATTATTGCTGCTGGAACAATTTTTTTATGCAGCCGTATCATACTGAGGCAATACTATCTGTGGACTTAATACTGTGAAATGGACATAGGGCTTTTAAGAGAAAGGTAACACTGTCAATGTTAATAAAAAAAATACCTCACATGAAAGTTATGAAAAAAATTTAAAGGGTTCTCCTGTAATGTATATTTATTATCAGTAGCTAAATTATCAGGTATTCGATACCTGGTATACAAATGCAACCCGGGATTGAGTTATGAATTTTTAAAGTTGACTACTTTAACATGACAAAATCAAACATCCATTTTAAATTTATTAAGTCAACTTAAAAAATTCAAAACATAAATATTAAGCTCGATCGTTTTTGTATACTTGATATTTTAGCTATACTGAGAAAAGATGTATAGAGAAGAACATTTTCATTTCATAATTGTCATGTGAGGATTCTTTCTTTAATATTGGGCGTATTACTTGACAGTTAAATAGTTCAAATTTCATGTTATGTAACAGATTAAACGACAAAAAAGCACGATTTGAACCGCTATCTGGTGTGAAGCTAGTTAAAAGCTCTAAATATTTTGAACTCATAATTAAAGTTGTCGGAAATATTAAGTTGCTCAATGTTTAATAATAGAGGTTGCTTTTTTAAATTTTATAATGAATCACTTCTGATAGGTAACACGGACACCCTAAATGTTGTAAATATTATCCTGGTAATGTTGCATCTATCTTATAATAATATGGTATTCTTCTTTGGGGATTTACAGATCAGGGGTACTATAAAAATTAATACAATATTTAAATGTCGAAAAATATATTTTACATTGTATTGCTAGAACAATGTCTATAATAGAGTTAATAGCATGATACTTCATAATGGAAAAATTATGACTTTACAGTTTTCCTTGTTTAAGGTCGAGATAACGTCGAACAGCTGTTTGACGTAATCCCTTTGATTAACATGTAAACCTTAGCAAATTGACGAAAATTCTGAAATTTTTTTGAAAGACAGATATTAGCGCCTAAAAGCCATAGAAAAGGTTTCAAAAACATTTAACGAGCCGATTTTTTTAAATTATTTTTTTAGTTGGGCTCTCCATGGGAAAGCCCTATGCTGAAAGTTAATAAAATTATTAAAAAAAAAATCGGCTCGTTAAATTGTTTTGAAATTTTTTCTATGGCTTTTAGGCACTAATATCTGCCTCTCAAAAAAATTTCAGAATTTTTGTCAATTTGCTAAGGTTTACATGTTAATCAAAGGGGATTACGTCGAACAGCTGTTCGGCGTTATCTCTACCTTAAGCATAATTTGCATGATGATGTTTGCTAGGAGAAATATTGACAATTTTATGACACATAAAAAAAAGGCAACAATATCAGAAAAAAATTACGTAAATGTTGATGTACCTGAACAAAAAAAAAATTAAAATTAGGGCCAAAGATGTACAATGGAGTATTGTCCTCAATTTTTTTTATTGCAGAAATGGATAGAGGGTAAAAAGTTTTGCTACCCTGATTTTTTTCATTTTTTTTAGAGCCCGGGAAGTATTTTTAAAAAATTATTGAAAGTCGTATTTGTGAAGTCACGCGGCATCAAGTCCTATCTTTTTCTTAAAGAGCGGCGTCTCGTGACGTCACAAAAAGAACTTTCAATAGTTTTTTAAAAATACTTCCCGGGCTCAAAAAAATCTGAAAAAAATCAGGATAGCATAACTTTGCACCCTCTATCCATTTCTGCAATAAAAAAAAAGTGAGGTCAATACTCCATAACCTTTCTGATGATCTAAAAATACCTAACTATCGATATTTTCTATCAAATTACCTGTGACTAGTAAATCTAATGCTTTCCTCAGATAAGTCCAAACATTTCTAAGCTCATTTCTGGTTGCACGCTTTACTGAGGGGAGTGGGGGCAAAAATTTCCCGATATTTAAATACCATGTAAAATAAAACTTGAAGTTCCTATCTTTAATTTTTTTTTGCGAAAATTAAATATACATTGCTGGGTGGCTAAGTAAGGATTCAATTTTTTTAGGTTTTTTGGAGAAGGTTTTTACACTTTTCCGCTTTAAAAGAGTTATGCGCCGTCTTGACTCCCTCCACCCCCCCCTTTTCCGTTGGTAATTCAATGGTTACGTTACACTAATTAGCGATATAGCTTGTTTCAGAATTTTGCAATGATAATATTCTCAATTAATAATTTTTTTTAGTTATTTATGTTTCTTTTTATTTTTCCAAGTATTATAAATTTTGAAATATAGGTAATCAATTTTGCGTGAATGGAATTATACAAAATTAAATTAAATTGATTTGAATACAATGATTATATTTTTAATGTTAAAGTAATGTTATAGTTACAGTAGTTTAAACCTCATGGTTGCTTATATGAAATAAGTAAATACAATTACAAACATTAAGAACTTATGCATTTTTATTAAACTTCAATGACATGAAGCAAAGGCATTTGTTCTTTAGACCCCCCCCCCCTAGTGAACACAGTTAGCTGCAGGTCCTCACACGTCTGCTCTGTCTCCAGTGTGGGGCTTCTGGCTGGGAGGATCTGATTCTCAGCAGGAAGGAACGTGGAGGTGGACCAACGGACAGAAACTGAACTTCACTGACTGGTACCAAGAAAAGTCGGACAACGACGATGAAGACTGCTTGTTGATGTGGGTGTCGAGTGGCGGCTCACACAGGTGGTGGGACATTCCTTGTTCAGCGAGGTGGAGCTTTGTGTGTGAGCTGGAGGACGTCTGCTCGTAACTTCCACCTCACCTCCAAATGTCAAACTGTCGTACATTTAACATAACAATGTTGCACGTGGTCGAGCTTACTTTAATGACATTAAATTAAAACTTTGCTAATCAGACACCAATGTAATAAGTGTTAATTTTTTTTCTGGCTTTATACTGTCGAATATTCCCGAATAAATTATATAATTTACCAGCTATTATATTACTAATGTCTTATGCACTTCAATAAAACTAACAAATAAAATTTATGTATCGCTTTTAATTTATTAATTATTATAACTTTACACCTATATTATAGTGATTCTAGTGATACATAGTTTAGTTTGATAAATGAATTCCATCATTTGTTATCAAGTTGGTTACATTAAATTATAATTTACAATAGGGAACCTTTATTAAATATGTATTTAAATAATGTATCTATTATGATGGATGGATGGATGGATGGATGGATGGATGGATGGATGGATGGATGGATGGATGGATGGATGGATGGATGGATGGATGGATGGATGGATGGATGGATGGATGGATGGATGGATGGATGGATGGATGGATGGATGGATGGATGGATGGATGGATGGATGGATGGATGGATGGATGGATGGATGGATGGATGGATGGATGGATGGATGGATGGATGGATGGATGGATGGATGGATGGATGGATGGATGGATGGATGGATGGATGGATGGATGGATGGATGGATGGATGGATGGATGGATGGATGGATGGATGGATGGATGGATGGATGGATGGATGGATGGATGGATGGATGGATGGATGGATGGATGGATGGATGGATGGATGGATGGATGGATGGATGGATGGATGGATGGATGGATGGATGGATGGATGGATGGATGGATGGATGGATGGATGGATGGATGGATGGATGGATGGATGGATGGATGGATGGATGGATGGATGGATGGATGGATGGATGGATGGATGGATGGATGGATGGATGGATGGATGGATGGATGGATGGATGGATGGATGGATGGATGGATGGATGGATGGATGGATGGATGGATGGATGGATGGATGGATGGATGGATGGATGGATGGATGGATGGATGGATGGATGGATGGATGGATGGATGGATGGATGGATGGATGGATGGATGGATGGATGGATGGATGGATGGATGGATGGATGGATGGATGGATGGATGGATGGATGGATGGATGGATGGATGGATGGATGGATGGATGGATGGATGGATGGATGGATGGATGGATGGATGGATGGATGGATGGATGGATGGATGGATGGATGGATGGATGGATGGATGGATGGATGGATGGATGGATGGATGGATGGATGGATGGATGGATGGATGGATGGATGGATGGATGGATGGATGGATGGATGGATGGATGGATGGATGGATGGATGGATGGATGGATGGATGGATGGATGGATGGATGGATGGATGGATGGATGGATGGATGGATGGATGGATGGATGGATGGATGGATGGATGGATGGATGGATGGATGGATGGATGGATGGATGGATGGATGGATGGATGGATGGATGGATGGATGGATGGATGGATGGATGGATGGATGGATGGATGGATGGATGGATGGATGGATGGATGGATGGATGGATGGATGGATGGATGGATGGATGGATGGATGGATGGATGGATGGATGGATGGATGGATGGATGGATGGATGGATGGATGGATGGATGGATGGATGGATGGATGGATGGATGGATGGATGGATGGATGGATGGATGGATGGATGGATGGATGGATGGATGGATGGATGGATGGATGGATGGATGGATGGATGGATGGATGGATGGATGGATGGATGGATGGATGGATGGATGGATGGATGGATGGATGGATGGATGGATGGATGGATGGATGGATGGATGGATGGATGGATGGATGGATGGATGGATGGATGGATGGATGGATGGATGGATGGATGGATGGATGGATGGATGGATGGATGGATGGATGGATGGATGGATGGATGGATGGATGGATGGATGGATGGATGGATGGATGGATGGATGGATGGATGGATGGATGGATGGATGGATGGATGGATGGATGGATGGATGGATGGATGGATGGATGGATGGATGGATGGATGGATGGATGGATGGATGGATGGATGGATGGATGGATGGATGGATGGATGGATGGATGGATGGATGGATGGATGGATGGATGGATGGATGGATGGATGGATGGATGGATGGATGGATGGATGGATGGATGGATGGATGGATGGATGGATGGATGGATGGATGGATGGATGGATGGATGGATGGATGGATGGATGGATGGATGGATGGATGGATGGATGGATGGATGGATGGATGGATGGATGGATGGATGGATGGATGGATGGATGGATGGATGGATGGATGGATGGATGGATGGATGGATGGATGGATGGATGGATGGATGGATGGATGGATGGATGGATGGATGGATGGATGGATGGATGGATGGATGGATGGATGGATGGATGGATGGATGGATGGATGGATGGATGGATGGATGGATGGATGGATGGATGGATGGATGGATGGATGGATGGATGGATGGATGGATGGATGGATGGATGGATGGATGGATGGATGGATGGATGGATGGATGGATGGATGGATGGATGGATGGATGGATGGATGGATGGATGGATGGATGGATGGATGGATGGATGGATGGATGGATGGATGGATGGATGGATGGATGGATGGATGGATGGATGGATGGATGGATGGATGGATGGATGGATGGATGGATGGATGGATGGATGGATGGATGGATGGATGGATGGATGGATGGATGGATGGATGGATGGATGGATGGATGGATGGATGGATGGATGGATGGATGGATGGATGGATGGATGGATGGATGGATGGATGGATGGATGGATGGATGGATGGATGGATGGATGGATGGATGGATGGATGGATGGATGGATGGATGGATGGATGGATGGATGGATGGATGGATGGATGGATGGATGGATGGATGGATGGATGGATGGATGGATGGATGGATGGATGGATGGATGGATGGATGGATGGATGGATGGATGGATGGATGGATGGATGGATGGATGGATGGATGGATGGATGGATGGATGGATGGATGGATGGATGGATGGATGGATGGATGGATGGATGGATGGATGGATGGATGGATGGATGGATGGATGGATGGATGGATGGATGGATGGATGGATGGATGGATGGATGGATGGATGGATGGATGGATGGATGGATGGATGGATGGATGGATGGATGGATGGATGGATGGATGGATGGATGGATGGATGGATGGATGGATGGATGGATGGATGGATGGATGGATGGATAAAACATTTATATATTATATTTCAATATATTACATATTATACAACAAAATTTTTAAAATATTTCGTTTGGTAATTTTTATGATAGAAAAATATCAAGGGTTTGGGAATATGAAAAAAAAAAAAAAAACGGCCTTACATCAAGCCTTTTAATCGACCTTCTATAGATTATGAACACTGCATTTAGTAAGTTACATTTATTAGAGATTGCAAATTTCAACAACTTGGAAAATGTCAAAAAAGCAAAAAAAAACAAAACAAAAAATATAATATATATATATACATAAATATGTAGAGATAGAAAAGGTATATCAACTAAATTTTCAAACTTCGAGAATTGTCAATCTAAAAATTAATTTTTAAAATGACAAAATTTAGAATATATCTAGAACAGGTTAAATGTTTTAATAATATTCGAATAAAAAGAGCAGCAATTTTTAATTCAGCGAAAGCTCAGAAGATATAATGAAAAATATATTGTTAAAAAGTAAACCGTCATAACTTTGCACCCTCTATCCATTCCTGCAATAAAAAAGTGAGTTCGATACTACATTGTTTATTATTTTGAGAACAATTATTATAATTGTACAAATGTTTTTAATTATAAAATACAATTCATATTATAGTAACATTGAGGGGGATTCAAAAAGACTTAGCCGGCGGATAACTTGTCCACGTTCTAGTCTGGATAACCTAAATACTTAGCCGCGCGGACAAGTATAAGGCTGGACATGGGTTTGGATACGTCGGTCTGGACAAAAGTCATTTGGCCAATCCTGTTGGCTAAAGTCCCGCGGACAACTAACCGCGCGGCTAAGTCTCGTGGACAAATCTCCCACCTGGATAAGGTTTTTAATTACGCCGCCATCTTGGATTACGTGTTAAATATGGAGGTAATTGGATCTGCATATATGATGATTCATTGCTAATTTATTAAACAACTGTGTTCAAATTTAATTAAATATCAATTTCTGTAGTTTGCATAAGACATAGGAAAATTTGTTTCATACATTTAGCGCTTATATTCGATGATTACCTCCCCCCGCTCCCCCTTTTCTATATCATCAGCTGAGGTCGATCGTGGCGCAGTGCATTGACCGGTTCTCGTTAGATCACCGAAGTCAGGCTACGTCGAACGTGGTTAGTACTTGGATGGGTGACCGTTTCAAGTAAAAAATACGCTGCTCCCTCCCTGGGGTAATTTCATCTCGCTTTTCACCCAGTGCAGTGATGCACTTGTGTGTGGTTCCCCAGGCTTTGGACATCGCTTTGGTCCACTGAGAAAAAGTAGAGGTGTCCGTCCTGACTGAGGTATAAGAAGAAAAGAAATTATTTTATTCCAGGAATATGTTTGTTATGTACGTATCTGTATAGAAGTTATGTGTAAGAATGGCTCAGTCTGAGCCAAACATCGCCTATAATAAAGAAATTTTTCTATTCTAATTAACCCTCTGTAATCAGCTAATCAGATAGAACAAGCAATTTATATATACATATAACATAACATGATGCCATATCCCTGTACGGGATAAGCCAGCAGCCTTATTACCTCGTCCGTCTACAAATTGCCCTCCAAAGCACTCGATTCTTGCATACTCCACTTGCTTCAGAAATACTCATTTATATTATGTATTATGTGTACATTAGTTGTTTTCGTGGTTATTTCTTGTACAAATTAATAACATATTTGCTTCATCAAGAAAACATGAAATAATAGACAATAATGATAGTTATGATTGCAATTTTTTTATTTCATTATTAAAAAAATTACATAAAATTATGCTTTTCTGAATTTTTTCAGACTTTTTTTGGATTGCGGGAACTAATAAAAAATAAATATATATATTAAAATATCTGAATTAGGGTGGTACTACCTGATGGGACAAACGTGATGTTATTTTGTCGTGCTGTGATTTTATTTATTTATTTCACCCATATCAATTTATACATAATACATATTTATATTATACAATAAAATTAAAAGTAAAATAAAACAAACAAAAGAAAGTGATTGGCTATTGATGACGTCATGGTTGTCCCATCAGGTTGTACTACCCTAATTTAGATATTTTTAAAAATCTTTTTTTTTTAGCTTCTTATTTGAACCCTAGTATAAGGTACTGGCCACAATTAAGTGACTGAATTTAACCTCCCGGCTTTTTTTAGACCCTACTTTTGTGAGTCCCTTCCAAATCTAGGCGGCCATGGCCTAAGCAATCCATCCCAGCATTCACCTAGTTGTAACTGAGGAAACCATGGAAACCTCAGTCAGGATGGTCAGCAATTAATGGAGGATGCCATCAATTACCTCCCGGATGCACGAGTGGGTGTTTTTTTAGCAACCGCCACTTATGAAAAGTTTGGCGGTGCATGGCTGGGATCGAACTCACGACCATCCGATTACGAATCAGAGACGTATACCACTGCGTCAAGTGCCCGGTTACAAATATTCTTTTTAAATTAGTTCCCGCACTCCAAAAAATGTGAACATTTTAATTAAAACAAATAAAAATTACAATTCTAATAAAATACTTAATTCTAAGAATAAGTCAAAAGAAGTACGGAATGTTATTAATGAAAATTCTAATAATAAGGCCAAAAAAAAATAACAGTATTGATGAAATGTATATTAATGAACATAAAAATGAGACAAGTACTAACAAATCTGAAATTGCAGATATTTTAAATCATTTTTTTATATTAGCACCAATAAAAATTCATAATGATATCAAGAGCTCTAATTGTAATAAAAACTCAAAGTTTTTAAAACCTGCAATAGAAAATAATGAGGAAAGTTTTTTTCTGTCTCCTGTAAATATAAATGAAGTTAAAAAATTAATAATGAGTTTGTCAGATTCAAATGCCAATGATTTTAATATGATTTCAACTAAATTATTTAAAAAATTTGTTAATGAGCTCGCAGAACCAATATCTAAATTAATAAATGAATCTTTTACATCAGGCATTTTTCCAGATAATCTTAAGATAAGCAAAATCATTCCACTTTTTAAAAGTGGAGATAAAAAAGACCCAAATAATTATCGGCCAATTGCAATACTTCCGGTTCTGTCAAAAATTTATGAAAAAGCAATATATAATAGACTTGTTAAATTTCTCACTAAAAATAAAGTTTTTAACACAAGTCAGCATGGATTTGTACGTAATAAAAATCAACTACTACAGCTCTTTTTGAATATAGGGAAAGTACACATAAAAGTTTGGATAACAGTGAAAATGTGTTTGGCTTATTTATTGATTTAAGCAAAGCTTTTGATTGTTTTGACCATAAAATTTTACTTGAAAAGCTGGAAAAATATGGAATTAGGGGTACAGCTCTTAATTTACTACAAAGTTTTCTTAGCAATCGAAAACAATATGTTGCACTTAATTCAATGAATGGAGAAATAAAATCTGAATTATTAATTAACACAAATGGTTTTGGACAGGGTTCAATCTTGGGACCGCTCTTGTTCATAATATATGTTAATGACTTATTTGTTAATAATGAAAATATTGATATAATTCAATTTGCCGACGACACAAGTTTTAAAATAAAGGGTAAAAATTGTCAAGATGTCATTGATGCGGCCAATGACCTCATTTTAGATGTCAACTCATATTTCAAAAGTAATAAACTTAAGCTGAATGCTAATAAAACGAATTTAATAAATTTTCAATTGTATAACAACTCAAATAGTTGTGTTGATCATAATAATGTTTTGAAATGTGAGAATGACTATTTAGAATTTACCGATCATTCGAAACTTCTCGGTCTAATTATTGATCACAATCTAAATTGGGATCATCATATTAATTATATATGTGGTAAATTGTCTAAAGCGCTATTTTTATTGAGACGCCTTAAAAGTTTGTTTGATGTATTCGTGTTAAAACATATTTATTATTCTTATATTCACTCCATATTGTCATATGGGTTTGAAATTTGGGGAAATGCTGCAAAGTATTTAACAATAAGAGTTTTTGTATTGCAAAAATTGGCAGTAAGAATACTTGCAAATGTGCCGCCAAGGACACCTTGTCAAAATTTATTTAAAGAACTCGGTATTTTGCCTTTACCGGCATTATATATCTCAAAAGTGCTGATTTTTGCAAAGAATAATTCTCAATACTTCAGTAATTGTAAATTTACCCATAATTATATTACCAGAAACAAAGACAATTTCATGCTAGATCGACATAGAACGGCAGCCAGCATATAAAAAAAGTCTTATATGTAGAGTGCATGCCCAATCTTTGTTCAATAGGCTACCAAGTGACATAAAAAGTGAGATTATATTAAGTGTTTTTAAGAAGAGAGTGAAAAAACATTTATTTGATAAGAATGTGTACAGTATAGACGATTTTTACAAACGTGAATAATATAATTATATTATTATTTTTTCATGTGTACTATGTTGACTTGTCTTGTAAGTGAGATGAATAAATATTTGAATTTGAATTCATAAACATTGATTAATTAATGGGTACTGACCAAAAAAAAATTTCAAGTTTTTGTCAATATTTCAAAAGGCACAAGAATTTCATGAAGAACAAGCCCTATTACAGCATTCTACGACAAATTCCTGATTTTATATGAATTTTTGAAACCTCTCAAAAATGGACGATTGGGTGTACTTATAAGATCCTATACAGTGCAATTATTTTTATTGCAAATTGTTAAACCCTAACTATAAATTTTTCCCATGTCCCACCATCGTCCTGTATATTAATTTATGTTCGAAATTTCTCAAAAAAATAATTATTCAGAGTTTTAATTTCAACATTTTATTCTACTTGTTTCAAAACCCGCGAAGTTTAAATTAGACCACCGTTTCTGCGATTGTTCGAAGGCAAATTTTAAAATAATAACTTTAAAAAAGTTCATTTGTAGTCAAATTTACTTGAAAATCCCACCGGAAATGAGTAGTTTCTGATCGTCCTGTTCATGTCCGATTTTTGTAATTTTACAAACAAGTCAGTCCTCTTATTGCAAAGCTCTCTGTAAAATTTCAAACTACAAATAAAAACATGAAAGACAGAAACCTTTCACTTCCGGCTACTTCCGGAGGGAATTTTAAATTAATTTATTTGTATTTTCACCAGAGACCCTACAGAGACCTCCGTGACATATGACCAGGAGTTTGATCAGAGTTTCACTGTATATAACAGAGTGGCGGTGCTGCTAAATGTTCGACACGGCCTGGTTTTTGCTTACTGAAATTGCCCGCGCAGCCAGCGAGAACCAGGCCATGCCACTGCGATTCTCTCAGTTACAGTGAAGCTCTGCCAAGCTGGTCAAATTTCTGACCATAAGACACGGAGGTCTCTGTATTCTCAAAAATCTGTTAAACGACTTAAATGATGAATTTAATATTAATTAATTCAATTGAAATTAATTCGCTTTAAATAATTTGTTCTGACTGATAAAGGGCATTTGAGGCTAGAGGTATAAAGGATGAGACACGTAGGTGCTGCCACCTACACGGCCAGCAACGAACTAGTAAATGCAGATGACGATCGCTCCCTGAGCCAAAAAAAAAGTGTGTCCATAAACCACAAGTGTAGCTCCGAGCAGGTTTTTGAACATACTTTTTTGCTCCAAAAGATCGATCGTCAACTGTCTTTACTAGTTCGGCGCTGTCCGTGTAGGTGGCAGCACCTCTGTGACTCTTCTTTACCTCTAGTGTCCTTGACACTGATTAGACTACGCCGCCACACAGCAATATATTTAACTGAAAAACCCAAGAATCCAAATAATAATTTAATATTTTTACTGCTCCCAAAAAATTTCAAATTGCAAAAACTAAATTTGTATCGAAATTTTTACTGCTTACCTCAAATTAAATATATTATTTTAAAATTACCTTTAATACACTTTATAGTATTTTAATAAAATTCAACTTACTAGATAACTAACACTATTTATAAATAATTTGTGACAATAGGCCTGTTCGTAAACCCTGCCCGGTGTACACTTTCTACACCCAATCGACCTTATATCGCATGTACATAAAGTCGATTGGGTGCAGAAAGTGGTGTACACCGAGCAGGGATTACGAACAGGCCTAATAACATATATTTTATTTATAACAATTTCTGTTCTAAACATTTTCCAATTATCAGATTTCAAATTATATTTAAATTAATACTGCATGATGCTTAAGGCCCAATGTTAATAAAAATCAAATTCATGGAAATTATGAAAAAAAAAATTAAAATGTTCTCCTCTACATCCCCCATCAGTTGGTAAAACATCAGGTCTACAAAAACGAGCTAGTTTTCGATATATTAATTTTTAAAGTTTACCAATTTAACATGGAAGTTCCATTTCTCCATGTTAAAGTAGTGAACTTTAAAAATTCACAACTCGAAAACTAGCTCGTTTTTTCATACCTAATATTTTAAATACCAACTGATAGGGGATGTAGAGGAGAACTTCCTAATTTTTTTTTTCATGATTTTCATGAATGTGATTTTTATTAACATGGGGCGTGTTATCTCTATCTTAAACCTTAATTAAAATATAATATATATTAAATTGAAAAATCCCTATAAAGATATATTTGAAGTATTTTAATGAAATTTAACTAAGTAAATGACTCGACTTTTTTCAAATATTATGTCAATTCTTAACATGTTATAGTACTTTCTTGTTACTTATTAAAATAATAATTATTATTTCATAGATCTTAGAGAGTTGGGAAACAATAAAACGAACACAACAACAACTTTATTGCAGGCGCTGCATCTCGACTGACCTGATGGTCCAAACAATAATGTTTTTTCTTTATGTTTACAAAATGCATACAGAATATAAAAATTATTGAATAAAATGTATAAAATAAATATAAATAAATAACAAAAAATTATATTGTTGACGGTCCCCCTCGATCTCGACTGCAGTCTTCCTGCAACATACAGAAAACAAAGGTTAAATAATACACCTCAAACTTAATAACATAATAATAATAAAAAATTAATTATATTAATTTTTTATATATTGAGTCATGAAATTCATAATGATGGTAGCCCATACACAGTGTGATCATCAACCAACATATCAGAAATAGCTACAAAGTCGTCTTTGATGTTAAATATATAATTATAGAATAAATAGACATATTTGTCTAACCTGCACGAAATTTGGGGATCCCGGAATTAGTCCGAATAGGAACTGATCCGAATGGGAACTAATCCGAATCGGAAGATGTCCGAACAGGAACAAGCCCGAATGTTTCTCGTGAAATCTCGTGCCTCTCCCACCAGTCCTTTCCCGGCATTTTATTACACTTATAATTAGTCCGCGCTGCTAATTAAGGCACCGCGGCTCTGCGGAATTAGAGCATTCGGACTTGTTCCCTTTCGGATCAGTTCCGTGTGTATCTTAGGAGAAATATTGACTATAGGGAACAGACCCGAATAGGAAGTAATCCGAATCAGAAGACATCCGAATAGGAACTGATCCGAATTGGAACAAGTCCGAATTTGTTTTACATATATCACGTAATCTCGCGGCATTGCGCGGACATTCCTCTATCACCCGCGTAGCGTTTTGATGCATTGTTAATTAGTACACGCTATTGATTATAGGCGCCGCGACACCGCGAAATGAGGGCATTCGGACTTGTTCCTTTTAGGATCTCTTCCATGTGCAGTTTTCAGAGTTATGAACAGGAACTGATCCGAATCGGAACAAGTCCGAATTTGAAATTCGGATCTCTTGCTATTGAAAGTTATGAACAGGAACTGATCCGAATCGGAACAAGTCCGAACTTGAAATTCGGATCTCTTGCTATTGAAAGTTATAAACAGGAACTGATCCGAATCGGAACAAGTCCGAATTTGAAATTCGGGTCTCTTGCTATTGAAAGTTATGAACAGGAACTGATCCGAATCGGAACAAGTCCGAATTTGAAATTCGGAACTCTTGCTATCGAAAGTTATGAACAGGAACTGATCCGAATCGGAACAAGTCCGAATTTGAAATTCGGATCTCTTGCTATTGAAAGTTATGAACAGGAACTGATCCGAATCGGAACAAGTCCGAATTTGAAATTCGGATCTCTTGCTATTGAAAGTTATGAACAGGAACTGATCCGAATCGGAACAAGTCCGAATTAGTCCGAATTTGAAATTCGGATCTCTTGCTATTGAAAGTTATGAACAGGAACTGATCCGAATCGGAACAAGTCCGAATATGAAATTCAGATCTCTTGCTATTGAAAGTTATGAACAGGAACTGATCCGAATCGGAACAAGTCCGAATTTGAAATTCGGATCTCTTGCTATTGAAAGTTATGAACAGGAACTGATCCGAATCGGAACAAGTCCGAATTTGAAATTCGGATCTCTTGCTATTGAAAGTTATGAACAGGAACTGATCCGAATCGGAACAAGTCCGAATTTGAAATTCGGATCTCTTGCTATTGAAAGTTATGAATAGGAACTGATCCGAATCGGAACAAGTCCGAATATGAAATTCGGAACTCTTGCTATTGAAAGTTATGAACAGGAACTGATCCGAATCGGAACAAGTCCGAATTTGAAATTCGGAACTCTTGCTATCGAAAGTTATGAACAGGAACTGATCCGAATCGGAACAAGTCCGAATTTGAAATTCGGATCTCTTGCTATTGAAAGTTATGAACAGGAACTGATCCGAATCGGAACAAGTCCGAATTAGTCCGAATTTGAAATTCGGATCTCTTGCTATTGAAAGTTATGAACAGGAACTGATCCGAATCGGAACAAGTCCGAATATGAAATTCAGATCTCTTGCTATTGAAAGTTATGAACAGGAACTGATCCGAATCGGAACAAGTCCGAATTTGAAATTCGGATCTCTTGCTATTGAAAGTTATGAACAGGAACTGATCCGAATCGGAACAAGTCCGAATTTGAAATTCGGATCTCTTGCTATTGAAAGTTATGAACAGGAACTGATCCGAATCGGAACAAGTCCGAATATGAAATTCGGATCTCTTGCTATTGAAAGTTATGAATAGGAACTGATCCGAATCGGAACAAGTCCGAATATGAAATTCGGAACTCTTGCTATTGAAAGTTATGAACAGGAACTGATCCGAATCGGAACAAGTCCGAATTTGAAATTCGGAACTCTTGCTATCGAAAGTTATGAACAGGAACTGATCCGAATCGGAACAAGTCCGAATTTGAAATTCGGATCTCTTGCTATTGAAAGTTATGAACAGGAACTGATCCGAATCGGAACAAGTCCGAATTAGTCTGAATTTGAAATTCGGATCTCTTGCTATTGAAAGTTATGAACAGGAACTGATCCGAATCGGAACAAGTCCGAATATGAAATTCGGATCTCTTGCTATTGAAAGTTATTAACAGGAACTGATCCGAATCGGAACAAGTCCGAATTTGAAATTCGGATCTCTTGCTATTGAAAGTTATGAACAGGAACTGATCCGAATCGGAACAAGTCCGAATTTAAAATTCGGATCTCTTCCTATTCGGATCAGTTCCTATTCAGATCAGTTCCTTTTCGAACTTATTCCGGTATCAAAGCATCTCACACTCGGCTCGGCAACAACTATTTTTATGCGTTGTTGCCATGGAGCGTTGCGAGAGAAGGGGAAGGGGTAGGAGTTTAGGGGTATTTAAAATCGCATTGAAGTAGTTAAAATTTTCAACACTAGATGACTATATGAATATTGACTTTATTTAGTTTTATTTAATTGTCAATATCATTGATTTATTTATATTATTCATTTGCAATAATGCAGATCGAGATATTTCAGGCAAAATTTTAGATTGAATGCAGGGAATACCATGATCTTTAAACTTGCATGATGTTCAGCTTCGATCTATTATTATTTTTTTTAAGTTTTTTATTATTAAATTGTGTACAAATTATTATTTTTTATATTGCAAAAAAATACTGAAGGAATTGTCTTTCATTCATTAATATATATATACAGAGTATATATATGTAGTATATATATTATAATATACATTTAACGTTAGACTTGAATTGTACTATAATATATTATAATTGACAAAGACGATGGAATTTTATAATTATTTAGGTAACGCACTTCGAGATATGTATTGTCAATTTTTTTAACATATTTTTTAACCCTCAAACGCCCACAAAATCGAGGTCATGATCATGATATAAACTGTAGTCTGGTATCATGATACACCGCATTTCCGTATAAACTTAAATATTATATTACATGCAGTACTGTGTGTCACTGTATAATTGTTCGAATTTGTTCTTACATATATATATATACAGTACTTTTCGCAACAGGGTTGGTCTGACCAGGACCGCTAGGCAGCAAATGCGATCCGGGCTCCAGCTGTGGCAAGCCCCTTGGGCCTTAGCAAAATAAAAATATAAAAGAAGAAAAAGAAAGGAAAAGAAAAGAATGGAAAAATAAAAATATTGAAAATAATTTAACTTCTATGCAGACATTTAAAAAAATTAGCATAATATTTTATTTTTTTTATATTATTTCCGTGTTATTTTTTTCTAACACCATTAATGATTAACTTACAAATATATGTGTGCCCGGGGCCCCTGACGGAAAGATACCTAATTTTGTACTAAATATATTAAGGGTGTTGTCAGTGTTCTTAATAATTTATGTGGCAATTCACTCTCATGAAATTTGAAAAATTAGCAAACCTTCCGTACTTAAAGTGGGAGTTAATGCAGAATGCAGATTGCAGAGAACAAATCCAAAGTTAGACTAAACGCGGCATTTAACATGGGTCCTTAACCGTCAAAACCCCTAGATTCCTAAAAGAAAGTTCGTGGATTGGTGGCTCGTCTCGTACCACCAACGAAATTTCTTCGAGTAAATTAAGGGGTTTTGTCAGGCAATTACGGCCCCATGTTAAATTCCATGATACGTTCTCTCTGACTTTGGATTTTTTTCCTGGAGAACCATAAATATGGCCAATTCTATGGAACACTTTCAATCTTTTTTTTTTCTTTATCTTTTTAACTTCGGTTCCATATGGAGGAGCGCTGATTCAAAATATTTTTAGCAATAATTACTAATTCAAGCATTAAGTCAAATTGAGTTGGCATTGCTTAATTTTTCCTGTGAAAATAAAATAATAAATTAAACAAATTCTGCTGAAAAGTGAGATTGCTGTGGGTTATTGTGCTACAGAAATGCAGTTGAGCAGTTGAATCCACAAAAATACAAAAAAAAAGTATATTAATAAAAAGGTGATTTGATTACATGTCAATTAATTTTTTCACACTAATTGATGTAAGACCACGTGACTTCCAAAAAATTCGTCATACTACTTTTCATTTAAAACAATTATAAAAAAATATTAAATACAAATGCCTTTGTGAATGAAATTATTGACATTACATATATATCGTAGCACATGTCAGTAGAAAATCATCGTGGCAGTTGACGTTAATTGAAAAACGCCAAGAGGCTTTCTGAATAATATTAATATTTTATGATTTGGTATCGAAACTTGATTTTTAATTAATTTTTTCATACTTTTTTAACAAAATTGCTTTGTGAATGAAATTTTTGACAGTAGCACATGTCAGTAGAAAATCATCCTGACAGTTTGACGTTCATTGAAAAACGCCAAGAGGCTTTCTGAATAATATTTCATGATTTTTTATCGAAACTTGAATTTTAAGTAATTTTTTAATACTTTTTGAACCAAAAATTTTTGTGAATGAAATTAATGACAGTATATCGTAGCACATGTCAGTAGAAAAATCATCCTGGCAGTTTGACGTTAATTGAAAAACGCCAAGAGGCTTTCTGAATAATATAATACAATTTTTCATAACAAAAAGATAAAAAGCCATGCCCTTTTTTCAATTTTTTCGACTCCGGCGAGGTTCTCCCCCCCCCTTGCCCCCCGCCCACGCAGCACGGGCAGACCTTTCGGGCCCATTTGCGGCCCGGGCCTTTTGCTGTCAGACCGACCCTGTTTCGCAAAGAAAATACATAATTAATCTAACGTAAGTGCGAAATTTACAATAAAAAATGTCAATTAACATTACTAAATTTTTACATTTTTTTATTGAATACCTTTTTCATTTGCAATTTTCGTACTTAGATTATGTACTTCCTTTGCGATAAATACTGGAAGTAAGAACTAATTAGAAAAATAATATGTACAGACACTAATTTTATATTATATAAGTAAGGGATTATTTTGAGACTAAATTAAATAGAACTATATCATGGATTTTTTTTTAAGAATATCTATTGTTTGTGTTAATAACTTTTCACGAGCATAATCTTATGATGAATAAAACATACATATTATAGAGTAGAAGCAAAAAAAGTAAAGTAAAAAAAAAAAAAAAAAATAGACCTTAGGGCAAACAAAAATATTGCTAAGCAGTCCATGTTATCAATTCGGAGCTTTAATGCATCAGATGCAAAAACAGACAATTACACCACAAAACAAATATTTTCGTACAACAAAATCGTGTAAAAATTTAATAATATATAGTTTGGATAGTTCGGGCTTTGCTCACTTCGCTAGGGGCACCCCTAGATGTGCGCATTATTCAGGCTTTGCCCGAATTTGGGCTTTGGTGCCAACATATTATACATACATTATACAGTGTATTTTTTTAGTTTTTTTTATATCAATTAATATTTTTTAATCACCTTGTCCAGGACGTATTATTGACCAAATTTTTTTTTTAAATTAATGCATTAGTAATCATTATAACTGCTTAATTAATGAGGTTGGATTTATAATTAATAATATAATATATTGATGCTATATATAACATTTTTTTTTAAATTTATTACTAATTATTATTTTTGTGTTTAGCAAGATTTGGCTTCTCACTTCTCACTGTGATGTTTGCAAAGCAAAAAATCATTTTTATAAAAAAATATTAATCTCTTGAAAAATAATTATAATTTATATTAATATAAAATAATATTTCGTAACACTCGGAAAGAAAGGGAGGGAATATAATTTAATATTAAACTGAAAGGCAATTTCATCAACGCTGTTCTGTCATTCCAAAAAAATAGCTAATTGATATGTCCTTAATAATTGTGTTTTGCAGTAAGGTTGCATTTTAATTGTTTTAAAATAATTTATGATTCTTCCTGCAAATACTTAATAAAGAAGCTATATAGAAAAAAAATAATCATGCTAAAAAATGTTTCGCACACATAGTTATATTATTTTTCTATCGTTCGTCCCGCAAAACACTCACAAACCATGCAGTTTCATTTAATTCAGCATTCAAAAATTGAGCACGGAATAACCAGGATTAGTACATGGACGCCCTCTATACTTTATTCCTAAAAGTTGGAAGTTGAAATTCTAAAAAAACTACTTATGTTTTCTGCCACCTGCCAAAATTTCATAGGTCAGGTGCGAACAAAGAAACCCTTAACTCCTCCTCCAGTCACTACCTTGGCAACATCGCACACCTTTATGACAATGTCGGCAAATCTTGTTTCTCCCACTACTTTGTATCTCAGTCCGGTTGTATGGTCTTCTATCCCTTATAGTAGAGGTGTCATGATGTAGGATCTGATCCGAAAAGGAACTGATCCGAATATGAAGTGATCAGAGATGCTATAGATAGAAGATAGCAGCTATATAGTCTTGTATGTACCGACGGGGAATCAAGACATGCCTTATACACATAGTACAAATACAGCCATACAGTTAATTCTTATATACGTATAAGCATTTCTTGGGCACTTGTCAGTACGTAACATTGTGGTTTGCCGGAGTAAGTCCGAAAAGGAACTGATCCGAATATGAAGAGATCCAAATTTTAAATTCGGACTTGTTCCGATTCGGATCAGTTCCTGTTCAAAACTCTCAAACTGCGCACGGAAGAGATCCGAAAAGGAACAAGTCCGAATGCCCTCATTTCGCGGTGTCGCGGCGCCTATAATCAATAGCGTGTACTAATTAACAATGCATCAAAACGCTACGCGGGTGATAGAGGAATGTCCGCGCAATGCCGCGAGATTACGTGATATATGTAAAACAAATTCGGACTTGTTCCAATTCGGATCAGTTCCTATTCGGATGTCTTCTGATTCGGATTACTTCCTATTCGGGTCTGTTCCCTATAGTCAATATTTCTCCTAAGATACACACGGAACTGATCCGAAAGGGAACAAGTCCGAATGCTCTAATTCCGCAGAGCCGCGGTGCCTTAATTAGCAGCGCGGACTAATTATAAGTGTAATAAAATGCCGGGAAAGGACTGGTGGGAGAGGCACGAGATTTCACGAGAAACATTCGGGCTTGTTCCTGTTCGGACATCTTCCGATTCGGATCAGTTCCCATTCGGATCAGTTCCTTTTCGGACTAGTTCCGGCGACCCGAAATTTGTTACTACAAAAATGAATATAAGGTGCCAAATTATGCTTCTCTGATTTATTTCAGATTTTTTTTGAATCCTAGAACTATATTTATTTAATTATTGAAAGTGATGCCACGCCCCCTGGAGGCGTCAATAGGCATCAAGTTCCTATCTTTTTTATTAAGGATTCGGGGGTACAGGCTACAAAGATTAAATAATGCAGACCAACTCAAACTTTATAGCATTATAATAATTATTTAAAAATATATAACAATTGTTTATAAATATATTAGGTTTAGAAACACATAATATGAGTATAGCCCATACACAGTGCTATGAATTCGATAAAAACCTCAAATTTGAGACCAAAGTCACTCTTTAGACAATATATGTAACGTATCTTTTCTCTGAATGTGTGAAATTTTTTCCTTTATATAGCAAATGCAATAACGTCAAGGCAACTCGATCATAAAATAAGATGCTATTGGATTAAAGTGAACGAAATGGACAAGTAGCATCAATTTTTTATAATAGCTCAATCGAAAAAGGAGATCCTATGAATTTTTTAAGATTTTTATCTGTACTGCATCATGCCTAAAATTGAAATATAAAGAGGTAACGTGATCTGGAGGCGGCGCTCGTGACGTCATTGAACTGTCCGGTCAAGCAAACGATTGACTATATAACGTTTGTATAAAAAATAAATCAATTGTTGCTTGTTTCCATAGCAACGTGGTTGTTTAGAAGCGTTGTAAAGTCGATCGTTTGTTCAATGACTTCACGGGCGATACAGGCGCCACCTCCAGGTCACGTGACCTCTTTACATCTCTAGTTTAGGCATGATGCAGTACAGATAAGAATCTAAAAAAATTCACAGGTGTATTTTTCGACCTCCTCTTTCGATTACACTACTATAAAAAAGTTATGCTACTTGTCCATAATCATCACACGAGATCCTGTACTAATATTTGCTATTCAATTCCTCCACTTTTTTTTTCTTTTCGAATAATCATTTTCTTTCAATCTCCATAGTGAGAGATAATTTGCCCTGTAAAAATGTACAGTCGGCAACTATTTACACACTGAAGTATCACAGGAGCAAATTACATGCCAAAGGCGGACGGCGACAACGGCGATGCGACGCGATTTTGACTTAGAAGCTGTGAAATCCCATGTGGTGGCGAATTCACTGGAAATCGCGTTAATTACGGTGCTCTTTTTCTTTTAATCGACAAATATGGCCGCCAATGAATGTTACAGCTAGTGCGCATTAATCGCGTCGCGTCGCATGATAAAAATCACCATGTGATTCAACCTTAAGAGTTACAAATTAAAAATTCGAGCGTGTCGCAGTGCATTGACCGGTTCTCGTTAGATCACCGAAGTCAAGAAATTTCGTACCTGGTTAGTACTTGGATTGGTGACAATTTCAAGTAAAAATCACATTGTTCCCTCCCTGGGGTAAATTTGTCTCGCTTTCCAGCCAGTGCAGTGATGCACTTGTGTGTGGTTCCCCAGGATTTGGACATAGCTTTGGTCGATTGAAAAAAAGTAGAGGTGCCGTCCTAACTGAGGTTTTCCACGGTTCCCTCAGTCTCACCTCAGCGAATGCTGGGACATGTAACAGGCCGTGGCCACCATTTTTCCATATCTTATCAATACCCATTACCCCACCGCGAGGTTTAAGCTCTTAGGGGTATATCCTTGTAAAAAAAAAAATAAATACGAAGGCGCGAACCAGGTCTCTAATGCAATAGTCACGTATATTATAATTATTATTGATTTAGGCTGACGCTCACAATAGTTAAATTGTTTTTTTAATTCTTAAATTACCTAAAAACCTAAAAATAAATTTTAATTTACAATTTGTGTAAAGAATATGTGTCATATAATAAAAATTATAAATATTACTCAAACTTTCATTTAAAATGTTCAAGAAATTCCCTTTATTGGCAATGTTTAACCTGTTTTTAAAAATGCTATTAATACAATATTACGTCACTTTACGTCGTTAGACGTATAGAAGATTTTTCATTTATTCACTGCCGGATTATTTTCATACAAAAAGAACATGTTAAAAAATTTGAAATATAAATTTTTCTCACAGTAATAATTATTAAAGCTGTTGATTTGAAACTTCTCCATCCTCACCCCTATTTTCAGTTTAGGATCATCTAGTTATGAATTAAGAACTTATTTTTTAATTTTCTTTGCAAAAAAAAATCTTTAAAGCCAAAAAAAGCAATTTCATGTGTTTTAAATGTTAGGATAAAACGATGGAACACCGCAAAATCAGCTGACTTGAAGCCTCTGTGATCCTAATATTACGCTTTCACAAACTTAAGTCAAAATATTCACCAATATTTCACATATAGGCTGTTTCAAATGACTTGCTTAACGTCACAACTGCGTGTATTGCCTAACGACTATATACTGGAGGACGGCCTAGAACAACTTATTGAAGAACCTCGATACTCAACATTTCTCGCCAACCTTCGGGGAAGTCCGCTAAATGAGCCACGTGCTCGGGCGGCTTCTTTGATGACGTCTAAGATTTGACAGCTTGACAGATTTGACAGATGGCTAATAAAGCGGCATCTTTGACCGCGGTATCTTTGTAGCTGACTCTAGGCCAATCAAATGCGCTAGAAAAGTCAAGGTCGTGACGTCACTAGGTTAAGGAAATGTTAGCCGAATGGCGGCAAAAAAGTCAGGCCGTCTTCGTAGTAAATAGTTCTTGTGTATTGCCTACTTGGCTCTTTAAAGGGACGTAGGACAATGCAATCATGAATGTTTAAAAAGTTACTATAAAATACTTTAATGCAAAAAGAAATGAGAAAATTTTCATTTTCGGAACATCCCCTAAATATATAATAATTAATTAATTATAGAGAGCCGCAGGTCAATTGCACAGGCAACATCGCACTGAGTACGGCTGGGCGGGAGAAAGGGGGATTGAGTTACATGGAGAAGAGGTAGCAGTGTTGCCAGGCGATGGACGTGACGTCACGTTCTTCCGGTCGCGCTATTCATAAGGCGCTTACTCTGGGGCACTCGCCACCGTGCGGCATGTATTCATACTCAGTTGATGGGTAACGTTTGATTAAAAAAATAATTATTTTAATGGTCCAATGTCCCTTTGTATATGGTAAGACGAAACAGCTGATTGACATATTTCCATTTGATTAACATGTAAACCTTAGCAACCTCATAAAAATTCTGTTTTCTTCTAAGAGACAGTTCTTGGCAAAAAAAAGTTGCAGAAAAATTTTCAAAACAATTGAACGAGCTCAGTTTTTTAATTTCAATTTTTACTTTAGCTCTCCATGGGAGAGCCATTTAAAAAAAACTTGAAAAAGTTAATTAAAAAAAATCGTCACTTCCGATTGTTTTGATTTTTTTCTGCAATTTTTTGGTGCCGAGGGTTATCTAAAAAAAAATTCAGAATTTTTATGAGGTTGCTAAGGATTACATGTTAATCAAATGGGACTACGTCGATCAGCTGTTTCGTGTTACCTTACCCGTAGTGCAAAGTAAAAGTGTAGCTATCATTCGGTCTGCCCAGAAGTGTACAATATTCCCACCTGGAGAAGACACGTGTGATCCTTGCAGGACGAACGATCGTGGTGACGTGGGGTCTCTGACCGGCGAGGAGTCTTTGCTGGGAGGGTTCGTAAAAATTGTCCACCGCACGGCTGGTGGGGTGACCTCTCGAGCAATCGTGAGGGTGGACAGACGAGTGCTACGAGGTTACAAATTAATTTAGCTGTGGTGAATCATTATACTTCATGGCATTTATATTTTAGGATAGTTAATTCAAAATTTAAAAAAAAGTTACATTTAATAAATTGGGAATCTCAATACCAAATATACAAAATTAAGGTGGTGTTTCATGATTGATTTCCAGCCTGCGACGCGAATAATGCGCACTTGCTGTAACATCTATTGTCGGATTTATTTGGCGATTAAAAGAAAAAGATCATCGTTCTTAACGCGATATTCGGTGATTTAATCACTTGCCGCAGAGGATTTCGCAGCTTTTAAGTCAAAATTGCGTTGCATCACCGTTGTCGCTCATGAAAATCCGCCTTTAATGTTCTAATGTATGAAGCGAGTGAATACCATTTAATTTCTCTTCAACTATTCTAAATACAATAAAATAATGTCATGTATTACGATTTTTTTTACTAATTAAAAACGCGTGATATGATTGTTTTGCTTGCCATTTTTCATGCACTAAAAACAAAAAATTCCAACTTAAATAAAAGTTACATAATTCAATCATTTTTATGGAGGCTACATTTTTTTTAATATAAATTTTGACGTTCAAACGGTTACGTTTTTATTAACAAGGTGAGAGACCCACAATGACAGCAGTGGTGACATTCAGGTTGCCTCGAAGTGTATGACAAAGCCGTACGTTCCAGCAAAGAGAAAATAGGATGAAAGTTGAAATTTTTTATTGAAAAAGAGGGGGGGGGAGTTTATTTTTTAATTAAGTTAGAGATAACACACCCAATGTTAATAAAAATCCCCTTCATAAAAGTTATGAAAAAAAAATAAAATGTTCTCCTCTATCCCACTATCAGTAGGTAAAATATCAGGCATACATAAAAACGAGCTAGTTTTTTAGTTATTAATTTTTAAAGTTGACTAATTTAACATGGAGAAATCGAACTTCCATGTTTATTTAAATTAGTCAACTTTAATAATTAATAACTCGAAAACTAGCTCGTTTCTGTACACCTGATATTTTACCTACGGATAAGATATGTAAAGGAGAACATTTTATTTTTTTTTCTTAATTTTTATGAATGGGATTTTTATTAACGTTGGGTGTGTTATCTCTACCTTAACATGTGCATTATTGAGGGTACAGCCACGGTCGAATATAATTTGAGAGATTATTGTAATTAAGAGCTTTGTCTGCAAATATTTAACACTATATAGTTATGAAACGACGTCGAGATTAAAGATGCTGTGACGTCATAGTCTTGTAACGTGTCTCTCTTTGATTCAGTGAAAAAAATTATAAATGAAACAGCGACTTGCAGCTCAATTATAATGGCCAGCGTTGCGTTGATATAATTTTCATCTTTTCTTCGCTATAAAACTCTCCTCTCGTCTTTGGTAATCCTATTTTGCACCAATTTAGAGATAAGAAGAGGAAAAAAGACGAGATTACGTCTTTTTACCTCTTCCTGAGCATGAAATGTTAGAAATTTGTCTTAATTATTTCATCCTCACTGTGAGCGAAGAGGAAATAAGATTTGTTTTAGAGGTAAAAATATTAGCTTTAGACGTGTAAAGGATGAGTTGATGACGTATTTTTTTCAACTAGGGATTAAAATGTTGGAACAAAATTATCACGAGATCTTGTATTAATATCAAAATTTGCAATAAAAAAATAATCATGTTTTTCCTTTGATTTATTAATTATTCTATACTTGACATTAATCCCTTATAATTCAAACAAATGTTTTCTTACATGGCCGTAATCCGCAAACTGAATACAAAAATGTTTGTTTGCAAGACTCCTCTACTTCGATCAAATGACGGTGTTTATAATACGTATTCGTTCTGACGACGGATAATGTTATTCTAAAGGTGGATTTTCATGAGCGACAACGGCGATGCGGCGCGATTTGACGTAAAAGCTATGAAATCCTATGTTGTGGCGAATTCGCCGGTAAACGCGTTAATTAAGATGCTCTTTTTCTCTTCATCGCCCAAAATGGCTGCCAATGGATGTTACAGCAAGTGCGCATTATTCGTGTCGCGTCGCATGATAAAAATTGCCATTTAAATGCGTCTTTAAACTCGGTAACGCGAGCGAAAAGAAACTTCAGTGAAAAGGAATCGAATGAAATAAATTTTAAAAATTTGAGTGTGCTCTAAAACTTATTCGCTAATGGTTTGAGCAAATCCGAGGGGCAATTTCCTCACAACAGTACCAATCCTGGTTTCCGTTCATAAGGCCCATGTTAAATTTCTACCTTCAGTTTAACTCAAAACTGATAAGATTGCTCCACTTCTAAATTTACATGCCACCCATTATGGCAAGTTCTCTACAAATCTTGTAGCATTTAAGGGGGCTTATTCCAAGATCTCAATCAACTGAGGTCTTAATGTTTGGTTTACTAATTTTGTCTTCCTGAACTGTGAACGAATAGCACTCAATTTTCAGTAAGAAAAATAAAAATCAAATGATATATTCGCATGAAAGTAACTAAAAATATGTATTTTTTAATTGACAAACTTCATTCCTGCTTATATATAAAAGAAATGCTATAAATTACAAAAATTTAACATGGCGTTCAAAACTGACAGTTGTAGCAGATGTAAAATATTTATGATAATTAAACGTATCCTGTCGTTATGAAATTTCATCAAACTCATTAATTCACAATAATTTCACGTATATAGGCTATAAGATGGCGGGGGGATTGAGTGTAAAACCGCTTTTCTATGGAGCTATGTCACGCCAAGCTTGGCGGGGAAGGAAAAGCGCACTTACAGTAAAATCGTATGAAATTTGTGACGAGAAATCACTTTCCCGCCGCAATTTAATAGCACCGCCATTTTTCCTCACCAATATGACCGCCATACGGTTTCACTGCAAGTGCGCTTTTCTTGCCCCGCCAAGCCTCGCGTGACATCGCTCAATGAAAAAGCACCTAAATGCATATAACCCGAGCAGAGATATTATTCGGCTTGCCCAGAAGTGTACAATATTCTCACCTGGAGAAGACACGTGTGATCCTTGCAGGACGAACGATCGTGGTGACGTGAGGTCTCTGACCGGCGAGGAGTCTTTGCTGGGGGCTTCGTAAATTGTCCACCACGTGTCTGGTGGGGCGACCTCTCGAGCGATCGTGAGGGTGGACAGACGAGTGCTAGGAGGAAGAAATTAAAATTAATTTGGCTGTAGTGAATCATTATGCTTCATTTATATTTTAGGATAGTTAATTCAAAATTTAAAAAGAAAAATGAGATTTAATGAATTAGGAATCTCAATACCAAATATACAGTATTAAGGTGGATTTTCATGAGTGATTTCCAGCCTGTGACGCGATTAATGCGCACTTGCTGTAGTATCCATTGCTGGTCATATTTGGCGAATAAAATAAAAATGCTTACTATTAACGAAATATATAGGGCGAATTCGCTCGCCTCATTGGATTTCAAAGCTTTTGCGTCAAAATCGCGCCGCATCGCCGTTGTCGCTCATAAAAATCCAAATTTAATATTCTAATGTATAAAATGAGTGAATCCCATTTAATTTCTCTTCAATTATACGTAAATACATTAAAATTATATATTATGAATTTGTTTCCTAACTAAAAATGCACGATTTGTTTGTTTTGATTGCCATTTTTCATGCACTAATAACGAAAAATTCCAAGCAAAATAAAAGTTACATCATTCATTCATATTTATGGAGGTTGTATTTTTTTATATTAAATTTTGTCGTTCAAACGGTTAAATATTTATATTGATAAGGTGAGAGACCCACAAGGACAGCAGTGGTGACATTCAGGCTGCCTCGAAGTGTATGACAAAGCCGAACGTTCCAGCAAAGAGAAAATAGGATGAAAGTTGATATTTTTTACTGAAAAAGGGGGGGGGGGACATTTTTGCCACTTGAATTTTGAATTAACATGTGTTTAACGTCATGTATACATCCGTGGTCAAATATAGCGATTATTGTAATTAAGAGCGTTGCATGTGAATATTTCATACTAGCTTTGAAACACACAAAATCGAGATTAAAGTTGCGCTGACGTCATAGTCCTGTAAAATGTTTCCCTTTTATTCAGTGAAAAAAATTATAAAAGAATCAGCGACTTGCAGTTCGATTAAAAGGGCCGGTGGTGCGTTGAAATAAATTTTATCTTTTATTAGCTATTAAACTCTCGTCTCGTCTTTGGTTATAATCCTAGTTTGCACCATTTTAGAGGAATGAAGAGGGGAAAAGACGAGATTACGTCTTTTTACCTTGAGCATAAAATGTTAGAAATATTATCTTCATTTCATCCTCACTTTGAGCGAAGAGGAAATAAGATGTGTTTTAAAGGTAAAAAGATTAGTTATCGACGTGTAAAGGATGAGTTGAAGACGAAATTTTTCAACTAGGGATTAAAATATTGGAACAAAAATTATCACTAGATCTTGTATAAAAATTTGCAATAAAAAATAAGAACGTTTTTCCTTTGAAATAGATTTTGCTTCACATTAATCCCTTATAATTCAAACAAATGTTTTCTTTAATGGCCGTAGTCCGCAAACTGAATACAAAAATGTTTGTTTGCAAGACTCCTCTACTTCCTTCAAATGACGATGTTTATAATACGTATTCGTTGACGATGCTCCATAAGAATAACATTATCCGTCGTCAACGGATCCGTATTAAACACCGTCATGTGAACGTAGTGAGTGTTGACAAGTTACAAGTAACATGGCGGGGTGTAATGAGAGCAGACGTAACGTTCGGGATGTCGAGAAGTGTATGATGGGACGTGTGTCGTCATGAGATAAGTTTCACTGTATAATGTATATAGGCAACTGTTTTAGCACAAAAGTGTCGCATGTTGCAGGACTATAAGGCCGGTCGCAGACAGAGTCGCATGATTTCACAGCGAATGATAAAAAAAAATAAGAAGCTATGCGATCAGCTGTGAGCGCACACACAGCTTCGTATCGTATGCTGGCGTATGATAAGAAATTTAGAACCGGTTCTAAATGAGAAACGTACAATCGTAAGCTTACGATCGTAGAAATAGCGAAATCATGTGATCCTGTCTGCGACCGGCCTAAGATTTTCGTTAACGTTTGTTTTCGTGAATTGTGAACTAATGGTATTCAGTACAGAAAAAAATCAAATGATATATTTCCACGCGAAGTTTCATTCAAACTAATTAAAAATCTGTATTTTTCAATTGATTCATTCCTTCTTAGAGAAATGCTAGAAATTAAAAAATTAATAATTGCGTTCAAAACTGACAGTTGTAGCAGATGTAATTTATGATAATTCAAACGTCTCCTGCCATCGTGAAATTTCGTCAAACTCAATACTTCATAATACATTAAAATGCAGAGGCTATAAGATGGCGGAGAAAGTGAGAGTAAAACCGCTCTTCCATAGAGCAATGTTGCGCGTGAGGCATGGCGGGACGAGAAAAACGCACTTGCAGAAAAATCGTATGAAATTAACGAGAAGAAATCGCTTTTCCGCAACGATTTAATAGCACTGTGATTTATCCTTGCCAATATGGCCGCCACACGGATTCACTACAAGTGCACTTTTCTCGCCCCGCCAAACCTCGCGTGACATCGTTCCATTGAAATGCATCTTAATGCATAACCCGAGCAGAGATAACATTCAGCCAGCCCAGAAGTGTACAATATTCCCACCTGGAGAAGACACGTGTGTTCCTTGCAGGTCGGAACGTGGTGACGTGGGGTCTTTGACCGATGAGGAGTCTTTCTCTCGCAAGTCGAGGGTCGGCCTCTTAAGCGGTCGATCAATCATGGTAGACAAATTCTAGGAGGGAAAAACATGCAATTAATAATAAGTAGCATAAAATGACAATTCTAAATTTAATTCTATTGAATTATATGTTTATTTACCATAATATTTAGCCCAATTGAATAATTATAATTAAAAAACATAACAATGAAATATAATTATGACGCTAACAGATATACAATATATTCAAATTCTTACAAAATTATATTTACAATGCAAGTGACGCACAATTAAAGCATTGCTAACACTCAGGCCTGCTCGAAGTGTATGACAAAGCCGTACAAACAATAAGAAAAGTTTCTCCCTAATTTGTAGATTTTAATTTGGGGCTAATGTAGCTTCCATATTGTATTATTTAACTAGCATTGCATTAATCCCCATATCAATTTCTCCACGTCCACGAGGAATTATAACAGAGAAATTATATGTTACAGACATCCTTGTCTTATGGGTAGAAATTTGAAGAACATTGAATTTAGTTCCACTGGAATTACGAGTGGTCACACTTCGATCGACCAATCACCGTTAGTTTCAGTTCAGTGATGTCATCCGAGATAGCCAATTAGGTTCCTGCATGTAATTTTTTTATAAGTAGCTGAATCGAGAGATGTTAAAAAATACACGTGTGAACTTTATGCTACTTGTTTTAACACTGCAATGCATCGTACCTAAAATAGAGAATCAAAGAGGTCACGTGACCTGGAGGCACCATTCACAACGCCTATGACGTCATTACATTCTTTGGTTTAGCTATTTAACACTTGTAAAAAATCACGTTGTTATGGAAAAAAATAAAATAGTTTCATATACAAGCAACAAGGCAAGTGTTGTATAGTAGAACCAAAGAATGTAATGACGTCATAAGCGTTGTGGAAGGCGCCTCCAGATCACGTGATCTCTTTTAATCTTTATTTTAGGTATGATGAAGTACTAAAAAAATTGGCTTAAAATTCACACGTGTATTTTTCAAATCACTCTTTAGATTGATCTAAAAAAACAAATGACATGCAAGAACCTAATTGGCGATTTTGTAATCACGCGGCGATTGGCCAGCTCGGATTACGTCACTGATGATGAAATCAATGGTGACTGGTCGACAGTGGTTTGGTCACTCGTAATTCCGGTGGAAATAACTTCAAGGTTCTTCAAATTCCCACTCATATTACACGGAGATCTCTATAGTGTCTCTGGAATCGTATAGTCTATCTAAGATACAGTAGGTCTTAAATCACTTGACCCTCCCATTAAGATTGTATTGGAGGACAAAAGATTGTGACGTCAGATCAACCTATCCTGGACAGACTAAACATTATGATCCCTACCTGACGAGGACATGCTGAGTCATGTAGCGACCACGGAGCGCACCTCGTGGTGTCACGTGGGGTGTTTCCTCGTCCTGACAGCCTGTGTGTGGAGTCCACAGTCAGTCCTAAAAACAACAGTTAAATTAATATTTATTCGATGTGTTTTAAAATGGAGTATTGAACTCAAATATTTTATTGCAAAAATGGATAGTGGGGTTAAAATAATGCGTCTATGATTTTATTCAGATTTTTTAGTGTGTAGGAACTGTTTTTAACAAAAATATTGAAAATACAAAGAAATTGTTGCCTTAGGATAGGACCTAAAAGGGACATGGGTTCAAACCCAACCTCGGACCTCGGTAAAATATTTTAGCAATACTTTCCAAGCTCTAAAAAATTAAATAAATAAATTAAGAGTGCTTTATTTTTGAACCCTCATCCTATTTTGCAATAAAAAATTTTGAGGTCCACACTCTTTTGCTTATTTTCCTTTAACATCATATAATACAAAGATAATATCAAAATTATTATGCAACGTAACAATGCAAAGTATGATCGAATATTATTTTTTTATAATATTTATAAAAAAAAGCGGAAAGAACCTCCAAAGATATTATAATTCTTTTAAATTTCTGATAAAAAAAATACGATTAATATAAAAAAATAATACAATATTAAAAAAAAGATCGGTATGTTAATATTTTAGTTGCAAATCACTGGAGGTACTGCTACTTTTATCATACCTTTATTGCCTGCACGATGAAGATGCCACGAGACCGACGATCGAGCTGTGATGTCACTGCCACGTTGATGACGTCACGTGGTTCTCGACTTGAGCACACCGAGAGTTGCGGCCAGTCCAGACGTGACTGCTGACCAATGGTGCTACAGTGGAGAACACAATAGTATCGACCTCAAACTTTTTATTGCAGAAATGGATAGAGGGTGCAAAGTTAGGCCACTCTGGTTTTTCGAAGAATTGTAAAGGTCCGAGAAATATTGTTAAAAATTTTTGCATATAAGGTTGGTTTTTAACCCACGCTCCTTTTAGGACGCATCCTTTTATTAGGAGAGACGTCAAGAGACATCACTTTTATATACTTTCAATAATTTTTTAAAAATAGTTCCCGAACTCTAACAAATCTAAAAAAATATCACAGTAATAGCATAATTTTAAACCTTTTATCTATTTCTACCATAAAAATTTTGAAGGTCGATACTTTATCACATTCATTACTTTATTACATTTTGTTTAATTTAATAATAATGTAGATCATCAAACATTTATATAAAAAAAGGCAACTCACCTAACCAAATTGAATTAACGAGACGGATGATAAGGTTTAGCGAACAGTACCGGTGAAAAATGAGGTAATGAGGTAAGTAGACAAACTATCTCAGTTGATACATGGTGGCATCAGGAACAGTAAGGACGTCGAGTTTTTAGCCACAAACCAGCCAAGTTAACGTTGTCCCTGCATTGAGAGAACAAAAGGACATTTATAAACGTTATGTTTGTAATGCAATAGACGGTGATAATTGCATTTTTTAATTTTATACTAAAAAATATACGTAAAGTTGTGTTTTTCTGAATTTTTTAATATTTTTTGGAGTGCGGGAACTTAATTTAAATAAATATCAAAATTATAAGAATTATAGGGTGGTATTACCTATCGGACAATCGTGATGTAAGTATTACTCATTTTATTGCGTTGTGATTGGCTGTTGATGATGTCATGGTTGTCCAATCACGTGTACCATCTTGATTCAGATATTTTTATTTTGTTTTTAATTAGTTTCCGCACTCCAAAAAATCTTAAAATATTCAGAAAAGCACAATTTTATGTATATTTTCTAATATATGAAATAAAAAAACGCAACCATTATTGTCTATTATAAATTATTTGTAACTAAAGAACTCAACTCACCGGACAAGTGAGGTCTTCAGGGCGATGACCTCGCGGAGGTAACGTTTCGAGGTCACGTTGATGTTGGGGGATTTAGAGATTTAGCGGATTTAGGGATTTATGAAGGTGGATTTGGGTGATTTAGCAATTTACAGACTCCGTTTAAAATATATTTAATTAATATATAAGGAGAATTAATTTATTACGCTATGTATTTCAGAAATATATAAATATTGCATAATAAATTATGTATCACCAACGTGATTTTAGATAACTTATCAATTAATAATTAAAATATGATCTATGCATTAATAATAATATTAATTTTTATAATTATTCATGTTGAATAATATTTAAAAACAAAGGAGAGTGAAGGATCCATGACTACACAGTTCCAGTGCTAATATATCTAATATATATTTATCTTCAGATGACAGTTTTATTTTCTACTTAGTTACTAAATCTGTCCATAACAGCTATCCTGACCACTCAAATATACTACTTGCATTAAAAAATTTAAGAAATATCTGTGAGATTTTAAGTATAAAAAAACTCGCAATTCCTCGTTTAGCATGTGGCAGAGACGGTTTCAACTGGTCTACTATAAAACAAGACATTATTTCAGTGTTCAAAGATCTTGACATTGAAATTGTTGCTTATTATGGATGGAAGACATTAGCAAAGAAAGTTGCAAGTAATGATGATGAAACAGCTGTTAAAGAACTCTTTGAGGAATCAGCCCAATCTACTCTAGCAAACGTCATTACCGCTAGGGCCCCTCCTTCTAATAACCTGGCGGTCCTTGTAAGTTCCGGGCAATGCCAGACCTCTACCTTGCGAGAGAGTACCCGCCCCTCAATTGTCACGCCTGACATAGTGAGGGTGGAGGGACTGCCAGTGCCAGCCACGAAGGAGCAGATGTCTAATACCCGGGGCGAGAAGTCAGGCCTCGCTCAGGTGAACGACGGTACCACCCCGGGCGAGGAGTCAGGCCTCGCTTCGGTGAACGACGGTACCACCCCGGGCGAGGAGTCAGGCCTCGCTTCGGTGAACGACGGTACCACCCCGGGCGAGGAGTCAGGCCTCGTTTCGGTGAACGACGGTACCACCCCGGGCGAGGAGTCAGGCCTCGCTTCGGTGAACGACGGTACCACCCCGGGCGAGGAGTCAGGCCTTGCTCCGGTGAACGACGGTACCACCCCGGGCGAGGAGTCAGGCCTCGCTTCGGTGAACGACGGTACCACCCCGGGCGAGGAGTCAGGCCTCGTTTCGGTGAACGACGGTACCACCCCGGGCGAGGAGTCAGGCCTCGCTCCGGCGAACGACGGTATTGCCCCGAGTGAGGAGTCAAGTCTTGTTTTGGTAAACAATAGTTTGCCTGAATCAGGACCACCCTTACCAGATCCTGTATGTTCTCTTGAATTGAATCAAGATATTATAGATCTGAACTCATTACATCCAAGACTCAAAGCTTTTTTACTAACGATTTTAGATAATAAATTCCAATTTACAAATGATCTATTAAAAAATGATGAAACCGCTGCTAAGAAAAGTGCAATTAATTCAGAAAAATCAATTAATGAAATTTCATCTGTTGTCTCACCATCCATTATTAGTAAAAATGATACTATTAATGATAATGTTTTGAGTTCAAATGTTGATAATTTTAATCTGGCATCTCAATTGAAATCCCCCATTAAAAATTCTCAGGAAGATACACAATCTTCCCCTGTGAGATCACGGCTCCGTGCCAGTACACTAAACAGTATCTCCACCAAATTGCCCAACAAAAAAAAAACTTAATGTTCAGGTTCACTCAGCCCCATGTAATATTAAAATTCTTCAGCTTAACTTACCAGGCCTAAAAAATAAATTACCAAAATTTGAGTATTTTCTTGAAATGGTTGATTGTGATATAATTATATTATGTGAACATGGGCTGAATGAATCTGAAATTATAACAATAAATTTTAAAAATTTTATGATAGTTTCATATTACTGTAGAGATATTCAAAAATGTGGGGGAGTAGTAATTCTATCTCGTAAAGGTTCAAATATAAATGATATTAAAATAAAATCCATTGAATCAGTTTTTGAATGCTGCATAGCGAAATTAGTAATTAACAATACAACAAACATTTATTTTGCTTCTATATATCGCCCACCTAATATATCTAGAGTGATGAAAAAAATTCAGAATTTTGACAACACAGAAAATAATATAAAACCATTCTTAAAAGAATTTGAAATGTTATGCAAAAAATTAATTAAATACTGTAAAAATAATGATGATTTTTTTATTATTGCGGGTGACGTAAATCTTAATTTATTTATTGATGATGCAAATGTAATTTTATATAAAGATATACTGGACTCATACAAGTTGGAAATTGTTAATAGTTCCGCTACTAGAGAAACAATGAAAACGGCTACTTTAATTGATAATATTATTAAAAGTACATCTGCTATTAATACTAATTATAAAACTGAAAAAACAACTCTGTCGGACCATAACTATACTATAGTCACAATAACATTAAATAACTCGAAGAACATTGATAAAATACAAGAAAAACAATTTTATTATAAACGAATATTTGACAAATGCAATTTAGATAATTTTCTGCTCCTATTAATTCGTGAAGAATGGAATGATTTATTAAATCCTGATCTCAATTCAAATGAGAGATGGTCAAAATTTCTTGAAATTTTTATTTATCATTTCAACGAGGCTTTTCCTGTTGTTAAAAGAAAAATTTCAAGTAACAAAAATAAACCTTCCTGGATACTCAATAACCCCCATCTTTACGAACAAGGGATTTCTTTAAAACGCTTACACTATGATGTAAAATTTACTGACCCAAATTTAGAGTCTACTTATAAAAAAGAAATGAAATCTTATAAACAAAATATGGCCACCGCTAAATTTAAAGAGAATGACCATGAAATAAAAGGAGCTAATAATAAAATTAAAGCTACGTGGAATATAATTAATAAAGAATGCAAAACAAAGAAAACAAATGTTAATAATAAGAATAATTATGAATTATGTATAAATAGTGTAACGATTACAGACCCCAAACTAATTTGCAATTTATTTAATAATTTTTTTGTCAAGACAATTGAAAATATAATAACAGAAAAATTTCCTTTTAATTATTCTAATACTTTAATTATTGTCGATTCTGATAAAAGTAAAACGAAATTAAATTTTAGTTCGATAGACCCGATTTATATTTTAAATCGAATGAAATCCCTTCCTAATAAGTATGCAGCTGGCCCAGACGAAATACCATATACTGTTGTAAAATATTGTGCTTCTGTTTTGTCTGTCCCTTTATCTAATTTAATTAACCATTCAATATCAGATGGTATATTTCCTGATTGTTTAAAGGATTCTAAGATTTATGCAACTCATAAAAAAGGCCCAACTTTCATTATTGATAATTACAGACCAATATCAAATACATCTGTTTTTGGCAAATTATTTGAGAATACATTAGACGATCAAATTACGGATTATCAAACAGAAAATCATTTAATTGCTCCCTGTCAACATGGATTCTTGAAAGACCGTTCTACTGATACAGCACTATTTGATCTTTTAAGCCACGTTTATATGGCAATAGATAATAAACTATTTTGCGTTGCAATATTTTTTGATTTATCTAAAGCGTTTGATAGTCTAAATAAAGATGTATTATTGAATAAATTTGATAACATGGGAATAGGAGTTTCGAGTCGTAATCTATTAGATTCATATCTAACTAACAGACAACAATATGTTGAATTAAATTCAAATTCTAACGGCCAAAATATTACATATAAATCAGACAAATTACCGATTACACTTGGAATTCCTCAAGGAGGAAAAATGTCAGCCACATTGTTTAATACAGGAACAAATGACTTATCAGATCATGTCAAGAATGCGGTATTAGTAAAGTATGCTGATGATATTACAGCTATAATCACAGCAGAAGCCGAAGATGAATTAATTCGTAAGATTAAACTTACTATTGAAGAGGTACATACATGGTGTACAAATAATAAGCTAATATTAAATTCAACTAAAACCGAATACATCCAATTTCATTCCCCTAGACAAATCCCTTTGAATAGTTATTTGTTGCAATTAGCCGGGAAAACAATTAAAAGAGCAGAGTCTGTTAAGTTTCTTGGTCTACACATTAATGAAAGTTTGGATTGGTCTTTACATGTAAATGCGATTTGTAAGAAGATAAATTCGGCCAATTTTATGTTATATACAATCAGGAATCATGTATCTCATGAAACCTTGCTAACCATATATTATGCGTATGTTTATCCACATTTGGCATATGGCATAATAAATTGGGGATGTAAATCGGAACTATTGAATCGATGTTTTGTTTTGCAAAAGAGAGCACTTAGAACGATTTTAAGAATACCAAAAGGACAGTCGTGTGTTTCACATTTTAAGGCTAATAAAATGTTAACTGTCCCTTGCATTTATATTTTAAATTGTGCCTCATTCAAAAAAAATCATCCAAATTTTTATGTTCAGAATGATGGCTATCATGACTATAATACTAGGAATAAATCGAATGTAGTTACTGAAAGACATAACACACAATTTTTCAAAAACTGTGCAATGTATCAAACAGCAAAATTTTATGAATTTTTACCAGCATGTTTGAAAGAAATAAAAACCAGTAAACTTTTTCGCACAAAATTAAAGAATGTATTGATCAATAAAGAGTTTTACTCTATTAAAGCTTTTGAGAGTAATAAAATGTCTGAAAAAGTATTATCAGGATTATAAAATAAACAAAATTATAAATTTACATATACATTGTATTGACTGATATATATATATGTATGTATGTGTATATATGCATATATGTATGTGTGTGTATATGTGTATGTGTATGTATATATATGTGTATATATGTATATGTGTGTGTGTGTGTGTATGTATGTATGTATATATATATGTGTATGTATATGTATATATATATGTATATATATATATGTTCCACATAAACTAAAATTTATCAGTATTAATGGTGACTTTGGCTTGTATTTTGTTTTTATTATTATTGTCAGTGATTGTGTTTGATAGTGTTAAATAACTTATGTAAATGTGTTTAAGTTTGATGTTTTTATGTTGTATTTTGTCCAATTTTGACTTGAACATATGTTTGTCTTGTACAACCAAAAAGAAGTTCCAAAATAAAAATAAATAAATAAATAAATAAATATCATTTCAAAATAGTGGTAAAAACGATATTCTTTAAAGTGAAAGGCTTCAAACAAAGCACATATTCTATAATTATACTACATACGCCTTGTTTTAATTATCAAGATTATGCAATCTGACCCAACAATCTTAGAAGTTACGTGAGAGAAAGCATTGCTTCAAAACCAGACAAAGTTGTATGTGTTAAATATTGTATAATTTTTAAAATAATAAACAATAATTTCATTCTTAACTGAATATTTTCTTAATTTTAAGTAATTAATATTTTTTCCTTGCAACAGAACATTAAATAAAATTTAATTTTTTTTTCACTTATGGTAAATTATGATTTAGTAAAAAAAAGAAATCCAAAAACCACAACTTCCCGTGCTTCCCAGTATCATACAAAACAAGGTTGTTTACCAACACTATTAAGGTGGAAGGATGATGGATAAAGGATGAAAATAACAAATCATAAAATCATAATAAAAAATAAATAAAACGAAAAATAATAATAATAAAAACTAAACATAAACAAAAATAAGGATTAGTATGGTTAAAGGGGAGGGGGTGGTACGTCACAATTCTTTGTCAATTGAATGATCCAAAGCCAGGGTGACCACATAGTGGTAATCGTGACGATTTTGTACCCTGGGTGGGAGAAGCAGTAGCCGTGCCATCCTAACCATTTAAAGCTATGCTCAGCGGAGGCCGGTTTCGCTGGTAACTTAGGGAAACGACCGAACCTCCACTACACTCCCACAAGACACCAAAAACAAGCGGAGGGGGGAGCAAGAGCAAATCTCACGGTATTGCACCTACTCTCCTTCGCAATTTTCGAGAGATTGAAAACCATCCTCGTAATTACTGTAAGTCAACAACTAAATATATAAGTGAAGGTAATATATCTTCAAGTCCATGACAACCTTGCTGAGGATGATACTGCATAAACACAAAATTTGGGTTCTGGAAAGCTCAGTATTTTAAATTTATATTTAATTAAATAATATTATATTACAATAATATGATATTACATTTATATTAAGTTTAATGTAAGAAAAAGTATTGTTTTTTAATCTCTTCATATTAATTCGATTTTTACCAAAATATAATTCAATTAATTAAAAGTCTGGTTTATCCGCAAGGTCTCTCCATCACACCAGGTGTGATTTAAATCTCATTACATGACTTGACTACAAGTCACGGACTGCAAACCCTAACCTAAATCAATCCAAACCTGCGTATATTAGATTGATTATGAGCAAAACAATCTACAGATTGTTGTAAACTAAAAACAAAAATAAAATAAATATAACAACGTTTACAGCTAAGCTACAAGATAGTCAGGCCATATTACATTTGAAAATCAGCAATACCATGCATCAAAACTGCTAATGGTATAGCCGGTGATTAAAAAATAAACTATACCAGTATCACTTTAAAAATATCGTTTCTGAAAAACTACCTTTTGAACATTAAAACGGATTTTATCGTAAACAATAAAATTATCGGAACTTGAAATGAAGAAATATTTTTGATACATTTTATATGCCCTCTAATCATCCCTACGAATTCTTATAAATATTATTGATATCATTGATAAATATGTTAATTAAAGCAATTATATAATTTCAAAGAACGATGGCCTAATGGTAAACACGTGATCATGCACATGTGTCAGAAGTTGCCCGGCTGTAAAATATCACACGAGAGAGTTTCGTACACTACGGGTTAACGCAAATGTTTCAAGATGATCTGAATTGCCAGCTCTATTTTCAAACACTGCTGAAACGGATTGTGAATAATTTTAAAATAAAATTAATATAATGCACAAAAGTTGCAGTCACAATTTTTGAACTAGTGAACTATATAATTATACCAGCAAATAATATATTACATCAAGTTGATCATGTTAATAAAAATTAATTGTGAAAAAAATATTAAAAATAAAACTGGAGTAAAATATCGAACAAATATCCGTTTAAAAAAAATAAAATTTATTATAATACATTAATTAGTTCGATTGTAACTATAAATATTTAAATATTTTTTTTTCCTTTTCCGATGATAATAAATAAAAAGTATCCAAGAAGTCATGTATACTTTGCATGTTGAAATAAAATATCAATCGAAAAGGTGGGAAAGAGTGCAAGGACAAACATGTCGCTACTTCAGGCAGTCTCGTACAATCACCTGAGGAAGAAATAACATCGCAACATTCAGTACAACCACGCTAAAAAAATATGACTTCAAATGAGAGCCTAAATTTATGATAATTGAAAAATTTAAATTGATAATAGGCTTACGGGGTGTAATTTTTTTACTGGCTCAATCAAAAGAGGAGATCGAAAAATATCCCTTAGATTTTTTTGCGAGTTTTTTTAAGCACTGCATCATACCTAGAATGGAGATTAAAAATGTCGCTTGACCTGGAGGCTCCATCCGCAGTGCCTATGACGTCATTTCATTCTTTGGGTCAACTATACAATGTTTCTAAACAAACACGTTGCTATGGAAACAAATGATTATTTTTAATAAACAAGCAACAATGCAATAATTTTTTACAAGTGTTATATAGTTGAACCAAAGAATGTAATGACGTCATAGGCATTGCGGATGGAGCCTCCAGGTCAAGAGACATTTTTAATCTCCATTCTAGGTATGATGCAGTGCTTAAAAAAATCGCAAAAAAATCTAAGGGATATTTTTCGACCTCCTCTTTTGATTTAGCCAGTGAAAAAATGACACTCCGTAAGCACATTGTTGTGCCGTTATTTCAAATTTAACAATAGCATATAGTTCTCTTACAATATAAAAATAATTTCTTATACTTAGTAGCTTTATACATCCAGGAAGTTACGATATGGTTTCCCGTTTACAAAATTAAATTATTATAATGTTCTTTACTATTTCGTTTAAAGGTATAAAAACATAGAAATTTTAATATCGAACAATATACTTGAAAACTAAATCGATTGTTTCTATTTTTAACAATTTATTTAATTAATAATATTTTCCAAAATTCGTTCAAAATCTTATTTCATTTAATAATTAGATTATTGTGAAAATTTTAATTATCCACTTAAATTAAAGGCAATTTTATATATGAATGCATGGCCATAATAAATTTACAAAACGGATTTATTAAGACTACAAAAAATAATAATAATAAAAATATGCTATACAATGTATGCATAATACTATTTTTATTTTATATTTCAACGGAACTTAATACTTTTTTAAACAGTTATAAAAAGAACAACAAATAGTAAGAAATTCCATTCACAATCATAGTATTAAAATTCAGAAAGTACCCGAGTTGAAATAAATTTAGTTTTCTTGCTCTTCTCTCGCCTTTTCTCCTCTTCTTTTGCACCATATTAGTGGAAAAAAGAGGTGAAAAAGACGAGATTACGTCTTTTTTCCTCTTCTTGAACATAAAATGTTAGAAATGTGATCTTCATTTCATCCTCACTTTGAGCGAAGAGGAAATAAGATGTGATTTAGATGTAAAAAGATTAGGTTTAGACGTGTAAAGGATGAGTTAAAGACGAAATTTTTCAACTAGGGTACGCTTATATAGTTATTACGCACAGAATGTTAATTAAAATAATGTTTAACACAACATAACTTACATTTACGATGATTTACGACATTCCTCCGCACGACCTCCTCTCTCGTCCACTGTGACACAAGAACTGAGCGGTCGTTGACAAGTTTGGCTCGCATGCTCTTGTCGGCTTCCTGCCTCACTCTCTCGTTGCGCGCTCGCTTACCTGTCTGCTTGCTTGCTTGCGGTGAAAGGTTACGTAACTAAAACCTCTTCTATATTGAGTATTTAAGTTGTAGTAATAATTTAAGTACATGAAAAATTTTCAAACGTTCTGATTGGTTAAATATTATCACGTGGTGTCATAATAACTATTTCAGTTATTTATTAAAAATTCCCTATTTGAAAAATTACGTCTTCAACTCATCCTTTACACGTCTAATCCTAATCTTTTTACCTCTAAGACACATCTTATTTCCTCTACGCTCAAAGTGAGGATGAAATGAAGATAACGTTTCTAATATTTTATTCTCATGAAGAGAAAAAAATACGTAATTTTGTCTTTTCCCTCTTTTTTCCTCTAAAATGGTGCAAAAAAAGAGAAAAAAATACGAGAGGAGATTTTTAAGAGTGAAGAAAATATGTAATATATTTCGACTCGGGTGTAATGAATTGCAGTTTTCATGTTTAAGCAATAAAATTAATAATTATTTACTTTTTTGTAATATAAAGAATATAATAATAAAAAAAAGGTAAATTGACAAGAAGGTAGTACCGTAATTTTTACTACAAGTGGTCACCCATCTTGAATTTGCTTGACTTCGGATATCCCATGATTGCAGTTGTTTATTTTAATTTTTTATTATAATTTATGTGAGAGGTGATAATCGTATGCTTTGCAGAATAAGTTGCCTATACAGCTAGGGGCTAGCGAATCTCAAATTTAAATATAGTTAAGAAAATGAAGCAATGGTCAGCATCCATGATGACATCACCAATCCTTTGTCCTTCCATTTACTTACAAAAAAAGATTGGGCGCACGTAAGATCCTATACGGAGCAATTTTTTGATCGCTTATTGTTAACCCTCTAAATAAGTAATGTTTGCAAATTTAAAATTATATATTGGCACTAACCTTTTACGTTTGCTGCTATAAAAATTTTATTATTTGCTTTGGATCAGTTTAATTAAAGAGCATCTAAAGAATTTCGCGGTAGTAGTGTTTTGACTTCGAGCCGAAAAAACGTGCGCAGAAGGGTTGCGCGCTGATGCGCAGTGGTTGTAGTAGGATTCAAAATCAGCAAACGAACATGGAGACTATACAATTTTTCTGATGGATACTTACCATTAAAATTTAAACAATAATTTATCTGTGTATAGTCAAATTTTCTTGAAATTCCAACCGGAAACAGCCGGAAGTGTGTAGTTTTTGATCTTCCTGTTCATGTCCGATTTTTGTACTTTTGCAAACAAGTCAGTCCACATATTGCAAAGCTCTCTGTAAAATTTCAAACTACAAATAAAAAGAGGAAGGGCAGAAACCTTTCACTTCCGGCTACTTTCGGCGGGAATTTTAAATTAATTTGAGTGTATTGTTTGATAGAATTTACAGTTTCATGTTCCGACAGAACCACAAAAATGCATATACACAGACTTTATGAGTGACGTCATAAAAGACGTTTGGCATCAAGGTATGAGTGATAAGAGTAGGCAATATCGAACGACCTTTGACCAATCCACTTCTATATAATACACATTGTTGCCAATGTAAGAAAATATACATTTTTTTGGTCCCGTACGTCAGTACAGTATTTTACATTTTGGTCCAATTAACTTTCTGTTTGTGAAATTTTGTAACAAATTTCCTTATCACACGTGACCTTTGGACAAATTTTCAAACTTAAAAAAACAGAATGGCGGATCACACACACAGCCTCGTATTTCAAATTCAAATTCAAATTCAAATTTTTATTTCGATCATAGGCTGTACAGCATGGATCACGTCAATTATTACATTAAATATGTAACATACTTAATTCTAATTAAAATTAGCCTAAATTTAATAAATTTAAACACATATACCCAAACAATATTTAAAATATATATGATCTATAAAATTAATACAATAATTAAAATTGTGTCCTTTTAAACATCACATTAGCACCATAATATATTTAACACACAACTTTTAAATTCAATTAAAAGTCTATACATCTTGACAAAATAATTAGTTATTTTAACAATTTACTAGTAGTAAATTAGTTATTTAAAAAGCACTTTTGCATAAATTGTCATATATTCACATAATTTATTTCTTCTTTTCACAGTACAATAAGTTTCTTGATGCACTTACTCTTCTTGTATGAATTATTATGAAAATTATTGTTATATTTTTATCAGTTAAAGATAAGATTTTAATATGAAAATTTAACCACAATCACATGTTTGATGTTATTTTTCCCTTTTTTTTTTTTTTTTCACTGTATCACATTATCTTGATGATCTTAATGGATGATAATTAAGTTTTACATTAATATATTGGTTTTCTCACTATAGTAATTATTATGCTGTGCCAGCTACGTTCCAGTTTGCTACATCTCCATCTGTTATTTTTGTGTCCTCTGAATAAAATTCTTTAATATTGTAATACTCTTTTTTTATTAAGATAGTTTTCAGTTTATTTTTGAATACATTATCACTACTTTCATCTCGCAATGATTGTGGTATAAAATCGTGAATTTTATGCGTTTGGTAGTATGGATTATTTTTATAAAAAGCAGATTGGTGTTTTTTTACTACTACCTTCGATTTATTTCTTGTATTGTATGGAGAAATGTCGGAAACTTGATCGTATGACTCAGCATGTAGTCTTTTATACATTGCACATTTGTAAATATAAATACACGGTAAAGTTAACATGTTCAGTTCCCTAAAATATGTTCTACATGAATCATATTTTTTAAACCCTTTTATTGTTTTAAGAGCCCTTTTTTGAAGAATAAACAGTCTATTTAACATAACATTATCACTACCCCACATTATTATACAGTAGCTTAAATGAGAATATATATTTGCATAATATACAGACAGTAATGTAGGATCTGACACAATTCTTTTTAATGAATACAACAAAAAATTGCCTCTATTTATTTTTTTTGAAATTTCTTTTAAATGTACATCCCAATTTAGTGTATTATTAATATTCAACCCAAGAAATTTGGTATCACTTGCTTCTTGGATAATATCCCCATCTAGTTTAACTGTAATATTTATTGTTTCTTTACTTGTTGGTAATTGAAATCTGAGGAATGCTGTTTTATCTACATTTAACAGTAGTCTGTTGCATTTACACCAATTTACAAGTTGTTGTACAGTATTATTTGCTCTCAGTTCTAAATCTTTTACTGTTTTTGCTGAGATCTTTGCATTTGTATCATCAGCGAATTGTGATATCTCATCAGCATCAATGAGGTGTGATGCCAAATCATTTGTGGTAAAGTTGTATATACGGGGGCCCAATTTGGAACCCTGAGGGACCCCAAGGGTTACAGGTAGAAGGTCGGATTTGTATTCATGATTGACATTTCCATTTAGTTCTGATTTTATTTCAACATATTGATATCTATCACTAAGATAGGATTTAAACAAATTTAAACTGGTCTCATCACAACCCATGGCATTAAGTTTGGTAATAAAAATGTCGTGAGGGAGGCAATCAAACGCTTTTGAAAAGTCAAAAAAGAGTCCAACTGAGTATTTCTTATTTTCTAAATCATCATAAATTGGATTAATAAATTCAAATATAGCAGTTTCAGTTGATTTTTTAATCTGAAAGCCATGTTGTGTGGGGGATATAATTTTATTATTTTGTTCGTAAATAGCAAATTGCATATCCATTACAGCTTCAAAAATTTTGGCAAATACAGATGACAGACTAACAGGTCTGTAATTTTGTATATTATTTTTACATCCTTTTTTATGAAGGGGGTATACTTTTGAAATTTTTAAACATGATGGAAATATACCTTCTAGAATTGATTGATTAATTACAAAAGAAAGAGGAACAGCAATAAGTTCAGCACAAATTTTTATAACAGTGTAAGGTACATCATCTGGACCAGCTGCATTTTTATTTGGGAGGCTTTTCATAATTTTTAGTACATCAAAATAGTTTATGGTTTCAATTTTAAAAGGTGGAATATTTTTAGAATTGGTGGGAGGAGGAGGGGTAGACAAGTTAACTTGAGATGGACTATGTTCCCCGTATTTTGATGTAACTAAATTTTTTGGAGTATTTACAAATAAACTATTACATTCATTAGAAATTAAATTAGGGTTAGTGATTATAGTATTATTTATGTTTAGTTCAGTAATTGAATTTTTATTTTTTTGATTATAATTTGTTTCAGATTTCACAACATCCCAAGCAGTTTTTACTTTATTGTCAGAATCCTTAATTTTTTTATCATTTAAATTTTTTATTGCATTCATTACCTTAATGTTGTGTAATTTATATAGTTTTTTATATTCAGGCATAATTGAGGAATCATGATATTTAGCTTCAATAAACATTTTTTTTAAATTCTGACTTTCTAATACAAGTTCTGGATGGTGTTTAATCCATGCAGGGGTTGTTTTTTTATTATAAATTTTTTTCTTGATTTTTGGAAAAGCTTCATTGAAATGGTACATAAAAATATCTAAAAATATTTTCCATTTTTTCTCTGAATCTCCATCAGCCGATCGAAGTTCACTCCAATCTTCTCGCATTAATAATTGCATGAATAAATCCTTACTTGCTTTATCAAACACACGTGTTGTTCTATAGCGACATTTACTGTTTGAAGAACTGCAGTTATTGTTTTGTGGCGGTGCATTTAAAAAAATTGTATTATATTTGTGATCTGATAAATTTGTAATTACCGTTTCAGGCAATGAAAATAATTCTGTTTTATTACATATTAAGTGGTCAATGAGAGTAGACGATTTTTTATTATCATGAGTTTCAATTGAATTTAGCACACTTAAATTGTATGTTTCTAAAAGATCTGAATAAGATTTGCTTGCGGAATTATTTATGCAAATATTAATATTAGTATCACCACCTATAAATATTACGTCATTTTTTTTGTTGTTGTTCATGAATGATTTAATTAAAGTATCAAATTCATTTGATATCAAATTTATACGAACGTTCATTGAACGGCTGTAAATAAATTTCTTATCATACGATGTCATATTGATATCAAAAACTTTTATCATAGTTCATTGACCTATTTGTACTGAGAAAACTAGAATAACATTATTTTACATTATTATGATTCAAAAAAAATAATAGTTTATAAATAATTCATAAATAAATATTATCGAGATTATTTGTCGATGTTCCTTTATTCTTTTCAATGATGTTCAGAAACGATCAACATTTATTTTATAGAATATTTTACTATAAAGAAAAAACACTTTAAATTAACTGCAATGTAGATCAACATCAAAAGTATAGCACGAAGATTAATGGAGTGTCTTATAATGGAGTGTCTCGACCTTTTTTTTTTTTTTAATATTGAAGAATTGGATAGAGGGTGCAAAGTTATGCTGTACTGTTTTTTTTTTCATATTTTTTGCAGCCCTGGAAGTATTTTTAAAAAAAATTATCAAAAGTCATTGATGTCACGCGGCGTTAAAGTCCTATCTTTTTCTTAAAGAGAGGCGCCTCATGACGTCACAAAAATTACTTTCAATAATTTTTTAAAAATACTTCCTGGACTCTAAAAAATCTGAATAAAATCAGGGTAGCATAACTTTGCACGCTCTATCCATTTCTGTAATAAACAAAAATGAGGCCGATACTTTATTTGATATGAGTAGTTCAATTTTAAAGCTTTAACTTTTTAGATAGAGTATATACTGTACGTTAATTTAATTAGTGAGAATCAGCAGATATTCCGTGTCCATAGTTCAGACAAAATTCTTCCACTTCCAGTTTTTTCCTCAAGTAATCTTACATTTTTTAAATTTTAAATGTCATATTAGCGTCATAAAATTAGTGTGAACCTGGTGGTAACAGCTGGAACTACGTGCGCCTAGCGAGTACAGATCGGCTGTTTTAACATTTTAAAATCATGTAAATGCTCTGTCATCATCCACAGCATAACTTTATAGAAATGACAACACCATAATTAGTTGTCAAATACTTTCAGACAAATATAAAAAAAACATTTTTTTTTAACTTTGTAAGTGATGTATTTCATATATAAATTTGGTTGTTTTTTGTGATTCTCCCAGTGTTATAGATATTGCCGTATCCTCGGCAGAATCAGTCAAAATTACAGCTATCAGTGCCATCTCTTGGTTCTTTATGTACTCTATTAATTGTATAATATAATTTTTACTAACAATTCATGCTTGAACTGATTTGAATAAACAAGATGTGTTCAAGAAATTTACACATTTGCTACTAGAGGTCACCATGATCCTATATCATTACATTTTATCTTAATTAAATTTATTAAAATTTAATTAATTTCTTTTCAAATTACTTTCTATTATTTAGTTATGTAAATAAGAATAAAATCAATCAGAATAAAATGTTAATAATATCCTTTTTCTTATTTTGTACACAATCTAAATTTGATCAACGTTTTGTTATTTATTGCAAAACATTTAGTTATATTATTCTTATTGACGATTAATCTCAGTTACTGCTGTGGAGTCAAAGAATATTTCCCTGCAAACGAATCAAATGAAATAAATTTTAACAAATCGAAAATGTTCTAAAACATAATCGCTTATGGTTTGAGCAAATTCAGTGTTGCAGTTTTCTTACAACAGCTCCATTTCCGGTTTCCATCCATAAGGCCAATGTTAAACTTCTATCTCACAATCAGTTTACCTAGAATGGAGATTAAAAATGTCGCTTGACCTGGAGGCTCCATCCGCAGTGCCTATGACGTCATTTTATTCTTTGGGTCAACTATATAATGTTTCTAAACAAACACGTTGCTATGGAAACAAAATAAATGATTATTTTTAATAAACAAGCAACAATGCAATAATTTTTTACAAGTGTTATATAGTTGAACCAAAGAATGTAATGACGTCATAGGCATTGTGGATGGAGCCTCCAGGTCAAGAGACATTTTTAATCTCCATTCTAGGTATGATGCAGTGCTTAAAAAAATCGCAAAAAAATCTAAGGGATATTTTTCGACCTCCTCTTTTGATTTAGCCAGTAAAAAAATGACACTCCGTAAGCACATTAATTGTTGTGCCGTTATTTCAAATTTAACAATAGCATAGTTCTCTTACAATATAAAAATAATTTCTTATATTTAGTAGCTTTATACATCCAGGAAGTTACGATATGTTTTCCCGTTTACAAAATTAAATTATTATAATGTTCTTTACTATTTCGTTTAAAGGTATAAAAACATAGAAATTTTAATATCGAACAATATACTTGAAAACTAAATCGATTGTTTCTATTTTTAACAATTTATTTAATTAATAATATTTTCCATAATTCGTTCAAAATCTTATTTCATTTAATAATTAGATTATTGTGAAAATTTTAATTATCCACTTAAATTAAAGGCAATTTTATATATGAATGCATGGCCATAATAAATTTACAAAACGGATTTATTAAGACAACAAAAAATAATAATAATAAAAATATGCTATACAATGTATGCATAATACTATTTTTATTTTATATTTCAACGGAACTTAATACTTTTTTAAACAGTTATAAAAAGAACAACAAATAGTAAGAAATTCCATTCACAATCATAGTATTAAAATTCAGAAAGTACCCGAGTTGAAATAAATTTAGTTTTCTTGCTCTTCTCTCGCCTTTTCTCCTCTTCTTTTGCACCATATTAGTGGAAAAAAGAGGTGAAAAAGACGAGATTACGTCTTTTTTCCTCTTCTTGAACATAAAATGTTAGAAATGTGATCTTCATTTCATCCTCACTTTGAGCGAAGAGGAAATAAGATGTGATTTAGATGTAAAAAGACTAGGTTTTGACGTGTAAAGGATGAGTTAAAGACGAAATTTTTCAACTAGGGTACGTTTATATAGTTATTACGCACAGAATGTTAATTAAAATAATGTTTAACACAACATAACTTACATTTACGATGATTTACGACATTCCTCCGCACGACCTCCTCTCTCGTCCACTGTGACACAAGAACTGAGCGGTCGTTGACAAGTTTGGCTCGCATGCTCTTGTCGGCTTCCTGCCTCACTCTCTCGTTGCGCGCTCGCTTACCTGTCTGCTTGCTTGCTTGCGGTGAAAGGTTACGTAACTAATACCTCTTCTATATTGAGTATTTAAGTTGTAGTAATAATTTAAGTACATGAAAAATTTTCAAACGTTCTGATTGGTTAAATATTATCACGTGGTGTCATAATAACTATTTCAGTTATTTATTAAAAATTCCCTATTTGAAAAATTACGTCTTCAACTCATCACTGTAAAAAATATTTGTAATTTTTCGTAAAATTTGGCATGTAATTTTACCTTTTTTATTGTTTTTGTCATTTTTTCATTAAAAATTGCAAATTTATTAATTTTTTCGTAAAATCACTGAGCAAAACGTTAAAATAATGAACTTACAAATTTTTATGTATTGTTACAAAAATTTACTTTAATATTTTTACATCGGGAAATGTTTTTAAAAACACATAAGAAAACGTAAAATTACTCTAAATAAATGTAATATTACTTTAAAAAAATGTAAAAGTACATTTTTTTTGTTATAATTACAAAATATTATGTACTATTACATGTTATTAGACAGTCGTAAGCGTCACAAAGAGACGCCATGACACACGTAGTTCTACAGCTTAGTAATTTAATGATTTGTGGTGTGTATAATTAGCATAAGACGCCAAGTTTAGTTCTCGAATTCTTCGGTAAGTGTTATTCTATATTTTAAGTAGTAACTTGTATCGATTTATGTGTTTTTCTGTAAGCAATGATGAAAGCATCATGATAGCTTGTTTGTTCCGGGGAGTCGATAGTTTTTGTGCAAATTTTAATCCTTTTTACAATAGTATTTAAAAAGGGCAATAGGCCCATGCATCCATTATGCTCATCTTAAGGTATTTTTTATTTAGAAAATTGACTTAAATCATGATATCCGTTTTATAAAATATACATTTTTTTAATTTGATGACCTACAGTGCAATATTATGTTGCCTCTCCGCGGAGAGATTCAAAACTGCTGCTTGGTTAAATATGGTTATAAAATATTTAATTTTGTCTGTGCAATGTCAAGCCGATTGACTATTTTTGAAGCGGGAATAATTGCAAAATATTTACTTTAACATTAGAATTTGAGTGCGAGCCGTTTAGTAAGAGAAATCTGTTTCAAGACTACTGTTCGATGGACGTAAGAGTTATTTTTCCTGGTAGATTCTGAAAATTATTATTAAGTAGCAATACTCGTATTAATATTTAAAAAATATTTTATACGTAGATCCTGAAAGAATTAATAAACGGTTTTCATTAACTTCATTTGAAAAGCAATAAATAAAATAAATTGTAACATAACTTTTAATATTATAAAAAAACAAAAATTTATGTAGCTTTTAAACAACATTTTATATGTAAAATTACATAAAAAAATTGGAAATAAAACGCCAAATTATAAACGTGTAAAAAAACGAAAAAATTGTATTTGGTTAAAAACAAAAATAAATGTTTATTTACAAATGTTTTCGTTTTGTAACTATACATTTAAAATTTGTAATATCCAATTACAAAATTTTAAGTTTAAATACACGTTTTTAATTTGGCGTTTTATTTCCTATTATTTTTTGTAAAAATACAAAGAATTTTTTTACAGTGATCCTTTACACGTCTAATCCTAATCTTTTTACCTCTAAGACACATCTTATTTCCTCTACGCTCAAAGTGAGGATGAAATGAAGATAACGTTTCTAATATTTTATTCTCATGAAGAGAAAAAAATACGAGAGGAGAGTTTAAGAGTGAAGAAAATATGAAATATATTTCGACTCGGGTGTAATGAATTGCAGTTTTCATTGAGACGCCTTAAAAGTTTGTTTGATGTATTCGTGTTAAAACATATTTATTATTCTTATTTTCACTCCATATTGTCATATGGGTTAGAAATTTGGGGAAATGCTGCAAAGTATTTAACAATAAGAGTTTTTGTATTGCAAAAATCGGCAGTAAGAATGCTTGCAAATGTGCCGCCAAGGACACCTTGTCAAAATTTATTTAAAGAACTCGGTATTTTGCCTTTACCGGCATTAAAAATCTCAAAAGTGCTGATTTTTGCAATGAATAATTCTCAATACTTCAGTAATTGTAAATTTACCCATAATTATATTACCAGAAACAAAGACAATTTCATGCTAGATCGACATAGAACGGCAGCCAGCATATAAAAAAAGTCTTATATGTAGAGTGCATGCCCAATCTTTGTTCAATAGGCTACCAAGTGACATAAAAAGTGAGATTATATGAAGTGTTTTTAAGAAGAGAGTGAAAAAACATTTATTTGATAAGAATGTGTACAGTATTGACGATTTTTACAAACGTGAATAATATAATTATATTATTATTTTTTCATGTGTACTATGTTGACTTGTCTTGTAAGTGAGATGAATAAATATTTGAATTTGAATTCATAAACATTGATTAATTAATGGGTACTGACCAAAAAAAAATTTCAAGTTTTTGTCAATATTTCAAAAGGCACAAGAATTTCATGAAGAACAAGCCCTATTACAGCATTCTACGACAAATTCCTGATTTTATATGAATTTTTGAAACCTCTCAAAAATGGACGATTGGGTGTACTTATAAGATCCTATACAGTGCAATTATTTTTATTGCAAATTGTTAAACCCTAACTATAAATTTTTCCCATGTCCCACCATCGTCCTGTATATTAATTTATGTTCGAAATTTCTCAAAAAAATAATTATTCAGAGTTTTAATTTCAACATTTTATTCTACTTGTTTCAAAACCCGCGAAGTTTAAATTAGACCACCGTTTCTGCGATTGTTCGAAGGCGAATTTTAAAATAATAACTTTAAAAAAGTTCATTTGTAGTCAAATTTACTTGAAAATCCCACCGGAAATGAGTAGTTTCTGATCGTCCTGTTCATGTCCGATTTTTGTAATTTTACAAACAAGTCAGTCCTCTTATTCAGTGATGCAACGCTTCGCGAAGCTTCGCGCGAAATTTCGCTAGTTTCGCGAATATTCGCGAAGTTTCGCAAGCCAAGTTTCGCGAAAGTTTCGCGCGAAACTTCGCGAAATTGATATATTTGAATTTCCCGCTCTACTTTTTCGAATCGTATTTAATGAATACGCCGTTTTTCTTCCTAATTTTACTTTAATGACAGGTTTAATTGCATAAATGAATTAAAAAAGAGTTCAATTTAATTTATTAGATATAAAAGAATTCATTTATTTTTATTAATTTTAAAAATTACTTTTAATTATTTTTAAAATCATTTAACACATTCGAGGTTAGACAGGTCATGAAAGGGGCCATTTTATCTTGTTTTCTTAATTTTTTGATAAATATATGAAAAATCGCATTGCGACAGTCATTTTTTAAATTTCGCGAAATTTTCGCGAAGTTTCGCGAATATTCGCGCGAAAGTTTCGCACACCATGTTTCGCGCGAAGTTTTGCATCTCTGCTCTTATTGCAAAGCTCTCTGTAAAATTTCAAACTACAAATAAAAACATGAAAGACAGAAACCTTTCACTTCCGGCTACATCCGGAGGGAATTTTAAATTAATTTATTTGTATTTTCACCAGAGACCCTACAGAGACCTCCGTGACATATGACCAGGAGTTTGATCAGAGTTTCACTGTATATAACAGAGTGCATGGCGGTGCTGCTAAATGTTCGACACGGCCTGGTTCTTGCTTACTGAAATTGCCCGCGCAGCCAGCGAGAACCAGGCCATGCCACTGCGATTCTCTCAGTTACAGTGAAGCTCTGCCAAGCTGGTCAAATTTCTGACCATAAGACACGGAGGTCTCTGTATTCTCAAAAATCTGTTAAACGACTTAAATGATGAATTTAATATTAATTAATTCAATTGAAATTAATTCGCTTTAAACAATTTGTTCTGACTGATAAAGGGCATTAGAGGCTAGAGGTATAAAGGATGAGACACGTAGGTGCTGCCACCTACACGGCCAGCAACGAACTAGTAAATGCAGATGACGATCGCTCCCTGAGCCAAAAAAAAAAGTGTGTCAATAAACCACAAGTGTAGCTCCGAGCAGGTTTTTGAACATACTTTTTTGCTCCAAAAGATCGATCGTCAACTGTCTTTACTAGTTCGGCGCTGACCGTGTAGGTGGCAGCACCTCTGTGACTCTTCTTTACCTCTAGTGTCCTTGACACTGATTAGACTACGCCGCCACACAGCAATATATTTAACTGAAAAACCCAAGAATCCGAGTAATAATTTAATACTTTTACTGCCCCCAAAAAATTTTAAATTGCCAAAAATAAATTTGTATCGAAATTTTTACTGCTTACCTCAAATTAAATATATTATTTAAAAATTACCTTTAATACACTTTATAGTATTTTAATAAAATTCAACTTACTAGATAACTAACACTATTTATAAATAATTTGTGACAATAGGCCTGTTCGTAAACCCTGCCCGGTGTACACTTTCTACACCCAATCGACCTTATATCGCATGTACATAAAGTCGATTGGGTGCAGAAAGTGGTGTACACCGAGCAGGGATTACGAAGAGGCCTAATAACATATATTTTATTTATAACAATTTCTGTTCTAAACATTTTCCAATTATCAGATTTCATATTATATTTAAATTAATACTGCATGATGCTTAAGGCCCAATGTTAATAAAAATCAAATTCATGGAAATTATGAAAAAAAAAATTAAAATGTTCTCCTCTACATCCCCCATCAGTTGGTAAAACATCAGGTCTACAAAAACGAGCTAGTTTTCTATGTAATAATTTTTAAAGTTTACCAATTTAACATGGAAGTTCCATTTCTCCATGTTAAAGTAGTGAACTTTAAAAATTCACAACTCGAAAACTAGCTCGTTTTTTCATACCTAATATTTTAAATACCAACTGATAGGGGATGTAGAGGAGAACATTCTAATTTTTTTTTTCATGATTTTCATGAATGTGATTTTTATTAACATGGGGCGTGTTATCTCTATCTTAAACCTTAATTAAAATATAATATATATTAAATTGAAAAATCCCTATAAAGATATATTTGAAGTATTTTAATGAAATTTAACTAAGTAAATGACTCGACTTTTTTCAAATATTATGTCAATTCTTAACATGTTATAGTACTTTCTTGTTACTTATTAAAATAATAATTATTATTTCATAGATCTTAGAGAGTTGGGAAACAATAAAACGAACACAACAACAATTTTATTGCAGGCGCTGCATCTCGAATGACCTGATGGTCCAAACAATAATGTTTTTTCTTTATGTTTACAAAATGCATACAGAATATAAAAATTATTGAATAAAATGTATAAAATAAATATAAATAAATAACAAAAAATTATATTGTTGACGGTCCCCCTCGATCTCGACTGCAGTCTTCCTGCAACATACAGAAAACAAAGGTTAAATAATACACCTCAAACTTAATAACATAATAATAATAAAAAATTAATTATATTAATTTTTTATATATTGAGTCATGAAATTCATAATGATGGTAGCCCATACACAGTGTGATCATCAACCAACATATCAGAAATAGCTACAAAGTCGTCTTTGATGTTAAATATATAATTATAGAATAAATAGACATATTTGTTTAACCTGCATGAAATTTGTTACTACAAAAATGAATATAAGGTGCCAAATTATGCTTCTCTGATTTATTTCAGATTTTTTTTGAATCCTAGAACTATATTTATTTAATTATTGAAAGTGATGCCACGCCCCCTGGAGGCGTCAATAGGCATCAAGTTCCTACACAGAGAAAAATCTGGGATGATGATAACACTAGTCCGTATATTGTTTTTTTTGTAGTGTTGTCATTAATATAATAGTGTTTTAAGAAGTAAAATTTTATACTTCTCGTTACCCCAGACTTAGTGCAAACCCTTAGGATGCATAGAATACTAAAATATTTTCCTAGATTTGTGCGAGACACTGGGTGGGTTTTATTTCTTTCTATTCATTAGAGTTGACAGAAGGAGAAGAGTTTTGATACCGGTCACATGAACTTATACTTCGAATAACACTCGGTGGGGTAGAGAGCAACCCACGAGAGTTTCATCAATCCACCACCAGAGCACGCTAAATTCGCTTTTTACCAGCTAATGAGTGCTTCCGAAATGTTAGTAATTAAATACACTTTCTAATGTAATTTCTATGAATTTCTATCTGAAAATTATGTTTTTGTAATTCTTATTTTTGGGAGCATCTTTTTTTCCCCAAAGTCAGTGATTATCAACTTAGAAGTTTTTATATACCAAGTTTACTCATTCTGGTAATCGGCCTATCGAGGTGTAGTGGTTATGACGTCCGCTTCCGATGCAAGAGGTACCAGGATCGAATCCCAGGAGGGGTAAGTACTGTAAATGACTTTTAATTGATTAATAAATATCAAATTTCAATTTAATATTCAAGCTAAATATAAATCACAGATAAAGAAAAAAGAATTACAAAAATATAATTTTTAAACAAATAAATTTTTTTAGTGGTTCTGCCCCAGTTTAATCATGGGTTAGTTTATAGAATCCCAGTGGCATCATCCGTAGTATAGCATAATACTCCAGGCTACACTAAGCAATACTCAATACTACACCAGATAGGTGTAGCGCGCATTCTCGCGGTGGGTTAATCTGCAGCCCAAGTACTGGGTTTCATCTCACCCGCAACCAGGGATTCTCCCGACACTACCGCGAGAACCCTACTCCTGGGTTAATAAGAACACCACGTTAGATACCGTCATATTTGGGTCTAGGGTGGTGTTCTTACTACACTAAGCGGGTTTAAGTTTACACTTCTGTTTTCTCTGTGTATCTTTTTTATTAAGGATTCGGGGGTACAGGCTACAAAGATTAAATAATGCAGACCAACTCAAACTTTATAGCATTATAATAATTATTTAAATAAATATAACAATTGTTTATAAATATATTAGGTTTAGAAACACATAATATGAGTATAGCCCATACACAGTGCTATGAATTCGATAAAAACCTCTAATTTGAGACCAAAGTCACTCTTTAGACAATATATGTAACGTATCTTTTCTCTGAATGTGTGAAATTTTTTCCTTTATATAGCAAATGCAATAACGTCAAGGCAACTCGATCATAAAATAAGATGCTATTGGATTAAAGTGAACGAAATGGACAAGTAGCATCAATTTTTTATAATAGCTCAATCGAAAAAGGAGATCCTATTAATTTTTTAAGATTTTTATCTGTACTGCATCATGCCTAAAATTGAGATATAAAGAGGTAACGTGATCTGGAGGCGGCGCTCGTGACGTCATTGAACTGTCCGGTCAAGCAAACGATCGACTATATAACGTTTGTATAAAAAATAAATCAATTGTTGCTTGTTTCCATAGCAACGTGGTTGTTTAGAAGCGTTGTAAAGTCGATCGTTTGTTCAATGACTTCACGGGCGATACAGGCGCCGCCTCCAGGTCACGTGACCTCTTTACATCTCTAGTTTAGGCATGATGCAGTACAGATAAGAATCTAAAAAAATTCACAGGTGTATTTTCGACCTCCTCTTTCAATTACACTACTATAAAAAAGTTATGCTACTTGTCCATAATCATCACACGAGATCCTGTACTAATATTTGCTATTCAATTCCTCCACTTTTTTTTTCTTTTCGAATAATCATTTTCTTTCAATCTCCATAGTGAGAGATAATTTGCCCTGTAAAAATGTACAGTTGGCAGCTATTTACACACTGAAGTATCACAGGAGCAAATTACATGCCAAAGGCGGACGGCGACAACGGCGATGCGACGCGATTTTGACTTAGAAGCTGTGAAATCCCATGTGGTGGCGAATTCACTGGAAATCGCGTTAATTACGGTGCTCTTTTTCTTTTAATCGCCAAATATGGCCGCCAATGAATGTTACAGCTAGTGCGCATTAATCGCGTCGCGTCGCATGATAAAAATCACCATGTGATTCAACCTTAAGAGTTACAAATTAAAATTTCGAGCGTGTCGCAGTGCATTGACCGGTTCTCGTTAGATCACCGAAGTCAAGAAATTTCGTACCTGGTTAGTACTTGGATTGGTGACAATTTCAAGTAAAAATCACATTGTTCCCTCCCTGGGGTAAATTTGTCTCGCTTTCCAGCCAGTGCAGTGATGCACTTGTGTGTGGTTCCCCAGGATTTGGACATAGCTTTGGTCCATTGAAAAAAAGTAGAGGTGCAGTCCTAACTGAGGTTTTCCACGGTTCCCTCAGTCTCACCTCAGCGAATGCTGGGACATGTAACAGGCCGTGGCCACCATTTTTTCATATCTTATCAATACCCATTAACCCACCGCGAGGTTTAAGCTCTTAGGGGTATATCCTTGTAAAAAAAAATAAATACGAATGCGCGAACCAGGTCTCTAATGCAATAGTCACGTATATTACAATTATTATTGATTTAGGCTGACGCTCACAATAGTTAAATTGTTTTTTTAATTCTTAAATTACCTAAAAACCTAAAAATAAATTTTAATTTACAATTTGTGTAAAGAATATGTGTCATATAATAAAAATTATAAATATTACTCAAACTTGCATTCAAAATGTTCAAGAAATTCCCTTTATTGGCAATGTTTAACCTCTTTTTAAAAATGCTATTAATACAATATTACGTCACTTTATTTCGTTAGACGTTTAGAAGATTTTTCATTTATTCACTGCCGGATTATTTTCATACAAAAGGAACATGTTAAAAAATTTGAAATATAAATTTTTCTCACAGTAATAATTATTAAAGCTGTTGATTTGAAACTTCTCCATCCTCACCCCTATTTTCGGTTTAGGATCATCTAATTATGAATTAAGAACTTATGTTTTAATTTTCTTTGCAAAAAAAAATATTTAAAGCCAAAAAAAGCAATTTCATGTGTTTTAAATGTTAGGATAAAACGATGGAACACCGCAAAATCAGCTGACTTGAAGCCTCTGTGATCCTAATATTACGCTTTCACAAACTTAAGTCAAAATATTCACCAATATTTCACATATAGGCTGTTTCAAATGACTTGCTTAACGTCACAACTGCGTGTATTGCCTAACGACTATATACTGGAGGACGGCCTAGAACAACTTATTGAAGAACCTCGATACTCAACATTTCTCGCCAACCTTCGGGGAAGTCCGCTAAATGAGCCACGTGCTCGGGCGGCTTCTTTGATGACGTCTAAGATTTGACAGCTTGACAGATTTGACAGATGGCTAATAAAGCGGCATCTTTGACCGCGGTATCTTTGTAGCTGACTCTAGGCCAATCAAATGCGCTAGAAAAGTCAAGGTCGTGACGTCACTGGGTTAAGGAAATGTTAACCGAATGGCGGCAAAAAAGTCAGGCCGTCTTCGTAGTAAATAGTTCTTGTGTATTACCTACTTGGCTCTTTAAAGGGACGTAGGACAATGCAATCATGAATGTTTAAAAAATTACTATAAAATACTTTAATGCAAAAAGAAATGAGAAAATTTTCATTTTCGGAACATCCCCTAAATATATAATAATTAATTAAATATAGAGAGCCGCAGGTCAATTGCACAGGCAACATCGCACTGAGTACGGCTGGGCGGGAGAAAGGGGGATTGAGTTACATGGAGAAGAGGTAGCAGTGTTGCCAGGCGATGGACGTGACGTCACGTTCTTCCGGTCGCGCTATTCATAAGGCGCTTTCTGGGGCACTCGCCACCGTGCGGCATGTATTCATACTCAGTTGATGGGTAACGTTTGATTAAAAAATAATTATTTTAATGGTCCCCTGTCCCTTTGTGTATGGTAAGACGAAACAGCTGATTGACATATTTCCATTTGATTAACATGTAAACCTTAGCAACCTCATAAAAATTCTGTTTTCTTCTAAGAGACAGTTCTTGGCAAAAAAAAGTTGCAGAAAAATTTTCAAAACAATTGAACGAGCTGAGTTTTTTAATTTCAATTTTTACTTTAGCTCTCCATGGGAGAGCCATTTAAAAAAAACTTGAAAAAGTTAATTAAAAAAAATCGTCACATCCGATTGTTTTGATTTTTTTCTGCAATTTTTTGGTGCCGAGGGTTATCTAAAAAATAATTCAGAATTTTTATGAGGTTGCTAAGGATTACATGTTAATCAAATGGGACTACGTCGATCAGCTGTTTCATGTTACCTTACCCTTACAAGTTAGTGCAAAGTAAAAGTGTAGCTATCATTCGGTCTGCCCAGAAGTGTACAATATTCCCACCTGGAGAAGACACGTGTGATCCTTGCAGGACGAACAATCGTGGTGACGTGGGGTCTCTGACCGGCGAGGAGTCTTTGCTGGGAGGGTTCGTAAAAATTGTCCACCGCATGGCTGGTGGGGTGACCTCTCGAGCAATCGTGAGGGTGGACAGACGAGTGCTAGGAGGTTACAAATTAATTTAGCTGTGGTGAATCATTATACTTCATGGCATTTATATTTTAGGATAGTTAATTCAAAATTTAAAAAAAAGTTACATTTAATAAATTGGGAATCTCAATACCAAATATACAAAATTAAGGTGGTGTTTCATGATTGATTTCCAGCCTGCGACGCGAATAATGCGCACTTGCTGTAACATCTACTGTCGGATTTATTTGGCGATTAAAAGAAAAAGATCATCGTTCTTAACGCGATATTCGGTGATTTAATCACTTGCCGCAGAGGATTTCGCAGCTTTTAAGTCAAAATTGCGTTGCATCACCGTTGTCGCTCATGAAAATCCGCCTTTAATGTTCTAATGTATGAAGCGAGTGAATACCATTTAATTTCTCTTCAACTAGTCTAAATACAATAAAATAATGTCATGTATTACAATTTTTTTTACTAATTAAAAACGCGTGATATGATTGTTTTGCTTGCCATTTTTCATGCACTAAAAACAAAAAATTCCAACTTAAATAAAAGTTACATAATTCAATCATTTTTATGGAGGCTACATTTTTTTTAATATAAATTTTGACGTTCAAACGGTTACGTTTTTATTAACAAGGTGAGAGACCCACAATGACAGCAGTGGTGACATTCAGGTTGCCTCGAAGTGTATGACACAGCCGTACGTTCCAGCAAAGAGAAAATAGGATGAAAGTTGAAATTTTTTATTGAAAAAGAGGGGGGGGGGAGTTTAATTTTTAATTAAGTTAGAGATAACACACCCAATGTTAATAAAAATCCCCTTCATAAAAGTTATGAAAAAAAAATAAAATGTTCTCCTCTATCCCACTATCAGTAGGTAAAATATCAGGCATACATAAAAACGAGCTAGTTTTTTAGTTATTAATTTTTAAAGTTGACTAATTTAACATGGAGAAATCGAACTTCCATGTTTATTTAAATTAGTCAACTTTAATAATTAATAACTCGAAAACTAGCTCGTTACTGTACACCTGATATTTTACCTACGGATAAGATATGTAAAGGAGAACATTTTATTTTTTTTTTCTTAATTTTTATGAATGGGATTTTTATTAACGTTGGGTGTGTTATCTCTACCTTAACATGTGCATTATTGAGGGTACAGCCACGGTCGAATATAATTTGAGAGATTATTGTAATTAAGAGCTTTGTCTGCAAATATTTAACACTATATAGTTATGAAACGACGTCGAGATTAAAGATGCTGTGACGTCATAGTCTTGTAACGTGTCTCTCTTTGATTCAGTGAAAAAAATTATAAATGAAACAGCGACTTGCAGCTCAATTATAATGGCCAGCGTTGCGTTGATATAATTTTCATCTTTTGTTCGCTATAAAACTCTCCTCTCGTCTTTGGTAATCCTATTTTGCACCATTTTAGAGATAAGAAGAGGAAAAAGACGAGATTACGTCTTTTTACCTCTTCCTGAGCATGAAATGTTAGAAATTTGTCTTAATTTCATCCTCACTGTGAGCGAAGAGGAAATAAGATTTGTTTTAGAGGTAAAAAGATTAGATTTAGACGTGTAAAGGATGAGTTGAAGACGTATTTTTTTCAACTAGGGATTAAAATGTTGGAACAAAATTATCACGAGATCTTGTATTAATATCAAAATTTGCAATAAAAAAATAATCATGTTTTTCCTTTGATTCATTAATTATTCTATACTTGACATTAATCCCTTATAATTCAAACAAATGTTTTCTTACATGGCCGTAATCCGCAAACTGAATACAAAAATGTTTGTTTGCAAGACTCCTCTACTTCGATCAAATGACGGTGTTTATAATACGTATTCGTTCTGACGACGGATAATGTTATTCTAAAGGTGGATTTTCATGAGCGACAACGGCGATGCGGCGCGATTTGACGTAAAAGCTATGAAATCCTATGTTGTGGCGAATTCGCCGGTAAACGCGTTAATTAAGATGCTCTTTTTCTTTTCATCGCCCAAAATGGCTGCCAATGGATGTTACAGCAAATGCGCATTATTCGTGTCGCGTCGCATGATAAAAATCGTCATTTAAATGCGTCTTTAAACTCGGTAACGCGAGCGAAAAGAAACTTCAGTGAAAAGGAATCGAATGAAATAAATTTTAAAAATTTGAGTGTGCTCTAAAACTTATTCGCTAATGGTTTGAGCAAATCCGAGGGGCAATTTCCTTACAACATTACCAATCCTGGTTTCCGTTCATAAGGCCCATGTTAAATTTCTACCTTCAGTTTAACTCAAAACTGATAAGATTGCTCCACTTCTAAATTTACATGCCACCCATTATGGCAAGTTCTCTACAAATCTTGTAGCATTTAAGGGGGCTTATTCCAAGATCTCAATCAACTGAGGTCTTAATGTTTGGTTTACTAATTTTGTCTTCCTGAACTGTGAACGAATATCACTCAATTTTCAGTAAGAAAAATAAAAATCAAATGATATATTCGCATGAAAGTAACTAAAAATATGTATTTTTTAATTGACAAACTTCATTCCTGCTTATATATAAAAGAAATGCTATAAATTACAAAAATTTAACATGGCGTTCAAAACTGACAGTTGTAGCAGATGTAAAATATTTTTGATAATTAAACGTATCCTGTCGTTATGAAATTTCATCAAACTCATTAATTCACAATAATTTCACGTATATAGGCTATAAGATGGCGGGGGGATTGAGTGTAAAACCGCTTTTCTATGGAGCGATGTTACGCCAAGCTTGGCGGGGAAGGAAAAGCGCACTTACAGTAAAATCGTATGAAATTTGTGACGAGAAATCACTTTCCCGCCGCAATTTAATAGCACCGCCATTTTTCCTCACCAATATGGCCGCCATACGGTTTCACTGCAAGTGCGCTTTTCTTGCCCCGCCAAGCCTCGCGTGACATCGCTCCATGAAAAAGCACCTAAATGCATAACCCGAGCAGAGATATTATTCGGCTTGCCCAGAAGTGTACAATATTCCCACCTGGAGAAGACACGTGTGATCCTCGCAGGTCGAAAGATCGTGGTGACGTGGGGTCTCTGACCGGCGAGGAGTCTTTGCTGGGGGCTTCGTAAATTGTCCACCAGGCGTCTGGTGGGGCGACCTCTCGAGCGATCATGAGGGTGGACAGACGAGTGCTATAGGAGGAAGAAATTAAAATTAATTTGGCTGTAGTGAATCATTATGCTTCATTTATATTTTAGGATAGTTAATTCAAAATTTAAAAAGAAAAATTAGATTTAATGAATTAGGAATCTCAATACCAAATATACAGTATTAAGTTGGATTTTCATGAGTGATTTCCAGCCTGTGACGCGAATAATGCGCACTTGCTGTAGTATCCATTGCTGGTCATATTTGGCGATTAAAATAAAAATGCTTACTATTAAGGAAATATATAGGGCGAATTCGCTCGCCTCATTGGATTTCAAAGCTTTTGCGTCAAAATCACGCCGCATCGCCGTTGTCGCTCATAAAAATCCAAATTTAATATTCTAATGTATAAAATGAGTGAATCCCATTTAATTTCTCTTCAAATATTCGTAAATACATTAAAATTATATATTACGAATTTGTTTCCTAACTAAAAATGCACGATTTGTTTGTTTTGATTGCCATTTTTCATGCACTAATAACGAAAAATTCCAAGCAAAATAAAAGTTACATAATTCATTCATATTTATGGAGGTTGTATTTTTTTATATTAAATTTTGTCGTTCAAACGGTTAAATATTTATATTGACAAGGTGAGAGACCCACAAGGACAGCAGTGGTGACATTCAGGCTGCCTCGAAGTGTATGACAAAGCCGAACGTTCCAGCAAAGAGAAAATAGGATGAAAGTTGAAATTTTTTACTGAAAAAGGGGGGGGGGGACATTTTCGCCACTTGAATTTTGAATTAACATGTGTTTAACGTCATGTATACATCCGTGGTCAAATATAGCGATTATTGTAATTAAGAGCGTTGCATGTGAATATTTCATACTAGCTTTGAAACACACAAAATCGAGATTAAAGTTGCGCTGACGTCATAGTCCTGTAAAATGTTTCCCTTTTATTCAGTGAAAAAAATTATAAAAGAAACAGCGACTTGCAGTTCGATTAAAAGGGCCGGTGGTGCGTTGAAATAAATTTTATCTTTTATTAGCTATTAAACTCTCCTCTCGTCTTTGGTTATAATCCTAGTTTGCACCATTTTAGAGGAATGAAGAGGGGAAAAGACGAGATTACGTCTTTTTACCTTGAGCAAAAATTGTTAGAAATATTGTCTTCATTTCATCCTCTTTTTAAGCGAAAAGGAAATAAGACGTGTTTTAAAAGTAAAAAGATTAGTTATCGACGTGTAAAGAATGAGTTGAAGACGAATTTTTTCAACTAGGGATTAAAATATTGGAACAAATTTATCACGAGATCTTGAATCAAAATTTGCAATAAAAAATAACAACGTTTTTCCATTGAAATAGATTTTGCTTGACATTCCCTTATAATTCAAACAAATGTTTTCTTTAATGGCCGTAATCCGCAAACTGAATACAAAAATGTTTGTTTGCAAGACTCCTCTACATCCTTCAAATGACGATGTTTATAATACGTATTCGTTGACGATGCCCCATAAGAATAACATTATCCGTCGTCAACGGATCCATATTAAACACCGTCATGTGAACGTAGTGAGTGTTGACAAGTTACAAGTAACATGGCGGGGTAGAATGAGAGCAGACGTAACGTTCGAGATGTCGAGAAGTGTATGATGTGACGTCATGAGATAAGTTTCACTGTAATGTATATAGGCAACTGTTTTAGCACAAAAGTGTCGCATGTTGCAGGACTATAAGGCAGATCGCAGACAAAATCGCATGATTTCACAGCGAATGATAAAAAAAATAAGAAGCTATGCGATCAGCTGCATGTGAGCGCACACACAGCTTCGTATCGACTGCTGTCGTATGATAAGAAATTTAGAACCGGTTCTAAATGAGAAATATACAATCGTAAGCTTACGATCGTAGAAATAGCGAAATCATGCGATCCTGTCTGCGACCGGCCTAAGATTTTCGTTATCATTTGTTTTCGTGAATTGTGAACTAATGGTGCTCAGTATGGATAAAAATCAAATGATACATTCTCACGCGAAGTTTCATTCAAACCAATTAAAAATCTGTATTTTTCAATTGATTCATTCCTTCTTAGAGAAATGCTAGAAATTAAAAAATTAATAATTGCATTCAAAACTGACAGTTGTAGCAGATGTAAAATATTTATGATAATTCAAACGTCTCCTGCCATCGTGAAATTTTGTCAAACTCAATACTTCTTAATACATTAAAATGCAGAGGCTATAAGATGGCGGAGAAAGTGAGAGTAAAACCGCTCTTCCATAGAGCAATGTTGCGCGTGAGGCATGGCGGGACGAGAAAAACGCACTTGCAGAAAAATCGTATGAAATTAACGAGAAGAAATCGCTTTTCCGCAACGATTTAATAGCACTGTGATTTATCCTTGCCAATATGGCCGCCACACGGATTCACTACAAGTGCACTTTTCTCGCCCCGCCAAACCTCGCGTGACATCGTTCCATTGAATTGCATCTTAATGCATAACCCGAGCAGAGATAACATTCAGCCAGCCCAGAAGTGTACAATATTCCCACCTGGAGAAGACACGTGTGTTCCTTGCAGGTCGGAACGTGGTGACGTGGGGTCTCTGACCGACGAGGAGTCTTTCTCTCGCAAGTCGAGGGTCGGCCTCTTAAGCGGTCGATCAATCATGGTAGACAAATTCTAGGAGGGAAAAACATGCAATTAATAATAAGTAGCATAAAGTGACAATTCTAAATTTAATTCTATTGAATTATATGTTTATTTACCATAATATTTAGCCCAATTGAATAATTATAATTAAAAAACATAACAATGAAATATAATTATGACGCTAACAGATATACAATATATTCAAATTCTTACAAAATTATATTTACAATGCAAGTGACGCACAATTAAAGCATTGCTAACACTCAGGCCTGCTCGAAGTGTATGACAAAGCCGTACAAACAATAAGAAAAGTTTCTCCCTAATTTGTAGATTTTAATTTGGGGCTAATGTAGCTTCCATATTGTGACGATAGTCTAATTTATATTTATATAAATTAGACTACCTCTATTTTACAACCCGCCTTGCGTCTTAGTATTTTTAGTATGTGGGAGATACTGGATCAATAGTACTCGTTTACTAGGAATCATATGAGAAAATACAGATGTTTTGTGTACTTACCCCATCCCGGGAGGAAGATCCTGGATTAACCCCTACCAGTCTCTACCCCTGTCGGTCCTCTGCCCGATTAGCTGTCTACCCGAGAGCGGGGGTATTTTTATGTATTGCTGTGTACTATATAAGACGATGCACCAGGCGGATCAGGCAGTCACTGCACTCGAGGCATTCACACTAAAACTGTTGAGACTTGGCCTTCGCCCTCTCTCTTGCATCATCAGACAGTGATGTTAACGCACGCTGCCCTAAACGCATACTGACTGATCCGCCTGCCCGCGGCGCTAGGAGCCAGCCAGCACCGTCAGAAATGTAAGTTGCCTCCCTAAACCATATGTATCGTGTCTCTGAGATTTGTATAATAAAATATACTATTGTAGGATGAATACGGTCTATAATTTAAAACAATCTTATGATCCTGTAAGTAGGGTTTACGGTCCTGGTGTCATAGGGATTCTTATTAACAGGGATAATTAAGGAGATGGACAGAAATTAGGGGAAAAGATAGACAGACCATTAAAAGTAAGAATTCCTCGTGACAATTTGGTGGAGGCGACCGTGTTTAAAAATTTTTTTTTGACCGTATTTTACAATTTTATTTCAAATTCTGAGTACGTACATTATATTTGAAAATTTCCAAATAAAGTCATTTAAATTTGAAAAATGTTTTGTGCATGTTTTTGCTTAATAATGGCCATTCCATTAGTATTCTGTCTTTATTATTATTTACAAGATTTTAATAAATTACAATGATTGAAGCCATTATATCAGTACACACAATTGAGGGTATCAAAATAAGATCTATTTACATACAAGTCCAAACCGGAAACATTTTTAAAATTAAACTCAGAAAAATTAAAACTGTTAGTATAGTACATAAATTAGATGTACCGAACATACGACACGTTACACAGGATTAATTAAAATAAATTTTAAAAATGATAAGTAATGTCGGATAATCCGGACGACAAGGAAGGTAATAATTTCAGAAAGTTTTTAAAACATTTGACTTTTAATAAAGAGCAACAGTCACAAGAAACACAAAAATTATTAGAAAATGCTAAAAATTTGGGAATAGAAGTAAACTGGAACCCAGGTCGTAGTTCAAGGAGTCATCCAGCCGACCCTTTTTCTAGTTTAAGTGAGGAATCTAGTGGTCAGGAAGAAGCTAGTGGAGTACAATCAGGTCATGAAAATAATTTAGGTCATCCAGAGAGGAGAGAAGAGGGAGAAAGTAATGATAACAATTCTGAGAGAAATATCGAACAAAATAATGATAATTTAGATAATTTATCACAAACATCAGAAAATTCAAATTTTTTAGCCCCTCCAGAGCTTGTTCAAACTTTTATAGAACTTCCAAATAATGATAGAACAAGTTCAACACCTTTAAATTCACCTCCATTATTGACATTAGAACATCTTGATTTATCTCATATTTTACACCCAAACGGGGAAAATTTAAATAATTTACAAAACATGCCTGATATGGAACAACAAGGGAATAATTCCACAATGGGTACTGAGCCGGTAACTACGGTATCCCCAGATAATGTCACTTTTAAAATGTCGCCCGGACAGTTTAGAAATAGCTTAGATGATGACGTAGAGGAATTTTTGATTCGCTTTGAGAGAGCGTGCAGAGTAAATAAATGGAAAACAGATGCTGAAAAAGCAAGATTTTTACCATGTTTCTTAAGTGGCCCAGCAGCAATCTGGCTAGAAAATTATGAAGCTTCTATGGGAGAGGAGGAGATAACATATAATTCATTAAAAGAGACACTGCAAAAAGAATTCAAGCCACAGTTACCAATAGATCGTGCGGAATTTAAACTACGTAACAGAACTCAAAAAGAGGGAGAGTCGGTAGAAAGTTTTTACCAAGATATAATTAGATTATGTCGATTAGTTAACCCTGCAATGAGTCAGGAAGATAAAGCTAGACATCTTTTACATGGATTATCAAAAACAATTATAAAAGGAGTCATGTTAATGAAAAATGACACTCCAGAGATGGTGTTAGAAAACGCGAGAAAAGTTATGTTAGCTAATAGTTTTGGTGAGGGAGATAAAAATTCAGAGTTTATTAAACAATCAACTGAAACAATGACAAAATTAGCAGAACAAATGAATGAGCTTAAAATTTTAACTCAAACTATCAAAGAAAATGATTCAGAAAATAATAAGAATAATGGTCAATCACATAATGTAAGATTTGATTTTTCAGCACAGAGACCAAAATTTAATAATTTTAATAGGAGAATATTTGATAGGCGCAATCAAAACAATAATTCTCAAAATTATAACAGATTTTTAGGTAATAGAAGAGAAAATAATACATTCAATCATTATGATCGCCGTCCTCGATTTAATGCATTTCAGCCAAGATATGAGCGTCAAAATCAGGGACAAAATAATAGATCTGAACCTCGCCCACTTTTTCCAGGTTATGAACCTAGGCCAGATCGAACATCACGCACAGCAGACGGTAAAATAATTTGTTTTAACTGCAATAAAGTTGGCCATTACGCAAGCCAATGCAAAGTTAATAAAGCTCAGTCGGGAAACGGGAGGCCACAGCAGCGCGACAGGGCACCGCTGCTGTAAATTCCATGAAATCAAAACATTTTTATAATGAAAAATATCAAATTAATCGAGAATTATCTTGCCCTTCAAATAATATATGTAATAATTATATTAAAAATAAACAGAAGATTAAAAATAAAAATTACAAATCAAGAGTAAAGAAGCCAACTAAAATTACACAAAATTTAAATAATGCAGAGAGCACAGATACTAAAAATATTGAAACAAATAAATTCCAAGGTAACAAATCTTCTATAGAAAGAAAATGTGACACTCCGCATGTTGTTAAGTGTATCCAAGATAAAAGCATATCGATTCTTAAAGTTTTAGGTAAAATAAATGGCAAAAATATAGAGATTATTCTGGATTCTGGAGCTGATAAAAATACAATTGATTCAAAATTTGTTGATAAATCTAAAATAAATTATACAAACGATATTTTTATGTCGTGTGCAAATAGTGAAAAAGTAAAAGTGATTGGAAATACAATAATAAATATTGAGATTGGAGAATATAAATGTGCAGTTCCTGTACTTGTTGTTAATTCATTACTTTTTCCATTATTATTGGGTACTGAATTTTTATTACATCATAAAGTCATTTGTGATTTTGATTCCAAAGTAGTTCAATTGGGAGCAAAGACAAATAAATTTATTATCCCTTTTATTAGTTCATATGATATTAATTCAATGCCAAAATTAGACATTGAACAACAATTTAAAACTAAAGTAAAATCACAAGACGAAATTAAATTGCTGCCCAGAGAAAAGAAAAAAATTAGAGTTTCTGTGAACAATTTATTACAAAATGAATCATTACTTTTTGAACCAAATAAAAATTTATGTAAGAAATACTCACTTTACATAATACCATTTGTATTCTCTAATATGAATTCATTTCAAGAGTTAGAGGTGGAAAACATGTCAGTTTTTGGTGTAAATTTATATAGTGATACAATTGTTGGCAATGTTATTGCATTAAAAAGTATTGATCCAGTGGATTCCCTCTCTACTTCTGAGAAAAATAGTCATGCGTTAAAGTCTCCATTTCTAAGAACTGACTGCACAACCCCAACAAGTATAGAAAAAGAGGTAACCACGCAATGCACTATTTCACAAAACACCCAAGTAAAAATTAAGAGTATTGATATAAGTAATATAGATGTTAACCCAGAATTACCAGAGGAAGAAAAAGAGAAATTAATTAAATTATTACAAGAATATTCTGACTGTTTTGCTAATAGTTTTTCTGATTTAGAACGAAGTAATTTACCTGAGCTCGTGATTGAAACAACAACAGATACTCCCATACACTTGCCACCTTACAGAATGTCACATAAAGAGAAAGATTTGGTAAAAGAACAGTTAGAAGAGATGTTACAAAACGACATTATTAGGCCCTCAAGGTCACCATACAGTTTTCCAGTGGTAATTGTGCGTAAAAGTGATAACAAGGCTCGAATAACGGTCGATTTCAGAAAATTAAATGGCGTCGTTCGCTTCGACAGCTATCCATTGCCCAGGATTGATACCCTGCTCACTTACCTTAATAACACATGCATTTACTCTATTTTTGACCTGTTTAGCGGATTTTTCCAAGGCCCTCTAGCTGAAGAGTCAAAATGCAAGACTGCATTCGTTACAGAGTGGGGACTTTTTGAATTTAATGTTTGTCCACAAGGGCTAAGCATATCTCCTGCTTATTTTCAACGTTGTATTGATACCTGCATGGCAGGACTTAAGTATAATACAGTTTTAAGTTACATCGATGATTTGTTAATTAGTGCTGCCGACTATAGCAGTCATAGGGAAAAATTAATAAAAGTTTTTGAGAGACTAAGAGAATTTAAGCTTAAATTAAAAGCAAGTAAATCTAAAGTGGGTTACACAAAAATTAAAATATTAGGGCACATTGTTAGTGCTCAAGGAATTTCAGTGGATGAAGACAAATTGGCAGCAATTAGGGATATTCCATACCCCAAAACTCTTAAACAATTAAGGAGTGCATATGGATTATTTTCATTTTTTAGAAAATTTATATATTTATTCTCAGAACTTGCAGCTCCTTTGACAAAACTTTTCAAAAAGAATTTTAAATTTAATTTTGGACCCGAACAAATGAAAGCTTTTGATGAGTTGAAACAAAAATTAATTACTGCACCCGTATTAGCTCATTTTAGAGATGACCTACCCTTAGAATTGCGCGTAGATGCATCAAATACTGGCTTGGGCTCCACGTTAAATATCATTGACGGTAAAGATATTAGGCCATTATTTTTTGCAAGTAGGAGACTTTTAGATGCTGAATCACGATATACAACAGCTGAGAAGGAGATTCTTTGTGCAGTTTGGGCTACAAATTATTTCAGGCCATTTTTGCATAATAAAGAATTTACTTTGGTCACTGACAATTCAGCTCTGGTATGGTTAAACTCGATACGCGACCCAAGTAGCCGTTTGGTCCGCTGGTCAATTAAATTACAAGAATACAGGTTCAAGGTCATCCATAAGAAAGGCAAATTACATATAGATTGCGATTTTCTATCTAGATTTCCAACCAGGGACGCCACACAGGAAGAAATTGATGAAGCAAATGAAATTACAGTTCTGGCTACAAACAATATAAATATAGCACAAGAACAAGATAATGATGATTATTTAAATGAACTAAAATCAGCAGTTTTAAGTCCAGACGAAGCCACTTCAAACATGCGTAGAAAATCTAGAAGTTATATAGTAGAAAATAGTATACTGTATAGGAAAAATTATTCTCCTAATGGCGTTACAAAATTAATGGTTATTCCCAAAAATTTAATTAAAGAAATAATTACTTCTTTTCATGATGAACTTGTAGGAGGTTGCCATCTTGGCATAACAAAAACTTTAAATAAAATAAATAAGAAATATTATTGGGATGGCTTATTTTCAGATGTAAAATCGTATGTTAAATCGTGTGAAGATTGTCAAAGTAAAAAGAGACCCACCCAAGCACAACAAGGGCTCTTACAGCCTATCCCTGCACCCCCAATCCCATTTACTATGTGGGGAATTGACACCTGCGGGCCATTTCCATTAAGTAATCGTGGCAACAAACACATTGTTTTAGCGATTTGCTACACAAGTAAATTTGTAGAAGCAAAACCAATCCCCGCTGCTAATGTAGACGAAATTGCTCGCTTCCTATTAGAAAACATCATATACAGATATGGTACCTTTTCTACTATACACTCAGATCGAGGCCAAGTATTTCGCTCTAAAGTAATTACTGAATTAGTAAGATTAATGGGAGGACGTAGCTCCTTTACTTGTAGTTACTGTCCAAAAGCCAATGGGCTTACAGAGGCTCAGAATGGCTTAATGTCCCAAATTATTTCCCATTTTTGCTCCACAACACAAAAGGATTGGTGTGAATTTGTACTCCCAGCAGTATTTAGTTATAACATAAGTTTACAAGAGACTATTAAAATGTCACCTTATTATTCACTATATTTACATGAAGCAAGATTACCAGCAGATATTACCTTAGATGCTCCATATGAAACACTAGAGGCAGGTCAGTTGTTTGACAGGTACCTCACAGTGAGGGAACATACATTACAATTAATTGCAAATGAACAAGTAAAACAAAAACAACAATATGATGCCACCCACCGACATGTGGAATTTAAGAAGGGAGATAAAGTTAAAATTTACTTCCCCATCAGGCAAATACAAAAATCAGATAAGCTACAAAATAATTATCTTGGGCCATTTGAAGTGCTAGAAAAGATTTCAGATGTTACTTATTTAGTTAGATTGACAAGAGGTAGAAGGTCAGTGGATGACACCATACATGTGTATAGAATGAAACCATATTACTCAAGGACAGATTGGCTTCCATTGCAGTATAAAAATTTAAATAAATAATAAATTATTGAACTAATGCCAGAATTGGCATGTGTTAAATCTTTTTACAGATTGACTGCAGCTATTTGTGAGAAGATCCAGCACACCAGAACAACTTCATTAATTTAATTTATTTTTATTTGGTACATTTATATTGGTAAGAAAAAAATAATAATAATAATAATATTAATAAATAAATAAATAATAATACTAATAAATAAATAAATAAATAAATAAATAAATAAATAAATAAATAAATAAATAAATAAATAAATAAATAAATAAATAAATAAATAAATAAATAAATAAATAAATAAATAAATAAATAAATAAATAAGTAAGTAAATGAATAATTAAATTTGAATAATTTTGTATTCAGAGAAAAAAAAAAAAAAAATTAGAGTTCATTAAAATATTTAAATGTAAGATATACAATATGAAATAAATGAAGAACACAATTATTACAATAACTTGAAAAAATATAGAGAACAAAAAATAAATTCATATATATATATAAATTTTTATTGACGAATAAAAATTTTAAAATACCTAAACAAACGGAAAAAAAAACAATATAATATTTAAATAGATAAAACATGCATGAAAAATAAATAAGAAGACAAATATTTTGAAAGCGCTATATAAATAGGAATAAAAATGATTTTACAAATAATTATATTAATTATAATGGCCACAAATAAAAGTATAAATTGTATGGATACCGAGAAAAATGAATACTATGATGTGCCAGTTAAAATTACGCCTGGAATCTATTGGAAAAAACTGCCACATGTATTGTTATACGAAGGAAGTATTCCACTCGTATTTCAAGGCCATTTTCCGAATCATAACATAGGTATTGAAAGATATAATTTATCCTCAATTGCTTGTAAAGATTCAGGAAAAGGAGAATGGTGTGAGCTATCGAAATGGATCGATTCAATCGATAATAAAATAGTCGATGAGCTCTTAAGGTCGAATACAGCTTTAGAAAATATGACTGAGATAAAGAGAGACAAGAGAGCTTTTGAATTTATTGGTAAATTCCTCCATTTTTGCTGTAGTATCGTGACTGAGTCCGACTTTCGCCAATTGTATACTGATAATCAAAAGTTGCGTGCACGTATAGATAATATTAAACAAGGCGTTATTGAACAACATGAAAATATTTTAGAAATTTCAAATAAAATGGCAGATTTCAGTAATAATGTTAAAGAAGCAGTAGTAAATTTAAAAACTGATTATAATACGTTTATAACTAATGTTGAGAACAGGGAGAACGAACGTTCATTTACGTGGATGAAAATTGTATTCTCAGCAATGGATGCAGTGGAAAGAAATTCGAGACGTATATTTGAAACGTTAAATTATATAAAGAGAAATGAAGTTTTAAATACATGTATTAATAAGAAAATACCACAGTTGATAGTACCGGTACAAGTTTTAATTGAAGATTTAAATAATCTAAATAATAAAATAGATAAACACGGCTATAGTTTATCAATTCCCACACAAGATATAACTTATTATTATAAGCTTAAAATCTCAGAATGTCTCATCTCAGAAGAAAATATAATTGTAAGAATTAAAGTTCCCATTGTTCAAAAATTGTCTAATTGGCGATTAATGGAGATGGTAGCTGCGCCATATAAATGGGAAGATAATACTTGTATATTGGAGCATGACGCGACATATATTGCAGTCAGTGGTAAAATGATAAGGCCTATAACAGGTTCTCTTTTACGCGAATGTCGTGTGTACGAGTCAGATATTTGCTATATACCAAGATACTCAAGTGATATTTTATCAGGGCCACTTTGCCCTAAATTATTATACGAGTCCGCTCCAATATCAGAATTAAATGAGCATTGCGCTTATAGATGTAAATCTGGTAGCGCTTTGTTAATAACACAAATAAATTTAGATACCTATATAATTACACACCCTTCAGCTAATATGCAAATTAAATGCGGAGATTTAAGTAAGAGAATCCCACCTGAATTTTCAAAAGAAGTGGGGGCATTACAAATTAAATTACCATGTAATTGTCAGCTATTTGATAACGATAAAATTAAAATACCAAAAGCTTACCCATGCCATAAAAATATAATTGATAAAGTAATCGTAAAACATACGTTGCCAACCGCATGGTCCAAGCTTGATTCATTAAAAATTGGCTTGGAAACACAGGCTTCATCTTATGTATTTACAAATGTTTCACAAGTTTTAAATAGAGATTGGAAATTTCAAATCCCACATTTTAATATTAAAAAGGGATTAACTTCAATGAATAAAGAAACTCCTATTATAACATATAGAAAACACTGGAGTACAGCAAGCAAGCTGTCTACAGGATTTCTTTATATTTGGATTATATTGCTCACAATTATAATAATATATCTTATTTTGCAAAATCCTTATCTCATAAAAATAAATAAAATATTTAAAAACATAAAAGATGACAGCAAAAACGATATAGAATTAAAGGAACTTGATGCCAAACAAATAACAATAAATTTGAACAGAATTGTAACTAAGATTGAAGATGATATTCAAGAAGCTGAGACTTCTATGTAAATTAACCATTAAAAAAAAAAAAAAAAAAAAAAAAAATATGTACTTATTGAGCATTAAAATAATTAAAATTATCTTAAAAGTATATATTCTTTGTTATTAAAGATACCAATAATCATAAAATAATAAACATTATATCATGTGAAGACATTTAAAAAAAAAAATATGTAAAATAATTGTTGTTGAAATTTAAAAATATTTTAAAATTATGTATAATGGTTAAAATTGTCAAAAGAATTTTTTTTTTTAACTATAATTATGAATTATACCAATACTATTAAAATGAGTGCTGTATATTTATTTAATACTATATTGATGTATTCATTACTATACTACATACTATACTAATATTACTATACATAAAGCACAATGCTGTTCAACATAAAAGTTATTGATTTTTAGAAATAAAATAATTTAATTAGAATTAATATAATAAAATAACAAAATGAAAATATATTTAAAAAAAAAAAAAAAAAAAAAAAATAAATGAGTGTAAAGAAAATTAAAAGAAATTATAATAATTTAATTTTAATTCATCAATCATAACCATTAATAAATAAAATATACTAAAAAGCATTGTGAATTATGATATGTATAAAATTAAAATATATATATATTGTGTGTAAATTGTATGAAATATAATTATTGTAAAATATGTAATGAAAATCCTTTGTTGATTGTTACAGAAAAATGTCAACCACATTTAATTATGTTGTCACATTCGAAAATTCGTATGGCCCAGCTGGAGTTCAACCGACGGAGATAGCACTAGCAAGCATTGAAGAGCAGCCAGTAACTTGGTATGCTCATATAAAAGCAACAACTGCATTTGCAGAGTTGCCCAAATTTGTTAAAAATCATGTATCATGGTTATCTCATCGTTGGCATGGCCTTCCATACGAATATGGTGAAATTAAATTACAATCAGCAATGGATACTGTTAAAATATATACTAAAAATGCCAGCCATGTATATACTGCAGGCTCAGATAGTCAAAACTATTTAACATATATGTTGGAAAGAGAAATATTAAATATCAATAAAATAGAACCACAATTACCAGAGTATAATTGTAATATTACATGTTTGGCGGCACATCATAAAGATGCACCAGGAAAATATAATTGTGCCGTAACGCGCTCAATAACTTTCGCTAAAAGACTTTGGCTGCGCGAAAATGCAGAACTTCCTCAATAATTCAATAATGAAATACTTTTCATTAAGTGTTGCCATATGTAGCATAGTAAAAATGCAGCGACGTCGACGAAGAAGGAGAAAGAAAATAGTGGGAGGGAGCATGATAACAATGACACTCTATACAAGGGTTGAAATTTCCTAGTAGTCATATCATCATTATAGTGACATACGAAGAAAAGGGTAGTTAAAAGGTGGTAGCATTTCCCAACATTTTTTGCAGACTTCTGATTAGTCCATATAAGTAAACAAAGTCCCACTGAGATTATAATAGAGCGAATAGAATTCAGTAGCGAGGCATTTTTCAAGATCAACAGATGTGTGGTCTGCTATGCTAACATCTACGTATAATAAAAATATATATATACCATACGAATATTTGTAAAATTGTTAGAAAAATGTGGTGAAAATTTGGTGAAGTGAAGTGATAACAACACCTATAATATGTCGAGTAAGAAACAAGACCAGATACAGTTACAAAAATTAATGGATAGTGAGTCAGTTTATATGACAATATCTGTGCGAGATAATAAAAAAAAAGACCTTGTATTAAAAGAACTAACTTTGTATTATGATGTTACTAATAAGATTAGGACTTTTTATTTTAGACATAATACTGTAACAACGCCTTTAATTTCACCACCAAAGTGGACAAAAACTTTTCAGCTCAACAAAATAATAATTGCGATAGGAAAAAGAAAAGTATTGGTTGAATATCGTAATGCTGAATTAATAAGAACATTACTAAATTTGCCAGTAAACATTATCAATCGTAAATTCTACGGTTTTTCAAGACAGTATTCAACTCCAGAAAATCGTTGTAGCACCCACCAACTAACCAGTGAGCATTGTTCACAAGCTCATATGTATGAACTCCTTCATAGAGTACCAAGTGTGCAGAAAAATGTAGCCTATATAACTAGTATCATTTTAGAGGAAATAATAGACACAAATCCTGCGATTTCGCTACAAAGAATGTCCACTTCAACTTTATTTAAAAATTACAGTTGTTGTTCAGAAGGATTTTATGTGGTGGAAACTTCTCCTAAAAGTGCCATGAGTATCCAAGATGAAGGTCACGATTCAAAGAAAAAGGTTATTCAAAAATATGAACTTTATTTCAACAATCGTCTTCCACATACGACAACGTCCGGTATGTTAGGAAGCCAAGTTCAGCGAAATGTACAACAGGTGCCAGCTGAGGCGCCACCCCCGGCGCCAATCCCAGCGCCATCTGTGCAACCTTCATTGCTCGCACCTGTTTGGGCAGTACCGCCCATGCTTTCACACCCGCGCGCTGATGTGCCGCCAGTAGGGACCCTCCAGGTACCACAACACCCACCGGACCAACCTCAACCCCAAGCGCCAAGTACGACATCAACTGCAGCGCACAGCCAGATGTCTCCGCTGTTATGGCTGCCTCATTCACAGGCAAGTGTTCAAACACCCCTGCAGAGTCATGTGTCTCAGAAAACACCATTAAATAGTTTAAATCCAGTACTAAACGACAAGCCAGCTTTAAACAATACAAATTTACCATTTTTCTTGGCGAGGGACCCTAAATCATTAAATACATGGTACCCTATAGATGCTAATTGTATAAAGTTAATTACACAATCATCAAATACCCCATTAACAACTTATCAGGAACCTAATTTGACACCAAACACGTTGTTGCACCGAGAATTTCCAGTGGCGCCATCTACAATGGACCACCTAGCGCCACCCTTGGCGCCACCCACAATGGACCACCTAGCGCCATCCTTGGCGCCACCCACAATGGACCACCTAGCGCCACCCTTGGCGCCACCCATGGTGGCTAATGTAGCTACAACTCCGTGGCTACCGACGACTATTCGCCGTGTTGCGGCGCCCCCATCACTACAAGCGCCACCCCAGGCGCCTGTTGCTCACGCGGCAACACCAGCTGTCACATCACTCCCACACCCAGCCAGTGTCCCATGCCCACTCAAAATAAATAAAAATTCACTTCACCAACCAATTGAAAATTTACAACCACAAAGTATGACAAATACTTATAATCCAAATAATAATCCATTTAGCATACACAATCTTTTACACAATAATAATTCATATGTTAACACTAACACAGTAAAAGTTAATAACGATTATTGTTTAATAAATCTTGAAAGCAATGAAATAATCTCAGCATTCCCAGATTTTTCAAATTCAAATGCTACCCCTTTAAATAATAAAATTGCTGAATGTCTCCCTCCTGGTATCAATGACTTCGTAGACTTCGAATCTGAATTAAACTATTATCTACACAATATTAATGACAGTGATTTGGATGAAAACATTGTGTGGAGTGGAATGGATGAATTAAATATTTAAAAAGTGAGAAAGTGAGTGTTAAGTTCATAGAAAAAAAAAATCAGTGAAATTATATTAATTATAAAAAAAAAAATAGTCATTTAAAAGTTTTATATAGAACATGTGTAAAATTTAGCAATATTGAAGAAATTCAAGAAGATTCAAGAAATTTTATCAAATCAAATTAAATCAAAATTGTGTTTAAACTGTGTATAAACAATATAATTCAATACCGTATAATAAAAATTATTTATATTTAAAATACTGCAAAAACTATATAGAAAAATGCATAGTCAAGATTTTTATTTTCCATGTGTAATTAGTAAAGGAAAATTTTTTTTGAATTTTCTTCTAAATAATTTTACGAAAAAATTTTATTGTATATATTACTTGCAGTATGTAATGTTTAAATTAAAATATTACAGTTAGAGAAAGTAACAAAAGTTGTTCAAGAGAAAAAAGAATGAGAATCGTCTATACGCTAAGTATAGCGCAAGATTCTCTCTCTTTTTCGTATAACTTTATTTTTTTAATTTTCGGTACTTTTTATTATCAAAAAATTCTAGAATCTTTTTTATAATGACTCTAATAATACTGAGAGTCATAATAAATTACTTTCGAATCAATTACAATATAATTAAAATCACGAAAAACATTTTTTGAGCGCTTCTCTAGAGTCCGATGCCACCGCGCACCGAGACCGGCGACTCCGGCCGCGTTCGCCGGTATCGTTCCGAGAGAAGTAAAATCAATTTTTAAAAACTTTTCAAGCTTTTTCTCTTCAAGTAACTAGTTGTATTACAATTATATTGTAGTTCAAATATTATTTTAAAATTTATTTCATATTTAAAATATTAAAATAATAAAAAAAATTAATAGGAAAAAAATAAAACTTAATGTAACGATCACGCATGAAAAAAAATGATATTAAAATAATCTTATGCCATATTTTAAAAAAATGTTTTTAACATTTATGTCTAAATGTAATATGTTTAAATGTAATGCTAAGATAAACAATTTTTTTTGAAGTTTTTAATATTGAAATTAATAGTCCATAAATTTTAATTTTTATAACTTTTTAACCAGAGAAAAAAACTTGTTAAAATTTTTTCTCCCTTTATTCAAATAATAGCTGGTCTGTATAAAAAACTAAAGTAAACGCCCAATTCACGCAGATTGAGAGATGCATAAAAAGTCAACACCCAATTCACACAGATTGAGTTAAAATTAGAGATGCTTTCCTTCATCTCTACGGCCAGCTATGATGTCATACAATGGGAAACATATTTTTTCCCCCTCCTATAGGGAAATAAAATTTTCAGTGTCCACAATTCTAGCAACTTGATAAAAAAAATATTACATTTTATGAAACTTTGTAGTTTTAGTAAATGCTATGTATTATTAACCAAAATATTATTAATTAGTGGAAATATACATCCCAAGATGTTTTTCTTAAATATATTTAAATGCTAAATTTGAGGACAAATTTTGTATTAAGTCGCAGTAAAGTATTAAAATAAATATAATAAAGTAAAATAAATTATAAATTTTATATAAATAATCATAAATTAAATTATAGCAGTTGAAATTAATTAATTAATTAATTAACTAATTAATTAATTACCTAAATTAACAAAGTTAATGTTTATATAGTTATAGTAAAACGAAATAAATAAATTAAAATTATTTATGAATTTAGGAGTATTTATGCATTTATTTTTTTAAATCTTGGGATTATATGCAACTAATATGCATGTTGATTTTTTGTAGTATAGCAATAAAGTAGTCTGTAGTGAAAAATAAAATTGTTCAATGGTAAAATAGATATAGATATGTATTATTGTATTATTATTGTTCAATTCAATTATAAGATTTCAAGAAACGATTTTATCAAAAATTAAAACTATGTAGTTTTAGTGTAATTTTATGAAAAATTGGTAACTAAATGGTGGAAAAAAAATGTTTAAATTTCAATTTAAAAAGAAGAGAAAAATAAATTACCAATTCTTCATTATTTTAAATGTATTTAATAAGTATCAAATAATCATTGGTTTCACTTGTTGTTGTTTAATGTAGAGTAAAAAAAAACAGTATGTAATACGAAACGAGTTCTTTTGATGCGATTAAAATTTTAAACAATCGAATAAATTTTGAGTAACGAACTAAAGACATTGTTGGAAGTCAGGAGCCTTCCACTTTAAATCGGGGAGTGTGACGATAGTCTAATTTATATTTATATAAATTAGACTACCTCTATTTTACAACCCGCCTTGCGTCTTAGTATTTTTAGTATGTGGGAGATACTGGATCAATAGTACTCGTTTACTAGGAATCATATGAGAAAATACAGATGTTTTGTGTACTTACCCCATCCCGGGAGGAAAATCCTGGATTAACCCCTACCAGTCTCTACCCCTGTCGGTCCTCTGCCCGATTAGCTGTCTACCCGAGAGCGGGGGTATTTTTATGTATTGCTGTGTACTATATAAGACGATGCACCAGGCGGATCAGGCAGTCACTGCACTCGAGGCATTCACACTAAAACTGTTGAGACTTGGCCTTCGCCCTCTCTCTTGCATCATCAGACAGTGATGTTAACGCACGCTGCCCTAAACGCATACTGACTGATCCGCCTGCCCGCGGCGCTAGGAGCCAGCCAGCACCGTCAGAAATGTAAGTTGCCTCCCTAAACCATATGTATCGTGTCTCTGAGATTTGTATAATAAAATATACTATTGTAGGATGAATACGGTCTATAATTTAAAACAATCTTATGATCCTGTAAGTAGGGTTTACGGTCCTGGTGTCATAGGGATTCTTATTAACAGGGATAATTAAGGAGATGGACAGAAATTAGGGGAAAAGATAGACAGACCATTAAAAGTAAGAATTCCTCGTGACAATATTGTATTATTTAACTAGCATTGCATTAATCCCCATATCAATTTCTCCACGTCCACGAGGAATTATAACAGAGAAATTATATGTTACAGACATCCTTGTCTTATGGGTAGAAATTTGAAGAACATTGAATTTAGTTCCACTGGAATTACGAGTGGTCACACTTCGATCGACCAATCACCGTTAGTTTCAGTTCAGTGATGTCATCCGAGATAGCCAATTAGGTTCCTGCATGTAATTTTTTTATAAGTAGCTGAATCGAGAGATGTTAAAAAATACACGTGTGAACTTTATGCTACTTGTTTTAACACTGCAATGCATCGTACCTAAAATAGAGAATCAAAGAGGTCACGTGACCTGGAGGCACCTTTCACAACGCCTATGACGTCATTACATTCTTTGGTTTAGCTATTTAACACTTGTAAAAAATCACGTTGTTATGGAAAAAAATAAAACAGTTTCATATACAAGCAACAAGGCAAGTGTTGTATAGTAAAACCAAAGAATGTAATGACGTCATAAGCGTTGTGGAAGGCGCCTCCAGATCACGTGATCTCTTTTAATCTTTATTTTAGGTATGATGCAGTACTAAAAAAATTGGCGTAAAATTCACACGTGTATTTTTCAAATCACTCTTTAGATTGATCTAAAAAAACAAATGACATGCAAGAACCTAATTGGCGATTTTGTGATCACGCGGCGATTGGCCAGCTCGGATTACGTCACTGATGATGAAATCAATGGTGACTGGTCGACAGTGGTTTGGTCACTCGTAATTCCGGTGGAACTAACTTCAAGGTTCTTCAAATTCCCACTCATATTACACGGATATCTCTATAGTGTCTCTGGAATCGTATAGTCTATCTAAGATACAGTAGGTCTTAAATCACTTGACCCTCCCATTAAGATTGTATTGGAGGACAAAAGATTGTGACGTCAGATCAACCTATCCTGGACAGACTATACATTATGATCCCTACCTGACGAGGACATGCTGAGTCATGGAGCGACCACGGAGCGCACCTCGTGGTGTCACGTGGGGTGTTTCCTCGTCCTGACAGCGTGTGTGTGGACTCCACAGTCAGTCCTAAAAACAACAGTTAACTTAATATGTATTCGATGTGTTTTAAAATGGAGTATTGAACTCAAATATTTTATTGCAAAAATGGATAGTGGGTGTAAAATAATGCGTCTCTGATTTTATTCATATTTTTTAGTGTGCGGGAACTTTTTTTAAAAAAAATATTGAAAATACAAAGAAATTGTTGCCTTAGGATAGGACTTAAAAGGGACATGGGTTCAAACCCAACCTCGGACCTCGGTAAAATATTTTAGCAATACTTTCCAAGCTCTAAAAAATTAAATAAATAAATTAAGAGTGCTTTATTTTTGAACCCTCATCCTATTTTGCAATAAAAAATTTTGAGGTCCACACTCTTTTGCTTATTTTCCTTTAAAGGTATACAGGCCTCAACTTACAAATTAGACAGACATTTAGTGTTGCTCAAGATTATAATCAACATTCGTATTATTTTTACCTGCGCGCGGTGCGTCTGTGCGAAGTCGCGCTGTAAAGAAAGTCCTTGCTGACGTCACAACTCACAGCTAGCACCGATTAGCATTGAGTTGTGACGTCATCAAGGACTTCGTGACGTCATCAAGGACTAAATTTCTTACTTTGAACTGCGACTTCGCACGGATGCATCACGCGTGGAAAGAAATGATGCGAATGTTGATTATATACTCTAAACCCACTTGGTGACTGTCTAATCTGTATTTTGAGGCCTGTATGCCTTTAACATCATATAATACAAAGATAATATCAAAATTATTATGCAACGTAACAATGCAAAGTATGATCGAATATTATTTTTTTATAATATTTATAAAAAAAAGCGGAAAGAACCTCCAAAGATATTATAATTCTTTTAAATTTCTGATAAAAAAATACGATTAAAATAAAAAATAATATAATATTAAAAAAAAGATCGGAATGTTAATATTTTAGTTGCAAATCACTGGAGGCACTGCTACTTTTATCATACCTTTATTGCCTGCACAATGAAGATGCCACGAGACCGACGATCGAGCTGTGACGTCAATGCCACGTTGATGACGTCACGTGGTTCTCGACTTGAGCACACCGAGAGTTGCGGCCAGTCCAGACGTGACTGCTGACCAATGGTGCTACAGTGGAGAACACAATAGTATCGACCTCAAACTTTTTATTGCAGAAATGGATAGAGGGTGCAAAGTTAGGTCACTCTGGTTTTTCGAAGAATTGTAAAGGTCCGAGAAATATTGCTCAAAATTTTTGCATATAAGATTGGTTTTGAACCCACGCTCCTTTTAGGACGTATCCTTTTATTAGGAGAGACGTCAAGAGACATCACTTTTATATACTTTCAATAATTTTTTAAAAATAGTTCTCGAACTCTAAAAATCTAAAAAAATATCACAGTAATAGCATAATTTTAAACCTTTTATCTATTTCTACCATAAAAATTTTGAAGGTCGATACTTTATCACATTTATTACTTTATTACATTTTGTTTAATTTAATAATAATGTAGATCATCAAACATTTATATAAAAAAAAGGCAACTCACCTAACCAAATTGAATTAACGAGACGGATGATAAGGTTTAGCGAACAGTACCGGTGAAAAATGAGGTAATGAGGTAAGTAGACAAACTATCTCAGTTGATACATGGTGGCATCAGGAACAGTAAGGACGTCGAGGTTTTAGCCACAAACCAGACAAGTTAACGTTGTCCCTGCATTGAGAGAACAAAAAGACATTTATAAACGTATTGTTTGTAATGCAATAGACGGTAATAATTGCATTTTTTAATTTTATACTAAAAATATACGTAAAGTTGTGTTTTTTTGAATTTTTTCATATTTTTTGGAGTGCGGGAACTTAATTTAAATAAATATCAAAATAATAAGAATTATAGGGTGGTATTACCTATCGGACAATCGTCATGTAAGTATTACTCATTTTATTGCGTTGTGACTGGCTGTTGATATGTCATGGTTGTCCAATCACGTGTACCATCTTGATTCAGATATTTTTATTTTATTTTTAATTAGTTTCCGCACTCCAAAAAATCTTAAAATTTTCAGAAAAGCACAATTTTATGTATATTTTCTAATTTATGAAATAAAAAAAGCAACCATTATTGTCTATTATAAATTATTTTTAACTAAAGAACTCAACTCACCAGACAAGTGAGGTCTTCAGGGCGGTGACCTCGCGGAGGTCACGTTTCGAGGTCATGTCGATGTTGGGGGATTTAGGGATTTAGGGGATTTATAGATTTATGAGGTGGTTTTTGGGGATTTAGCAATTTACATACTCCATTTAAAGTATATTTAATTAATATATAAGGAGAATTAATTAATTATGCTATGTATTTCAGAGAAATATAAATATTGCCTAATATATTATGTATCACCGGCAACGTAATTTTAGATAACTTATCAATTAATAATCAAAATACGATCTATGCATTAATTATAATATCCATTTTTATAATTATTCATGTTTTAAATTTTCAAAAACATAGGAGAGTAAAGAAACCATGACTACACAGTTCCAGTGCTTATATAGCATTTCAAAATAATGGTAAAAACGATATTTTTTAAAGTGGACGGCTCCAAACTAAGCATATATTATATAATTATACTACAAAAGCTTTGTTTTCAATTATTAAGACTATGCAATCTGACCCAACAAACTTAGAAGTTACGTGAGAGAAAGCATTGCTTCAAAACCAGACAAAATTGTATGTTGTATGTGTTTAATATTGGATAATTTTAAAATAATAAACAATAATTTCTTTCTTAATTTAATATTTTCTCAATTTTAAATATTTAATATTTTTATTCCTGCAACAGAACATTAAATAAAATTTAATTATTTTTCAATTATTGTAAGATATTTTAAAGTCAAAAAAAAAATCCAAAAACCACAACTTCCCGTGCTTCCCAGTATCATACAAAAAAGGTTGTTTACCAAACTATTAAGGTGGAAGGATGATGGATAAAGGATGAAAATAAAAAATCATAAAATCATAATAAAAAATAAATAAAACGAAAAATAATAATAATAAAAACTAAACATAAATAAAAATAAGGATTAATATGGTTAAAGGGGAGGGGGTGGTACGTCACAATTCTTTGTCAATTGAATGATCCAAAGCCAGGGTGACCACATAGTGGTAAATCGTGACGATTTTGTACCCTGGGTGGGAGAAGCAGTAGCCGTGCCATCCTAACCATTTAAAGCTATGCTCAGCGGAGGCCGGTTTCGCTGGTAACTTAGGGAAACGACCGAACCTCCGCTACACTCCCACTAGACACCAAAAACAAGCGGAGGGGGAAGCAAGAGCAAATCTCACGGTATTGCACCTACTCTCCTCCGCATTTTTCGAGAGATTGAAAACCATCCTCGTAATTACTCTAAGTCAACAACTAAATATATAAGTGAAGGTAATATATCTTCAAGTCCATGACAACCTTGCTGAGGATGATACTGCATAAACACAAAATTTGGGTTCTGGAAAGCTCAGTATTTTAAATTTATATTTAATTAAATAATATTATATTACAATAATATGATATTACATTTATATTAAGTTTAATGTAAGAAAAAGTATTGTTTTTTAATCTCTTCATATTAATTCGATTTTTACCAAAGTATATTTAAATTAATTAAAAGTCTGGTTTATCCGCAAGGTCTCTCCATCACACCAGGTGTGATTTAAATCTCATTACATGACTTGACTACAAGTCACGGACTGCAAACCCTAACCTAAATCAATCCAAACCTGCGTATATTAGATTGATTATGAGCAAAACAATCTACAGATTGTTGTAAACTAAAAACAAAAATAAAATAAATATAACAACGTTTACAGCTAAGCTACAAGATAGTCAGGCCATATTACATTTGAAAATCAGCAATACCATGCATCAAAACTGCTAATGGTATAGCCGGTGATTAAAAAATAAACTATACCAGTATCACTTTAAAAATATCGTTTCTGGAAAACTACCTTTTGAACATTAAAACGGATTTTATCGTAAACAATAAAATTATCGGAACTTGAAATGAAGAAATATTTTTGATACATTTTATATGCCCTCTAATCATCCCTACGAATTCTTATAAATATTATTGATTATATCATTGATAAATATGTTAATTAAAGCAATTATATAATTTCAAAGAACGATGGCCTAATGGTAAACACGTGATCATGCACATGTGTCAGAAGTTGCCCGGCTGTAAAATATTACACGAGAGAGTTTCGTACACTACGGGTTAACGCAAATGTTTCAAGATGATCTGAATTGCCAGCTCTATTTTCAAACACTGCTGAAACGGATTGTGAATAATTTTAAAAATAAAATTAATATAATGCACAAAAGTTGCAGTCACAATTTTTGAACTAGTGAACTATATAATTATACCGGCAAATAATATATTACATCAAGTTGATCATGTTAATAAAAATTAATTGTGAAAAAAATATTAAAAATAAAACTGGAGTAAAATATCGAACAAATATCCGTTTAAAAAAATTAAAATTTATTATAATACATTAATTATCTCAATTGTAACTATAAATAATTAAATAATTTTTTTTCCTTTTCCGATGATAATAAATAAAAAGTATCCAAGAAGTCATGTATACCTTGCATGTTGAAATATAATATCAATCGAAAAGTTGGGAAAGAGTGCAAGGACAAACATGTCGCTACTTCAGGCAGTCTCGTACAATCACCTGAGGAAGAAATAACATCGCAACATTCAGTACAACCACGCTAAAAAAATATATGAAATGAGAGCCTAAATTTATGATGATTAAAAAATTTAAATTGATAATAGGCTTACGGGGTGTAATTTTTTTACTGGCTCAATCAAAAGAGGAGATCGAAAAATAACCCTTAGATTTTTTTGCGAGTTTTTTTAAGCACTGCATCATACCTAGAATGGAGATTAAAAATGTCGCTTGACCTGGAGGCTCCATCCGCAGTGCCTATGACGTCATTTCATTCTTTGGGTCAACTATATAATGTTTCTAAACAAACACGTTGTTATGGAAACAAATGATTATTTTTAATAAACAAGCAACAATGCAATAATTTTTTACAAGTGTTATATAGTTGAACCAAAGAATGTAATGACGTCATAGGCATTGCGGATGGAGCCTCCAGGTCAAGAGACATTTTTAATCTCCATTCTAGGTATGATGCAGTGCTTAAAAAAATCGCAAAAAAATCTAAGGGATATTTTTCGACCTCCTCTTTTGATTTAGCCAGTGAAAAAATGACACTTCGTAAGCACATTGTTGTGCCGTTATTTCAAATTTAGCAATAGCATAGTTCTCTTACAATATAAAAATAATTTCTTATATTTAGTAGCTTTATACATCCAGGAAGTTACGATATGGTTTCCCGTTTACAAAATTAAATTATTATAATGTTCTTTACTATTTCGTTTAAAGGTATAAAAACATAGAAATTTTAATATCGAACAATATACTTGAAAACTAAATCGATTGTTTCTATTTTTAACATAATATTTAATTAATTTAATTTCATTAATATTTTTTTAATATTAATATTTAATATTTTCCATAATTCGTTCAAAATCTTATTTCATTTAATAATCAGATTATTGTGAAAATTTTAATTATCCACTTAAATTAAAGGCAATTAAAGGCAATATATGAATGCATGGCCATAATAAATTTACAAAACGGATTTATTAAGACAACAAAAAATAATAATAATAAAAATATGCTATACAATGTATGCATAATGCTATTTTTATTTTATATTTCAACGGAACTTAATACTTTTTTAAACAGTTATAAAAGAACAACAAATAGTAAGAAATTCCATTCACAATCATAGTATTAAAATTCAGAAAGTACCCGAGTTGAAATAAATTTAAAGTTTTCTTGCTCTTCTCTCGCATTTTCTCCTCTTCTTTTGCACCATATTAGTGGAAAAAAGAGGTGAAAAAGACGAGATTACGTCTTTTTTCCTCTTCTTGAACATAAAATGAACATAAAATGTTAGATATGTGGTCTTCATTTCAACCTCACTTTGAGCGAAGAGGAAATAAGATGTGATTTAGATGTAAAAAGATTAGGTTTAGACGTGTAAAGGATGAGTTAAAGACGAAATTTTTCAACTAGGGTACGTTTATATAGTTATTATGCACAGAATGTTAATTAAAATAATGTTTTAACACAACATTACTTACATTTACGATGATTTACGACATTCCTCCGCACGACCTCCTCTCTCGTCCACTGTGACACAAGAACTGAGCGGTCGTTGACAAGTTTGGCTCGCATGCTCTTGTCGGCTTCCTGCCTCACTCTCTCGTTGCGCGCTCGCTTACCTGTCTGCTTGCTTGCTTGCGGTGAAAGGTTACGTAACTAAAACCTCTTCTATACTTCTGGTTCATTGACAAAAGCTGTAGCGTCTATCCTGGCTGAGGTTTCCACGTTTCCCTCAGTCGCAGGCAAATGTCGGGATGGATTGCAAGGCCGTTGCCACCCCCGTTCTGGAAGAGCCCGCGAAACGCTAAGTTAGGGTTGAGGAAGATTCGGGGTTTTAAACTTAGTGAGTAATTAGTAAGAATCCAATTAAGGTTTGATTAAAAAAATATTGAAAGTACAGAGAAAGTGACACTTTCTGTCACCTCTCTAAATAAAATTATATACGACCTAAAAGGGGCGTGGCTTCAAATCCAACCTCCGCAAAATTGTTGCCAAAATTTCCCGGGTGCTAAAATTTCTGGACAAAAAGGCAGAGTAAGAGAAGTGTGCATCTTCAATCTATTTTTACAATAAAAAAATTGAGGTAGATACTCCTTTTAAAAATATATAATATTTATGTGGGTTTTGTTCAATGCTTGATGCAATAATTTATATCTTTTTTTATAGCTGAATTAAGGGCAAGATAACACGAAACATCAATTGTGGTAGTCCCATTTGATTAACATGTAAACCTTAGCAACATCATAATGATTCTGATTTTTTTTAGTTACATTCTTAGCACCAAAAAAATGTATAAAAATTATTTTCAAAACAATCACTCGATCAGATTTTTTTAATTAATTTTTTAAATTTTCAGTATAGGACTTTCCCATAGATGGAGACCTAAACTAATAAATTAATATTAAGAAATCAGATCAAGCGATTGTTTTGAAATTTTTTCTACAATTTTTTTGGTGCTGAGAACTATTCCTAAAGAAAAAATCAGAATTATTATATGTGCAATGGTTGCTAAGGTTTACATGTTAATCAAATGGGACTACCACAGACGATCTTTTGTGTTATCTTATTGTACTAAGTATGGATAGGCCTCTATAACAATATCATAATAGATACTTGCAAAAAAACATGGTATCATGGCCGCCGAGCGCAACATTCTTTTGGCTTTACAGGCCATGATAAGATGGCGGATATCCTATTGTTCTACCCAAGGATTTTGTATATAACCTCTGGATAGGTGATGTTGCTGCCGTCAGTGAGGCACGGTCGTGAGGAGGAAGTGGTGGCTATAACAGTAAATAATGGGAATAAGTCCGCCATCTTACGTTGGGGAACATCCATACAGTTTACAATCACTACGTTCACATGACGCTATTTATTACGGATTCATTGATGACACCTCTTAAGAGTAACATTATCCGTCATCAGCGAATGCGTATTAAACACCGTCATGTAAACAGTGATTCGAGATGGATGCGCTCGGTCACCATCTTACGTTGGAGATTTGCCCAAGTATCTCTAATGCTTTTGGTATAAGAATATCCTATCCTGAAGTTATATACAAAATCCTTGGTTCTAACACTCACTTCCTCCTCAAGACATTGACTCACTGACGAGAGTACCCTACCTATCTATAGCATACAACATCTTTGGTTTCCACTCCTGTATCCTAATGTAATTTACGGTACACAGACAAAAGACTGGAGGACAGCCCGGCATTTCTGTCGGTCATATGGTATGGAACTGGCCAGCGTCGAGAATGAGGAGGAGAGAAAATTAATTGAAGATTATGTACGAGCAAAATTACTTCAAAACACCCCTGGTAAGTAGAAAATTGACAACATACATGAAATTTTCCATTGCAGAAACGAATAGAGGGTACCAAATTTTGCTACTCAGAAATTTTTCAGAAATTTTTGTGACCCGGAACTATTTTTAAATAATTATTGAAAGTTCTGTAAGTTAAGTTGGCACCCCTGAATCCTTAATATAAAGGATAGACATGAGATGCCTATTGACGCCTCCAGGGGGCGTGGCCGCACTTTCAGAAATTATTTAAAAATAGTTCTTGGTTTCAAAAAAATCTGAAAAAATTCAGAGTAGCAAAATTTTATACCCTCTATTAATTTTTGCAATAAAAAAATTTCCTGTATGTTTTCCATTGCAAAGAAAGGTTAAGTGATTAATTTATATATATATATATATATATATATATATATATATATATATATATATATATATATATATATATATATATATATATATATATATATATATATATATATATATATATATATATATATATATATATATATATATATATATATATATATATATATATATATATATATATATATATATATATATATATATATACATATATATACATATATATATATATATATATATAATCTAGAAAGAAATAACATACCCTAGTGGAAAAATTGTGTCTTCAACTCCTCCTTTACACTTCTATAACTCATCATTGTACCTCTAAAACACATCTTATTTCCTCTTCGCTCAAAATGACGATGAAATGAAGACAATATTTCTAACATTTTATGTTCAAGAAGAGGAAAAAAGACGTTATCTTGTCTTTTCCTCTCTATTTTCCTCTAAAATGGTGCGAAATAAGAGTAGAAAAGACGAGAGAAGAGTTTAATAGCGAAGACAAAATGAAATTTAAATAATTTTAACTCGGGTCGCCGGAACTAGTCCGAAAAGGAACTGATCCGAATGGGAACTGATCCGAATCGGAAGATGTCCGAACAGGAACAAGCCCGAATGTTTCTCGTGAAATCTCGTGCCTCTCCCACCAGTCCTTTCCCGGCATTTTATTACACTTATAATTAGTCCGCGCTGCTAATTAAGGCACCGCGGCTCTGCGGAATTAGAGCATTCGGACTTGTTCCCTTTCGGATCAGTTCCGTGTGTATCTTAGGAGAAATATTGACTATAGGGAACAGACCCGAATAGGAAGTAATCCGAATCAGAAGACATCCGAATAGGAACTGATCCGAATTGGAACAAGTCCGAATTTGTTTTACATATATCACGTAATCTCGCGGCATTGCGCGGACATTCCTCTATCACCCGCGTAGCGTTTTGATGCATTGTTAATTAGTACACGCTATTGATTATAGGCGCCGCGACACCGCGAAATGAGGGCATTCGGACTTGTTCCTTTTCGGATCTCTTCCGTGCGCAGTTTGAGAGTTTTGAACAGGAACTGATCCGAATCGGAACAAGTCCGAATTTAAAATTTGGATCTCTTCATATTCGGATCAGTTCCTTTTCGGACTTACTCCGGCAAACCACAATGTTACGTACTGACAAGTGCCCAAGAAATGCTTATACGTATATAAGAATTAACTGTATGGCTGTATTTGTACTATGTGTATAAGGCATGTCTTGATTCCCCGTCGGTACATACAAGACTATATAGCTGCTATCTTCTATCTATAGCATCTCTGATCACTTCATATTCGGATCAGTTCCTTTTCGGATCAGATCCTACATCATGACACCTCTACTATAAGGGATAGAAGACCATACAACCGGACTGAGATACAAAGTAGTGGGAGAAACAAGATTTGCCGACATTGTCATAAAGGTGTGCGATGTTGCCAAGGTAGTGACTGGAGGAGGAGTTAAGGGTTTCTTTGTTCGCACCTGACCTATGAAATTTTGGCAGGTGGCAGAAAACATAAGTAGTTTTTTTAGAATTTCAACTTCCAACTTTTAGGAATAAAGTATAGAGGGCGTCCATGTACTAATCCTGGTTATTCCGTGCTCAATTTTTGAATGCTGAATTAAATGAAACTGCATGGTTTGTGAGTGTTTTGCGGGACGAACGATAGAAAAATAATATAACTATGTGTGCGAAACATTTTTTAGCATGATTATTTTTTTTCTATATAGCTTCTTTATTAAGTATTTGCAGGAAGAATCATAAATTATTTTAAAACAATTAAAATGCAACCTTACTGCAAAACACAATTATTAAGGACATATCAATTAGCTATTTTTTTGGAATGACAGAACAGCGTTGATGAAATTGCCTTTCAGTTTAATATTAAATTATATTCCCTCCCTTTCTTTCCGAGTGTTACGAAATATTATTTTATATTAATATAAATTATAATTATTTTTCAAGAGATTAATATTTTTTTATAAAAATGATTTTTTGCTTTGCAAACATCACAGTGAGAAGTGAGAAGCCAAATCTTGCTAAACACAAAAATAATAATTAGTAATAAATTTAAAAAAAAATGTTATATATAGCATCAATATATTATATTATTAATTATAAATCCAACCTCATTAATTAAGCAGTTATAATGATTACTAATGCATTAATTTAAAAAAAAAATTTGGTCAATAATACGTCCTGGACAAGGTGATTAAAAAATATTAATTGATATAAAAAAAACTAAAAAAATACACTGTATAATGTATGTATAATATGTTGGCACCAAAGCCCAAATTCGGGCAAAGCCTGAATAATGCGCACATCTAGGGGTGCCCCTAGCGAAGTGAGCAAAGCCCGAACTATCCAAACTATATATTATTAAATTTTTACACGATTTTGTTGTACGAAAATATTTGTTTTGTGGTGTAATTGTCTGTTTTTGCATCTGATGCATTAAAGCTCCGAATTGATAACATGGACTGCTTAGCAATATTTTTGTTTGCCCTAAGGTCTATTTTTTTTTTTTTTTTTTACTTTACTTTTTTTGCTTCTACTCTATAATATGTATGTTTTATTCATCATAAGATTATGCTCGTGAAAAGTTATTAACACAAACAATAGATATTCTTAAAAAAAAATCCATGATATAGTTCTATTTAATTTAGTCTCAAAATAATCCCTTACTTATATAATATAAAATTAGTGTCTGTACATATTATTTTTCTAATTAGTTCTTACTTCCAGTATTTATCGCAAAGGAAGTACATAATCTAAGTACGAAAATTGCAAATGAAAAAGGTATTCAATAAAAAAATGTAAAAATTTAGTAATGTTAATTGACATTTTTTATTGTAAATTTCGCACTTACGTTAGATTAATTATGTATTTTCTTTGCGAAACAGGGTCGGTCTGACAGCAAAAGGCCCGGGCCGCAAATGGGCCCGAAAGGTCTGCCCGTGCTGCGTGGGCGGGGGGCAAGGGGGGGGGAGAACCTCGCCGGAGTCGAAAAAATTGAAAAAAGGGCATGGCTTTTTATCTTTTTGTTATGAAAAATTGTATTATATTATTCAGAAAGCCTCTTGGCGTTTTTCAATTAACGTCAAACTGCCAGGATGATTTTTCTACTGACATGTGCTACGATATACTGTCATTAATTTCATTCACAAAAATTTTTGGTTCAAAAAGTATTAAAAAATTACTTAAAATTCAAGTTTCGATAAAAAATCATGAAATATTATTCAGAAAGCCTCTTGGCGTTTTTCAATGAACGTCAAACTGTCAGGATGATTTTCTACTGACATGTGCTACTGTCAAAAATTTCATTCACAAAGCAATTTTGTTAAAAAAGTATGAAAAAATTAATTAAAAATCAAGTTTCGATACCAAATCATAAAATATTAATATTATTCAGAAAGCCTCTTGGCGTTTTTCAATTAACGTCAACTGCCACGATGATTTTCTACTGACATGTGCTACGATATATATGTAATGTCAATAATTTCATTCACAAAGGCATTTGTATTTAATATTTTTTTATAATTGTTTTAAATGAAAAGTAGTATGACGAATTTTTTGGAAGTCACGTGGTCTTACATCAATTAGTGTGAAAAAATTAATTGACATGTAATCAAATCACCTTTTTATTAATATACTTTTTTTTTGTATTTTTGTGGATTCAACTGCTCAACTGCATTTCTGTAGCACAATAACCCACAGCAATCTCACTTTTCAGCAGAATTTGTTTAATTTATTATTTTATTTTCACAGGAAAAATTAAGCAATGCCAACTCAATTTGACTTAATGCTTGAATTAGTAATTATTGCTAAAAATATTTTGAATCAGCGCTCCTCCATATGGAACCGAAGTTAAAAAGATAAAGAAAAAAAAAAGATTGAAAGTGTTCCATAGAATTGGCCATATTTATGGTTCTCCAGGAAAAAAATCCAAAGTCAGAGAGAACGTATCATGGAATTTAACATGGGGCCGTAATTGCCTGACAAAACCCCTTAATTTACTCGAAGAAATTTCGTTGGTGGTACGAGACGAGCCACCAATCCACGAACTTTCTTTTAGGAATCTAGGGGTTTTGACGGTTAAGGACCCATGTTAAATGCCGCGTTTAGTCTAACTTTGGATTTGTTCTCTGCAATCTGCATTCTGCATTAACTCCCACTTTAAGTACGGAAGGTTTGCTAATTTTTCAAATTTCATGAGAGTGAATTGCCACATAAATTATTAAGAACACTGACAACACCCTTAATATATTTAGTACAAAATTAGGTATCTTTCCGTCAGGGGCCCCGGGCACACATATATTTGTAAGTTAATCATTAATGGTGTTAGAAAAAAATAACACGGAAATAATATAAAAAAAATAAAATATTATGCTAATTTTTTTAAATGTCTGCATAGAAGTTAAATTATTTTCAATATTTTTATTTTTCCATTCTTTTCTTTTCCTTTCTTTTTCTTCTTTTATATTTTTATTTTGCTAAGGCCCAAGGGGCTTGCCACAGCTGGAGCCCGGATCGCATTTGCTGCCTAGCGGTCCTGGTCAGACCAACCCTGTTGCGAAAAGTACTGTATATATATATATGTAAGAACAAATTCGAACAATTATACAGTGACACACAGTACTGCATGTAATATAATATTTAAGTTTATACGGAAATGCGGTGTATCATGATACCAGACTACAGTTTATATCATGATCATGACCTCGATTTTGTGGGCGTTTGAGGGTTAAAAAATATGTTAAAAAAATTGACAATACATATCTCGAAGTGCGTTACCTAAATAATTATAAAATTCCATCGTCTTTGTCAATTATAATATATTATAGTACAATTCAAGTCTAACGTTAAATGTATATTATAATATATATACTACATATATATACTCTGTATATATATATTAATGAATGAAAGACAATTCCTTCAGTATTTTTTTGCAATATAAAAAATAATAATTTGTACACAATTTAATAATAAAAAACTTAAAAAAAATAATAATAGATCGAAGCTGAACATCATGCAAGTTTAAAGATCATGGTATTCCCTGCATTCAATCTAAAATTTTGCCTGAAATATCTCGATCTGCATTATTGCAAATGAATAATATAAATAAATCAATGATATTGACAATTAAATAAAACTAAATAAAGTCAATATTCATATAGTCATCTAGTGTTGAAAATTTTAACTACTTCAATGCGATTTTAAATACCCCTAAACTCCTACCCCTTCCCCTTCTCTCGCAACGCTCCATGGCAACAACGCATAAAAATAGTTGTTGCCGAGCCGAGTGTGAGATGCTTTGATACCGGAATAAGTTCGAAAAGGAACTGATCTGAATAGGAACTGATCCGAATAGGAAGAGATCCGAATTTTAAATTCGGACTTGTTCCGATTCGGATCAGTTCCTGTTCATAACTTTCAATAGCAAGAGATCCGAATTTCAAATTCGGACTTGTTCCGATTCGGATCAGTTCCTGTTAATAACTTTCAATAGCAAGAGATCCGAATTTCATATTCGGACTTGTTCCGATTCGGATCAGTTCCTGTTCATAACTTTCAATAGCAAGAGATCCGAATTTCAAATTCAGACTAATTCGGACTTGTTCCGATTCGGATCAGTTCCTGTTCATAACTTTCAATAGCAAGAGATCCGAATTTCAAATTCGGACTTGTTCCGATTCGGATCAGTTCCTGTTCATAACTTTCGATAGCAAGAGTTCCGAATTTCAAATTCGGACTTGTTCCGATTCGGATCAGTTCCTGTTCATAACTTTCAATAGCAAGAGTTCCGAATTTCATATTCGGACTTGTTCCGATTCGGATCAGTTCCTATTCATAACTTTCAATAGCAAGAGATCCGAATTTCATATTCGGACTTGTTCCGATTCGGATCAGTTCCTGTTCATAACTTTCAATAGCAAGAGATCCGAATTTCAAATTCGGACTTGTTCCGATTCGGATCAGTTCCTGTTCATAACTTTCAATAGCAAGAGATCCGAATTTCAAATTCGGACTTGTTCCGATTCGGATCAGTTCCTGTTCATAACTTTCAATAGCAAGAGATCTGAATTTCATATTCGGACTTGTTCCGATTCGGATCAGTTCCTGTTCATAACTTTCAATAGCAAGAGATCCGAATTTCAAATTCGGACTAATTCGGACTTGTTCCGATTCGGATCAGTTCCTGTTCATAACTTTCAATAGCAAGAGATCCGAATTTCAAATTCGGACTTGTTCCGATTCGGATCAGTTCCTGTTCATAACTTTCGATAGCAAGAGTTCCGAATTTCAAATTCGGACTTGTTCCGATTCGGATCAGTTCCTGTTCATAACTTTCAATAGCAAGAGTTCCGAATTTCATATTCGGACTTGTTCCGATTCGGATCAGTTCCTATTCATAACTTTCAATAGCAAGAGATCCGAATTTCAAATTCGGACTTGTTCCGATTCGGATCAGTTCCTGTTCATAACTTTCAATAGCAAGAGATCCGAATTTCAAATTCGGACTTGTTCCGATTCGGATCAGTTCCTGTTCATAACTTTCAATAGCAAGAGATCCGAATTTCAAATTCGGACTTGTTCCGATTCGGATCAGTTCCTGTTCATAACTTTCAATAGCAAGAGATCTGAATTTCATATTCGGACTTGTTCCGATTCGGATCAGTTCCTGTTCATAACTTTCAATAGCAAGAGATCCGAATTTCAAATTCGGACTAATTCGGACTTGTTCCGATTCGGATCAGTTCCTGTTCATAACTTTCAATAGCAAGAGATCCGAATTTCAAATTCGGACTTGTTCCGATTCGGATCAGTTCCTGTTCATAACTTTCAATAGCAAGAGATCCGAATTTCAAATTCGGACTTGTTCCGATTCGGATCAGTTCCTGTTCATAACTTTCGATAGCAAGAGTTCCGAATTTCAAATTCGGACTTGTTCCGATTCGGATCAGTTCCTGTTCATAACTTTCAATAGCAAGAGACCCGAATTTCAAATTCGGACTTGTTCCGATTCGGATCAGTTCCTGTTTATAACTTTCAATAGCAAGAGATCCGAATTTCAAGTTCGGACTTGTTCCGATTCGGATCAGTTCCTGTTCATAACTTTCAATAGCAAGAGATCCGAATTTCAAATTCGGACTTGTTCCGATTCGGATCAGTTCCTGTTCATAACTCTGAAAACTGCACATGGAAGAGATCCTAAAAGGAACAAGTCCGAATGCCCTCATTTCGCGGTGTCGCGGCGCCTATAATCAATAGCGTGTACTAATTAACAATGCATCAAAACGCTACGCGGGTGATAGAGGAATGTCCGCGCAATGCCGCGAGATTACGTGATATATGTAAAACAAATTCGGACTTGTTCCAATTCGGATCAGTTCCTATTCGGATGTCTTCTGATTCGGATTACTTCCTATTCGGGTCTGTTCCCTATAGTCAATATTTCTCCTAAGATACACACGGAACTGATCCGAAAGGGAACAAGTCCGAATGCTCTAATTCCGCAGAGCCGCGGTGCCTTAATTAGCAGCGCGGACTAATTATAAGTGTAATAAAATGCCGGGAAAGGACTGGTGGGAGAGGCACGAGATTTCACGAGAAACATTCGGGCTTGTTCCTGTTCGGACATCTTCCGATTCGGATTAGTTCCCATTCGGATCAGTTCCTATTCGGACTAATTCCGGGATCCCTTTAACTCGGGTATTGACGAAGTACAGGAAAATTATCATAACTCTATTGGTAAGCAGCATGGAGTTATGATATTTTCACATAAACTCGCTTCTTAATGATATATTATCTCTGTTTTGTTATAAATAGAGAAAGTATATTTTTCCGACACCAAATTGATATGTAGATGAACAATACTTTGCTAATGAATTACAAAATTCTAAAGTAAAATGCGCACAAGAAAAAAAAAATTTGAGTTAGTACTATCTAAAAATTGTTCAAATTTTCCTTTACATGGAACTAAAATCCAAAAAAATTCCATCTCAAATAAATTCTACAAAAATTTGGGAGGATGGCCTTACTTTCAAACAGGCTACTTTTGCCGCTAACGTATAACCACTTTTTCAACCCTGTGAAGTCACGATCTTGACATTTCTAGCGCATTTGATTGGCTTAGAGTCGGCTACAAAGATTCCGCGGTCAAAGATGCAGCAGCTTTATTAGGCATCTGTCAAGTCTGTGAAGCTGTCAAATCTTTGACGTCCTCAAACAAACCAAACAAACCGCCCGAGCACGTGGCTTATTTAGCGGACTTCCTCGAATGTTGGTGAGAATAGACAATGATGGTTGCATTTTTTAATTTCATAATTAGTAAACACATATAAAATTTTGCGTTTCTGAAATATTTTCATATTTTTGGGAGTGCGGGAACTAATTTTAAAAAAATATTTAAATTATCTGAATTAGGGTGGTACACCTGATGGGACAACCGTGATGTCATTTTTGTGGTGCTGTGATTGGCTATTGATGACATCACGGTTGTCCCGTCAGGCTGTACCACCCTAATTCAGATATTTTGAATATTTATTTTAAAATTAGTTCCCGCACTCCAAAAAATTTGAAAAAATTCAGAAAAGCATACTTTTATGTATATTTTCTAATTATGAAATAAAAAAATGCAACCATTATTGTCTGTTGTCGACTATCGAGGTTCTTCAATAAGTTGTCCTAGGCCGTCCTCCCAATATACAGTGGTTGGGTCAATGCACTGCGCCACGCTTAACCATGCCTGGATCCAGAGGGGGGGGGGCTGCAGACCCCCGAAATTTAGATTTAACATGGGCAATATAGACATTTCTCTTAATACATTATTTTTAACGCTGATCTTATGGAGGCAATCCCCCCCCCCCACCGATTTTTTTTCTGGATCCATGCCTGCGCTTAACCTATCATTTTTGATTGCTGTTTTCAGGTGGAGTATGGTTCTGGCTGTCAGGCAGTGACTTTGAGACGGAAGGCACTTGGTCCTGGACTACTGGACAAAAGTTTACTTCAAATGAGTGGGCGAAAGGAGAACCATCCCAGAAATATGACGAAGACTGTTTACTGATGACCGTGTGGAGTGATGGTAGACATTGGTGGGAAGATAATGAATGTTCAAATAAAAGAGAGTTCGTGTGTGAGCTGGAGGACGTCTGCGAGTAGTTTCATCAAAGATATCGGCGATAATTATCGATATTTTAATTTTTGGCCAATATATCGATAGTGTCGGGTACTTTTCAAAGGCGATAACTATCGGGTAACCGATACTTTTTTGTGAGTATCGTTGGACTATATTTTCTTCAACATTTAGCATTCATGATGGCTCTATTTACCATGGTGCAGTCACGATCGCCTATTTTCAAATTTTGCGCGTTTACTGTTCCACTTTTTATCCAATCACCGGGCGTAATTGCTGTCACGTGACAAAAATTACGTACTCTGATTAGCCGAGCCTTATACATGGATCTTATCCGTGTCAGCACCATAGTAATTAGAGCCACCATGTTTAGCATTGAAGAGTTGGTGGCGCCATCTATTGATGATACTTTGAACTATCAGGACAACTTGCTTTTTAATGTTTTTTTGTTTTTTTTTCACATTTTCGAAGTTCCCGCCGATAGTTACCGATAGTATCGGATACTGATATACAGTATTTCATCCAATATTAGTAATTACTAATTAGTATATAATTTTAAATGAACCCGATACTAAAAATATCGATACTTTTTTCAGTATCGCTGATGCTTAATCCAAGGTTCTTTTATACCAAGGATGCTAGAGTTAAGGACGAGATACGGAGCTACTGCCCCCACACGACCACCGCAGAAAACGCAAATGAAGATGAAGATTGATTTCTGAAACAGATTGCTTTACGCGAAAAATTCAAACGTTGTAAACGAAATCCGTTAACATCGGGCCGATGAATCATTAAAATTATTTTTAATGGTGTCTATTTTCTTTTAAATATAACATCGAGTTTATTTCTATCACAATTTTACCCATTTATAAATATACTGTATATAAGACTTTTGATAACTTTTCCAGTTCGTTTGAATTTTTCGAGGACAAAATCTGTTTCAGAAATCAGACTATCATCTGCATTTGAGTTTTCTGCGCTGTCCGCTTGGGGGCAGCATGTAAAGTGGCACCTCCTTACTGGATTCTTCTTGGTTTTATCCAAGGATATTTTATATGTACCATGGATAGATGGGGGATATGTTATCAGTGATGCCAAGGATGCTAGAGGGAAGGACGGAACACTGGGCTATATTAAAAATGAAAAAAGTACTAATTTAAAACTAAAAAGAATAAATAATAAAATTTTACTTTCAATTTAAAATAAGAATACTAATTTTTTAGGCTTCAATGGGCGCTATTAACGAAGCAGTCTGCCAGGTTTCTAACCACGTTTAGTTTAACCACGATTAACTAGGTGGTTTAACACGTAAAACAGATATAGTTAAACGAAGTTAAGCTAGACATGGTTAGAATCCTGGCTAACTTCTTTGTGAATCGCGCCCAATATGTCTACATTATTTTGTGAAGAACTAATTAAATTTAAAAATATGTAAACATTTTAATAAAACTAACATCATTATTCAGTTCCGTTTTGTTTATTATTTTTTCATTCCTCTATTTAAGAATTTTAGAGAGTGAAAATTAGTGTTAATTAATAAAATATTTAATTCTAGAGAGCGATATATGGAAAGTGTCTTAAGCTGGTATTACACTATACAATTTTTCTAACTATTAAATACAATTTTTCCTTACAAGAAAAATTGAACTCCATTTATTTGTGTGGAGATGAAATATTGTTGCAAGGAAAAATTGAATGCAGAATGGGCTTACGGGGTGTAATATTTTTACTGGCTCAATCAAAAGAGGAGGTCGAAAAATAACCCTTAGAATTTTTTGCGATTTTTTTTAGCACCGCATCATACCTAGAATGGAGATTAAAAATGTCTCTTGACCTGGAGGCTCCATCCGCAACGCCTATGACGTCACTACAATCTTTGGTTCAACTATAGAACACTTGTAAAAAATTATTGCATTGTTGGTTGTTTATTAAAAATAATCATTTGTTTCCATAGCAACGTGTTTGCTTAGAAACATTATATAGTTGACCCAAAGTAGGTAATGACGTCATAGACGTTGCGGATGGAGCCTCCAGGTCAAGAGACATTTTTAATCTCCATTCTAGGTATGATGCAGTGCTTAAAAAAATCGCAAAAAAATCTAAGGAATATTTTTCGACCTCCGCTTTTGATTGAGCCAGTAAAAAAATTACACCCCGTAAGCCCATTTTACGGTGTAATATAGGCTTTAGAGTTACTGGCATTGCGAGAATGAGCATTAACAAGAGAGAGAGAGAGAGAGAGAGAGAGAGAGAGAGAGAGAGAGAGAGAGAGAGAGAGAGAGAGAGAGAGAGAGAGAGAGAGAGTGAGTGAGAGGGGGGGAGGAAAAAGTATTGCACAATTCAATTTTATATAAAATTTTCTTTACATGATATTCCATCCCCATACAAACAAATGAAGTTCAATTTTTCTTGTAAAAATAAATTGTATACAATAATTAGAAAAATTGTCATGTAATATCTGCCTACGATAGATTGACATCAGATATAGCTAGAGAAAATAGACATAATTTAATCGATAGTCAATTCAAGGTTTTGATAGTGTCTCAAATTTTGTACTTAAATCTTGTGCTAATGATGTCAGTGTTGTGCTCACTTTTATAATAAATAAATCATTTGAAGATGGTAAATTTCCATCCATTCTTAAAAATGCTATAATTAAGCCAGTTTACAAAAAAGGTGCAAAAAATATGATGGAAAATTTTAGACCAATCAGTTTATTATCTGTTTTTTCTAAGTTATTTGAACAGGCTTTCTTAATAAAACTTTTGCCATTTTTAGATAAGTACGAGATACTATCAAAATTTCAGCACGGCTTCCGTAAAAATAAATCCACAGAAACTGCAATGTTCCAATTAATTGATAGCATCATTGATAGTATAGATGAAAAACAAAAAACAGCTGGAGTATTTTTGGATTTTTCAAAAGCTTTCGACATGGTTGATCATAATATTTTGTTTAATAAATTGTTTAGATGTGGAATAAGAGGTAAATGTTTGGATTGGCTTAAATCTTTTTTAAGTAATAGAACTCAAACTGTTGAAATATCATGTAAATTAAATGAAAAACATTATTCAGATAAAAATACCCTTAAATACGGCTTGCCACAGGGTACTTGTACAGCACCAGTATTATTTCTTATTTATATAAATGATCTACCCTTAAGTTTGAATGATAATAATTGTTTGTTTGTGCAATATGCTGACGACTCTAACTTAAAAGTTACGGGTGAAAATAACGAACAACTTTCTAAAAATATTGAAAAGTCATTAACAAAGGTAAAAGCACATTTTAATAATATTGGTTTACTGCTTAATGTAAATAAAACTGAGATTCTACAATTTCAAAATATTAAAAATAAAAATCAAACAATTCAATCAGTACAATTAGAAACACAAAATATTCCATTACATAATTCAACTAAATTTTTAGGATTAATCATAGATTCAAATTTGCGCTGGGTAGATCATATTCAGTATATATGTAAAAAATTAGAATCAGTGATATTTGCTATAAACGAATTACGGTATGAAACAGAATTTGAATCTTTGAAAATACTGTATTACGCAAATTTCTATTCATTGCTTAAATATGGAATAATTTGTTGGGGTGATTCTCTCGAGTCTCATCGACTGTTTATCCTACAAAAAAGGGTAATACATTTAATGTGTTTTGTTAAAAAAAGGGCAACATGTGTAAAACTATTTAAGGAGCATAGTATATTACCCCTTCCTTGTATCTATATTTTAGAATGTGTACTAAAAGTTAAAAAAAATATGTCTTTTTTTAGAGAACATGTTGTAAATCATAAGTATAATACAAGAAATGTGAAGAGTGTAATAACCCCTATATGGTGCAGACTTAAAATGTATAGAAGTGGTCCATTTATGAGTTGTTTACGACTCTTCAATAAGCTCCAAAGTGTTATAAAGTGCATCGAAAGTGATAAGTTATTCCACGCAATGTCAAGGATATGTTACTTAAAAAATGTTTTTATAGCGTGAAGAGCTACATGGACTATAACTTTGAATTAACATAAATTATTGTCTGTTTAAACTATTAATGTAAATAATTAATTACTCCTCTGGCTAATTAACTTGCCTACATGACCTGTCCTACTAACCTCAACAAATATCTATCTTGATATATTGATTGTAGGAGAAATGGATTGAATAAAGAAAGAATAAAAAAAAAAAAAAGCAACCTTAAGTAATTGTAATAGGCCTTTCCTATTACTTTATATGTTCGATGGGTTGCTGGAGTAATTATTACAATTAATAATTCGGTGTACGTGTATGGGTTTTATGGTTTTTATTTATAAACACAAGATTATAATAAAGTAAACCCCTTTATAAAATATGAGAATGTGTATTAGTAATTATGAATATTATTGTGGCTCTAGTATAAGATGCTGTGTGGAGAGCAGGCTACAGCTCAGACTGCTCAACCACGAATGCCTCTCTCGCGGGCAGGCGGGAGCGCGCGGCACAGCTCGCTCTTCTCGCTCCCCCTGCTGAGGTTGCATTTCTCACATGCAGCTAGCTGCCAGTAGTTTTCCACTGCCTGGCTGGCGTCTGCACGGCGGTAATAGGAGACTTGAATGCTCCGGATGTGCGATACTCGCACTCATGTTGTCTGAGAGACAAAGTTCTACCAAGCATAGAACTAGCATCTTACACATCCCACTTCTGACACCACTTGTAATAGGCCTTTCCTATTACTTTATATGTTCGATGGGTTGCTGGAGTAATTATTACAATTAATAATTCGGTGTACGTGTATGGGTTTTATGGTTTTTATTTATAAACACAAGATTATAATAAAGTAAACCCCTTTATAAAATATGAGAATGTGTATTAGTAATTATGAATATTATTGTGGCTCTAGTATAAGATGCTGTGTGGAGAGCAGGCTACAGCTCAGACTGCTCAACCACGAATGCCTCTCTCGCGGGCAGGCGGGAGCGCGCGGCACAGCTCGCTCTTCTCGCTCCCCCTGCTGAGGTTGCATTTCTCACATGCAGCTAGCTGCCAGTAGTTTTCCACTGCCTGGCTGGCGTCTGCACGGCGTTAATAGGAGACTTGAATGCTCCGGATGTGCGATACTCGCACTCATGTTGTCTGAGAGACAAAGTTCTACCAAGCATAGAACTAGCATCTTACATAATTATGGAATATTATCACTTATCAGTCTTATTACTAAATGACTTTCTTTATACAATTATACCGTCCCTCATACGGTTAAATGATGAAGCTATCTGATGCCTACTGTAATAACACGACTTCTTTGCAATACTAAGCTATCTGCTCTTTAAGGGTAAGATAACACGAACAATCGATTGTTGTTAGTCCCATTTGATTAACATGAAAACCTTAGCAACCTCATAATGATTCTGAATTTTTTTTTAAGAGACAGTTCTTGGCATTAAACAAATATGGAGAAAATTTCAAAACAATCGGACGATCCAATTTTTTTAAATTAATTTTTTAGTTTTTGGTCTCCATGGGAATGCCCTATACTGAAAATTTAAAAAATTCATTTAAAAAAATTGGATTGTCCGATTGTTTTGAAATTTTCTCCATATTTTTTTAATGCCAAGAACTGTCTCTCAAAAAAAAATTCAGAATCATTATAAGGCTGCTAAGGTTTACATGTTAATCAAATGGGACTAACAACAATCGATTGTTCGTGTTATCTTACCCTTAAGGTAAGCGCAATGGAGTATCGAACTCAATTTTTTTATTGCAGAAATTGATAGAGAGTGCAAAGTTTTGCATGCTAGCCTTATTTATTTCAGATTTTTTACAGCTATGAAATTATTAAAAAAAATAATAATAATAAAAGCCTTCTTTGTGACATCACGCGGTGGCAAGTCTTATCTTTTTCTTAAGGAAAAACGCTTCATGACGTCACAAGAAGGACTTTCAATAATTTTTTAAAAATAATTGTAGGGCTGCAAAAAATCTGAAAAAAATCAGGTTAGCATAACGTTGCAAGCTGTATCCATTTCTGCAATTTGAGGTCTATACTCTATTTGTAAATTCAGGCCTGTATGCCTATAATGAGTTTAATTTGTGTGCTGTTGTTAAGAAAGTATATATTATATTTAATTTGTGTGCTGTTGTTAAGAAAGTATATATATTATATTTAATTATTTTTATATTAGATTATTATAAATCAACCCGAACTTTTTGAAACTAACGCCACCCTTCATACTCATAATACAAGAATCAGAAATGACCCTAACCTTCCAAAAAATTTCAGATGTCCTCATTTTGACCTCATAACTATTTATAATAAACTGCCAACGGCAATTAAAAATATTGATTGTAATAAAAAATTTGCAAAAGAACTAAAAAAGTTTCTATTAGCGCACCAGTTTTATTCAGTAAAAGAATATATCAATCTTAAGAATATAACATAGCGGATAAATGCCACTTTGATGTATTATCTTGATTTATTATGTGTATGAATGTTATTAATGTTTGCTTTAATAGAAAACATACATGAAAAATTTTTATTGCAGAAATGAATAGAGGGCACCAAATTATGCTGCTCTAAATTTTTTCAGACATTTCTTTAGACACGAAACTATTTTTAAATAATTATTGAAAGTCCTGTGATTTCAGTTGGCAACTCTGATTTCTTAATAAAAAGGATAGAGACTGGACGCCTATTGACGCCTCCAGGGGGCGTGGCCGCACTTTCAATAATTATTTAAAAATAGTTTTGGGTTTCAAAAAAATGTGAAAAAATTCAGAGTAGCATAATTTGGTACCCTCTATTCATTTCTGCAATAAAAAATTTTCATACAATTGAAATTAATAACATTGTTATTAATATTTCTAAGTGCATATAATATTGTATCATGTTTAATTTTTAAGTAATATTTATAAAATTTTTTGTCTCTATGTTGTATTATGTACAGCCACAAGATAAATAAATAAATAAATAAATAAATAAATAAATAAATAAATAAATAAATAAATAAATAAATAAATAAATAAATAAATAAATAAATAAATAAATAAATAAATAAATAAATAAATAAATAAATAAATAAATAAATAAATAAATAAATAAATAAATAAATAAATAAATAAATAAATAAATAAATAAATAATAAAAATAAAGAAATAAATAAATAAATACAACATACATAGTAAAAAATTATACTGTAAGTAAAAAGCAAGAAAATTATGTTAATAAATACATCTTTTACCTTGGTATTCCCCAACATTACATCACGCCCTGAGGTCAATGGACCTGACTAAGGAGGCAGCAAGAATTTAGCGAGCTACAAACCTGTTTTATATTTTTTAGTTTGTAAGTGCGAGCAAGGATGTACAGTTACTAATAATAAAGTATTGACCTCAATTTTTTTATTACAGACATGGATAGAGGGTGCAAGGTTATGCTACTCTAATTTTTATCAGATTTTTTTAATTTTATATAATAATGAAAACACTGCCACTTCCCTTGTAGGCATCAATAGGCATCTAGTCCCTATCCTTTGTTATTAAGGATTCAGGGTTACCAACTTAACTTATAGAACTTTTAAAAATTATTTAAAAATTGTTCCGGGAGTCAAAATAATTTGAAAATATGCAGAGTAGCATAATTTGGTTTCCTCTAATCCTATGATTTTTTTCATGCAGGTTTTCCATTATATATTACGAGTATAATTGTTATATCCTAGAAATAACTCTCATATATGTAAAAGTTAATATTTTATTGGTTTATTTTATTTTCATAAATACACAACATAGAACATGTCAATTGCGGCAGGAAATACCAAACAGTCTATTCAAAACCCGACAAAAGAAGGTCGTGTTCCTATGAAGTTGAATACATTTAGAATTGTACTTCATCGGGTTATGGTATGATATTCCGAGGATATCACTATATTCAGTAATCAAGTCATCCAACTCTTTATCGTTGACAGATACGACTCCAGTTTTGTGGTCAAAGCGTGAGAAAACGTTGATTCTATTCAAGATGTTCGGGAAGACAGCTTTCGTAGAACAGCGAAGAACAATCAGATGTTTGTCTGGTTCGGTGGAAACGATGAGGTATTGTTCACCTGAAATAATATAAATATTTATAAATAGAAACCAATTAAAGGAGAAGAACGGCTTCAACTTTTATGTGTTTGTAGCATAGATTATATTTTGTTTTGGATCTACTCCTGATCTTTTGATACAGGATTGCGAGTTATGTATTGTAAATTCTAAAAAAATGTTAGAAAACGCTGTGACGTCATAATCATGCATATATTTAACACACACACACAAGCATAAGGGAAATCTATAAATGACTACGTCCCAGAGTTTTTCCATGGATACTAAGGATACAAAAACAGTAAATAAGTTGATATGAATGTTGGCTGTTATTTAAAAAATATACATTTAAATGTTATGAAATAAACACAATTATTTTTGTGAATTATTAAAAATCTTTTTAATGTTTTTTTCATTTTGTTGGATGAAAAAGTGGGCTTAATTGCCTAAATCGTATCCTTAATACAAAAATTTTTTTCTGGTTGATTGATTGATTATTATATTTTCCTCATTTTACATAATATACCAGTTCGCAGGTGATTATACTAACACAGTCTTGTATACAGAACAAAACGCAACGTATAGTTACGGATAGCATCCCTTTTAACAATTAATGTTATAGAGGGCAAACATAACAATGACTCTAATAACAAATGTAAATTAATATCACTTATAAATATTATTCAGTCAAAATTTTATATATTTAAAATACATGAGTAACCAAATAATGATGTGATTGATTGATTGATTGATTGATTGATTGATTGATTGATTGATTGATTGATTGATTGATTGATTGATTGATTGATTGATTGATTGGTTGATTGATTGATTGATTGATTGATTGATATACCTGAGGTATCTGAATTGTACCATCGCCCTTTCTCCAATTCAAGGTATCTAAAATTAGCAGCAGTTGTATCATTATCCTGTTTTATGACAAACTTGACAATCCTTCTCGTTGAGTTAGTATCAATATAGACGGTGGAGCAAACATTTTCAGGCTGTTTTATATCTGGGCGAGACGGAGGTGTCGGTAAAATCACAGGACCACTTTCAGACATGAGTTGAGTTGACAGTATGATCCATTCTCCCTGTAACTGTGTTTAACAAAATTAATAACTTGACACAGCCTGAATCTACTGTAAAGGTTAATTGAAATGGCGACAACGGCAATGCAAAATGATTTTGACGTAAAGGCGAATTCACACGGCAATTTTTATCATGTGACGCTAACCGAATAATGTGCACTTGCTTCAAAATCCATTGACAGCCATATTTGGTGATTAAAAGAAAAGGAGCATCGTAATTGACGCGATATTCCCCACCGCAACCTAGCGAATTCGCTTGCCGCATAGGATTTGACAGCTTTTTGCGTCAAAATTGCGTCGCGTCATCGCCATGTTGATCCGCCTGGGGTGACGAATTTGTCGTCGGGAATCGTGATCATTACGATGTTCTTATTTTTCATTTAATCGCCAAATATGGCCGCCAATGTATGTTATAGAAAGTGGGCATTATTCACGTCGCATGATAAAAATTTCCATGTAAAGTTACATTAAAGGTGCATTTCCATGGAGTGGGGAAAGCGAGAAAATCGCGTGCCGCAGCCAATCAGAGGCTCAGGATTTCCTCGCCTTGAGAGGAGCGATTTTATCACCAACATGGCCGCCATATGATATTGAAGCAAGTGCGCATTTTTCACCCTTGCCAAGCCTCGCTCGACATTGCTCCTTGGAAAAGCACCTTTATAGGATATGAGAATTGGTGTGGGTGAATCTTCGCCCAAGATTTTTAACAATACATAGCTTGAGTTCCTCTATCAAAGTATTAGTATCATCAGCTCTAGTTGAAAAATTACGTCTTCAACTCATCCTTTACACGTCTAAACCTAAACTTTTTACCTCTAAAACACATCTTATTTCCTCTTCACTTAAAGGGAGAAACATTATGAGAATGAGTATGAAATGAAGACAATATTTCTAACATATTATGCTCTAGAAGAGGGGAAGAGACATAATCTCGTCTTTTTCCTCTTTTTTCCTCTTAAGTGGTGCAAAATAAGATTAGTAAAGAGGAGAAAAGATTTAAATTCACATTAAACTCTTGCTAAAAAAAATCAATATTATCACTTACCTGTGACACGTTAAGTTTGTCCAATGGCTTGACACCTGAGCAGGTATCTTGAGATAGGTCATGGTCAGCCGTAGCCAAGCCTACAGCGAGGAAAACCAGAAGACAGCAGGCCAACATGGTAGCATCAACTGATGACGACTTTCTGCAATGGACAACTTACATCAAAAGTTTTTATTGCAAAAATAAAAAGGGGGCATCGAAGTATACAAATTTGTTTTTTTTTTTTCAGATTTTTTTGATTCCCAGAACTATTTTTAAATAATTTTATTATTGAAGTTCTCTAAAAGATGTTGGTACCCCTGAATCCTTAATGAATAAGATATGAGAGAAACGCCTCTTGACGCCTACAGGGGACTTGGCTGCACTTTCAGTAGTTCAAATGCATTTTTAATTAATTATGTAATATAAATATAATGTATTATATGTTACCAAGATTTTAGTTATATAATAATTTTTTTACGTGTGTATTTTAACTAAGAATTTATATGAACCATTGTATTCTTTATAATCGGATTACCTAACCTGTAGTCTGTTTTCTGAATAAATATAATAAATAAATAAATAAATAAATAAATAAATAAATAAATAAATAAATAAATAAATAAATAAATAAATAAATAAAAAATAAATAAATAAATAAATAAATAAATAAATAAATAAATAAATAAATAAATAAATAAATAAATAAATAAATAAATAAATAAATAAATAAATAAATAAATAAATAAATAAATAAATGAATGAATGAATGAATGAATGAATGAATGAATGAATGAATGAATGAATGAACGAATGAACGAATGAACGAATGAACGAATGAATGAATGAACGAATGAACGAATGAACGAATGAACGAATGAACGAATGAACGAATGAACGAATGAACGAATGAACGAATGAACGAATGAACGAATGAACGAATGAACGAATGAACGAGTGAAGTGAACGAGTGAACGAGTGAACGAATGAACGAATGAACAAATAAACAAATAAACAAATAAACAAATAAACAAATAAACAAATAAACAAATAAATAAATAAATAAATAAATAAATAAATAAATAAATAAATAAATAAATAAATAAATAAATAAATAAATAAATAAATAAATAAATAAATAAATATTTCTTTAAAAACAGTTCAAGGACTCAAAAAAAATTGAAAATCGTTGGTTGATTCAAATCGATGCATCCCGCAGCGGCCGGTGATACGACAAGAAGGGGGTGGGAGGATGTTCCCCCGATACGCGGGGAAATATCGTCGTTTCAGCGGCTGCTGGCGCGCATCGACTTGAATCAACCAATGGTTATTAAACTCACTTTTCAAACTAATTAATTAATTGTAAAATAATTAGACAGTGTACGAAAATATTGAGTCACAGGGATATTAGAATAATTTGTAGCTGCCCGAACATATAAAAAAATATTCACTTTGGTACCCCTTTAATATGTAGAATAGGGTCTGCAATTATATTATTTTTTATGAATGGCTAGCTTTGGATTTAGGCATCTTCAAATATAAAATAGCGTCATTATTTTCTTTTTTCTTCAAATGTCTTACAGACAACTATAGAAAATAATTATGTAAACAGCACACGTATATAAATAATATTGTTACCTGGTTATTCCCCAGCTCCACAGCGAGGTCGTCTGGTCAATGGACAGACACTGACTGAGAAGACAAAAACATTTTAGTGAGATACAAACCTGTTTGAAACATACCTGAGTGCCAGTGAGGTACAGTCATCGCCTCGGAAAATTTCCCTTTGCAGCCTTGTTAATCACCATGCTCCGTAAGAATAACACATGGTATAGTGATATTATGTTTCTAAAAATAGTTAGTTGGTTATTTTTGACTCAAGCTCTTTGCTATAGTATTAATTATAATTTGTAAGTTAGCAGCCACTTATGTGATATGGTACTTTTAGTGACTTTTTTGCTACCCCCACCCCATTACTTGTAATACTGTGTGTACCTTGGGTGACATAAATAAAAAAATAAAAAGGCTGCAAGAGGGAAATTTTCCAAATGGGCGAGTGTACAATAGAGTCTTCAAGTCAGCTGATTTTTCGGTGTTCCCACCTTCCTATTTAAACCTATGTAAAAATTAATGTGAATTCGTTTTTTTCACTAATTAAAAATAATATTTTTTAAAGAACATTCCTTTACGGAACTTTGGTCCAAAGTAAAAAATACAGTATATAATTCAAGATTTAGATTTTTTACTTGATTTATAATCGAGGAAAGTTAAAAAAAATATTTATTTTCAAGTGCATGATAGACCTTAACGACAACAGTTGCGCATCGCGGGTGCACTCACTTAATGGAGTATTGTCCTCAATTTTTTTTATTGCAGAAATGGATAGAGGGTGAAAAGTCATGCTACCCTGATTTTTTTCAGATTTTTTAGAGCCCGGGAAGCATTTTTAAAAATTATTGAAAGTCCTATTTGTGACGTCACGCGGCGTCAAGTCCTATCTTTTTCTTAAAGAGCGGCGTCTCGTGACGTCACAAAAAGAACATTCAATAATTTTTTAAAAATAGTTCCTGGGCTCTAAAAAATCTGAAAAAAATCAGGACAGCATAACTTTTCACCCTCTATCCATTTCTTCAATAAAAAAAATTTGAGGTCAATACTCCATTGAAGCCTCTATTGCAAATCATTAGTTGTATTACATATAAGTAGGGGTTCATTGAACTATGGCCAAATAATAAATAAAAATATATGAATGATAGGTCAGGCGTGGCGCAGTGCATTGACCATTTCTCGTTAGATTACTGAGGTCAGGCTACGTCTAGCGTGGTTAGTACTCAGATGGGTGACCGTTTCAAGTAAAAATTACGTTGCTCCCTTCCTGGAGTAAATTCATATCACATTCCACCCAGTGCAGTGATACACTTTTGTGTCGTTCCCCAGGCTTTAGACATCACTTTGGTCCATTGATAAAAAGTAGAAGTGTCCCTGCTGACTGAAGTTTTCCAAGGTTCCCTTAGTCTCACCGCACAGCAAATGCTGGGACGCGTAACAGGCCGTGGTCATGACCATCCGCTCCCTACCCCCTACCTTATCTCTACGTATTACCCCGCCGCGTGTTGCAAGCTCTTAGGGGTATATCCTTGTAAAAAAAAAAAAAAAAAAAAAAAAAAAAAAAAAAATGGACGAAAAAAATGCATGTCAAGATTGATGAATACGTGAAATATGATGACAAAAAAATAATGTAGGGAGGAGAAATAAATTTAACAAAAATCACAACAATATCTATCAAAATTTGATTTTTTTTTTTTTTTTATTTTTGAAAGACAACAATCCACTATATAAATTAACACTTTCACTGTATGTAAAACAAACAAAAAATCATTTTATTTTATATATTAATTCAAGTATATTAATATTGTTTAGCTAAATTCATAACACAAGCACAGCTCATGTAACTTTCGTAAATGATAAATATATCCTATTTCATCTTTGTTATGTACTTAATATAATCATTCATGTGAAACTAAATTTTAAAAACTTTCATTCTAAAAATAAATAATGTTACTGTATTTTTTTACAAATTTGAAATATATTTTTATAGTAATATACATTTTTGATGACATTTAAAATAATATAATTTTATACAAATTTACTAAAATATTAATTTAAAAATAATTTTAATACAGCCAAAATATAGTTGAAAAATAATCATTAATTATTTTCTTTGTTAAAAAAAGTATTGGCTCTTAAAACTACATATATAACATTATTTATTAGTTATTATATGCAGGGTTGAATCAATAAATACTGTATCAAGGAATCAATTGTACTGTGAATGCAATAATCTTTTTTTTTTTCTTTTTACTTTTAAGGGTGTCTTTTAGAAACATTTAAGAATTTTTAATTTGAATACTTAATAAGCAAGGGTCGGTTTTACTAACTTTTTTCACGGACCTTTCAAGGATCTGTATTAGCGAACGTTCTCGGAATGGACCCGTAATCATAATTTATTATTTATTTATTTATTCTGTAGCAGGAAACACCAAACCAACCATTTAAAAACTGACAAAAAACGTTTATATTATTGCTTGGAGATTCCAAACATTTAGAATTAAATTTTATTGGGTTAGTGTATGGAATTCCAAGTATATCGCTGTATTCTGTTATCAGGTTTTCCAAATCTCTATCGTTGACAGCCGCGACTCCAGTTGTGGAGTCATATCGGGAAATAACGTTGACTCTGCCTAAGGTGTTCGGGAAGACAGCCATCGAGGAACAATCGAAAGTAATCAGGTATTTGTCTGGATCAGTGGACAGGATTAGTAGTTGTTCACCTGTAAATAATTTAATTATTAAAAAATATATATTCAACCACTTAAAGGAGGGGAAAGGCTTCAGCTTTAATAGTTTTATATACTTTTACCTTTTAAAAATAATGTCAAAGTTACTTGTGCACTAAAAAAAAATTGTCGCCACCCTCCGCTTTCCACTATAGTGGAGTATTGACCTCATTTTTTTTATTGCAGAAATTGATAGAGGATGCAAAGTTATGCTGCCCTGTTTTTTTTCAGTTTTTTTTTAGACCAAGGACACTTTTTTAAGAATTATTGAATGTCCTTTTCGTGACGTCACGAGACGCCGCTCCTTAAGAAAAAGATAGCATTTGCCGCCTCGTGACGTCACAAAAAAGACTTTCAATAATTTTTAAAAAATAGTTCCGGGTCTCAAAATAATCTGAAAAAATCAAGGTAGCATAACTTTGCACCCTCTATCCATTTCTGCAATAATTAAAAAAAAAACAATCCATTCAGCAATTGACATTCAAAAATCGCGTCAAAGAAAATTGGGGGCTTATGACGTCAATACTTACGATTGGTTGCGATTGACCATAAGTCATAAGCCCGAATTTTCTTTGTTGCGCTTTTTGAAGGTCAACTGCTGAACTTGTGGAAGGCGGAGGGTAGTGACCTGTCTGTTGAATATTTTTTTGATGCACAAGAAGTATTTATAAAGGTGGAGTCACATGGCGATTTTTACCATGCGACGCGACGCGAATAATGCGCACTTGCTGTAACATCCATTGGCGGCCATATTGGGCGATTAAAAGAAAAAAAGCATCGTAATTAACGCGATTACCTATGAATTCGCCGCCGCATAGGATTTCGCAGCTTTTAAGTTAAAATCGCGCCGCGTCGCCGTTGCCGCCATCTGAATCCACCTTTATACGATAAAATTAAAAAAATGCTGAAACCGTTCACAAGATTTAAAGGAGGGAAAAGGCCTCATTTTTATAATTTTTTAATTTTCTGATGCAATAAAGCATATGTCTGCACCAAAACAAACACCATCTGTCCCCTCATTTTATAAAAGTAAAAAATTTGAAGCTGTTTCCCTCCTTTAAATAAAAAAATATATATTGTAATTTCAATATCTAAGGGGGGTCGCAGACAGACTTCGCATCGCATGATATCGTATCGTATGACTTCGTATGATGAAAATTTAAAACCAGTTCTAAATGAGAATCTTTACGATGTCATACCATACGATAGCATGCGAAGCTGTGTACGCGCCCATGCCTGATCGCATAGTTCTGTTTCTTTTTTTATCATACGCTGCGAAATAATGCGATTCATTATTTATGAAATAATAACATTTTCCAATTATCAGATTTCAAATTATATTTAAATTAATACTGCATGATGCTTAAGGCCCAATGTTAATAAAAATCAAATTCATGGAAATTATGAAAAAAAAATTAAAATGTTCTCCTCTACATCCCCCATCAGTTGGTAAAACATCAGGTCTACAAAAACGAGCTAGTTTTCGATATATTAATTTTTAAAGTTTACCAATTTAACATGGAAGTTCCATTTCTCCATGTTAAAGTAGTGTACTTTAAAAATTCACAACTCGAAAACTAGCTCGTTTTTTCATACCTAATATTTTAAATACCAACTGATAGGGGATGTAGAGGAGAACATTCTAATTTTTTTTTTCATGATTTTCATGAATGTGATTTTTATTAACATGGGGCGTGTTATCTCTATCTTAAACCTTAATTAAAATATAATATATATTAAATTGAAAAATCCCTATAAAGATATATTTGAAGTATTTTAATGAAATTTAACTAAGTAAATGACTCGACTTTTTTCAAATATTATGTCAATTCTTAACATGTTATAGTACTTTCTTGTTACTTATTAAAATAATAATTATTATTTCATAGATCTTAGAGAGTTGGGAAACAATAAAACGAACACAACAACAACTTTATTGCAGGCGCTGCATCTCGAATGACCTGATGGTCCAAACAATAATGTTTTTTCTTTATGTTTACAAAATGCATACAGAATATAAAAATTATTGAATAAAATGTATAAAATAAATATAAATAAATAACAAAAAATTATATTGTTGACGGTCCCCCTCGATCTCGACTGCAGTCTTCCTGCAACATACAGAAAACAAAGGTTAAATAATACACCTCAAACTTAATAACATAATAATAATAAAAAATTAATTATAATAATTTTTTATATATTGAGTCATGAAATTCATAATGATGGTAGCCCATACACAGTGTGATCATCAACCAACATATCAGAAATAGCTACAAAGTCGTCTTTGATGTTAAATATATAATTATAGAATAAATAGACATATTTGTCTAACCTGCATGAAATTTGTTACTACAAAAATGAATATAAGGTGCCAAATTATGCTTCTCTGATTTATTTCAGATTTTTTTTGAATCCTAGAACTATATTTATTTAATTATTGAAAGTGATGCCACGCCCCCTGGAGGCGTCAATAGGCATCAAGTTCCTATCTTTTTTATTAAGGATTCGGGGGTACAGGCTACAAAGATTAAATAATGCAGACCAACTCAAACTTTATAGCATTATAATAATTATTTAAAAATATATAACAATTGTTTATAAATATATTAGGTTTAGAAACACATAATATGAGTATAGCCCATACACAGTGCTATGAATTCGATAAAAACCTCAAATTTGAGACCAAAGTCACTCTTTAGACAATATATGTAACGTATCTTTTCTCTGAATGTGTGAATTTTTTTCCTTTATATAGCAAATGCAATAACGTCAAGGCAACTCGATCATAAAATAAGATGCTATTGGATTAAAGTGAACGAAATGGACAAGTAGCATCAATTTTTTATAATAGCTCAATCGAAAAAGGAGATCCTATTAATTTTTTAAGATTTTTATCTGTACTGCATCATGCCTAAAATTGAGATATAAAGAGGTAACGTGATCTGGAGGCGGCGCTCGTGACGTCATTGAACTGTCCGGTCAAGCAAACGATTGACTATATAACGTTTGTATAAAAAATAAATCAATTGTTGCTTGTTTCCATAGCAACTTGGTTGTTTAGAAGCGTTGTAAAGTCGATCGTTTGTTCAATGACTTCACGGGCGATACAGGCGCCACCTCCAGGTCACGTGACCTCTTTACATCTCTAGTTTAGGCATGATGCAGTACAGATAAGAATCTAAAAAAATTCACAGGTGTATTTTTCGACCTCCTCTTTCGATTACACTACTATAAAAAAGTTATGCTACTTGTCCATAATCATCACACGAGATCCTGTACTAATATTTGCTATTCAATTCCACCACTTTTTTTTTCTTTTCGAATAATCATTTTCTTTCAATCTCCATAGTGAGAGATAATTTGCCCTGTAAAAATGTACAGTCGGCAACTATTTACACACTGAAGTATCACAGGAGCAAATTACATGCCAAAGGCGGACGGCGACAACGGCGATGCGACGCGATTTTGACTTAGAAGCTGTGAAATCCCATGTGGTGGCGAATTCACTGGAAATCGCGTTAATTACGGTGCTCTTTTTCTTTTAATCGCCAAATATGGCCGCCAATGAATGTTACAGCTAGTGCGCATTAATCGCGTCGCGTCGCATGATAAAAATCACCATGTGATTCAACCTTAAGAGTTACAAATTAAAAATTCGAGCGTGTCGCAGTGCATTGACCGGTTCTCGTTAGATCACCGAAGTCAAGAAATTTCGTACCTGGTTAGTACTTGGATTGGTGACAATTTCAAGTAAAAATCACATTGTTCCCTCCCTGGGGTAAATTTGTCTCGCTTTCCAGCCAGTGCAGTGATGCACTTGTGTGTGGTTCCCCAGGATTTGGACATAGCTTTGGTCGATTGAAAAAAAGTAGAGGTGCCGTCCTAACTGAGGTTTTCCACGGTTCCCTCAGTCTCACCTCAGCGAATGCTGGGACATGTAACAGGCCGTGGCCACCATTTTTCCATATCCTATCAATACCCATTACCCCACCGCGAGGTTTAAGCTCTTAGGGGTATATCCTTGTAAAAAAAAAATAAATACGAAGGCGCGAACCAGGTCTCTAATGCAATAGTCACGTATATTATAATTATTATTGATTTAGGCTGACGCTCACAATAGTTAAATTGTTTTTTTAATTCTTAAATTACCTAAAAACCTAAAAATAAATTTTAATTTACAATTTGTGTAAAGAATATGTGTCATATAATAAAAATTATAAATATTACTCAAACTTTCATTCAAAATGTTCAAGAAATTCCCTTTATTGGCAATGTTTAACCTGTTTTTAAAAATGCTATTAATACAATATTACGTCACTTTACGTCGTTAGACGTATAGAAGATTTTTCATTTATTCACTGCCGGATTATTTTCATACAAAAGGAACATGTTAAAAAATTTGAAATATAAATTTTTCTCACAGTAATAATTATTAAAGCTGTTGATTTGAAACTTCTCCATCCTCACCCCTATTTTCGGTTTAGGATCATCTAATTATGAATTAAGAACTTATTTTTTAATTTTCTTTGCAAAAAAAAATCTTTAAAGCCAAAAAAAGCAATTTCATGTGTTTTAAATGTTAGGATAAAACGATGGAACACCGCAAAATCAGCTGACTTGAAGCCTCTGTGATCATAATATTACGCTTTCACAAACTTAAGTCAAAATATTCACCAATATTTCACATATAGGCTGTTTCAAATGACTTGCTTAACGTCACAACTGCGTGTATTGCCTAACGACTATATACTGGAGGACGGCCTAGAACAACTTATTGAAGAACCTCGATACTCAACATTTCTCGCCAACCTTCGGGGAAGTCCGCTAAATGAGCCACGTGCTCGGGCGGTTTCTTTGATGACGCCTAAGATTTGACAGCTTGACAGATTTGACAGATGGCTAATAAAGCGGCATCTTTGACCGCGGTATCTTTGTAGCTGACTCTAGGCCAATCAAATGCGCTAGAAAAGTCAAGGTCGTGACGTCACTGGGTGAAGGAAATGTTAGCCGAATGGCGGCAAAAAAGTCAGGCCGTCTTCGTAGTAAATAGTTCTTGTGTATTGCCTACTTGGCTCTTTAAAGGGACGTAGGACAATGCAATCATGAATGTTTAAAAAGTTACTATAAAATACTTTAATGCAAAAAGAAATGAGAAAATTTTCATTTTCGGAACATCCCCTAAATATATAATAATTAATTAAATATAGAGAGCCGCAGGTCAATTGCACAGGCAACATCGCACTGAGTACGGCTGGGCGGGAGAAAGGGGGATTGAGTTACATGGAGAAGAGGTAGCAGTGTCGCCAGGCGATGGACGTGACGTCACGTTCTTCCGGTCGCGCTATTCATAAGGCGCTTTCTGGGGCACTCGCCACCGTGCGGCATGTATTCATACTCAGTTGATGGGTAACGTTTGATTAAAAAATAATTATTTTAATGGTCCCCTGTCCCTTTGTGTATGGTAAGACGAAACAGCTGATTGACATATTTCCATTTGATTAACATGTAAACCTTAGCAACCTTATAAAAATTCTGTTTTCTTCTAAGAGACAGTTCTTGGCAAAAAAAAGTTGCAGAAAAATTTTCAAAACAAATGAACGAGCTCAGTTTTTTAATTTCAATTTTTACTTTAGCTCTCCATGGGAGAGCCATTTAAAAAAAACTTGAAAAAGTTAATTAAAAAAAATCGTCACTTCCGATTGTTTTGATTTTTTTCTGCAATTTTTTGGTGCCGAGGGTTATCTAAAAAAAAATTCAGAATTTTTATGAGGTTGCTAAGGATTACATGTTAATCAAATGGGACTACTTCGATCAGCTGTTTCGTGTTACCTTACCCGTAGTGCAAAGTAAAAGTGTAGCTATCATTCGGTCTGCCCAGAAGTGTACAATATTCCCACCTGGAGAAGACACGTGTGATCCTTGCAGGACGAACGATCGTGGTGACGTGGGGTCTCTGACCGGCGAGGAGTCTTTGCTGGGAGGGTTCGTAAAAATTGTCCACCGCACGGCTGGTGGGGTGACCTCTCGAGCAATCGTGAGGGTGGACAGACGAGTGCTAGGAGGTTACAAATTAATTTAGCTGTGGTGAATCATTATACTTCATGGCATTTATATTTTAGGATAGTTAATTCAAAATTTAAAAAAAAGTTACATTTAATAAATTGGGAATCTCAATACCAAATATACAAAATTAAGGTGGTGTTTCATGATTGATTTCCAGCCTGCGACGCGAATAATGCGCACTTGCTGTAACATCTATTGTCGGATTTATTTGGCGATTAAAAGAAAAATATCATCGTTCTTAACGCGATATTCGGTGATTTAATCACTTGCCGCAGAGGATTTCGCAGCTTTTAAGTCAAAATTGCGTTGCATCACCGTTGTCGCTCATGAAAATCCACCTTTAATGTTCTAATGTATGAAGCGAGTGAATACCATTAAATTTAATTTCTCTTCAACTATTCTAAATATAATAAAATAATGTCATGTATTACGATTTTTTTTACTTATTAAAAACGCGTGATATGATTGTTTTGCTTGCCATTTTTCATGCACTAAAAACAAAAAATTCCAACTTAAATAAAAGTTACATAATTCAATCATTTTTATGGAGGCTACATTTTTTTTTATATAAATTTTGACGTTCAAACGGTTACGTTTTTATTAACAAGGTGAGAGACCCACAATGACAGCAGTGGTGACATTCAGGCTGCCTCGAAGTGTATGACAAAGCCGTACGTTCCAGCAAAGAGAAAATAGGATGAAAGTTGAAATTTTTTATTGAAAAAGAGGGGGGGAGAGTTTATTTTTTAATTAAGTTAGAGATAACACACCCAATGTTAATAAAAATCCCCTTCATAAAAATTATGAAAAAAATTAAAATGTTCTCCTCTATCCCACTATCAGTAGGTAAAATATCAGGCATACATAAAAACGAGCTAGTTTTTTAGTTATTAATTTTTAAAGTTGGCTAATTTAACATGGAGAAATCGAACTTCCATGTTTATTTAAATTAGTCAACTTTAATAATTAATAACTCGAAAACTAGCTCGTTTCTGTACACCTGATATTTTACCTACGGATAAGATATGTAAAGGAGAACATTTTATTTTTTTTTCTTAATTTTTATGAATGGGATTTTTATTAACGTTGGGTGTGTTATCTCTACGTTAACATGTGCATTATTGAGGGTACAGCCACGGTCGAATATAATTTGAGAGATTATTGTAATTAAGAGCTTTGTCTGCAAATATTTAACACTATATAGTTATGAAACGACGTCGAGATTAAAGATGCTGTGACGTCATAGTCTTGTAACGTGTCTCTCTTTGATTCAGTGAAAAAAATTATAAATGAAACAGCGACTTGCAGCTCAATTATAATGGCCAGCGTTGCGTTGATATAATTTTCATCTTTTCTTCGCTATAAAACTCTCCTCTCGTCTTTGGTAATCCTATTTTGCACCAATTTAGAGATAAGAAGAGGAAAAAAGACGAGATTACGTCTTTTTACCTCTTCCTGAGCATGAAATGTTAGAAATATTGTCTTAATTTCATCCTCACTGTGAGCGAAGAGGAAATAAGATTTGTTTTAGAGGTAAAAATATTAGCTTTAGACGTGTAAAGGATGAGTTGATGACGTATTTTTTTCAACTAGGGATTAAAATGTTGGAACAAAATTATCACGAGATCATGTATTATTATCAAAATTTGCAATAAAAAAATAATCATGTTTTTCCTTTGATTTATTAATTATTCTATACTTGACATTAATCCCTTATAATTCAAACAAATGTTTTCTTACATGGCCGTAATCCGCAAACTGAATACAAAAATGTTTGTTTGCAAGACTCCTCTACTTCGATCAAATGACGGTGTTTATAATACGTATTCGTTCTGACGACGGATAATGTTATTCTAAAGGTGGATTTTCATGAGCGACAACGGCGATGCAGCGCGATTTGACGTAAAAGCTATGAAATCCTATGTTGTGGCGAATTCGCCGGTAAACGCGTTAATTAAGATGCTCTTTTTCTCTTCATCGCCCAAAATGGCTGCCAATGGATGTTACAGCAAGTGCGCATTATTCGTGTCGCGTCGCATGATAAAAATTGCCATTTAAATGCGTCTTTAAACTCGGTAACGCGAGCGAAAAGAAACTTCAGTGAAAAGGAATCGAATGAAATAAATTTTAAAAATTTGAGTGTGCTCTAAAACTTATTCGCTAATGGTTTGAGCAAATCCGAGGGGCAATTTCCTCACAACAGTACCAATCCTGGTTTCCGTTCATAAGGCCCATGTTAAATTTCTACCTTCAGTTTAACTCAAAACTGATAAGATTGCTCCACTTCTAAATTTACATGCCACCCATTATGGCAAGTTCTCTACAAATCTTGTAGCATTTAAGGGGGCTTATTCCAAGATCTCAATCAACTGAGGTCTTTATGTTTGGTTTACTAATTTTGTCTTCCTGAACTGTGAACGAATAGCACTCAATTTTCAGTAAGAAAAATAAAAATCAAATGATATATTCGCATGAAAGTAACTAAAAATATGTATTTTTTAATTGACAAACTTCATTCCTGCTTATATATAAAAGAAATGCTATAAATTACAAAAATTTAACATGGCGTTCAAAACTGACAGTTGTAGCAGATGTAAAATATTTATGATAATTAAACGTATCCTGTCGTTATGAAATTTCATCAAACTCATTAATTCACAATAATTTCACGTATATAGGCTATAAGATGGCGGGGGGATTGAGTGTAAAACCGCTTTTCTATGGAGCTATGTCACGCCAAGCTTGGCGGGGAAGGAAAAGCGCACTTACAGTAAAATCGTATGAAATTTGTGACGAGAAATCACTTTCCCGCCGCAATTTAATAGCACCGCCATTTTTCCTCACCAATATGACCGCCATACGGTTTCACTGCAAGTGCGCTTTTCTTGCCCCGCCAAGCCTCGCGTGACATCGCTCAATGAAAAAGCACCTAAATGCATAACCCGAGCAGAGATATTATTCGGCTTGCCCAGAAGTGTACAATATTCTCACCTGGAGAAGACACGTGTGATCCTTGCAGGACGAACGATCGTGGTGACGTGAGGTCTCTGACCGGCGAGGAGTCTTTGCTGGGGGCTTCGTAAATTGTCCACCACGTGTCTGGTGGGGCGACCTCTCGAGCGATCGTGAGGGTGGACAGACGAGTGCTAGGAGGAAGAAATTAAAATTAATTTGGCTGTAGTGAATCATTATGCTTCATTTATATTTTAGGATAGTTAATTCAAAATTTAAAAAGAAAAATTAGATTTAATGAATTAGGAATCTCAATACCAAATATACAGTATTATGGTGGATTTTCATGAGTGATTTCCAGCCTGTGACGCGATTAATGCGCACTTGCTGTAGTATCCATTGCTGGTCATATTTGGCGAATAAAATAAAAATGCTTACTATTAACGAAATATATAGGGCGAATTCGCTCGCCTCATTGGATTTCAAAGCTTTTGCGTCAAAATCGCGCCGCATCGCCGTTGTCGCTCATAAAAATCCAAATTTAATATTCTAATGTATAAAATGAGTGAATCCCATTTAATTTCTCTTCAAATATTCGTAAATACATTAAAATTATATATTATGAATTTGTTTCCTAACTAAAAATGCACGATTTGTTTGTTTTGATTGCCATTTTTCATGCACTAATAACGAAAAATTCCAAGCAAAATAAAAGTTACATAATTCATTCATATTTATGGAGGTTGTATTTTTTTATATTAAATTTTGTCGTTCAAACGGTTAAATATTTATATTGATAAGGTGAGAGACCCACAAGGACAGCAGTGGTGACATTCAGGCTGCCTCGAAGTGTATGACAAAGCCGAACGTTCCAGCAAAGAGAAAATAGGATAAAAGTTGATATTTTTTACTGAAAAAGGGGGGGGGGACATTTTTGCCACTTGAATTTTGAATTAACATGTGTTTAACGTCATGTATACATCCGTGGTCAAATATAGCGATTATTGTAATTAAGAGCGTTGCATGTGAATATTTCATACTAGCTTTGAAACACACAAAATCGAGATTAAAGTTGCGCTGACGTCATAGTCCTGTAAAATGTTTCCCTTTTATTCAGTGAAAAAAATTATAAAAGAATCAGCGACTTGCAGTTCGATTAAAAGGGCCGGTGGTGCGTTGAAATAAATTTTATCTTTTATTAGCTATTAAACTCTCGTCTCGTCTTTGGTTATAATCCTAGTTTGCACCATTTTAGAGGAATGAAGAGGGGAAAAGACGAGATTACGTCTTTTTACCTTGAGCATAAAATGTTAGAAATATTATCTTCATTTCATCCTCACTTTGAGCGAAGAGGAAATAAGATGTGTTTTAAAGGTAAAAAGATTAGTTATCGACGTGTAAAGGATGAGTTGAAGACGAAATTTTTCAACTAGGGATTAAAATATTGGAACAAAAATTATCACTAGATCTTGTATAAAAATTTGCAATAAAAAATAAGAACGTTTTTCCTTTGAAATAGATTTTGCTTCACATTAATCCCTTATAATTCAAACAAATGTTTTCTTTAATGGCCGTAGTCCGCAAACTGAATACAAAAATGTTTGTTTGCAAGACTCCTCTACTTCCTTCAAATGACGATGTTTATAATACGTATTTGTTGACGATGCTCCATAAGAATAACATTATCCGTCGTCAACGGATCCGTATTAAACACCGTCATGTGAACGTAGTGAGTGTTGACAAGTTACAAGTAACATGGCGGGGTGTAATGAGAGCAGACGTAACGTTCGGGATGTCGAGAAGTGTATGATGGGACGTGTGTCGTCATGAGATAAGTTTCACTGTATAATGTATATAGGCAACTGTTTTAGCACAAAAGTGTCGCATGTTGCAGGACTATAAGGCCGGTCGCAGACAGAGTCGCATGATTTCACAGCGAATGATAAAAAAAAATAAGAAGCTATGCGATCAGCTGTGAGCGCACACACAGCTTCGTATCGTATGCTGGCGTATGATAAGAAATTTAGAACCGGTTCTAAATGAGAAACGTACAATCGTAAGCTTACGATCGTAGAAATAGCGAAATCATGTGATCCTGTCTGCGACCGGCCTAAGATTTTCGTTAACGTTTGTTTTCGTGAATTGTGAACTAATGGTATTCAGTACAGAAAAAAATCAAATGATATATTTCCACACGAAGTTTCATTCAAACTAATTAAAAATCTGTATTTTTCAATTGATTCATTCCTTCTTAGAGAAATGCTAGAAATTAAAAAATTAATAATTGCGTTCAAAACTGACAGTTGTAGCAGATGTATATATATTTATGATAATTCAAACGTCTCCTGCCATCGTGAAATTTCGTCAAACTCAATACTTCATAATACATTAAAATGCAGAGGCTATAAGATGGCGGAGAAAGTGAGAGTAAAACCGCTCTTCCATAGAGCAATGTTGCGCGTGAGGCATGGCGGGACGAGAAAAACGCACTTGCAGAAAAATCGTATGAAATTAACGAGAAGAAATCGCTTTTCCGCAACGATTTAATAGCACTGTGATTTATCCTTGCCAATATGGCCGCCACACGGATTCACTACAAGTGCACTTTTCTCGCCCCGCCAAACCTCGCGTGACATCGTTCCATTGAAATGCATCTTAATGCATAACCCGAGCAGAGATAACATTCAGCCAGCCCAGAAGTGTACAATATTCCCACCTGGAGAAGACACGTGTGTTCCTTGCAGGTCGGAACGTGGTGACGTGGGGTCTCTGACCGATGAGGAGTCTTTCTCTCGCAAGTCGAGGGTCGGCCTCTTAAGCGGTCGATCAATCATGGTAGACAAATTCTAGGAGGGAAAAACATGCAATTAATAATAAGTAGCATAAAATGACAATTCTAAATTTAATTCTATTGAATTATATGTTTATTTACCATAATATTTAGCCCAATTGAATAATTATAATTAAAAAACATAACAATGAAATATAATTATGACGCTAACAGATATACAATATATTCAAATTCTTACAAAATTATATTTAAAATGCAAGTGACGCACAATTAAAGCATTGCTAACACTCAGGCTTGCTCGAAGCCGTACAAACAATAAGAAAAGTTTCTCCCTAATTTGTAGATTTTAATTTGGGGCTAATGTAGCTTCCATATTGTATTATTTAACTAGCATTGCATTAATCCCCATATCAATTTCTCCACGTCCACGAGGAATTATAACAGAGAAATTATATGTTACAGACATCCTTGTCTTATGGGTAGGAATTTGAAGAACCTTGAATTTAGTTCCACTGGAATTACGAGTGGTCACACTTCGATCGACCAATCACCGTTAGTTTCAGTTCAGTGATGTCATCCGAGATAGCCAATTAGGTTCCTGCATGTAATTTTGTTATAAGTAGCTGAATCGAGAGATGTTAAAAAATACACGTGTGAATTTTATGCTACTTGTTTTAACACTGCAATGCATCGTACCTAAAATAGAGAGTAAAAGAGGCCACGTTACCTGGAGGCACCTTCCACAACGCCTATGACGTCATTACATTCTTTGGTTTAGGTATTTAACACTTGTAAAAAATCACGTTGTTATGGAAAAAAATAAAATAGTTTCATATACAAGCAACAAGGCAAGTGTTGTATAGTAGAACCAAAGAATGTAATGACGTCATAAGCGTTGTGGAAGGCGCCTCCAGATCACGTGATCTCTTTTAATCTTTATTTTAGGTATGATGAAGTACTAAAAAAATTGGCTTAAAATTCACACGTGTATTTTTCAAATCACTCTTTAGATTGATCTAAAAAAACAAATGACATGCAAGAACCTAATTGGCGATTTTGTAATCACGCGGCGATTGGCCAGCTCGGATTACGTCACTGATGATGAAATCAATGGTGACTGGTCGACAGTGGTTTGGTCACTCGTAAATCCGGTGAAACAAACTTCAAGGTTCTTCAAATTCCCACTCATATTACACGGAGATCTCTATAGTGTCTCTGGAATCGTATAGTCTATCTAAGATACAGTAAGTCTTAAATCACTTGACGCTCTAATTAAGATTGTATTGGAGGACAAAAGATCGTGACGTCAGATCAACCTATCCCGGACAGACTATACATTATGATCCCTACCTGACGAGGACATGCTGAGTCATGTAGCGACCACGGAGCGCACCTCGTGGTGTCACGTGGGGTGTTTCCTCGTCCTGACAGCGTGTGTGTGGACTCCACAGTCAGTCCTAAAAACAACAGTTAACTTAATATGTATTCGATGTGTTTTAAAATGGAGTATTGAACTCAAATATTTTATTGCAAAAATGGATAGTGGGTGTAAAATAATGCGTCTCTGATTTTATTCATATTTTTTAGTGTGCGGGAACTTTTTTTAAAAAAAATATTGAAAATACAAAGAAATTGTCGCCTTAGGATAGGACCTAAAAGGGACATGGGTTCAAACCCAACCTTGAACCTCGGTAAAATATTTAAGCAATACTTCCCAAGCTCTAAAAAAAAATAAATAAACAAATTAAGAGTGCTTAATTTTTGAACCCTCATCCTATTTTGCAATAAAAATTTTTGAGCTCGACACTCTTTTGCTTATTTTCCTTTTACATCATATAATCCAAAGATAATATCAAAATTATTATGCAACATAACAATGCAAAGTTTGATCGAATATTATTTTTTTATATAATACATATAAAAAAGCCGAGAGAACCTCCAAAGATATTAAAATTATTTTAAATTTCTGATAAAAAAATACGATTAATATAAAAAAATAATACAATATTAAAAAAAAGATCGGAATGTTAATATTTTAGTTGCAAATCACTGGAGGTACTGCTACTTTTATCATACCTTTATTGCTTGCACGATGAAGATGCCACGAGACCGACGATCGAGCTGTGACGTCACTGCCACGTTGATGACGTCACGTGGTTCTCGACTTGAGCACACAGAGAGTTGCGGCCAGTCCAGACGTGACTGCTGACCAATGGTGCTACAGTGGAGATCACAATAGTATTGACCTCAAACTTTTTATTGCAGAAATGGATAGAGGGTGCAAAGTTAGGTCACTCTGGTTTTTCGAAGAATTGTAAAGGTCCGAGAAAAATTGCTCAAAATTTTTGCATATATGATTGGATTTGAACCCACGCTCCTTTTAGGACGTATCCTTTTATTAGGAGAGACGTCAAGAGACATCACTTTTATATACTTTCAATAATTTTTTAAAAATAGTTCTTGAACTCTAACAAATCTAAAAAAATATCACAGTAATAGCATAATTTTAAACCTGTTATCTATTTCTACCATAAAAATTTTGAAGGTAGATACTTTATCACATTTATTACTTTATTACATTTTGTTTAATTTAATAATAATGTAGATCATCAAACATTTATATAAAAAAAAGGCAACTCACCTAACCAAATTGAATTAACGAGACGGATGATAAGGTTTAGCGAACAGTACCGGTGAAAAATGAGGTAATGAGGTAAGTAGACAAACTATCTCAGTTGATACATGGTGGCATCAGGAACAGTAAGGACGTCGAGGTTTTAGCCACAAACCAGCCAAGTTAACGTTGTCCCTGCATTGAGAGAACAAAAGGACATTTATAAACGTTATGTTTGTAATGCAATAGACGGTGATAATTGCATTTTTTAATTTTATACTAAAAAATATACGTAAAGTTGTGTTTTTCTGAATTTTTTAATATTTTTTGGAGTGCGGGAACTTAATTTAAATAAATATCAAAATAATAAGAATTATAGGGTGGTATTACCTATCGGACAATCGTCATGTAAGTATTACTCATTTTATTGCGTTGTGACTGGCTGTTGATATGTCATGGTTGTCCAATCACGTGTACCATCTTGATTCAGATATTTTTATTTTATTTTTAATTAGTTTCCGCACTCCAAAAAATCTTAAAATTTTCAGAAAAGCACAATTTTATGTATATTTTCTAATTTATGAAATAAAAAAAGCAACCATTATTGTCTATTATAAATTATTTTTAACTAAAGAAGTCAACTCACCAGACAAGTGAGGTCTTCAGGGCGGTGACCTCGCGGAGGTCACGTTTCGAGGTCATGTCGATGTTGGGGGATTTAGGGATTTAGGGGATTTATAGATTTATGAGGTGGTTTTTGGGGATTTAGCAATTTACATACTCCATTTAAAGTAAATTTAATTAATATATAAGGAGAATTAATTAATTATGCTATGTATTTCAGAGAAATATAAATATTGCCTAATATATTATGTATCACCGGCAACGTAATTTTAGATAACTTATCAATTAATAATCAAAATACGATCTATGCATTAATTATAATATCCATTTTTATAATTATTCATGTTTTAAATTTTCAAAAACATAGGAGAGTAAAGAAACCATGACTACACAGTTCCAGTGCTTATATAGCATTTCAAAATAATGGTAAAAACGATATTTTTTAAAGTGGACGGCTCCAAACTAAGCATATATTATATAATTATACTACAAAAGCTTTGTTTTCAATTATTAAGACTATGCAATCTGACCCAACAAACTTAGAAGTTACGTGAGAGAAAGCATTGCTTCAAAACCAGACAAAATTGTATGTTGTATGTGTTTAATATTGGATAATTTTAAAATAATAAACAATAATTTCTTTCTTAATTTAATATTTTCTCAATTTTAAATATTTAATATTTTTATTCCTGCAACAGAACATTAAATAAAATTTAATTATTTTTCAATTATTGTAAGATATTTTAAAGTCAAAAAAAAAATCCAAAAACCACAACTTCCCGTGCTTCCCAGTATCATACAAAAAAGGTTGTTTACCAAACTATTAAGGTGGAAGGATGATGGATAAAGGATGAAAATAAAAAATCATAAAATCATAATAAAAAATAAATAAAACGAAAAATAATAATAATAAAAACTAAACATAAATAAAAATAAGGATTAATATGGTTAAAGGGGAGGGGGTGGTACGTCACAATTCTTTGTCAATTGAATGATCCAAAGCCAGGGTGACCACATAGTGGTAAATCGTGACGATTTTGTACCCTGGGTGGGAGAAGCAGTAGCCGTGCCATCCTAACCATTTAAAGCTATGCTCAGCGGAGGCCGGTTTCGCTGGTAACTTAGGGAAACGACCGAACCTCCGCTACACTCCCACTAGACACCAAAAACAAGCGGAGGGGGAAGCAAGAGCAAATCTCACGGTATTGCACCTACTCTCCTTCGCATTTTTCGAGAGATTGAAAACCATCCTCGTAATTACTCTAAGTCAACAACTAAATATATAAGTGAAGGTAATATATCTTCAAGTCCATGACAACCTTGCTGAGGATGATACTGCATAAACACAAAATTTGGGTTCTGGAAAGCTCAGTATTTTAAATTTATATTTAATTAAATAATATTATATTACAATAATATGATATTACATTTATATTAAGTTTAATGTAAGAAAAAGTATTGTTTTTTAATCTCTTCATATTAATTCGATTTTTACCAAAGTATATTTAAATTAATTAAAAGTCTGGTTTATCCGCAAGGTCTCTCCATCACACCAGGTGTGATTTAAATCTCATTACATGACTTGACTACAAGTCACGGACTGCAAACCCTAACCTAAATCAATCCAAACCTGCGTATATTAGATTGATTATGAGCAAAACAATCTACAGATTGTTGTAAACTAAAAACAAAAATAAAATAAATATAACAACGTTTACAGCTAAGCTACAAGATAGTCAGGCCATATTACATTTGAAAATCAGCAATACCATGCATCAAAACTGCTAATGGTATAGCCGGTGATTAAAAAATAAACTATACCAGTATCACTTTAAAAATATCGTTTCTGGAAAACTACCTTTTGAACATTAAAACGGATTTTATCGTAAACAATAAAATTATCGGAACTTGAAATGAAGAAATATTTTTGATACATTTTATATGCCCTCTAATCATCCCTACGAATTCTTATAAATATTATTGATTATATCATTGATAAATATGTTAATTAAAGCAATTATATAATTTCAAAGAACGATGGCCTAATGGTAAACACGTGATCATGCACATGCGTCAGAAGTTGCCCGGCTGTAAAATATCACACGAGAGAGTTTCGTACACTACGGGTTAACGCAAATGTTTCAAGATGATCTGAATTGCCAGCTCTATTTTCAAACACTGCTGAAACGGATTGTGAATAATTTTAAAATAAAATTAATATAATGCACAAAAGTTGCAGTCACAATTTTTGAACTAGTGAACTATATAATTATACCGGCAAATAATATATTACATCAAGTTGATCATGTTAATAAAAATTAATTGTGAAAAAAATATTAAAAATAAAACTGGAGTAAAATATCGAACAAATATCCGTTTAAAAAAATTAAAATTTATTATAATACATTAATTAGCTCGATTGTAACTATAAATATTTAAATATTTTTTTTTTCCTTTTCCGATGATAATAAATAAAAATTATCCAAGAAGTCATGTATACTTTGCATGTTGAAATAAAATATCAATCGAAAAGGTGGGAAAGAGTGCAAGGACAAACATGTCGCTACTTCAGGCAGTCTCGTACAATCACCTGAGGAAGAAATAACATCGCAACATTCAGTACAACCACGCTAAAAAAATATGACTTCAAATGAGAGCCTAAATTTATGATAATTGAAAAATTTAAATTGATAATAGGCTTACGGGGTGTAATTTTTTTACTGGCTCAATCAAAAGAGGAGATCGAAAAATATCCCTTGGATTTTTTTGCGAGTTTTTTTAAGCACTGCATCATACCTAGAATGGAGATTAAAAATGTCGCTTGACCTGGAGGCTCCATCCGCAGTGCCTATGACGTCATTTCATTCTTTGGGTCAACTATATAATGTTTCTAAACAAACACGTTGCTATGGAAACAAATGATTATTTTTAATAAATAAGCAACAATGCAATAATTTTTTACAAGTGTTATATAGTTGAACCAAAGAATGTAATGACGTCATAAGCATTGTGGATGGAGCCTCCAGGTCAAGAGACATTTTTAATCTCCATTCTAGGTATGATGCAGTGCTTAAAAAAATCGCAAAAAAATCTAAAGGATATTTTTCGACCTCCTCTTTTGATTTAGCCAGTGAAAAAATGACACTCCGTAAGCACATTGTTGTGCCGTTCTTTCAAATTTAACAATAGCATAGTTCTCTTACAATATAAAAATAATTTCTTATATTTAGTAGCTTTATACATCCAGGAAGTTACGATATGTTTTCCCGTTTACAAAATTAAATTATTATAATGTTCTTTACTATTTCGTTTAAAGGTATAAAAACATAGAAATTTTAATATCGAACAATATACTTGAAAACTAAATCGATTGTTTCTATTTTTAACAATTTATTTAATTAATAATATTTTCCATAATTCGTTCAAAATCTTATTTCATTTAATAATTAGATTATTGTGAAAATTTTAATTATCCACTTAAATTAAAGGCAATTTTATATGTGAATGCATGGCCATAATAAATTTACAAAACGGATTTATTAAGACTACAAAAAATAATAATAATAAAAATATGCTATACAATGTATGCATAATACTATTTTTATTTTATATTTTAACGGAACTTAATACTTTTTTAAACAGTTATAAAAAGAACAACAAATAGTAAGAAATTCCATTCATAATCATAGTATTAAAATTCAGAAAGTACCCGAGTTGAAATAAATTTAGTTTTCTTGCTCTTCTCTCGCCTTTTCTCCTCTTCTTTTGCACCATATTAGTGGAAAAAAGAGGTGAAAAAGACGAGATTACGTCTTTTTTCCTTTTCTTGAACATAAAATGTTAGAAATAATGTCTTCATTTCATCCTCACTTTGAGCGAAGAGGAAATAAGATGTGATTTAGATGTAAAAAGATTAGGTTTAGACGTGTAAAGGATGAGTTAAAGACGAAATTTTTCAACTAGGGTACGTTTATATAGTTATTATGCACAGAATGTTAATTAAAATAATGTTTAACACAACATAACTTACATTTACGATGATTTACGACATTCCTCCGCACGACCTCCTCTCTCGTCCACTGTGACACAAGAACTGAGCGGTCGTTGACAAGTTTGGCTCGCATGCTCTTGTCGGCTTCCTGCCTCACTCTCTCGTTGCGCGCTCGCTTACCTGTCTGCTTGCTTGCTTGCGGTGAAAGGTTACGTAACTAAAACCTCTTCTATATTGAGTATTTAAGTTGTGGTAATAATTTAAGTACATGAAAAATTTTCAAACGTTCTGATTGGTTAAATATTATCACGTGGTGTCATAATAACTATTTCAGTTATTTATTAAAAATTCCCTATTTGAAAAATTACGTCTTCAACTCATCCTTTACACGTCTAATCCTAATCTTTTTACCTCTAAGACACATCTTATTTCCTCTACGCTCAAAGTGAGGATGAAATGAAGATAACGTTTCTAATATTTTATTCTCATGAAGAGAAAAAAATACGTAATTTTGTCTTTTCCCTCTTTTTTCCTCTAAAACGGTGCAAAATAAGAGAAAAAAATACGAGAGGAGAGTTTAAGAGTGAAGAAAATATGTAATATATTTCGACTCGGGTGTAAAATGAATTGCAGTTTTCATGTTTTAGCAATAAAATTAATAATTGTTTACTTTTTTGTAATATAAAGAATATAATAATAAAAAAAAGGTAAATTGACAAGAAGGTAGTACCGTAATTTTTACTAAAAGTGGTCACCCATCTTGAATTTGCTTGACTTCGGTGATCCCATGATTGCAGTTGTTTATTATAATTTATGTGAGAGGTGATAATCGTATGCTTTGCAGAATAAGTTGCCTATACAGCTAGGGGCTAGCGAATCTCAAATTTAAATATAGTTAAGAAAATGAAGCAATGGTCAGCATCCATGATGACATCACCAATCCTTTGTCCTTCCATTTACTTACAAAAAAAGATTGGGCGCACGTAAGATCCTATACGGAGCAATTTTTTGATCGCTTATTGTTAACCCTCTAAAATAAGTTATGTTTGCAAATTTAAAATTATATATTGGCACTAACCTTTTACGTTTGCTGCTATAAAAATTTTATTATTTGCTTTGGATCAGTTTAATTAAAGAGCATCTAAAGAATTTCGCGGTAGTAGTGTTTTGACTTCGAGCCGAAAAAACGTGCGCAGAAGGGTTGCGCGCTGATGCGCAGTGGTTGTAGTAGGATTCAAAATCAGCAAACGAACATGGAGACTATACAATTTTTCTGATGGATACTTACCATTAAAATTTAAACAATAATTTATCTGTGTATAGTCAAATTTTCTTGAAATTCCAACCGGAAACAGCCGGAAGTGTGTAGTTTTTGATCTTCCTGTTCATGTCCGATTTTTGTACTTTTGCAAACAAGTCAGTCCACATATTGCAAAGCTCTCTGTAAAATTTCAAACTACAAATAAAAAGAGGAAGGGCAGAAACCTTTCACTTCCGGCTACTTTCGGCGGGAATTTTAAATTAATTTGAGTGTATTGTTTGATAGAATTTACAGTTTCATGTTCCGACAGAACCACAAAAATGCATATACACAGTCTTTATGAGTGACGTCATAAAAGACGTTTGGCATCAAGGTATGAGTGATAAGAGTAGGCAATATCGAACGACCTTTGACCAATCCACTTCTATATAATACACATTGTTGCCAATGTAAGAAAATATACATTTTTTTGGTCCCGTACGTCAGTACAGTATTTTACATTTTGGTCCAATTAACTTTCTGTTTGTGAAATTTTGTAACTAATTTCCTTATCACACGTGACCTTTGGACAAATTTTCAAACTTAAAAAAACAGAATGGCGGATCACACACACAGCCTCGTATTTATACGAACGTTCATTGAACGGCTGTAAATAAATTTCTTATCATACGATGTCATATTGATATCAAAAACTTTTATCATAGTTCATTGACCTATTTGTACTGAGAAAACTAGAATAACATTATTTTACATTATTATGATTCAAAAAAAATAATAGTTTATAAATAATTCATAAATAAATATTATCGAGATTATTTGTCGATGTTCCTTTATTCTTTTCAATGATGTTCAGAAACGATCAACATTTATTTTATAGAATATTTTACTATAAAGAAAAAACACTTTAAATTAACTGTAGATCAACATCAAAAGTATAGCACGAAGATTAATGGAGTGTCTTATAATGGAGTGTCTCGACCTTTTTTTTTTTTTTAATATTGAAGAATTGGATAGAGGGTGCAAAGTTATGCTGTACTGTTTTTTTTTTTCATATTTTTTGCAGCCCTGGAAGTATTTTTAAAAAAAAATTATCAAAAGTCATTGATGTCACGCGGCGTTAAAGTCCTATCTTTTTCTTAAAGAGAGGCGCCTCATGACGTCACAAAAATTACTTTCAATAATTTTTTAAAAATACTTCCTGGACTCTAAAAAATCTGAATAAAATCAGGGTAGCATAACTTTGCACGCTCTATCCATTTCTGTAATAAACAAAAATGAGGCCGATACTTTATTTGATATGAGTAGTTCAATTTTAAAGCTTTAACTTTTTAGATAGAGTATATACTGTACGTTAATTTAATTAGTGAGAATCAGCAGATATTCCGTGTCCATAGTTCAGACAAAATTCTTCCACTTCCAGTTTTTTCCTCAAGTAATCTTACATTTTTTAAATTTTAAATGTCATATTAGCGTCATAAAATTAGTGTGAACCTGGTGGTAACAGCTGGAACTACGTGCGCCTAGCGAGTACAGATCGGCTGTTTTAACATTTTAAAATCATGTAAATGCTCTGTCATCATCCACAGCATAACTTTATAGAAATGACAACACCATAATTAGTTGTCAAATACTTTCAGACAAATATAAAAAAAAACATTTTTTTTTAACTTTGTAAGTGATGTATTTCATATATAAATTTGGTTGTTTTTTGTGATTCTCCCAGTGTTATAGATATTGCCGTATCCTCGGTAGAATCAGTCAAAATTACAGCTATCAGTGCCATCTCTTGGTTCTTTATGTACTCTATTAATTGTATAATATAATTTTTACTAACAATTCATGCTTGAACTGATTTGAATAAACAAGATGTGTTCAAGAAATTTACACATTTGCCACTAGAGGTCACCATGATCCTATATCATTACATTTTATCTTAATTAAATTTATTAAAATTTAATTAATTTCTTTTCAAATTACTTTCTATTATTTAGTTATGTAAATAAGAATAAAATCAATCAGAATAAAATGTTAATAATATCCTTTTTCTTATTTTGTACACAATCTAAATTTGATCAACATTTTGTTATTTATTGCAAAACATTTAGTTATATTATTCTTATTGACGATTAATCTCAGTTACTGCTGTGGAGTCAAAGAATATTTCCCTGCAAACGAATCAAATGAAATAAATTTTAACAAATCGAAAATGTTCTAAAACATAATCGCTAATGGTTTGAGCAAATTCAGTGTTGCAGTTTTCTTACAACAGCTCCATTTCCGGTTTCCATCCATAAGGCCAATGTTAAACTTCTATCTCACAATCAGTTTACCTAGAATGGAGATTAAAAATGTCGCTTGACCTGGAGGCTCCATCCGCAGTGCCTATGACGTCATTTTATTCTTTGGGTCAACTATATAATGTTTCTAAACAAACACGTTGCTATGGAAACAAATTCGATGGTGTTCCGTCAAATCGGACTAACTCGTTTTATCGCGATTTGCAAAAGCGAACAACTCATTTTATCGCGCGCGCTCAAAAAGGACTAACTCATTTTAACTCAGCCGCTCAAAAACGATCAACTCGTTTTATCGCGCGCGCTCAAAAAGGGCTAACTCATTTTATCTCGGCTGCGCAAAAACGATTAACTCGTTTTATCGCGGCTGTGCAAAAATGATTATCTTTTTTTATCGCTGATGTTGATTTAAAAACTTGAACGAAATGAATAGAAATTTTTTTTTGGTGGCCTAAGTATTTTCTCATCTAATGTTTAGTAGATATTTAGTTAATTACTTTACAATATTAATTTTTTATATTAATTTTTTTAATTTTCTTTTTTTTTATGAATTATAAAACTTTGTTATTTAATTTAATTTACTCATTTGTAATTAAATTAAAATTATTCGAATTGAATATAACATATTAATATTAACAGTATTAACATGTTAAAAAAATTAAAAAAAAAGAGGTGAGCAAATATATTGTATAAAGTTTTATTGTAAATTTTCCCTTTTTTTATTCTTCGTATAATAATTACATCTTACCAGTGCATGAAATTACCAATTTACACATATATTTTTCATTGACACGCACTTACTATTATTACCTACATTTCTTTCTTCAACATAATAATGTTTAACTTAATTTATGCATCAATTTACAATATTCTTCAAATTTACTGTGTAGTATTGAGAAGTAAAATCAAAATGAATGCAGTTTGCATTTCTAGGAAATCATTGACTCCACTTATTATTTTATTATTGCCACCGAAAATTTATAACGAAAGCAGCGGCTTTACATTTTGTTTAAAGTTATGCTAATATTGCGTCAACAATTTTTTTTTCATACAAAAATATTCACATAAGCCCATAACAACAATTTCTTTGAATAAAAATTGAATTGAATCAATTTAAAATAAAATAAAACACATTGTATTTTTCCTTCACATTGGTATTAATTAATAACACATTATGGTGTAATAATTGTAACAACAATGGGCTTACAGGGTGTCATTTTTTTACTGGCTCAATTAAAAGAGGTCGAAAAATATCCTTTAGAATTTTTTGCGATTTTTTTAAGCACTGCATCATACCCAAAGTGGAGATTAAAATTTCTCTTGACCTGGAGGCTCCATCCGCAACGCCTATGACGTCATTACATTCTTTGGGTCAACTATTTAATGTTTTTAAACAAACACGTTGCTATGGAAACAAATTATAATTTTTATAAACAAACAACAACGCAATAACTTTTTACAAGTGTTATATAGTTGAACCAAAGAATGTAGTGACGTCATAGGCGTTGCGGATGGAACCTCCAGGTCAAGATACATTTTTAATCTCCATTTTAGGTATGATGCAGTGCTAAAAAAAATCGCAAAAAAATATAAGGGTTATTTTTCGACATGCTCTTTTGATTGAGCCAGTAAAAAAATTACACCCCTTAAGCCCATTTGTTGCACCAAATATTATTATTTATTCTACCTATTTTAAGCAATAAATACAGTCAAAGAAAAAATATGCATATCAATACATCATATTAATATAATTTAGACACCTTCATCTGATGGAGATCACAACAAGTTTTAAGCACCATGTAATAATACATGCACCAACAAGAGTACATCATTGGAACCAATACTCTTTAACGAATGAGGCTTTTTGCCTTCAGTAAAAATATTCACAATCTTTTGATGTTAAAACAATCAAGAAATTCATTAGACTGCTAACCTAGTTGAAACTCTTCGTCTTCAACTCATCCATTACACGTCTATAACTAATCGTTTAACGTCTAAAACACATCTTCTTTTTCCTAGCTTAAAAAAAGGAAGAAATAAAGAATATATTTCAAACATTTTGTGCTCAAAGAGAGAAAGAAATACGTAATCTCGTCTTTTTATCTCTTTCTTCCTCTAAAATGGTGCAAAATAGGAGGAAAAAAGATGATAACAGAGCAAAAATTAGATGCAATTTTTATTACAATTCAGTTATATTAAAAATATGTAATGATTAAAAAAAGGAACATAAAAAGAACATTGAGCAAAAAAAAAAAAAAAAAAAAGAACAATAATCTCAACCATTATAGTAACACAGTTATTGTCCACATGGAAAATCATGTATTGTAAATTAAAAATGTATTTAAAATCGGAAACTTTCAATCTTAAAACAAAACATTACAGTTGTACACATTATAAACAGTTCCCCAATCATCTTCACAAATAGGACGTTACTCTTTTTACCTAAATTTAACACTAATAGAACCTATCAGAACTTAATTAAGAAAATAATAATTACTTAAATGGCAATCAGTGCTGAATTGTAGTAATTCATAAAGGCCTCAAGAACCTTTTCACAGTATTAAGTACACGATTATCTTTGCTTCAGTGTGATTCGGCTGCATATTTTTTTTTGTTTCAGTAGCACAAATATCAGAAATAATAGCCGATGAAGAAGCACCTGTGACGTCACTCACGCTCATTCAGCGGTGACAATATAGCGAAATCCCTGCAAAAGATAGGTTCACTCCCGCTGCAACCACGGCCACAATTTTACTTCTGGAATTTTGAAACTTAACCAGGGCAGTCTTGATAGTAATTGTCAAATAGACGGAAAGAATTTTTTTGGTGAAGTGTGTACAGACTGAGTTTTTGCGGTAGCAAGATAAGCGAAAAATTTAACATTGTTTTCCTGTACAACATTTTCGCTCCTCTATCTACCGCAATAACTCGGTTTGTATGAATGTCATAAAAAAAAAATCTTTCAGGCTATTTGAAAAATACTATCAAGACTGTCCTGGTAAAGTTTCAAAATTACAGAAGTCAAATTGTGGCCGTGGTTGAAGCGGGAGTCAACCGATCTTTTGCAGGGATTTCCCTATATTGTTGCCACTGAATGAGCGTGAGTGACGTCACAGGTTCCTTTTCATCGGCTATTATCTTTGATATTTGTGCTACTGAAACAAAAAATTTTATGCAGCCAAATCATACTAAAGCAAAGCTTACCGTTTACTTATTATTGTGCAAAGGTTCATAAGGCCTTTAAATCACAAGCCAGGACAACAACCGCTTGTGAAAGATGTGACGACATGATCTGCAGAACAGAAATATTGTTTTACTTTGATATTTCTATGCATTTTATAAAAAATATATACTCATTATATTATATGTTTATTAAATAATCATACAATATAACAATTATACATATTATAATATGTATTAATTATATTTTTGGCATGATATTTACCTCTGTAGGTCGAATCTATCCACATCTCTTTGTTGACAATAAATTGTGGGAAACAGCTGTTTCTTCAGCTGATTTTTAATATTATAATTCCAGGTTACACTAATAAATGGCGCAAATTGACCTGTTTTATTAATTAAAAAATTAAGAAATCCAAATCATTATTTTATTAAAAAAGACACATAAATGTTCGCAAGGTAACATACTTGCACGAGATAGTCCTTTTTGGAAAACATTTTAGTCGTTTTTGCACAGCCGCGATAAAACGAGTTAATCATTTTTGCGCGGCCGAGATAAAATGAGTTAGTCCTTTTTGAGCGTGTGCGATAAAACGAGTTGATCGTTTTTGAGCGGCTGAGATAAAATGAGTTAGTCCTTTTTGAGCGCGCGCGATAAAACGAGTTGTTCGCTTTTGCAAATCGCGATAAAACGAGTTGGTTTGACGGAACACCATCGAAATGATTATTTTTAATAAACAAGCAACAATGCAATAATTTTTTACAAGTGTTATATAGTTGAACCAAAGAATGTAATGACGTCATAGGCATTGTGGATGGAGCCTCCAGGTCAAGAGACATTTTTAATCTCCATTCTAGGTATGATGCAGTGCTTAAAAAAATCGCAAAAAAATCTAAGGGATATTTTTCGACCTCCTCTTTTGATTTAGCCAGTGAAAAAATGACACTCCGTAAGCACATTGTTGTGCCGTTATTTCAAATTTAACAATAGCATAGTTCTCTTACAATATAAAAATAATTTCTTATATTTAGTAGCTTTATACATCCAGGAAGTTACGATATGTTTTCCCGTTTACAAAATTAAATTATTATAATGTTCTTTACTATTTCGTTTAAAGGTATAAAAACATAGAAATTTTAATATCGAACAATATACTTGAAAACTAAATCGATTGTTTCTATTTTTAACAATTTATTTAATTAATAATATTTTCCAAAATTCGTTCAAAATCTTATTTCATTTAATAATTAGATTATTGTGAAAATTTTAATTATCCACTTAAATTAAAGGCAATTTTATATATGAATGCATGGCCATAATAAATTTACAAAACGGATTTATTAAGACTACAAAAAATAATAATAATAAAAATATGCTATACAATGTATGCATAATACTATTTTTATTTTATATTTTAACGGAACTTAATACTTTTTTAAACAGTTATAAAAAGAACAACAAATAGTAAGAAATTCCATTCACAATCATAGTATTAAAATTCAGAAAGTACCCGAGTTGAAATAAATTTAGTTTTCTTGCTCTTCTCTCGCCTTTTCTCCTCTTCTTTTGCACCATATTAGTGGAAAAAAGAGGTGAAAAAGACGAGATTACGTCTTTTTTCCTCTTCTTGAACATAAAATGTTAGAAATGTAATCTTCATTTCATCCTCACTTTGAGCGAAGAGGAAATAAGATGTGATTTAGATGTAAAAAGATTAGGTTTAGACGTGTAAAGGATGAGTTAAAGACGAAATTTTTCAACTAGGGTACGTTTATATAGTTATTACGCACAGAATGTTAATTAAAATAATGTTTAACACAACATAACTTACATTTACGATGATTTACGACATTCCTCCGCACGACCTCCTCTCTCGTCCACTGTGACACAAGAACTGAGCGGTCGTTGACAAGTTTGACTCGCATGCTCTTGTCGGCTTCCTGCCTCACTCTCTCGTTGCGCGCTTGCTTACCTGTCTGCTTGCTTGCTTGCGGTGAAAGGTTACGTAACTAAAACCTCTTCTATATTGAGTATTTAAGTTGTAGTAATAATTTAAGTACATGAAAAATTTTCAAACGTTCTGATTGGTTAAATATTATCACGTGGTGTCATAATAACTATTTCAGTTATTTATTTAAAATTCCCTATTTGAAAAATTACGTCTTCAACTCATCCTTTACACGTCTAATCCTAATCTTTTTACCTCTAAGACACATCTTATTTCCTCTACGCTCAAAGTGAGGATGAAATGAAGATAACGTTTCTAATATTTTATTCTCATGAAGAGGAAAAAATACGTAATCTCATCTTTTCCCTCTTTTTTCCTCTAAAACGGTGCAAAATAAGAGAAAAAAATATGAGAGGAGAGTTTAAGAGTGAAGAAAATATGAAATATATTTCGACTCGGGTGTAATGAATTGCAGTTTTCATGTTTTAGCAATCAAATTAATAATTGTTTACTTTTTTGTAATATAAAGAATATAATAAAAAAAAAGGTAAATTGACAAGAAGGTAGTACCGTAATTTTTACTAAAAGTGGTCACCCATCTTGAATTTGCTTGACTTCGGTGATCCCATGATTGCAGTTGTTTATTTTAATTTTTTATTATAATTTATGTGAGAGGTGATAATCGTATGCTTTGCAGAATAAGTTGCCTATACAGGTAGGGGCTAGCGAATCTCAAATTTAAATATAGTTAAGAAAATGAAGCAATTAAAATTTAAACAATAATTTACCTGTGTATAGTCAAATTTTCTTGAAATTCCAACCGGAAATAGCCGGAAGTGTGTAGTTTTGATCTTCCTGTTCATGTCCGATTTTTGTACTTTTGCAAACAAGTCAGTCCACATATTGCAAAGCTCTCTGTAAAATTTCAAACTACAAATAAAAAGAGGAAGGACAGAAACCTTTCACTTACGGCTACTTTCGGCGGGAATTTTAAATTTATTTGAGTGTATTGTTTGATAGAATTTACAGTTTCATGTTCCGACAAAACCACAAAAATGCATATACACAGACTTTATGAGTGACGTCATAAAAGACGTTTGGCATCAAGGTATGAGTGATAAGAGAAGGCAATATCGAACGACCTTTGACCAATCCACTTCTATATAATACACATTGTTGCCGATGTAAGCAAATATACATTTTTTTGGTCCCGGACGTCAGTACAGTATTTTACATTTTGGTCCAATTAACTTTCTGTTTGTGAAATTTTGTAACAAATTTCCTTATCACACGTGACCTTTGGACAAATTTTCAAACTTAAAAAAACAGAATGGCGGATCACACACACAGCCTCGTATTTATACGAACGTTCATTGAACGGCTGTAAATAAATTTCTTATCATACGATGTCATATTGATATCAAAAACTTTTATCATAGTTCATTGACCTATTTGTACTGAGAAAACTAGAATAACATTATTTTACATTATTATATATTATGATTCAAACAAATAATAGTTTATAAATAATTCATAAAGAAATATTATCGAGATTATTTGTCGATGTTCCTTTATTCTTTTCAATGATGTTCAGAAACGATCAACATTTATTTTATATAATATTTTACTATAAAGAAAAAACACTTTAAATTAACTGTAGATCAACATCAAAAGTATAGCACGAAGATTAATGGAGTGTCTTATAATGGAGTGTCTCGACCTTATTTTTTTTTTAATATTGAAGAATTGGATAGAGGGTGCAAAGTTATGCTGTACTGTTTTTTTTTATATTTTTTACAGCCCTGGAAGTATTTTTAAAAAAAATTATCAAATGTCATTGATGTCACGCGGCGGCAAAGTCCTATCTTTTTCTTAAAGAGAGGCGCCTCATGACGTCACAAAAATTACTTTCAATAATTTTTTAAGAATTACTTCCTGGACTCTAAAAAATCTGAATAAAATCAGGGTAGCATAACTTTGCACGCTCTATCCATTTCTGTAATAAACAAAAATGAAACCGATACTTTATTTGATATGAGTAGTTCAATTTTAAAGCTTTAACTTTTTAGATAGAGTATATACTGTACGTTAATTTAATTAGTGAGAATCAGCAGATATTCCGTGTCCATAGTTCAGACAAAATTCTTCCACTTCCAGTTTTTTCCTCAAGTAATCTTACATTTTTTAAATTTTAAATGTCATATTAGCGTCATAAAATTAGTGTGAACCTGGTGGTAACAGCTGGAACTACGTGCGCCTAGCGAGTACAGATTGGCTGTTTTAACATTTTAAAATCATGTAAATGCTCTGTCATCATCCACAGCATAACTTTATAGAAATGACAACACCATAATTAGTTGTCAAATACTTTCAGACAAATATAAAAAAAAAAATTTTTTTTTAACTTTGTAAGTGATGTATTTCATATATAAATTTAGTTGTTTTTTGTGATTCTCCCAGTGTTGTAGATATTGCCGTATCCTCGGCAGAATCAGTCAAAATTACAGCCATCAGTGCCATCTCTTGGTTCTTTATGTACTCTATTAATTGTACAATATAATTTTTACTAACAATTCATGCTTGAACTGATTTGAATAAACAAGATGTGTTCAAGAAATTTACACATTTGCCACTAGAGGTCACCATGATCCTATATCATTACATTTTATCTTAATTAAATTTATTAAAATTTAATTAATTTCTTTTCAAATTACTTTCCATTATTTAGTTATGTAAATAAGAATAAAATCAATCAGAATAAAATGTTAATAATATCCTTTTTCTTATTTTGTACACAATCTAAATTTGATCAACATTTAGTTATATTATTCTTATTGACGATTAATCTCAGTTACTGCTGTGGTCTATTATTATACCATAAATGTAACATGTGGGAAATTAAGGAAATAAATATTTTTATTAAACTCTCCATTTGTATATTTATATGAAGATAAGTAAAAAAATTCAATGCTCAATACATACAGGTTTTTTATAAAATCCAAAAAGAGATCCTTCATCAATTGCCGACCATACTGACTGAGGTTTCCATGGCTTCCTCAGTCACAACCAGGCAAATGCTGGGATGGATTGCTTAGGCCATGGACGCCCCGGTTTGGAAGGGACCCACAAAAGTAGGGTCTACGGAGAGCCGGGAGGTTAAATTCAGTCACTGAATTGTGGCCAGTACCCTATAACAGCTTATAGGGTTTAAATGAAGCAAAATAATAACGTTCCAAGAGTTAAATATAATATTTATTTAAAAACTTATAAATAACAGTACAAATATATTGATTCCGATATTAATGGAAAGCTAATAATGGAGAGAAATTTTCTGTAGCATTAACTTTGTCACATTCCATTGCATATATTGAGAGCGATCGAATCAGTCAAGTTTAAGTCTCGAAGAAAAAAACGTGTCCGCAATTGAACTTACGAAGCACCGCGGCATGTGCGCCGTAGACCCAGTGAGTAGGATAACAACTTACCTCACCTCATTTTTGTAGGCTTGAGGTAAATTTTGTATTTAAAAATCTTTCAGGTAACGGCGGAATAGGATACACTACACCGTCCTTAGAGCTCGCGGCGGGGTAATTGGTAGGGATAAAGTAGGGAAAGAATGGTGGCCATGACTTGTTACGCGTCCCAGCATTCGTTAAGATGAGGCTGAGGGAACCGTGGAAAACCTTAGTAAGGACGGACACCTCTACTTTTTATCAATGGACCAAAGTGATGTCCAAAGCCTGGGGAACCACACACAAGTGCATCACTGCACTGGGTGGAAAGCGAGATGAATTTACCCAAGGGAGGGAGCAACGTATTATTTACTTGTAATGGTCACCCATTTAAGTACTAACCACACTCGACGTTGCTTCACTTCGGTGATCTAACAAGAACCGGTCAATGTACTGTGTCACGCTCAATTATCACGCACGGCGTATGATTTTGGAGGCTGCATTTATTAAAATAACATGTAATGTTGACCATGTTGCGTCAGATCACCGAAGTCAAGCAACGCCGAGCGTGGTTAGTAGTTGGACGGGTGACCATTTAAAAAAAAAAACACGTTTTCACCCATGGGTAATCGTTGCGCTTTTCCACCAAGTGTGGTCGTTCCCCTGGCTTTTTACCATTGCACTTCCGGTTTATTGACAAAAGCTTTAGCGTCCTTCCTGACTGAGATTTCCACGTTTCCCTCAATCGCAGACAAATGCCGGGATTGATTGCAAAGCCGTGGCCACCTCCGTTCTGGAAGAGCCCACAAAACGCTCAAGTTAGGGTTTCGGAAGTTTCGGGGTTTCAAACTTATTGTTAGTAAGTAATTAGTAATTAGAAGCACCTAATTGTAGTGTGATAAAAAAAGTGATGTCCAAAGCCTGCTAGTGTCTCTGTCTGTCTGTCTGTCTGTCTGTCTGTCTGTCTGTCTGTCTGTCTGTCTGTCTGTCTGTCTGTCTGTCTGTCTGTCTGTCTGTCTGTCTGTCTGTCTGTCTGTCTGTCTGTCTGTCTGTCTGTCTGTCTGTCTGTCTGTCTGTCTGTCTGTCTGTCTGTCTGTCTGTCTGTCTGTCTGTCTGTCTGTCTGTCTGTCTGTCTGTCTGTCTGTCTGTCTGTCTGTCTGTCTGTCTGTCTGTCTGTCTGTCTGTCTGTCTGTCTGTCTGTCTCTCTCTCTCTCTCTCTCTCTCAGGCTGGTATATATACAGTAAATTTATATTATATTCCCTCCGGAATTAGCCGGAAGTGTAAGGTTTCTGGTCTTCCTATTCATATTTCATCGTTAAAATCCTAAATATTGGCAAGTTCTGTTAATTCAAACCACTATAAGTTAAGTTTCAAAACTGAATTATAAACAGAAGAGCTGCAAAATACACACTTCCGGCTACTTCCGGAGGAAATATTAAATTAAATTGTCAGTAGCATGTTATACAAGCACAGAACGCTGTGATAACTATATAGAAGATGGGACATGAATTTTAGGTAGCGTGGTTATAATACACTTGATCATTTTTGTTTCAGTTTATCTGCTGTACTTGCAAATAGCCATTATATAACTTTATTGCTTGCTATACTCGACTGACCTATTCAATATAACAGGATAAAAGTCACGTGGTGTTATAACTTGTTTCTTCCATGTTCTTGAACTTGCTACTACCAGACGATTGATCACGTAAATGTGGATTCAGATGGCGACTACGGCGATGAGACGCAATTTTGTCACACTAGCTGTGAAATCCTATGTGGAAGAAAATTCGCCATTGTGGCGGCGAATATAGAGCTCACGTTAAATTACGATGCTCTTTTTTTTTTAATTGCCAAATATGGCCGCCAATGGATGTTACAGCAAGTGCGCATTATTTGTTTCGCGTCGCATGATAAAAATCGCCATGTGAATCCACCTTAAGGTAATTTTACTAATTTACTGTTATAAGACTTATAAGGCTGTTGCATGAGCAACGCAATCAGTCTACTTTACAGGGGCTGAGTGAAAACATGCGCGCGCAGCTTGCCGTGCCGGTGGAGTGGTAGAGAACTCTGCATGCAGGCAAAAGATTAAAAAAATACATTATAAATTATTTAAAATGAAAATAAAAAATGTGAGGTGAACAAAATGTTAAAAATAAAATTTTCAAACTTTTGCTCACCTCAGAATTCAGAATCTTTTCTTTATATATTTTTAAATATATTTTTTAATATTTTCTTCTATATGCTAATACATTGCGGAGTTCCACCAGGCCACCATCGACGACTGGCGGACGACTGATGAAACTCCCGATCCAAGGTCACACTGACGTCACACGCAAGCGCCTAATTGTTGTTTTGATAAACTTATCTCTTGTTAATCAAAGTGCCCCGTAAGAATAATACAGGGCACATTAATAAATAAGGCTGCAAATGGGAAATGTTGTAAGGTGACTATATAGTGTTTATTATACATTCATTGAATAATGTTGTCTTGAAAAAAAAATAATTAAAAAAATCCTTATTAAGGTAGAGATAATGTCGATCAACTTTTCTTTTTACCTCCATTTGATTAACATGTAAACCTTAGGAAATTCACAAAAGTTCTGAATTTTTTTCAGGGGCATAAATTATAGTGCCTAACAGCTACAGCAAAAAATTCAAATCAATTTAGCGAGTCGATATTTTTTTTAATTACTTTATTTACTTTTCAGGATAAGGGCTTTCCCATGGAGAGACAAACTAAAAATTAATTAAAGATAATCATCTCTTTAAATTGTTTTGAATCAAATGGAGCTAAAAAAAACAGCTGATCGACGTTATCTCTACCTTAACATTATTATTATTACTACAGTTCAGTGTAAAACAGTAGAAGCATAAAAGAAACAACCAATAATGAAATTATTTATTAGAAATATAATTTCACCCTAATTTTTATTTTTTTTTTTTTTACAATTCAAAATTCAATAAATATTATATAAATGTAATTTAAAACAAAATAATTACATTTTTAGATAACAGCTATACTGTATATATATTAAGACTACAATACATTAAAACTGTTTCTATAGAGTAATTCCGTTAATTTGTATTCAAATTTGTTTAAAGCGCACTGAAGTGGGGAACTTAAATATGATAATCTTTATTTTATTTAAATAAAAAATGTTCTTTATTTCAAATCATACAATACTATATATTTTATATTTATATTTTATAAATTCATTGTTTAATTTACATCAGATAATGACAAATATAAAATATACTGTATATTTTTCATATTATTCTTAATAATTTCTAAGACAATTAAAGTAAATTAAAATATTAAATTAAAACAAAAATTTACTTGTCTTCCTTGCTTCGGAAATGCAAATTAATGATTAATTAATCTCAGTTACTGCTGGAGTAAAAGAATATTTCCCTGCAAACGAATGGAATGAAATAAATTTTAAAAAATCGATAATGTTCTAAAACTTAATTGCTTATGGTTTGAGCAAATTCAGTCTTGCATTTTTCTTACAACAGCTCCATTTCCGGTTTCCGTCCATAAGGTCCATGTTATACTTCTACCTCAGTTTTCACAAAACTGATAAAGACAGATTCGCTTCTGAATTTGTATGCCACCTATTGATGGTGAGTTCTAAGTCCCCTGCAAGTCTTGTTGCATTCAGGCGGTACGATTACGAGATATCAATATACTGAGATTTATCCTAAATGATCATTTATTTTAAAAGAAAATTTAATACTATTTTTTTTTCCATTCTGTTACATGCGTTGAGATAAACATCTAAACGACTTCTTAAGGTTAACGAACGACCTTCGCCTTGTAAAAAAAATGTCCCCTGCCTGCAGGCAAGCCAAAAGTTACCCGAGTTGAAGTAAATTTCATCATTCTTCGCTATTAAACTCTCCTCTCGTCTTTTCTCCTCTTATTTTGCACCATTTTGGAGGACAAAAGAGGGGAAAAGACAAGATTATGTTGTCTTCTTTCCTCTTCTTGAACATAAAATGTTAGAAATATTTTCTTCATTTCATCCTCACTTTGAGTGAAAAGGAAATAAGATGTGATTTAGAAGTAAAAATATTTGGTTTAATCATGTAAAAGAAGAGTTGAAGACGTTATTTTTCAACTAGGATATACTACCCATGTAACATATAACGGAAAATCAACGTCACTTTTTGGATGTTTTGGTTTTAAAAATTTTGCGTTGCATATAGAACGTTTATATAACCTTTTATTAATGTTTCCTAAAATTATGCTTAAATGTGATAAATAAATATCAAGACAGGTCTAAAATGATTTTATTAAATATTTTACCCAATTATTTTTAAATTCTTTGAATATTATTTTTATGAATGACATACATCGAAAATATGTTTTTCATGCGATATAAAACCGTTCCGAAAATAACTATATTTATACCTTTTTCAATCGTTTTTATCTCCGGACAATGAGTTTTTTTAACACGCCACTATAGTCAAAATAATGTAAATAAATAATAACGTCGGATATAGTAATTAACTTGTTTTTTTAAGTTAATAATTAGGATAACGTGAAAATATATAAAAAAATTTAAAAAAATTACCACATTAATTTTCCATAATTTTATTGAGTTAAGAAAAATATAGACTGTAAATATATATCTCTAATAAAAGATTCTTCAAAATAATATTATTATTACAAACTTATTTCACAGTAAAATTCAGGGAAAAAAATTATTATTTTATGTAATGAGAAAAAATATTGAAAGTCGAGAAAAGAGACGGTAAAAAAAAAAGATATCGCGCCAATCCAGCCGACCGGCCAAGCAGCATCATGTGTGGGCGTGAGAAAAGACGCCGGAGCTGGCGCGGCGAGGAGACATTAAATTTAATGTGTTTTAACGAAATTTAATTTAAAATTTAACAACCGGCAATGATGACGAATTCATCTCGCGATCTGATTGGAAGAAAGGGATCAATTGTTTCTGAATAACTGCTGTTTGGCGAGATGTGACGCCTAAAGTCTCCTTACTTCCTCTAGTCCGCGATGTTTTTTATAGAGATAGGACGTGTGAACAGTGCATTGGGAATTTTGTTTAATTGAAAGTGTTAATATTTACTGTACTTCAGTACTCATTAATTTAATTTTTAGTTTAAATATATACCTTTTACAGTGGCCACAAAGTGATATGTAATATAGTAAATTTAACTTAAATTTACCTGAAGTACAATTAATTGAAACTATAGATCTATGTATGGTGTGCGTAGAATGCCAATTTAACTGTATTAAATTATTATTATGTACCGCCGGTGTTCAAAAGTTAAGAAACTCCCGTTTTATAATTCATTTTATAAAGGAATTATAATATTGCAGTGTATGCATTTCATATAGAGTGCAATATTGTTGTAATTTTTAAAGTGATTACTGACATGACGTGTTTGTGTAATATTTTTAATAGCACAGCAGAAACAATTTTCGGTGAGTAACTAGAATTTACTTATTACTTGCAGAAAGTCATTTGCCTCCATTGCTTAAAAAAAGATTAGTTGTAGGGCGTTTATAATTTTTATATATGCAAATTTTTATTTAAAATAATAATTTTCAATTAATATAAACAAACGACGAGCTAAACGAGCCGAATATTCAAGAAAATATTTTTGGCGGCAAAAAAAAAAAAATCCCCCCCCCCCCCCGTAATTAATTTGGTTACAGAACAGGTTTTTATTGGCTGTTTTGCACGACGTTTCCGCAACGGAAACATACCGGTCCTAGGAAACCTCTTGAAACCGTATTTTGACCACCGATATAAAACGGATCCGAAGATGGATTAAATCCGTTGTTGCAACATATCCTTGTTACATGGGTAGCGTTATATTTTAAACACATTCAAATTAATTTTATATTCCGTCCGAAAGTAGCCGAAAGTGTGAAGTTTGCAGCTCTTTTGTTTGCATTTCAATTTTGAAATTTTACATAGTGATTTAAAGTAGAAATACGGAGCCATGTTTGTGTGAAATTGTTAACGCTGAAATAGAAATACGAATACAAAAATCAGAAACCTTACACTTCCTGCTACTTCCGGAGAGAATGGTATGTAAATTTGACTCTAGCTGCATGATTTGGACACGTTTCATTACTGAAATTTATAATTACCTTCACTGTGATAAAAGTTTGTATAAAAAATTCAATATATTATTATTTAAATTTTATTAACAATTTATATATTTATTATATTTATTAAAAAAAAGACTACAGGTCAGGTAATCAGATTATAGAGATAACAATAGTTCAAATTCAATAGAAATATTAATGTATTTTGGTATTATAATTAAAGTAAACAGACAATATATTTAAAATAAAATATGAAACAATGGACAACCCGTTTGATCTTTTTTTTTTTTTAGGTTCAGAGCTTACAATTAAATGCATGAAAGCTCTAAAATTCCTCTTCCAATTAATTTTTAGTCTAAAATTAGTACAATTACTTTAATGTTAACAACCAAGCGAATGCTGGTATGGATTGCCCTGGTTTGGAAGGAATCCACAAAAGTAGGGTCTACGAAGAGCCGGGAGGTTAAATTCAGTCACTTAATTGTTGCCAGTACCCTATACTATAGGGAGGGTTCAGTTAAAAAAAAAGCTATATTCTTTATTAACAATATTTTTATGTTTGATGTGTTATAAATGCATGCTTCTATTGGAATTTCAATTTTCTTTAATCCAACATTTTTCTCTCTTTCTCTTATAAAATCGTCTTCATTTATCTTTTATTTTACGTCACGAACCTTTTTCTTTGTCTTCCAATACAAAACTAATGGGAGGGTCAAAACAAAGTTAAATGATCCCACTAAACTGTAACAGAGCTTTTCTCTGTACCATAGCTACTCAATAAACTGGGGTTAGATTAACTCATACACGCGATTAACCTAACACTGCAAATTTCAATGTCAAAAGGACACTGAACATAAAGTACATGCTGTGAAATTTTACACAGCTGAAAGCAAAAAATTATCTACCTTTTATTTTATTAATGAATATTAATAACAACTTGCAAGAAAAAACACATCACTGTTTTTAAATTCTTTATAAATATTTTGTAACTGCATGGATTTTTACTGAAGCATATTATTTAAAACACTTGATCGTATACAACATTTATACACCAATATAATATTTTATTTTAGCACTTGAAATTTGGCCTGTAATTTTATTTTTTAACTAACTGGCTGGCATATGAGTACTTTTACTGTGTTATTTGCACATATATATTATATTTTATTGAAACATCACAACTGTTTTATTAAATTTTATTTATTAATTAATTTATTTGGGAACTGTATAAATGCATCTTATTTATATACGCAACTCACAAAAACGACTACCTTTTTTATTAGTTAACATTCGCAGTCTCAAAAACCCATCAAAAATTATAGACACAACCAATGTTCATTGCATTGCACGCATTCACGCATCTATTAGGCATTACTCTTATTTAGCACGTACCTCCATCATTACTATTTATTTCAGTATAGCAGTACATCTTTGCATTATAGCAAAATAAATTGGCTGTCCTTGCAGCTCACTTTCGCGCGTTCGCGATAAATAAACATTTTACTGCTCAATAATAATTCATTTGCATGCTTCTATTTACTCATTAAGTAACCTCTACCAATAAGAACTTGTATCCTCTGGAGGATTAGACAAAAAACAAGTAGCATCAGGTAATATATGTTGGTTAGCGCCCCATGCAGGGACTGGCGAATCCCAAGGCATCAACAAATTAAAAATGCTGCACATTTGGCTACAGATAATCTGCCGCCACAGAAAATCTTCAAATGCTTTTACTACTGCCCATTGTTTAACAAGTAGCTACATCGATAGCTGTACCACGCATGCCTTAATTACTCTTTTACTTACGGAGCATATCGCCACCCTTGGGCGAAAAATATGTGAAACTCAACATCGTATCACTTCCTTGATACGGAAAAACCCGCACTGGCTTGCCTCACGCTCTACCTGACGTGGTATGTTGCGCGGTCATATTTCACAATAGCATACAATTACACTGCTCCGGCATGCTACACATAATATGCGTGTTTCTATGTGCTTATTTCACTTTTACCCATTAATTGAGTTGCTTTTTCAAAATTTAACTGAATAGTTCCCTCTTATTACAGTTACCGATTTGTTACTAAAAAGTTGTGATAAAACTTTCAACTATATAGTATAAAAACATACATGACTGCATATGGCTCGTATTCTTATAGCATTAAAAATAATTAAGTAAAATAAACAAGAAATATTGTAGCATTATTGAACATTTTAAATTAAAATATGAGAGAAATATTTACTTCATGAAAATAATAATAAAAACTGATAATAATTATCACAGAATTGTACCACAAAAAGAACTACATAATTTTATCTCAATTAAAATAAAATTAATGCTTGAAACTGTACATCTTTTTAAACAAGCATATAAATAACTTAAAAACCAACGTTTTATCAACTGCTTAAAATCAAAAACTCGAATTAAACTCAGTCTGTTTAGAGATCCATACAGTAACCTTTGCAGGATATATACCTACAGCTAGCGGTACAAGTACTCCTTCTATTAAAAAAAACTTCATTAAATACCAAGTTCTGACATTCTACAGCCACAATTTCAACAGCTCAATTAATTAGCTCAAAATAATTTCACAGATTTTTCCTCCACGCTGACATCAAACAATTTAGTTTAAAAATTAATGTTTGCATCTTATTAACTCTCTTTTTCTTTATTTTAAATGTAAAACTAGAAAAGAAAACGTAAAAAAAGGATTTGACATGTTACAATTATTTTACCATTTTGCTGGTAAAAAACAAAACTTTTTTTAATGTACATTTTCAGCAATTAATTACATTTTTTATGTGTGTACTCCTTTGAAATTTAATATCCCAGCTGATAAGCAAATTTCAGCTTTAAGAAAAATCACTACTTTTTCTCTCATTGAATTTCATCAGTATTGTAAATATTGTTCACAATTCACCTCACGAGCGACAAACACCACATGAAACGAAAAATATTATTGCACGTAATTCTAGTACTCGATCATTTGCACTTTATATTTAATAGACTTTAAAAATCTCCAAGCCAGTATAAATTAAACTCTCACGAGAAAAACGCACTACAAATCCACTATTAAAACTTGTGCTTCGTTCTAAACATCATCTTATTTGCTGTATATTTTCAATGAACGTTCACATTTATTTTTAAATATAATTTATTTTGCCTCACAATTATTGCAATCAACAAATACAATCCCACGAAATGGGAAAAAAAACTTTGCATTTTCATTATTTATTAATTATTTGAACGAAAATTACAGTAAACTCAATGTGCCGCACTTACATTAAAACAAATTATAATAAATGTGGGTCAAACTTACCACTTTTCACTCTCTTTGACGTGGTCGGACGACTACATGGTCCGGTTGTACAAGACGAAGCTCTGAATGGTCCTCGATCATGGCACCGCGCTCCTCCTGGAGTCGAAGATACATCTTAGACAACGACGTGGTCCGCAAGCCCTCTCGATGGGGGATGTCTTCTGTGACGAACCTAACTGTTGCATGAAGTTGAATTGATGCGGCCCTCGAATCTTCATGATGAACGCTGAACCACGGTATTGATGATTTCTAACTTTAAATTTTTCCACGTTGATCATATGTCTCTCTCCTTTACAAATACTGCACTTTTCCGTCGTCTGGAGTACTGTGATTAAAACAACGTTGCCCCGAAGATTAGTAAAAAAATTGTAATAAATTCTTGTTAATTCTACCGACTTATTTTTACGCGCACTTTTTTAAGCCATTAAAATGCCCACTTTATATAGTAGCTTTAATTAAAATGTTCGAATGCCATTTGAAGATATGACATCCCACTTCTCGACACCAATGTAACAGAGCTTTTCTCTGTACCATAGCTACTCAATAAACTGGGGTTAGATTAACTCATACACACGATTACCCTAAAATTATTTATTAAACTTCTATTATATACAGACAACCGCGCCTGCCTAGCGGCAGACGCACGAGACGCTCGCGCGCTCGTGGCTGGCGTAGGAATGATCACTTGCATATTACACTTCTGCACTGCCAGGTTGGCTGAATGCAGAGTCTGCACGTTTATCTGCAGAGTCACCGATCTCACTCGGAACATTATTAATATAGGAGGTTACAAAACTATATAATGATCCCGACTATAATATTTATTATCGCCCAATAAAGAATTAATACTATAATCACAGTCTTCTACTCACAGTGGTTATAACAAACCATTGTTTGTAGTGTCTGTCGCATGATGCCTTTTTCATTGTTAATCATGGGACGACGTAGTGTCTGATTTTGCCATCAGAGCAGAGAACGTAATGGCATTGTTGGCGCTAGTAGACACAACAAATTCATAATTAACGGTCATTTTCCATAAGTTAACATGTAAATCAACAACCGTCCCATGTTTTTCACTCATAGGACAGACATTACCAGCAACAATAATTTGATTTAAACTTGTTTATAAAATAAAGTATTGTTGAATCAAGCAAAAAAATTTGAGTTTAATTTACTCCTGGGTAGAAAAGCGTGATTTCTTTTCAAAACGGTCACCTATCCAATGACTACAACACTTTGCTTGTCATCAGTGATAATTTAAAAACTGATTTACGCATTGTTTTAGATTCCGAAGCATATTGCTTGCTTTGGAAAATTTTCTTCTTGCAGCTTTGTTAATCACCATGTGCTGCGCTGTGTTATTTTTATGGGGCATGGTGATTAACAAGGCTGCAAAACAGGGGGGCCTTCAAATAACACAAATTACAACAATCCTAAAATTAAGACAGTCTTAGCGTATTCTTTATTGTTGCGCTAAGACAGTCTTAGGCTAAGTTTACGTTAAGTGGTGTTATTTGAAGACCCCCCTGATTTGCAACTTTCGTGAATCGTTCGTAAAATTTAAAAATATTGCCTACCAATTTTTAATAAATGGTAAGGTAACACGGCCAATGTAAAAAAAAAATCCTCATATGAAGATTATGAAAAAAAGTTAAAATTTTCTCCTCTATCAGTATATATAGCTAAAGTATCAGGTATACAAATACGATATAATTTTCGCGTTATTAATTTTTAAAGTTGACTAATTTAACATGGAGAAATAGAATTTCAATGTTAAATTAGTCAAATTTAAAAATTTGTTACTCGATCCATAATATATCATATTTTAGCTACAATGATAGGAAATATAAAGGAGAAAATCTTAAGATATATAACATATTTCATAATTTTCATAAGAAGTATTTTTTTTTTAACGTTGAGCTTAATTATTACCACCACACCCTTAAATAAATGTCGAAAAAATTAAACGAGAAATTCAAAAATATAATTCTTTTTTTTGTTTTGTTTTTAAATATAATATATATATATATACACCCCTAAGAGCTTACAGCTCCAGCTCACGGCGGGGTATAACAGGTAGGGATCAGGGATAAGGTAGGGAACGGATGGTGGACCAGGTGGACATGGCATGTTACGCGTCCCAGCATTCACTGAGGTGAGACTGAGGGAACCGTGGAAAACCTCAGTCAGGACGGACACCTCTACTTTTTCTCAAAGGACCAAAGCGATGTCCAAAGCCTGGGGAACCACACACAAGTGCATCACTTCCACTGTGTGGAAAGCGAGACGAATTTAACCGAGGCTACTTTAACTTAAAACGGTCACCCATCTAAGTACTAACCACGCTCGACGTAGCCTGACTTCAGTGATCTAACGAGAACCAGTCAATACACTGCGCCGCGCTCAACCGCGTGAACTAGACTCGCGAAAATAGCAAGTAATAAAATCGGTAACAAAGTTTTGCGGTGAAGTTTTACGGCATTCGTGGCGAAGTTTCGCGGCGAAGATTCAAGGCGAAGTTTCGTAGCATTGCGTCTCTGCTCCTATGCAACAAGTGTATAAATAATTCCACTAATTCTAGTTGTGACTGTACCTGACTGGAGGTGAACAGGTTTGTTGCTAACTAAATTCTCTCTGGCTCATCAGTTCTTGTCTGGCCGTTGACCGATCAACTGAGCGTCGATGTTGGGGAAAACCAAGGTAACGTGCTTGTGTATTTCCTCTATCGTAAATTACACTGTGTAGCAAAGTCTTCTGCTTGTTGTTAGTAAACAAAGTATTGTTGTGTAATGTCTGTCGCGTGAAAGGAAAAACATGGGACGGTTGTTGATTTACATGTTAACTTATGGAAAATGACCGTTAATTTTGAAGTTGTTGTTGTTGTTGCCTAGCGCCAACAATGCCATTAAGTTCTCTGATCTGGTGGCAAAATTAGACACTACGTCGTCCTATGTTTAACAATGAAAAAGGCTTCATCCGATAGACATTATAAACAATGGTTTGTTACAACCATTGCGAGTAGAAGACTTTGCTGTGTAAAATACCGAGTTGAAATAAATTTCATCTTTTCTTCGCTATTAAGCTCTCCTCTCGTCTTTTGTCCTCTTATTTTGCACAATTATAGAGGGAAAAAGACGAGATTACATCTTTTTTCCTCTTCTTGAGCATAAATTGTTAGAAATATTTTCTCCATTTCATCCTCACTTTGAGCGAAGTGGAAATAATATTCGATGTATTTTAGAGGTAAAAAGAATAGGTTTAGACGTGTAAAAGATGAGTTAAAATTTAATTTTTTTTAATGTTTTATATGTTTTAAATTTTAAGCACTTTTTTAATTATAGTTGAGGATGTATGATAAGTAAAACAAAATTAATCAATTCCAAAATATGATTAAAAAGTATAATATTAATATCAGTCAGCTGTTTTTGCTGTGTTCCAACCTAAATGAAAAAATCTTGGAATTGTATTTTTACTAATTTGGCATAGATTTTTTTTTCAATGCATGATTCATTTTCAGAAGACCCCAAATAAAAGGGGAAGTATAAATGTTTAAGAAACATTTTCAAATTAATATTTTGAATAGTTACTAAGAAAAAATACAACTTTTTGTAACATGGTTTCTTATAGAGCCATATTTTCCTGCCGGGGACAACTTGAAGCCTCTATAGCTATACTGATATCAGTTCTGTCTAAATGCACTATTATTTTTAACATTAAACTTTTAATATTTTTATATAATTCAAGACTTTTAAATTAGGATCTGCAAAGCAAACAATTGAATTAATGATTTTTTTTTAGTTTTTTAACTGAATTCTGTTGTTGGCCACAATGGGTTGGCTGCACGGCCGATTTTAAGTGGCGGAAACGAAAGAGGAGGTGCTGAAATGCAGGTGTGAATTTTATGCGAATTTTTTGAGCACTGTAACTTTGTATAAATGCAGTTTTAAAAGATGCATTTCACCTGAAAGCCATCGCCTACCGCCTTTGACGTCATCGAAATGTCAGGTTCGGTTCACTATAGATATGCATACCTGTACTCACCTGCATAACAGGTAGCCAATCAAAAACAATCTAGCCAAAATTCAAAATTTCAAATGCCTAGCCTGATCGAAGTGGATGAGTTTTAAAACTTAAAAAATGCACATTATTCCATGTACGCGTACTATAAAAACACACTGGGAGATAAGTAATATTACAAACATACCTTTCATCATATTTAAATAATAGAAATTGTTTCTCAAATAGTTTCATTTTATTGAAGAGAAGATGCAATATCAAGTCCTTCCACCACACTCTCTTTTTAAATGATTGGCGCCGTTAGCAGCAATCAGCCAATGAAAATGTGTAAATTTATCATACTGGACTCCTTCCGTATCTGCTGAATATCTATTGAAATATTATATTAAACCTAAAACTGAGTCTCTTTTCTTATCTACGAAGATAGTAGGATGCCGTAGGATTCATATTTAACTTTATTAAGACCCTTGAATCATAATTTTTAAATGTCTTTTCAACCCCCTATTTGCTGCTGCTAAAACCATTAGTGGAATGATTGAAAAATAAATACAGTTTTTATTTCGACTATCCTAGCATGGGCGTCTGTGGCCTAGTGGAAGTACACTTGTCACCCACGCAGAAGTTTTAGGTTCAAATCCCCTCTGGGTCATTTTATATTTTTAGTAGCACGAGGAAGTTTATTTCACATTTTTAATGCAGACGGGGTAAAATTGTTTTGTCTTTTATGATTTGTTATTAATTTTTCTATCATTGTATGACACGCTTTTTTTTTTTTTTTTTGCAAAGTTTTTGAAGTGCGTATTTATATGGAAAAGTGTGACTTATAATAATATAATATAATTATATTGTAAGAAATAATAATATTATTTTACCCCGTCTGCATTAAAAATGTGAAATAAACTTCCTCGTGCTACTAAAAATATAAAATGACCCAGAGGGGATTTGAACCTAAAACTTCTGCGTGGATGACAAGTGTACTTCCACTAGGCCACAGACGCCCATGCTAGGATAGTCGAAATTAAAACTGTATTTATTTTTCAATCATTCCACTAATGGTTTTAGCAGCAGCAAATAGGGGGTTGAAAAGACATTTAAAAATTATGATTCAAGGGTCTTAATAAAGTTAAATATGAATCCTACGGCATCCTACTATCTTCGTAGATAAGAAAAGAGACTCAGTTTTAGGTTTAATATAATAATTCAATAGATATTCAGCAGATACGGAAGGAGTCCAGTATGATAAATTTACACATTTTCATTGGCTGATTGCTGCTAACGGCGCCAATCATTTAAAAAGAGAGTGTGGTGGAAGGACTTGATATTGCATCTTCTCTTCAATAAAATGAAACTATTTGAGAAACAATTTCTATTATTTAAATATGATGAAAGGTATGTTTGTAATATTACTTATCTCCCAGTGTGTTTTTACAGTACGCGTACATGGAATAATGTGCATTTTTTAAGTTTTAAAACTCATCCACTTCGATCAGGCTAGGCATTTGAAATTTTGAATTTTGGCTGGATTGTTTTTGATTGGCTACCTGTTATGCAGGTGAGTACAGGTATGCATATCTATATTGAACCGAACCTGACATTTCGATGACGTCAAAGGCGGTAGGCGATGGCTTCCAGGTGAAATGCACCTTTTAAAACTGCATTTATACAAAGTTACAGTGCTCAAAAAATTCGCATAAAATTCACACCTGCATTTCAGCACCTCCTCTTTCGTTTCCGCCACTTAAAATCGGCCGTGCAGCCAACCCATTAGACTGAATTTAATCTCCCGGCTCTTCGTAGACCCTACTTCTGTGGGTCCCTTCCAGACTGGGCGGCCGTGGCCTAAGCAATCCATCCCAGCAATCGCGTGGTTGCATATATGTGACTGAGAAAACCGTGGAAACCTCAGTCAGGATGGTCGACAATTGATAGAGGATGCCATCAATCACTTCCAGGATGCACGAGTGGGTGTTCTTTAGCAACCGCTACTTGTGAAAAGTTTGACGGTGCATGGCTTGTATCGAACTCACGACCATCCGATTATGAATCAGATTGGCATACCACTGCGTCAAGTGTTGATAAAAAATTTGTTAACAAGTTGAAATGCTCAAAAAAATTTTACACGCTTTAATTATCAATCATAAAAAGTATTATAAATATATCAGTAAAGTCTGGCACTTGATGCATCGTTATGCATCTTTGCTTCGTAATCGTGCATTATATACTACGCAGGAATTGCCAAACTTTTAATGATTGCGTTTTTTTTTAAAAAAGGAAAACCAACGTGTGCATACGGTTTGAGTAACATCATCCATGAACTACCAAACCTCGTATTTGAGATTTCCACGGTTCTCTGAGTTATATGCAGGCGAATACTTGCTGGGATAATTTAACCACTGCCGTTCTGGCTTCCAAAGAATAAGGAAAATTTTAAACACCCCTGAGTTGAAATAAATTTCATCTATTCTTCACTATTAAACTCTCCTCTCGTCTTTTTTCCTCTTATTTTGCACCATTTTAGAGGAAAAAGAGGTGAAAAGACGAGATTACGTATTTTTTCCTCTTCTTGGACATAGAATGTTAGAAATATTGTCTCCATTTCATCCTCACTTTGAGCGAAGAGCAAATAAGATGTGTTTTAGAGGTAAAAAATTAAGTTTAGACGTGTAAAGGATGAGTTGAAGACGCAAGTTTTCAACTAGGGTTCCAATACATAATTATTAATAAATTAATTATTATATATTACATTATTTCGACTATACTCTCCTCTATACATACTCAAATATATATGCAAGATACATAGTGATGTCTAGAGACCGCTTGAACTTAGCCTTGAATTTACAAGAAGTGGTTTTGTGTCTGCAGGCGAAATAAAAAACATATTGCGGAACCGGTTTCGCGAAATGTTTATTTGCAGATTGCCATATGAGATTTAGACACACTTTTATAACATCACATTAAATTTATATAGAGGCTTCAAGTCAGCTAATTTTGCGTTGTTCCCACCTTTCTATCTAAACCTATGTAGAAATAAAGCAAATTTTTTTTTTTTTGGCATTAAAGGAATTTTTTAGAGGAAAATAAGTTCTTGATTATTTATCAGAAGATCGCTAAATGGGGGGGGGGGGAGTAGAAGATGAATTCAAATTTATTGCTTTAATAGTTACAAAGAAAAAATTCAAATTTTCTAGCATGGTGGCTTATGGGGAAAATTTTCCCTCCGGAAACACTTGCAGCCTCTATTTGTAACTCTAATATCATGTTATTTCACTGTTTTATTAACAAAAATAATTGAAAAGTTTTAATTTAATTGTTTTCTATAATAAGTGTTATAAAAAAGTCGACGTCTTTGATTTGTAATCGGATTGGTCGTGAGTTCGTTCCCAGCCAAGCATCGCCAAACTGTTGACAAGTGGCGGTTTCTAAAGAACACCCACTCGTGCATCCGGGAGGTAATTGATGGCATCCTCCATCTATTGCCGACCATCATGACTGAGGTTTACACGGTTTCCTCAGTCACAACCAGGCGAATGCTGGCATGGATTGCTTATGCCACGGCCGCCCCGGTTCGGAAGGGACCTACTAAAGTAAGGTCTACGAAGAGCTGGGAGGTTAAATTCAGTCACTTAATTGTGGCCAGTACCCACAGCAGGGTTCAGTTGAAGCGAAAAAAAAATACTGGTATTGATGTACATTTTTTAATTGCAAACAACATCATTTATAATACTCGAGTTGAAATAAATTTCATCTTTTCTTCACTTCACTTCTTTCTTTTCGTCTTTTTTCCTCTTCTTGAACATAAAATGTTTGAAGTAATGTCTTTATTTCATCCTAACTTTGAGCGAAGAGGTAATATGATGTGTTTTAGAGGTATAAGATTAGGTTTAGACGTGTAAAAGATGAGTTAAAGACGTAATTTTTCAACTAGGGTATACTTTATATTTTGCTTCGTAAACAGAGGGTCGTCAGTTTAATCCCAGCAATTTGCCTTACAACATGGCGATTGATTACAAATAGAAACACACTCGTACATCCAGATTGTGATTCATCCTTCATCTATATATTACCGACCAACTTTACTGAGGTGTCCATGGTTTCCTTAGTCATAATCAGGTGATTGCTAGGTAGGATATTTTAGACATTGATTTAGCAGGGACTGGAAAAAACAAAAACACTGCTACAGTTTCTTCACAAATTTTTTAAAGCAAATGCATGGAATGGATAATTTGCATCAATTTTTTTAGTAGCTCAATCGAAAGAGGAGGTCGAAAAATACAACTATGAATTTTATGAGATTTTTATTCTTACTGCATCATGACTAAAATAGGGATGTAAAGAGGTCACGTGACCTGGAGGCGGCGCCCGTGTCACCAATGTCTGGTCAAGCAAACGATCGTCTATATAACGCTTGTAATCATTAAATTAATTGTTGCTTGTTTCCATAGCAACGTGGTTGTTTACAAGCGTTATAAAGTCGATCGTTTGTTTGACCGAACAATTCAATGACGTCATAGGCGATGCGGGCGACGCCTCCAGGTCACGTGACCTCTCTTTTAGCCATGATGCAGTACGAATAAAAATCTCATAAAATACACAAGTGTATTTTTCGACCTCCTCTTACGATTGAGCTAGTAAAAAAAATTGGTGCAAATTGTCCAATGTGAGGTTTCTTTCAGTTTTGAACCAGAAACTATGAAGAGGAAATTTACATTAGGGGTTTAAGGTTTGACCTCGCAGTTGATTGAGATCTCAGAATCGGCCCCCTTAAATGCTACAAGATTTGCAGAGAACTTAGAACTCACCATCAATATAGGTGGCATGTAAATTTTGAAGTGAATCTGTTTTATCAGTTTTAAGAAAACTGGGGTAGAAGTTTAACATTGGTCTTATAGACGGAAACCGGAAATGGAGCTGTTGTAAGGAAACTGTCGCCTTGAATCTGCTCAAACCATAAGCGAATAAGTTTTAGAGCATTCTCGATTTTTTAAAATTTATTTCATTCAATTCTCCCAGGCAGAAATTTCCTTTGACTCGCGTAGTAACTGAGGTCAATCGTTAATATATTTGTAGTATCCTAGAGTTTGTATGTGATTAGTGAACCAAAATTATTTTACTTCCGGCTACTTCATTTGTTTGTTGAATCATAATTCACGAAAAGACGAAAATACATGATTTTAAATGCAGTCAAAAGTGATTGTTTTCATCTATGTCAATTATTTACAGTCAAATTTATATGATATTTCTTCTAAAAATAGGCTGAAATGTTAAGCTTCCTTACTTGAAAAAAATACGTCTTCAACTCATCCTTTACACGTCTAAACGTAATACTTTACCTCTAAAACACAGCTAATTTCCTCTTTGCTCACAAAGTGAGGATGAGAGAAACACAATTTTAATAGCATTTTATGCTCACCCGAGTTAAAATAAATAATAATTTCATCTATTAAGGTCTCCTCTCATCTTTCTTCCTCTTCTTGAACATAAAATATTGGATATATTGTCTTCATTTTATTCTTACTTTTCGAGCGAAGAGGAAATAAGATGTATTTTAGAGGTTAAAAGATTAGGTTTAGACGTGTAAAGGATGAGTTGAAGACGTAATTTTTCAACTAGGGACCACTATACTCTCCTTTTGACATATTCAAATTTAATATGCAAATAGAGTTTCTAGAGAGCGCGTTACCTTGAATACGAGTACTTGTTTCTTAGCAGGAATTAAGGGGCGGAATGTAAGTTATGGAGGAACTAGTTTCATCTGGTTACAAGAAATGTTTATTATGTAAGATTTGGCCACACTTAATTCAATGTTTATTATAAAATTTATGAAGCGTTGCACCGATTTTATAAAAATTCTTGTAAAAATGAACTAATTTTTTAAGTAAAGTTCGCACGAGAAAAAAAGTTGAGTTAGTACAGTCTAACTCAAGTTAAAGTGGTCCTGAAATAAAAAAAAACATCTCAAATTGGTTCTCCAGAAAAAAATCAAAAGTCTGAATGAGCGCGTCGCTTAACATTAGGCCTTACCTGACAAAGACCCTTGATATATATTATCTAAAAAAAAAAAATACTGCGTTAATTGGTATAAAAAAATATAGCAATGTTCTATGAATTAAGCTTTAAGCACATGCAAATTTTGAGATTTTTTTGTTTTTTTCGAATTAGATTTTCTGTAAAAAAAATCTTGATAAATCATCCATGTTAAATTATCATAAGAAATTTTCAAGATTTATTACGAAAAAACTGATTAAAAAAATATGCTAAAATTTGCATGTGGTTACAGCTCAAGTCGTATTATAGTACATCACTAATTTTTTATAAATAAATAGAAATGACATCCTCCAAGTGGTGCTTAAACTTAACATTGTAACAATAGTTGTAGCGAAGAGGAGGAATATAATTTATTCACGAACTGGTTTCACGAAATAATTTTTATTAGTCCCATGTAAGATTTTGCCCCACTTATACCCGAGTTGAAATAAATATCATCTTTACTTCGCTATTAAGCTCCCCTCTCGTCTTTTGTCCTTTTATTTTGCACCATTTTAGAGGAAAAAAGACGGAAAAGACGAGATTACGTATTCTTTCTTCATATTGAGCATAAACTGTTAGAAATATTATCATATTCATTTCATCCTCACTTTGAGTGAAGAGGAAATAATATGTGTATAAGAGTTAAAAAGATTAGGTATAAACACGGTGTAAAGGCATGAGTTGAAGACGTAATTTTCCAGCTAGGGTTCGTTAAAAAATATAATTTAATTTATTCGTTGGAAAAACTGAAAAATGACAAAGTTCCTTCCAGTTCTTATTCATATTTCTGCATGTTATCTATATTTTAAGCAACGCCGAGCGTGGGTAGTAGTTGGATGGTTGACCATTTTCAAGAAAAAATAAGTTTTCCACCCAGAGGTAAATCGTTGCGCTTTTCCACCATTTGGTTTCCTTGGCTTTTTTCCTTGGCTTTAGACCATTGCACTTCCGGTTCATCAGCCAATCAGCGCGGCTCCCTCAGCAGCCCTTCAGCGGTCAAAATAGACATTTTGCGATTAAACCGTAGACATTGTAAATGTACTTCCAGTTCATAGACAAAAGCTGTAGCGTCCATCCTGGCTGAGGTTTCTACTTTTCTTTAAGTTGCAGACAAATGCTGGGATGGATTACAAATCCGTTGCTGCCCCCGTTCCGGAAGAACCTGCGAAACGCTGAAGTTATAGGATTTCGAAATATTCGGAGTTTCAAACTCACAGTTAGTGCGTATTTAGTAATATTATAAGTACAAGTACTCAGTTTTATATATAGGGTTTGATTTAAAAGGAAATTAATATTGTTAAAAGTACAGCACGTTATTGATATATCCAGTACTACATTTATGCTGGCTCTACTATACACTCCTTTAAACATACAAATAATGTCTAAAGGCAGCGTGAACTTAACCTTGTAACAAGTAGTTTGTTGTGTTGTAGTGAGAAGGCGGAAATAAATTTATGGAAGAACTGGTTATACGAAATGTTTATTCACATATTATATTACCAAATAAGATTTAGCAACACTCATAATATAACAACACGTTTATATTTTAAGTATAGTACATTGTGTTATTTAAATGCTTCGTTAAAAATATAAGATATATTATTTAACAATGCTTGTACAAAGAAATCAATTTTTCTGGAAATAATAAAAAGTTGTTCAATGATAACTATAATAAAATGTACAGTGAACAACTCACAATTAAAATAAAATACGTTTTTCTTTTTTTTTTTCAAATATTTAAATTTATCAAGCAATACAACAAAAAATTTAATCATAAATTACGAAACAAATTGTTTAAATTAATGATAAAATTAAAAGTACCCACGGACTAAGAAAATAATAATAATATTCCCGTCACACCTATCTAAACTAGAAATTATTATTACACATAATTAAAAAAACTACTTACAAAGATTTTAATACAATAAGATAGGGTTTTTTGAAATGACTTGTAGCCTATCAACAAATTGAACAAAATATTTAACTATTTTATATTTTTTTTAAAATTTAATATTCCCCATGTAACCAAATTACATTGTTACAATGTTGATAATCGGTGACCGAATGCATCGAAACAACATTGATCATCAATGTTGCAACAACATCTACTATTGCCGCAGAATTTGCATTGCAACTGCATTGTTGGTCAACCTATTATCAACGTTGTAACAATGTTGAAACTATGCATCTGCAAAATAAAAAATGCATTGAAAAAATGCAGTAAAACCGTTGATGTACAATGTTGCCCCAGAATGGGGGGGGGGGGGAATGGGAAGGGGAGAGGAGGAATTTTTCTCTTCTTGACACCGTAATATTGAAACGGAATATGGCGTTGTTATAATGAATTCTTATTCACCCTAAAAGAACTAGAATTTTTTTAAAAATTCATTAAAAATAAATTAATTTAAATTAATTTTATTCTGGTGATTTCTATATTAAAAAACATGCAGGAGAGAAAACTTAAACACATACGTAACATATAATTATTTTTTATTCATTCTCTTTGGGATAAAAATTAGGTTCAAATTACAAATTTATTGAATTGGATAATTAAATTCTTTTTAGATAATTTCACAAATGGACAACATACATGACAAAATTTTATTGCAGAACTGAATAAAGGGTACAAAAATTATGCTAATCTGAATTTTTCAGATTTTTTTGAAACCCAGAACTATTTTTAAATAATTATTGAAAGTGCGGCCACGCCCCCTAGAGGCGTCAATAGGCGTCCAGTTTCCATCCTTTTTATTAAGGCATCAGGGGTGCCAACTGAAATCACAGGACTTTCAATAATTATTTAAAAATAGTTCCGGGTCTCAAAAAGAACTGAAAAATTTCAGAGTAGCATAATTTGGTACCCTCTATTCATTTCTGCAATAAAAAATTTTCATGTATGTTGTCCATTCTTACAGTTCATAGAGAAAACATTCTTAATTGTTGACATGTGAAATGTTATATATTATGTATATAATTTAAAAATTGTTCTCTTTTATCTTTAAGTTAAATTGATTCCGCAAGTTTAATTTTTATTCAGGTGAGACACTGAATTAAAAGGCACAAAAATTATGATCTGTTGTAAAAAAAAAAAAAAAAAAAAAAAAATGGTAAATAGAAGTAGAGTAACTTTGCACTGTTGGTTTAAAGATTACTGTAACGTCACTGTCAAAGATCTCCAGTTGATGCTGTAGCTCAGCTCAGGGTACACGAGATTGAAGTATCAGAAGTTCCAAGGGATGTCCAAAAAGTGATGCACTCGACTGACGTACGGAATATGCTGCTGCTTTCTTGCCATATCCGCTTGCCTAGAGAACAAGTCATATTATATTACATACATTTTCTTATAAATAACATTACGTATAAGCCAGTGCTGCAAACTGTTCTGCTTTACGATAAGAGAAAAGCTATATTTATTTTTATTTATGTAATTTAAATAAAAAAAATACATATTATGTCAGTAAAAATTTTAGGTTTTAATTTTATAAATATTTACAATATTTTGGAATAAAGTTTAAAAAAATCCTACACAAAATGTTTGAAGGACGCATATATTTAAGGAAAATATTCCATTAAATTAGAAATTTTAAATATAAGGCACTTAAAAATTATAATTACTTGTAATGATATTTTTTGTTCCTTTTCCCTCCTCATCTGCAATAAATTTAATATTCTAAGTACTTAAATTAGGAAGGTCAACAAATACAGCCAAGTTTATGTAATTCTTCTATTTTTGAAAATGCGGATATTGCCTATTTTTAATTCCCTGCCAAGTAAGAGAGGAGATATATTGAACCTCACCTGTGAGTAAAGTTGCATCATTTTCCAGCATACAACTCCATGCTCGAACGCACCAATCATACCTGCAAATGTATATGATGTAATATTTTAATACACTTCGTAATCGCTCAACCGTTATCACAAAGTGACTCTTAACTTCTGCATCAGAATCTATGGACATTAATAAATTTTGTTTTTAAATTAGATTTTAGAGTGGCGGGCATCATGCACTTAGCGATCATGCTTTCCCGAGATTTGCATTCATATATCTGTATAATTAATTGTAGAAAAAATATATTTATATTTTATATAAATATAACTCATATAACTCTCTGCATGGCATCTATGTTAATAATAAAAAATGTTTTTAAATTCAAAAATACAAACAAAGCATAACGTTCATGCTTGCCCGAGGTGTACATTTAAAGCTGAAAAAATCAAAAATCAATATAAAAATTTTACACTCCGTGATATCTCAATTGCTTACATTCCATGGCAATTATTAATTTCTGTATAATTTTATAGAAAAATAACATGTTTAATATAAAAGCAGAGCAGGCTGAAAATAGCGACATTTATAGCTGTACATATTTATACGTGTGCAAAAAATTATTGTTATATATATTTTACACTCAGTTTTTATCAGCCCCTAAAACATGGCACATAATTATCTTATTAACCTCTGCATCTATTAAAATACCTATATGAAAAGAACATATAGTGTTTAGTTTCTGAAAAAAATAAAACAGAGCGTCGAGCTACGTTCAGGCTTTCCCGTATTTTACATTTACAAGTAGTACAACATAGTCCAAACTTACTTAGTACCTGGGTGTATAGCTGTTTAACAACGGTTTATTCTCAAAAACGAAACAAGAAGAAGAAGTAGATAACAGCTATACTGTATAATTATTAAAATTATAGTACATTAAAACTGTTTCTATAGAGTAATTCCGTTAATTTGTATTCAAATTTGTATAAAGCGCACTGAAGTGGGGAACTTAAATATGATAATCATTATTTTATTTAAATAAAAAATGTTCTTTATTTCAAATCATACAATACTATATGTATTTATACCCTATCACAAATCTCCATATGGATTTATCCCAATTGAATTTTCATTCCGGATTTGGCAATGCTTTTCCAATTGGATTGGCAATCCGATTGGACCATCTAATTGGATTGAAATATCCAATTGGACCATCCAATTGGATATTTCAATCGGAATTAGGTAATGGTTTCCAATTGAATCCATGCTTTTCCAATTGGAAAAGCATGGATTCAATTGGAAAAGCATGGATTCAATTGGACTGCATAGGTGAAATTAATACGTAATAATAATAAAACGTTATTTAATATTTTAATAGAAACCTGTATTTTATTCACAGAATATGTAGAATACATTCATTTTATATAGCATTATATAACAGCAGGAAAATAAATATATTTCGTTAATTAAAAGTTAATAATCAATTTAATACACCAAATTCACCTTAGGAAATCTTTGAAATTAATTATAAAGGCACATCATACAAGAGAAAATGAAATAAAAAGTTCAATATTTTAAAACAAAATGTGTGTACATTTTGTGTACATTCTACATATATCATACAAAGTATGATAAACTGTATATTAGTTGATGCTTTTTTTCCAATTACTTTAAAAATACATAAAAATACGGAAATTAATTAAAACACTGTGAACTAAACTGTTGTGGAATACTGTAATCATGTTTAAATGACACAACTATTTTAGTATTACTTCACTCACTGCATGAAGCTGTTGTTTTTTCTCTGCAATCGCAGTCTTGACCGTTGCCGTTCATTGTGGGTGTGGCTGTCTCGTCTCGCTTGTCCTCCAGGTGACGTATGGCTAGCTTCACGTCTTTTAGCTAGGGAACTAACTGCAAAAAACGGGCTATTAACGATACAATCCTGAAATTTTCAGTACTGGTACAGAGCCCCTTTTTGGTCATTTTTGGCGGCGGTACCCAAAAAAAAGTTCCATAGGGTGACCTTGAGTGACCTTTGAACTTTGACCTCCGATTAAATTGGATTTATTTTTTTTACGAGGAAACTAAGGCAGGTACGAAAAAATTTGTCATAAACAAATGTGTTTGCAACAAACTGAAGATTCATTGTGAATTTTTGTAAAGACCTAAGTCCATAAAAAACAAAATGGCGGCCAGTGAAACTTTAATTCATGCTTTTTTACGTCACTCTTCAGCTTATTTCAAGTAGACTAGCAAACTTTTTTGTATATAATGACAATTTTTAATTGCCCGTGATTATCAAGATTAAGAAAAGTCATAATACTTGCTGATAAGACAACAATAACGTAAGATATTGTAATTCTTATTGATTATTTTGCCTCCTAGTGTATACGGCTTTGTAAAAAAAAAATTAAAAAAATGTGATAAAAGCCTACAAATTTCAGGAATGGTTTATTTGGTCATAAGGACCATAAAAAAAATTGGTTCCTAAAAAATTAAGACCCCCTTTGACCCCTGGTGACCTTCAAAAATGGTAATTGTGGAGAACTGGAAACATTTTTTTCTGATAAACAGCAGCTTCGGACGAAAATATTTCTAGTACAAAATATGATTGGAATGACTGGAATTATGTCCCTGATTTTTTTCAAAACGCAGTGTTGCCAAATAGAGCACCCACGTTGCCAAACGTGCCCTTAAAATCTGCATCTTAGGGTCGCTTCATTGCAAACAATCCGTGCTTCGAATTTAAGCTTTAATATTCATTGCATGAATCATGAACTGGGATCATTAAAGAAATCCACCATAAATTTGTTACGGTCCTCCCACCCCCCCCCCTCCACACCCCCCACTTCTTCTTGAACCCTGGGGCCATTTAAAAAACGACAGTCTCTCGATGATATTCTTGCATATGATTATTATTATTTTATTATATATTATATTTTATTTTTAATACTCAAGAATATCATTGGAGTGATTTTAAGAGTATCCCTAATTTTTTAATGCTGCGCTGCCAAGTGTTCTTGAAATCTGAGACTTATGGAAGTATTTATGTGTTATCTGGAAGAGTGCACTGCATCGTTTTAGCCACAATTAATAGACGGCCCTTGGCATGCATGTATATTTTTCAATACGTTACTATACTTCAGCTTCTTCAGGATCAAGGGAGGATCCACTGATGGGGGATGGGGTTTGAAATGGAAAAGGGGGGGGGGTGGAGGTAGGATTATCTCCAGAGATACTTAACATTTAAAAAAAAAAGGCACAACCGCTACCAGAACGGAGAGCTGTTTTTATATTATTTTCGGAACAAATAACTTATATTATATATAATATAATAGTCATTTTCAAATTGCTGGTATACCAAATATGTGTTGTATTAATAATGATTAATAAAGTTACATCGCGTACTGTAATGTTGTTGTTATTTTTTTTTTTAGGAGATACAATACAATCTGTATGATTCTTTTTTACTGCATCCAAATTATGCTACTCTGAATTTTTTCATGCAGCTTTTATTTTAGGCCAGGAACTGTTTTTAAATAATTATTTAAAGTTCGGCCACGTCCCCTGGAGGCGTCAATAGGCGTCTAGGCTCTATCATTTAACTATGGATCCAACGGGGCCAACATAACTTGCAGAACTTTCAATAATTTTTAAAAATAATTCCGGGACTCAAGGAAATGTGAAAGAATTCAGAGCAACATAATTTGGTACCCTCTATTCAGTCTATTCATTTTTGCAAAAAACAAATTGTCATGCAGGTTGTCCATTGATGTTACTAATATGTAAGTTGTTCAGTCATTCCATAATGCAATTATTAACGTAATGTATTTATAATTAAATGTTTGTTTTATTTTTGATATAACAGTCTTAATTTATATAATATATTAATAACATACATTAACTTTTATATTATATTATAATATATAATATATGTATATATGTTTAATAAATGCTAAACACGAAACCCACCCTCGGTTCTGGTAGCGGTGTTGCCCAATATTGTCCCTTTTCCGCAATAATGAGCTCTCTGCTATATCATGCATGCAGGTGAGCGCAATTGAGAGTTGTAAGTAAGTGTAAAATAAGCTCATTTTCGCGCCCATCTGAAATAAAAGATAGATTGCGGAGCATGCAGGGACGATATCTTCAATGATAAGTTTTAAATTAGATGCGCTTTGGGTACCGACAGTTGGGGACCTGAACGGGCGTTCCATATATAACATATTTCATTTTTATTACCTTCTATAGGAATTCCTCCCTACCCCAGTTTTTCCATTTCAAAACCCATCTTCCCTTGATCCTGAAGAAGCTGAAGTATAGTAACGTATTGAAAAATATACATGCATGCCAAGGGCCGTCTATTAATTGTGGCTAAAACGATGCAGTGCACTCTTCCAGATAACACATAAATACTTCCATAAGTCTCAGATTTCAAGAACACTTGGCAGCGCAGCATTAAAAAATTAGGGATACTCTTAAAATCACTCCAATGATATTCTTGAGTATTAAAAATAAAATATAATATATAATAAAATAATAATAATCATATGCAAGAATATCATCGAGAGACTGTCGTTTTTTAAATGGCCCCAGGGTTCAAGAAGAAGTGGGGGGTGTGGAGGGGGGGGGTGGGAGGACCGTAACAAATTTATGGTGGATTTCTTTAATGATCCCAGTTCATGATTCATGCAATGAATATTAAAGCTTAAATTCGAAGCACGGATTGTTTGCAATGAAGTGACCCTAAGATGCAGATTTTAAGGGCACGTTTGGCAACGTGGGTGCTCTATTTGGCAACACTGCGTTTTGAAAAAAATCAGGGACATAATTCCAGTCATTCCAATCATATTTTGTACTAGAAATATTTTCGTCCGAAGCTGCTGTTTATCAGAAAAAAATGTTTCCAGTTCTCCACAATTACCATTTTTGAAGGTCACCAGGGGTCAAAGGGGGTCTTAATTTTTTAGGAACTAATTTTTTTATGGTCCTTATGACCAAATAAACCATTCCTGAAATTTGTAGGCTTTTATCACATTTTTTTAATTTTTTTTTTACAAAGCCGTATACACTAGGAGGCAAAATAATCAATAAGAATTACAATATCTTACGTTATTGTTGTCTTATCAGCAAGTATTATGACTTTTCTTAATCTTGATAATCACGGGCAATTAAAAATTGTCATTATATACAAAAAAGTTTGCTAGTCTACTTGAAATAAGCTGAAGAGTGACGTAAAAAAGCATGAATTAAAGTTTCACTGGCCGCCATTTTGTTTTTTATGGACTTAGGTCTTTACAAAAATTCACAATGAATCTTCAGTTTGTTGCAAACACATTTGTTCATGACAAATTTTTTCGTACCTGCCTTAGTTTCCTCGTAAAAAAAATAAATCCAATTTAATCGGAGGTCAAAGTTCAAAGGTCACTCAAGGTCACCCTATGGAACTTTTTTTTGGGTACCGCCGCCAAAAATGACCAAAAAGAGGCTCTGTACCAGTACTGAAAATTTCAGGATTGTATCGTTAATAGCCCGTTTTTACTGATATTTGGTCGTTAGTTCCCTAGCTACACAAGGGGCTGCTTTGTTCACCAGTCTGAAATAAGAAGTATATATATAAGAGACGATACATGATATATTTGATAAAATTAACTGCTTTCTATAACAGCTTATAATAATACTAAATATTATAATAAAAAAATAATAATAATACAGTAATTACAACAAAAATAAGATAAATGGTAGAAACTGCTAGAGCCTGATGTCTCACAAAAAAAATGTAAATGTCATAACAGGGAATTAAATATATATTTTCGTTACCGCATAGTGAAATATTAAAACAACAACAAAAAAAAGCATTATATTCTTGATGCAATTTTTTTAACATTTTACATGTTTTTCACCCCCGTAATAATAAAAGCTTTGAGTAAATCATTTTAATTAAATCAAGTAATTAACTTAACCACTTTTATATTATTTTTATAGAATCAGTGTACGTTTCATTTAATTGATTTTGATTTTGAAAATTTATTTAATAATCCAAGTTCACATCATTATACATATAGTTCATTAAGATATTGTAAAAAAAAAATATAAATATAAGAAGTGAATTGCTTCTCTTTTATTTTTGTTAAATTTTGTCCGGCGTGGAGCAACCAATTAAATGAAAGTGCAGCACACGTGAGAGCGTTTTAATTTATACAATATAGTAGTTATATATGCATGCAATGCAGTTTGTAAGGGAAATAATACATTTATTTATAAGTCACACTTATTCCTGTTAAAAATAGAAACTAACTTATATATCATTGGTTTATTTTAAAGAAAAGACTACTTGATATCCCCTAAATTTCAATTTTTTATTTAACTTTTTTTTTTTTCAAATTTCTATAATTTTTCTTTTTTTCTTCTTATATCCAGTCATTACTTGATCTTCATGGAGGGGGTAAGGTAAACCCCGAACCCCCCTTCCCCCTTGGCTACGCCACTGCGCAGAACATTTGCTATATATTTATATATGGCATTATATAAAAACTGGCTGAAATCACTCTACTTTAAATAAATGTATAAAATATATTAATTATTAGAATATAAAAATATGCATATTATATTTTACTTATATAATACGAAGACACTAGATAGCCCGGTAGAAAAAAATTCTCACTCGCAAGATACTCAGATATAAGGATCGGTTCGTTAAATATATATAATTAACGTATAAAAGGTTAGGTATGACCAGAGAGCTTACACTAGTGCGAAACCTTGGAGGGAGGCGTAGCATCTTAGCGAATACTTTTTTATAAAGATTTTGATTTGCATTTTTTTTTCCCCAACGAAAGCTTAAATGTTATATAATTATACATCATGGCTTATATAAAATTAATTTTATTTCACTTTTCGGACTTTTACCTTTGCCGGTAAAAGTCCGAAAAGTGAAATACAATTCAATATGAATATCCTTGCCACGAAAAAGTTATTTACTAATATAAAATTAATTCTGCATGTCATACGACTTTTTTTATGCATAATGGAAGTTTATTTACTTTTATTATTATCATTATTTACAAATGTTCCCTTCCTGCAGGCAAGCCAAAAGTTACCCGAGTTGAAGTAAATTTCATCATTCTTCGCTATTAAACTCTCCTCTCGTCTTTTCTCCTCTTATTTTGCACCATTTTGGAGGACAAAAGAGGGGAAAAGACAAGATTATGTTGTCTTCTTTCCTCTTCTTGAACATAAAATGTTAGAAATATTTTCTTCATTTCATCCTCACTTTGAGTGAAAAGGAAATAAGATGTGATTTAGAAGTAAAAATATTAGGTTTAATCATGTAAAAGAAGAGTTGAAGACGTAATTTTTCAACTAGGATATACTAGCGTTATATTGTAAACACAGTCAAATTAATTTTGTATTCCGTCCGGAAGTAGCCGAAAGTGTGAAGTTTGCAGCTCTTTTGTTTGTATTTCAATTTTGAAACTTTACATAGTGATTTAAAGTAGAAATACGGAGCCATGTTTGTGTGAAATTGTTAACGCTGAAATAGAAATACGAAGAGAAAAATCAGAAACCTTACACTTCCTGCTACTTCCGGAGAGAATGTTATGTAAATTTGACTGTAGCTGCATGATTTGGACACGTTTCATTACTGAAATTTATAATTACCTTCACTGTGATAAAAGTTTGTATAAAAAATTCAATATATTATTATATAAATTTTATTAACAATTTATACATTTATTATATTTATTAAAAAAAAGACTACAGGTCAGGTAATCAGATTAAAGAGAATACAATAGTTCAAATTCAATAGAAATATTAATGTATTTTGGTATTATAATTAAAGTAAAGAGACAATATAATTAAAATTAAATATGAAACAATGGACAACCCGTTTGATCTTTTTTTTTTTAGGTTCAGAGCTTACAATTAAATGCATAAAAGCTCTAAAATTCCTCTTCCAATTAATTTTTAGTCTAAAATTAGTACAATCCCTTTAATGTTAACAACCAAGCGAATGCTGGTATGGATTGCCCTGGTTTGGAAGGAATCCACAAAAGTAGGGTCTACGAAGAGCCGGGAGGTTAAATTCAGTCACTTAATTGTTGCCAGTACCCTATACTATAGGGAGGGTTCATTTAAAAAAAAAGCTATATTCTTTATTAACAATATTTTTATGTTTGATGTGCTATAAATGCATGCTTCTATTGGAATTTCAATTTATTTAATCTAACATTTTTTTCTCTTTCTCTTATAAAATCGTCTTCATTTATCTTTTATTTGACCTCACGAAACTTTTTCTTTGTCCTCCAATACAAAACTAATTGGAGGGTCAAAACAAAGTTAAATGATCCCACTGAACTATATAATGATCCCGACTTTAATATTTATTATCGCCCAATAAAGAATTAATACTATAATCACAGTCTTCTACTCACAGTGGTTATAACAAACCATTGTTTGTAGTGTCTGTCGCATGATGCCTTTTTCATTGTTAATCATGGGACGACGTAGTGTCTGATTTTGCCATCAGAGCAGAGAACGTAATGGCATTGTTGGCGCTAGTAGACACAACAAATTCATAATTAACGGTCATTTTCCATAAGTTAACATGTAAATCAACAACCGTCCCATGTTTTTCACTCATAGGACAGACATTACCAGCAACAATAATTTGATTTAAACTTGTTTATAAAATAAAGTATTGTTGAATCAAGCAAAAAAATTTGAGTTTAATTTACTCCTGGGTAGAAAAAGTGTGATTTTTTTTCAAAACGGTCACCTATCCAATGACTACAACACTTTGCTTGTCATCAGTGATAATTTAAAAACCGATTTACGCATTGTTTTAGATTCCGAAGCATATTGCTTGCTTTGGAAAATTTTCTTCTTGCAGCTTTGTTAATCACCATGTGCTGTGTTGTGTTATTTTTATGGGGCATGGTGATTAACAAGGCTGCAAAGCAGATATGCAACTTTCGTGAATCGTTCGCAAAATATAAAAATATTGCCTACCAATATTTAATAATTGGTAAGGTAACACGGCCAATGTAAAAAAAAAATCCTCATATGAAGATTATGAAAAAAAGTTAAAATTTTCTCCTCTGTCAGTATATATAGCTAAAATATCAGGTATACAAATACGATATAATTTTCGCGTTATTAATATTTAAAGTTGACTAATTTAACATGGAGAAATAGAATTTCAATGTTAAATTAGTCAAATTTAAAAGTTTGTAACTCGATCCATAATATATCATATTTTAGCTACAATGATAGGGAATATAAAGGAGAAAATCTTAAGATATATAACATGTTTCATAATTTTCATAAGAAGTATTTTTTTTTAACATTGAGCTTAATTATTACCACCACACCCTTAAATAAATGTCGAAAAAATTAAACGAGAAATTCAAAAATATAATTCTTTTTTTTGTTTTGTTTTTAAATATAATATATATATATATACACCCCTAAGAGCTTACAGCTCCAGCTCACGGCGGGGTATAACAGGTAGGGATCAGGGATAAGGTAGGGAACGGATGGTGGACCAGGTGGACATGGCATGTTACGCGTCCCAGCATTCACTGAGGTGAGACTGAGGGAACCGTGGAAAACCTCAGTCAGGACGGACACCTCTACTTTTTCTCAAAGGACCAAAGCGATGTCCAAAGCCTGGGGAACCACACACAAGTGCATCACTTCCACTGTGTGGAAAGCGAGACGAATTTAACCGAGGCTACTTTAACTTAAAACGGTCACCCATCTAAGTACTAACCACGCTCGACGTAGCCTGACTTCAGTGATCTAACGAGAACCAGTCAATACACTGCGCCGCGCTCAACCGCGTGAACTAGACTCGCGAAAATAGCAAGTAATAAAATCGGTAACAAAGTTTTGCGCACGGAAAAAAATATTTCATTTAGATTAAACGAAATATTTCGCTTAAATATTTTCGTTTAGAGGTAGCGATTTTTTCACTCGTTTAGACTGAACTCGCAAAAGTTGATCGTTTGATCCAAACAACAGATTTCAGTTGCAGCACAAGTGAATACTTCATTTACATGGAGCAAAGTATCTCACTTAATTCAAACGAATGAATTCGCTTGAAATTTTCGTTTATTTGAAATGAAGTTTTCGTTTAGAAGAAGGGAAGGTTTGAAAAATTGACCGCTTGATACAATCGAAATACTTCATTTAAAATGTAAACGAACAACTCGCTTATAATAAATGATTCAATTGCTTATTTTGGAATTTAGAAGCAAAGTGGGTCAAGAATTCGCTTTATACCTGCAGTCCCGCGTGCACTTCCTACCTACCATGTTTGCTGGCAGTCTTTGGCCACTTGTTCTGGAAGTTATAAGTGTCTGTGATTCGAAGTGATGAAATAGTTATAATATCTAATTATCTAAATATACTTATTAGGTCCGAAATGCCCAGGTTATCCCAGGCATTTATGTGAACTAAATTACAATAGTTTAACGTGACTACACAGTAAGTACAAAGTTAGTTTATATAATTGTGTTGGGAGCGTCACCGGATAACCTCAGTGATTGATCAGAAATGGAGGCCGGTTAGAATTACATGCATGTGCCTACTAAGTATAAATTGGTGTAAAGTGATGATGTTGTGACACTTTGTGACAATTTTAAGATGATAACAATAAATCGTGTGTTTTTTTTTTATTTAATTATGCAATCATGAGTGAAATAAGCGCATGTGTAAGTAAAAAAATCCCAATGTAAAAATGCACAATACATTAAGTTAATATGAAAAAAAAACTTCACTTAATTCAAACGAAAATCAAGCGAAAAGTTCTATTGAATATGACACAGCTGAATTTTCGAGCTGCTTCGAACGAACTTTTTCGCTTAAAAATATGAAAAACATTATTTAAATCAAGGGAAAGCAAATTTTGAAACAAGAATCCACTTCAATTATTCTAAGCGAATTTTTCATTTGCGGTAGCTGCTGCAGCTCCTTCACTACAAGCGATGGGCACTCTTGAGGTCAGCTATTTTTTTGCTCGGGACAAGCGATCTGACGTTTGACCCACACCTTGGATTTCGTTTACACCAAGCGAATTTTCTTTTTGTTGTAAATGAAAGTTCATTTCAAATAGCTTCATATTTTTAAGCGAAAGCGTTCGTTCGGTTCAAATGAAAAATTCAGCTGTGTCAAAACCAATAGAACTTTTCGCTTGATTTTCGCTTAAGGTATAACCTGAGAATTTGTCTGTCAAGGTCAAGAGGCGTGGCTATAGTGGCAACACTGTTTGCATTGGAATGCGAATAATTTTTTAGGAGGGGGTGGTGACATCAGTCCTTGAGAACGTTGCCACATTTCTCATCACATATAGGAAACGATCATCGCCACGGTTCAAAATATATGAAAACAATTCAGAAAAATAGTCTAAAAAATTAGGTTTTAGTAAAAAAAAAACTAAAAGAATCTGTTGTATAGTTTTTTTGCAATGCTAATTAACAAATTTAACATTGGAAGGATACAAAATTCTCATTTAAATAAATTAATTATAATTAAACCAACGGTTAAAAAATTCCGAAAAAATTCAGAGCTAATTTGACGATTGTTGTAAGTCCACCAAATTAATTTGAAGAAAATCTGTTGTAGCGAATTTTTCGTCCAAATTTCTCAGGTTAAGCCTTAAATTAAGTGAAGTTTTTTTTCCGTGCGGTGAAGTTTTACGGCATTCGTGGCGAAGTTTCGCGGCGAAGATTCAAGGCGAAGTTTCGTAGCATTGCGTCTCTGCTCCTATGCAACAAGTGTATAAATAATTCCACTAATTCTAGTTGTGACTATACCTGACTGGAGGTGAACAGGTTTGTTGCTAACTAAATTCTCTCTGGCTCATCAGTTCTTGTCTGGCCGTTGACCGAACAACTGAGCGTCGATGTTGGGGAAAACCAAGGTAACGTGCTTGTGTATTTCCTCTATCGTAAATTACACTGTGTAGCAAAGTCTTCTGCTCGTTGTTAGTAAACAAAGTATTGTTGTGTAATGTCTGTCGCGTGAAAGGAAAAACATGGGACGGTTGTTGATTTACATGTTAACTTATGGAAAATGACCGTTAATTTTGAAGTTGTTGTTGTTGTTGCCTAGCGCCAACAATGCCATTAAGTTCTCTGATCTGGTGGCAAAATTAGACACTACGTCGTCCTATGTTTAACAATGAAAAAGGCTTCATCCGATAGACATTATAAACAATGGTTTGTTACCACCATTGCGAGTAGAAGACTTTGCTGTGTAAAATACCGAGTTGAAATAAATTTCATCTTTTCTTCGCTATTAAGCTCTCCTCTCGTCTTTTGTCCTCTTATTTTGCACAATTATAGAGGGAAAAAGACGAGATTACATCTTTTTTCCTCTTCTTGAGCATAAATTGTTAGGAATATTTTCTCCATTTCATCCTCACTATGAGCGAAGAGGAAATAATATTCGATGTATTTTAGAGGTAAAAAGAATAGGTTTAGACGTGTAAAAGATGAGTTAAAATTTAATTTTTTTTAATGTTTTTTATGTTTTAAATTTTAAGCCTTTTTTTAATTATAGTTGAGGATGCATGATAAGTAAAACAAAATTAATCAATTCCAAAATATGATTAAAAAGTATAATATTAATATCAGTCAGCTGTTTTTGCTGTGTTCCAACCTAAATGAAAAAATCTCGGAATTGTATTTTTACTAATTTGAAATAGATTTTTTTTTTAATGCATGATTCATTTTCAGAAGACCCCTAATAAAAGGGGAAGTATGAATGAGTATGACACATTTTCAAATTAATATTTTGAATAGTTACTGAGAAAAAATACAACTTTTTGTAACATGGTTTCTTATGGAGCCATATTTTCCTGCCGGGGACAACTTGAAGCCTCTATAGCTATACTGATATCAGTTCTGTCTAAATGCACTATTATTTTTAACATTAAACTTTTAATATTATTATATAATTCAAGACTTTTAAATTAGGATCTGCAAAGCAAACAATTGAATAAATGTTTTTTTTTATAGTTTTTTAACTGAACCCTGTTGTTGGCCACAATTAGACTGAATTTAATCTCCCGGCTCTTCGTAGACCCTACTTCTGTGGGTCCCTTCCAAACTAGAACGGCCGTGGCCTCAGCAATCCATCTCAGCAATCGCGTGGTTGCATATATGTGACTGAGAAAACCGTGGAAACCTCAGTCAGGATGGCCAACAATTGATAGAGGATGCCATGAATCACTTCCAGGATGCACGAGTGGGTGTTCTTTAGCAACCGCTACTTGTGAAAAGTTTGGCGGTGCATTGCTTGTATCGAACTCACGACCATCCGATTATGAATCAGATTGGCATACCACTGCGTCAAGTGTTGATAAAAAATTTGTTAACAAGTTGAAATGCTCAAAAAAATTTTACACGCTTTAATTATCAATCATAAAAAGTATTATAAATATATCAGTTAAGTCTGGCACTTGATGCATCGTTATGCATCTTTGCTTCGTAATCGTGCATTATATACTACGCAGGAATTGCCAAACTTTTAATGATTGCGTTTTTTTTAAAAAAAGGAAAACCAACGTGTGCATACGGTTTGAGTAACATCCTCCATGAACTACCAAACCTCGTATTTGAGATTTCCACGGTTCTCTGAGTTACATGCAGGCGAATACTTGCTGGGATAATTTAACCACTGCCGTTCTGGCTTCCAAAGAATAAGGAAAATTTTAAACACCCTTGAGTTGAAATAAATTTCATCTATTCTTCACTATTAAACTCTCCTCTCGTCTTTTTTCCTCTTATTTTGCACCATTTTAGAGGAAAAAGAGGTGAAAAGACGAGATTACGTATTTTTTCCTCTTCTTGGACATAGAATGTTAGAAATATTGTCTCCATTTCATCCTCACTTTGAGAGAAGAACAAATAAGATGTGTTTTAGAGGTAAAAAATTAAGTTTAGACGTGTAAAGGATGAGTTGAAGACGCAAGTTTTCAACTAGGGTTCCAATACATAATTATTAATAAATTAATTATTATATATTACATTATTTCGACTATACTCTCCTCTATACATACTCAAATATATATGCAAGATACATAGTGATGTCTAGAGACCGCTTGAACTTAGCCTTGAATTTACAAGAAGTGGTTTTGTGTCTGCAGGCGAAATAAAAAACATATTGCGGAACCGGTTTCGCGAAATGTTTATTTGCAGATTGACATATGAGATTTAGACACACTTTTATAACATCACATTAAATTTATATAGAGGCTTCAAGTCAGCTAATTTTGCGTTGTTCCTACCTTTCTACCTAAACCTATGTAGAAATAAAGCAAATTTTTTTTTTGGCATTTAAGGAATTTTTTAGAGGAAAATAAGTTCTTGATTCATTATCAGAAGATCGCTAAATGGGGGGGGGGGGGGGTAGGAGATGAATTCAAATTTATTGCTTTAATAGTTACAGAGAAAAAATTCAAATTTTCTAGCATGGTGGCTTATGGAGAAAATTTTCCCTCCGGAAACACTTGCAGCCTCTATTTGTAACTCTAATATCATGTTATTTCACTGTTTTGTTAACAAAAATAATTGAAAAGTTTTACTTTAATTGTTTTCTAAAGTAAGTATTATAAAAAAGTCGACGTCTTTGATTTGTAATCGGATTGGTCGTGACTTCGATCCCAGCCATGCACCGCCAAACTTTTTACAAATGGCGGTTTCTAAAGAACACCCACTCGTGCATCCGGGAGGTAATTGATGGCATCCTCCATCTATTGCCGACCATCATGACTGAGGTTTACACGGTTTCCTCAGTCACAACCAGGCGAATGCTGGCATGGATTGCTTATGCCACGGCCGCCTAGGTTTGGAAGGGACTCACAAAAGTAGGGTCTAAAAAAAGCCGGGAGGTTAAATTCAGTCACTTAATTGTGGCCAGTACCCACAGCAGGGTTCCGTTGAAGCGAAAAAAAAAATACTGGTATTGATGTACATTTTTTAATTGCAAACAACATCATTTATAATACTCGAGTTGAAATAAATTTCATCTTTTCTTCACTTCACTTCTTTCTTTTCGTCTTTTTTCCTCTTCTTGAACATAAAATGTTTGAAGTAATGTCTTTATTTCATCCTTACTTTGAGCGAAGAGGTAATATGATGTGTTTTAGAGGTATAAGATTAGGTTTAGACGTGTAAAAGATGAGTTAAAGACGTAATTTTTCAACTAGGGTATACTTTATATTTTGCTTCGTAAACAGAGGGTCGTCAGTTTAATCCCAGCAATTTGCCTTACAACATGGCGATTGATTACAAATAGAAACACACTCGTACATCCAGATTGTGATTCATCCTTCATCTATATATTACCGACCAACTTTACTGAGGTGTCCATGGTTTCCTTAGTCATAATCAGGTGATTGCTAGGTAGGATATTTTAGACATTGATTTAGCAGGGACTGGAAAAAACAAAAACACTGCTACAGTTTCTTCACAAATTTTTTAAAGCAAATGCATGGAATGGATAATTTGCATCAATTTTTTTAGTAGCTCAATCGAAAGAGGAGGTCGAAAAATACAACTATGAATTTTATGAGATTTTTATTCTTACTGCATCATGACTAAAATAGGGATGTATAGAGGTCACGTGACCTGGAGGCGGCGCCCGTGTCACCAATGTCTGGTCAAGCAAACGATCGTCTATATAACGCTTGTTATCATTAAATTAACTGTTGCTTGTTTCCATAGCAACGTGGTTGTTTACAAGCGTTATAAAGTCGATCGTTTGTTTGACCGAACAATTCAATGACGTCATAGGCGATGCGGGCGACGCCTCCAGGTCACGTGACCTCTCTTTTAGCCATGATGCAGTACGAATAAAAATCTCATAAAATACACAAGTGTATTTTTCGACCTCCTCTTTCGATTGAGCTAGTAAAAAAAATTGGTGCAAATTGTCCAATGTGAGGTTTCTTTCAGTTTTGAACCAGAAACTATGAAGAGGAAATTTACATTAGGGGTTTAAGGTTTGACCTCGCAGTTGATTGAGATCTCAGAATCGGCCCCCTTAAATGCTACAAGATTTGCAGAGAACTTAGAACTCACCATCAATAAAGGTGGCATGTAAATTTTGAAATGAATCTGTTTTATCAGTTTTAAGAAAACTGGGGTAGAAGTTTAACATTGGTCTTATAGACGGAAACCGGAAATGGAGCTGTTGTAAGGAAACTGTCACCTTGAATCTGCTCAAACCATAAGCGAATAAGTTTTAGAGCATTCTCGATTTTTTAAAATTTATTTCATTCAATTCTCCCAGGCAGAAATTTCCTTTGACTCGCGTAGTAACTGAGGTCAATCGTTAATATATTTGTAGTATCCTAGAGTTTGTATGTGATTAGTGAACCAAAATTATTTTACTTCCGGCTACTTCATTTGTTTGTTGAATCATAATTCACGAAAAGACGAAAATACATGATTTTAAATGCAGTCAAAAGTGATTGTTTTCATCTATGTCAATTATTTACAGTCAAATTTATATGATATTTCTTCTAAAAATAGGCTGAAATGTTAAGCTTCCTTACTTGAAAAAAATACGTCTTCAACTCATCCTTTACACGTCTAAACGTAATATTTTACCTCTAAAACACATCTTATTTCCTCTTTGCTCACAAAGTGAGGATGAGAGAAACCCAATTTTACTAGCATTTTATGCTCACCCGAGTTAAAATAAATAATAATTTCATCTATTAAGGTCTCCTCTCATCTTTCTTCCTCTTCTTTAACATAAAATATTGGATATATTGTCTTCATTTTATTCTTACTTTTCGAGCGAAGAGGAAATAAGATGTATTTTAGAGGTTCAAAGATTAGGTTTAGACGTGTAAAGGATGAGTTGAAGACGTAATTTTTCAACTAGGGACCACTATACTCTCCTTTCGACATATTCAAATTTAATATGCAAAAAGAGTTTCTAGAGAGCGCGTTACCTTGAATACGAGTACTTGTTTCTTAGCAGGAAGGTGCGGAATGTAAGTTATGGAGGAACTAGTTTCATCTGGTTACAAGAAATATTTATTTGCAAAATACAATGTAAGATTTGGCCACACTTAATTCAATGTTTATTATAAAATTTATGAAGCGTTGCACCGATTTTATAAAAATTCTTGTAAAAATGAACTAATTTTTTAAGTAAAGTTCGCACGAGAAAAAAAGTTGAGTTAGTACAGTCTAACTCAAGTTAAAGTGGTCCTGAAATCCAAAAAAAATCCATCTCAAATAGTTTCTCCAGAAAAAAAATCAAAAGTCTGAATGAGCGCGTCGCTTAACATTAGGCCTTACCTGACAAAGACCCTTGATATATATTATCTAAAAAAAAAAATACTGCGTTAATTGGTATAAAAAAAATATAGCAATGTTCTATGAATTAAGCTTTAAGCACATGCAAACTTTGAGATTTTTTTGTTTTTTTCGAATTAGATTTTCTGTAAAAAAAATCTTGATAAATCATCCATGTTAAATTATCATAAGAAATTTTCAAGATTTATTACGAAAAAACTGATTAAAAAAATATGCTAAAATTTGCATGTGGTTACAGCTCAAGTCGTATTATAGTACATCACTAATTTTTTATTAATAAATAGAAATAACAACCTCCAAGTGGTGCTTAAACTTAACTTTGTAACAATATTTGTAGCGAAGAGGAGGATTATAATTTATTCACGAACTGGTTTCACGAAATAATTTTTTTTAGTACCATGTAAGATTTTGCCCCACTTATACCCGAGTTGAAATAAATATCATCTTTACTTCGCTATTAAGCTCCCCTCTCGTCTTTTGTCCTTTTATTTTGCACCATTTTAGAGGAAAAAAGACGGAAAAGACGAGATTACGTATTCTTTCTTCATATTGAGCATAAAATGTTAGAAATATTATCATATTCATTTCATCCTCTTTTTGAGTGAAGGGGAAATAATATGTGTATAAGAGTTAAAAATATTAGGTATAAACACGGTGTAAAGGCATGAGTTGAAGACGTAATTTTCCAGCTAGGGTTCGTTAAAAAATATAATTTAATTTATTCGTTGGAAAAACTGAAAAATGACAAAGTTCCTTCCAGTTCTTATTCATATTTCTGCATGTTATCTATATTTTAAGCAACGCCGAGCGTGGGTAGTAGTTGGATGGGTGACCATTTTCAAGAAAAAATAAGTTTTCCACCCAGAGGTAAATCGTTGCGCTTTTCCACCATTTGGTATCCTTAAATTTAGACCATTGCACTTCCGGTTCATCAGCCAATCAGCGCGGCTCTCTCAGCAGCCCTTTAGCGGTCAAAATAGACATTTTGCGATTAAACCGTAGACATTGTAAATGTACTTCCAGTTCATAGACAAAAGCTGTAGCGTCCATCCTGGCTGAGGTTTCTACTTTTCTTTAAGTTGCAGACAAATGCTGGGATGGATTACAAATCCGTTGCTGCCCCCGTTCCGGATGAACCTGCGAAACGCTGAAGTTATAGGATTTCGAAATATTCGGAGTTTCAAACTCACAGTTAGTGCGTATTTAGTAATATTATAAGTACAAGTACTCAGTTTTATATATAGGGTTTGATTTAAAAGGAAATTAATATTGTTAAAAGTACAGCACGTTATTGATATATCCAGTACTACATTTATGCTGGCTCTACTATACACTCCTCTAAACATACAAATAATGTCTAAAGGCAGCGTGAACTTAACCTTGTAACAAGTAGTTTGTTGTGTTGTAGTGAGAAGGCGGAAATAAATTTATGGAAGAACTGGTTATACGAAATGTTTATTCGCATATTATATTACCAAATAAGATTTAGCAACACTTATAATATAACAACACGTTTATATTTTAATAATAATAATAATAATAATAATAATAGTTGTTTATTGAGTATCAGTACAGAAAAAAAAACAGTACAACAACTCAATGGGTGACGTGAAAAAGGATATCCCATTCACTAAAGTGTCCAGTCACCCACACAAAAAATAACAACAATAATAATATCAGATATTTCAAATGAAAAACAACTACTTCGTCAAAATACTGATTAACACATTCATAATAAGTCCAAATACGGTCTCTTAATAGATTCAGGTAGCAAGTTAAACACAGAAATCAATCTAGGGAAAACAGAATGAAGGTAAGCATCTGAATGACACTTGGGGGTAGTAAGAGTAACATTATCACCACGCAAACCATCCCTACGGGATTTCACTATCACTCTGTTAGCACTAAACACTTCAAAATCATAAGCACCTGAAATACATTTGGTAATAAATTTAACATCAATTGATCTGCATAAATCAAATACATTTACCAAATTACAAGACACGAGCCGCTTGGAGGCGTCATCACATTTATCATACTTCCTATGACCAAGAATAAAACGAGAAGCACGACTTTGAACACGCTCGAGCTTCTGAATATTGGAAGCAGAGGTAGGGTGCCATGCAGGCAAGCCGTAAGTTAACAAAGACCTAACCAATGCAATGTACAACATTCGCTTTACACTAGGCTTGGCCCCTTTAAAACTCCTATTCAACATACCCAATACTTTCATTGATTTTTTTCTTACATTTTCTGTCTGGACATTCCACTTCAAATCACAAGTAATTGTAATGCCCAGTAATTTAAGCTGCTTACATTCTGGTATCAAAACATCATTAACAGAGTAAGATACAGTTATAGGATTAGCAGATCTAGTTAAACGAATATACAAACATTTGGCAGCATTCAACATTAAATTATTCACATTACACCACATCGATATTGAATGCAAGTCCTCCTGAAGGGCCTCAGTGTCCTCAATACCTGTGATCTCTCTACTCAATGTGCTGTCATCAGCATATTCTGAAATTGATGAAGACACACAATCAGGAAGATCTAGCATGAATATTGTAAAGAGCAAAGGGCCGATAACAGATCCCTGAGGTACACCAGATGTGACTTCAACAGGATCAGCCGACACACCCCTGAACACAACTGTTTGCGTGCGCTCAGACAAAAACGAATCAAGCCATTTTTTAACATTACCTCTAATGTTACATCTCCAAATCTTGTGTGCAAGACGTTCGTGAGGTATGGCATCAAACGCCTTGGCCCAATCCAGAGATATAACATCAATTTGCCTCACACTTTTCTTATTTAAACCAAACATCCATTCATCAATGACATGAGCGAGCATAGTAGTACACGATCTACCTGGCAAAAACCCATGCTGATTCTTATTTAGATGCCCATTTGCTTTTAAGTGTGCCAAAATAGATTTACAAAGTGTTCTCTCCATACACTTAGAAACAAGACATGTAAGGGAAATAGGTCTGTAATTGCATATGTCATCCTTAGGTCCAGATTTGTGTATAGGGACTACCCTTGCTTCTTTCCACCCCTTTGGTACTATCCCATGGGACATAGAATAGTTAAAAAATGCAGAAAGTGAAGGAGCCAAAGCAGCAGCACAATTACGAAGAACCAAGGCAGGTATACCATCTGGACCACAGGATGCATCAGGCCTAATTAACAGAAGGTTATGCATTACATCCATGGACGTAAAATTGCATGTCAACAACTTAGGTCCATCAATTATTGGAGATGGAGCACAAATGTCAGACTTCATCCTCTTAGAAAAATTTGCTTTGAATTTGTTACTAAAAGCATTACATATTTCTGAATCAGAGGACAAGACATTACCATTATCCTTAAAAGTCTGTGGCTGAGAACTTCTAAACTTGGCTCGCAAATATCTCCATAAAATTTTACAATTGCAAGCTTTACTAAGTGACCACATGAAGTTATCAAAAGCAGACCGAATCATCTTTTTTATCTTATTTCTCAAAATTCTGTAGCGCTCCCAATTCTCGACAGTAGGTTTCATATTGCACCTTTTGAACAAACGATCACGTTTTTTAATTTCCTTAATAATACCACTGTTAATCCAAGGATGAATGTTCTTACGTTTAATTATTGTTTTTGGCACATGCAAATCAATGCAATCATTAAATTTTGAATGCCAATGACTCCATGCATCATCCACACTTGCAAACTTATTAAAATCAACAGGTAGATTATTAAGGAAACAAGTTTTCAAATCTTCCCACTTAACTCTCTTGAAATTACGAACGTACCTTTTTACAGGCTTAGTACGCACTGGATTTATTTTGATATCAAAATTGAGAGCATGGTGATCAGATGAACTAGGTACAATATTTAAATTTGATATTAGATTAGGATCAGATGTTAACAATAAATCTAATATAGATCTAGATGTGTTTGAAATCCTTGTAGCTTGCTTAACTAATTGGGTGAGGAAAAGATCATAAAAAGCAGCAAGGAACTCACTGCCAATCTTGTCCTTCGGCATATCATTACCCCAGTCCACATTCAAACTGAAATCTCCCAACACAAGTGTAGAGTCAAAACTTACTTGTAATTCTGATGCAAGATTTAAGGACTTAATTAACTCGGAATTATCAACAGCAGAACTATTTGGGGATCTATATGCAGACGCTACCAATATTTTATGTTTACCACAAGTAACACTAGCCCAGACAATTTCAGCCTCAGTCTCAAGCTGTGACATACGCATAGATTGTATGTCACTTTTTACTGCCAATAGAACACCTCCATATGCACCAGATGGTCTATCTCTCCTATATATAGTGTAACCATCCGGCAGAGCTTGACTGTCCGTCACATCATTCGACAACCACGTTTCACATATACATAATATATCTGGGTTTACACTTTTAATCCAAGCTAGTGTGTCACTGTGATGTTTAGGACAACACAAACTACGAGCATTGAATGAAAGGACTTTTAAAGATACATTAGAATTAAGTAAACGTGTAGAAGAGCATATAGAGGAAATTGAAAAAGATTCATTTGAAGAATTACTAAAGAATGAATCGGAGAGCTGAGGTAAGGAACATGTCCAACAGAACCATTTAAATCCCCTCCTGTATTTGCGGAAATCGACGGGAGTAATTTTAGAGCATGTTCTATGAACTGAATTATGACATTTACTACAGTTAATAAATATCTGGTTCTTTCTTCCCGCCGTTTGACAACAAAAACAAATACGAGGAGGTCCAGGGTTTAGCTCCACATCATTACACAATAACAACAGTATAAAAAAGTACCAAGCATGTAAGCTAGACAATAGCAGGCGACGACGAATGAGTTGAGTGAGGTAACGTACGAGGAGTGGTCTGGGTAAGCGCTCCGGCAAACCCCCATCCGGCAAAAAGCAACGCTGCCTGTGTCGCCCCTCATGTCTCACTCGCCGCCGATGCCTCAGGAACATATAGCGTCGTAAGCGACGACTCCCCTCCCTCGGTCGCTGCCATAAATCCCATATATAAAGCCAACAAGGGACATGCAATTTAGGCACTTTTCTTATTGTGAATTCAAATCTCTCATAAGCAAATTCAAGAACCCGATACTCATAGTACCTATAGCGGTAATAATTATCCGCATAATGCCCTGCGTTAAAAGAGAAACAAAAAAGTAAGAGCAACCCAATGATATGATAATTTGACATATTACCTATTGCAATAAACAAAGTGACACTAATTAAAATATTAAAAGATTAAAAAAAAAATACATATAAATACATTAAAAACTGTGCCATTCAACCCCGTAGACCAAAAGAGTACTACAAGAGCGAATACTATAAGCAAACAAAAAAAAGTATTTACAAAATTTATATAATAGTTACTGAATACAATTTAATAAAATCTGGTTTAGAAAAAAAAAAAAGACACCAGAGAATTTAATAAATATGAATAATATACTAGAAAAATACCTTAAAATTTTTACAACAATAATCAGTCAATATCACAGTATGTACAGTCTTCACATCATATTCATCGGCTCGTGGCGGTCAGACGACATCTACTTTCAGCATCTTCACGGGACTTAGGTCAATCGACATGCCCGACTTCTCTTCACGGGGCACTTGCAAGCCGCTAGGACGAACAACTGCCCGCCATAGAGTACGCAAACGGATCTCTCTATGCGGATGTGAAGTTCTAGAAGTTCACAGTGCGTCCAAAATATTCAAGCGCCTGAATCTCCGCAACCCTCCGTGCGTGAATGTAGTGCGGGTTGCAGAGAGTGAAGGAGTAACGCTGAGACTAGAGACTAGAGTGACCGCAAGGAACTTCCTTTGAGCGCATGCGCACAGGTAGTAGTTAAAAAAATGTCAGGTAGGCGGCAGGCCAACTGGTTAAATTTACTTGGACGAGTCGATTTTGTGTAGAAGGGGCGTGCTTTTATTAACTGACATCACATATAATTTATAATAATTTGCACTAGAAGTATATAGCACAAAGTTTGTAAAATGTTTGCAGATGAAACAAATAATATTTATATGTTTACTGCAGGCAATAACTCACGTTAATAATGGAAGCTGCATCGCTTTTCTGTAGAACTGTCACAGGACAGTGGGTGACCTCGAAGGTAACAATATTAAAGATTACTCACAACTGCAGATAAGATAATCAAATATAAGATCACAAAACAGTAGATGAAGAGTTTACAATAAGTATTGTAAGTTATTTTGCCAATATAAACCGTAGACACCAACAAATTAAGTAGTAAATTGTAAGCCGATACAGAGCACGTCTATACAGATGGCCGCCGAAGCCACGCCCCCAAATTTTACATCTACAGCACGCGGTATTCCCAGGCGGTCACCCATCCAAGTACTAACCGCGCTCGACGTTGCTTAACTTCGGTGATCGGACGAGAACCGGTGCATTCAACGTGATATGGCCGTAGACATATATTTATACTATACTATACTTATATTTTAAGTATAGTACATTGTGTTATTTAAATGCTTCGTTAAAAATATAAGAAATATTATTTAAAGGTGAACTGAAGGGATTGCTTTTTTTTCCCTTTAGGGAACCTTATATTACCTATCCCATCCATCTGCACTAATTTTTTCATGGCTGATACTTATTGTGCTGCTGTAGGACAATTAGTGAAAAGTGAAGTTGTGACGTATCAGCGACGGTTGGTTGACTTAAAACTCGCCGCCGTGAAAAAACACACGAGCGACCGCGAGCGACCGCGGAAACTGCCGAGGGAGTGGCGATCGGCTCGCGATCGCCGCTCCCTCGGCAGTTTCCGCGGTCGCTCGTGTGTTTTTTCACGGCGGCGAGTTTTAAGTCAACCAACCGTCGCTGATACGTCACAACTTCACTTTTTCACTAATTGTCCTACAGCAGCACAATAAGTATCTGCCATGAAAAAATTAGTGCAGATGGATGGGATAGGTAGTATAAGGTTCCCTAATGGGAAAAAAAAGCAATCCCTTCAGTTCACCTTTAACAATGCTTGTACAAAGATATCAATTTTTCTGGAAATAATAAAAAGTTGTTCAATGATAACTATAATAAAATGTACAGTGAACAACTCACAATTAAAATAAAATACGTTTTTCTTTTTCCTTCAAATATTTACCTTAAATAAATCAAGCAATACAACACAAAATTTAATCATAAATTACAAAATAAATTGTTTAAATTAATGATAAAATTAAAAGTACCCACGGACTAAGAAAATAATAAAAATATCCCCGTCACACCCATCTAAACTAGAAATTATTATTACATATAATTAAAAAAACTACTTACAAAGATTTTAATACAATAAAATAGGATTTTTAAATGACTAGTAGTCTATCAACAAATTGAACAAAATATTTAACTATTTGATATTTTTTTTAAAATTTAATATTCAATCATTTTTGACAATACACTGAAGTGTGTTATAAAATGTTATAAACATATCTGTACACCCGGGCACTAAACGGAGCGTTATGCATCTTTGCTCCGTATCCACCAGCCGATTTGTTTGCCATGTTGTAATTGAACAATGTTTGTTTGCTGATTTTAAAAACTGAACTGCATCTTATAATAAAGAATGAATGCCAATACACAAAAATGCACACTAAACACATTATCGATTGTCAATTTTTTGAAGTGTTGACGCCATATTGACACTAACTGTTGTCTCAATTAACGCAAGTGTTCAAGTATTTGAAGGGTTTGAAGGGTCTAGTATTTAGTGTTTGAAATAGCAATTTTAAACACTAACACAGACACTAAATTTTTTAACATTGATCAGCTGATGCAAATGTTTCCAACTTTTGACACTACGAAGTGTTGGCGCTAGTTTACAGTAAAGTTGTCTCATTTAAAATAAGTATATAATATACTAAATTAGTATTTGAAGTGTATACACTTTTAGTTCGCATTCTTTAAATGAGACACGGCCAAAGTTTTCATAGCAGCTATCGTAAAAAGTTAGTGCCAATTCGCACATTAAATTTGCAACCAATTTATTTACGGGGTTAAAAATTTGCGATCGAAAAATTGTTCCGTATAGGATCTTACGTGCGTACAATTATTGTTTGGTAGTAAATAGTAGGACAAATGGTTGGTGGTTGGTGACGTCAAGATGGATACTTCCCATTGAATAGTCATTCGTTTGATCCAAGGAACTGCCAAACTTTTGTAGCCAAGCGCTTCATTAAATAAACACACACTGGATTCTACGAGTGTGTTGGAATTGTTGGCATACAAAGAATTTTTTTTCTGGCAGAACAGATTAACAGCGACGTTCAACCCAGCAGCTTTTTTGCCACCAAAGCAATGCCCTGTCGGAATCCTGATATGTCACAACGCTGACGTTTAAAAGAAGTTTAGGTCAAAAATCGGTAATTTGAACTACGGATATTAGGCTTTTTAACAAAAGCAATATAATAATGTATAATTAATTAAAATTTAAATATATAACTAAAATTTATTCTGTATTGATTGAATATATATAATATTACACACTTGTCTTAAAATAACGTGCCACTGGAAGTAGTTACATTTCTTTACAGCATAAACATCAGATTGTCATCGTTACAAAAATTAAATAATAATGAAGTATTATCCAGTTTTTTCAGTTGCGTATAATATAAAAATTACAATAAAAAATTTACGTATCCGGTACTACACACATACTGGTACGACTATACTATCCTATAAAAAACATAAATGATGTTTAGAGGCCGCGTGCACTAAACCTTACAAATAATAAGTAGTTTTGTTTTAGCGAAAAGGCAGAATGTAATTCATAGTGGTTTCACTTTTTTTTTTACCTTTTTTTGCACACTGTCAAGTAAGCTTTGGACAAACTTATATAACATTATAAATTATATTTTTATTGCAAATTATAACCATATTCTGTTATTTCAATATTTTGTTAAGTTATTTTTTATTTGTTTTTTTTTTTTAAATTAATTCTAGAAGTGTCTTTAAATTTTAACACCATTATTATTACGACAATTATTCCATAAGGATAATTTGATGAATTGATGGGCGTTCGGAGGTTTCGGACCGCTCTTTTACTGTATTATATAATTTCATTTATATAATTAATTTTAGAGTTCAGTTCACGCTACAAAAATTGAAAAAAGAAATGCAGTAGTAATATTTTTAAAGTTTAAAAAATAACCTTTTAATTTTAAAAGTTGTAATGATATATATATATATATATATTATATACCGTTAACTCTATCATTACCAAATGGAAGGGATGAGTCATTACGACCTGTAAATCATTTAAACCGGGAAAAAGTGTAAAATATTGCTTTAAAAACTTCTGTAAAAATTAAAATCTTTGGTAAGCCACACAGCAATTATAATTCAGATCAAAATATTTTAAAGAAAAATCTTTAACTTTTTACTTAAGGATTGACCTCAGTTGATGGAAATCTCGGAATCGGCCCCCTTGAATTGAACAAGATTTGCAGAGAACTTCGAACTCGCCATCAAAATTTGCTATGCAAATTTTGAAGTATAAACAGTTTTGAGAAAACTGAGGTAGGATTTTAACATTAGCCTTAAGCCGGCATTACACGAAACAATTTTTCTAACTATTGAATACAATTTTTCCTTGCAAGAAAATTTGAACTCCATTTGTTTGTATGGAGATGAAATTTTCTTGTAAGGAAAAATTGTATTCAATAGTTAGAAAAATTGTATGGTGTAATACCGGCTTTAAGCATGTATTACCCGTTACAATTTTGCTTACAATTATCCTTAAAAGAAAATTTTTCTTCATAATAGCAAATGGAGTTGAAGTTTTCATGCATTGAAAAATTGTATGCAATAATTAGAAAAATCGTATCGTGTAATACCGATCTTATTGACGAAAATTAGAAGTGGAGATATTGTGAGAAAACCACCCCTTTAAATCTGCTCAAACCATAAGCAATTAAAATTTAGATCCTTCTCAAAATTTCAAAATATATTTTATTCTGTTCCGTCTGACAGAAATTTTCTTTTATTCGTGTAGTAACTGAGGTCAATCGTTTAGACCCCCCTCCCTCCTATGTAAAGTGATTGACAGAAAAAGTGCCATGGTAATGATAGGGTTAAGGATGATATCAATTTTTATTTTCCGTAGTGCTTTTTTGTATAATATATATACAAACTGTATCCTGCAAGCAGATGCTGTGCGGCTCAAGAATGACGATTGTGATTACATTCATCGCAGTAGCAGTGTCATTTGTTTTCACCGTAATACAAGGTAAGTCTTTAAGTGTAAGGCCCAAATTAACAGCAGTTTAATTTGTTGCATGATAATAATTACAGAGATTTGAGTTTTAGCACAAATTTTGTTAAGGGTTTATAAATGCAATACATTTAGTAAAGACGTAAAAAAGTATTATAGAAATAGATTTTAGATACATATTAATTCTACTCTGATTTATATAATGTCCCTTACAAACCAGAAACTGATATTGAGAAGTTATTAAAAGTATTTTTTTAATGAGTAATGAGGAGCAATTCATTTAAATTTCATACAATGTGCCGCTTCTTGATTTCACAAGAAAAATTTTCAATATATATTTTTTAAATAGTTTCTTCACTATAAAAAATTGTAATAGCACAAATTTGCACCCTTTATCTATTTTTGCAATAAATTGAGGTTATTGTACTATTCATGCAAATTGCCTTTTCAGAAATTATAGTCCATTAATTCACAACCCATTGTTCTAAACGACTATATTTTATACTGGACGGATGGCTTACATCGTCGGATTGATGAATCTCGATGTTCGACAATTCTCGTTGACAATTGGAAATGCTAATGGAATGTGTAGCGTGCCCTATAAAATGAACCTATGGAGGCACTATAGAGACCTCCGTTTCTTATGGGTAGCAATTTTATGAACCTTAAATTTAGTTCCACGGAATTATTAGTGGTCACACCACTGTCAACAAATCACCGTTAATTTCATCATCGGTGACGTCATCTTAGATATTTGGTGATCAGCGATTGGAAACTGCTCGGATGACGTCTTTGTTAATGATACCAACGGTGATTGGTTTATAGTGGCCACTCATTTTTTCGGTAAAACTAAATTGAGGATTAATCCAGAATGGTTGAAAGCTTGCAATACTGTCGTCCGACGCTCTGCTCAAATTATCTGTCCTCATCCTGGTAACCATCCCTGTCTTAACTATTTATTAATTATCTTTTTCCTTAGTCAATTTGTTTCATATTTATCATGTTCCGCCTCACCGTATCCCCACAATCAAAATTTCTTGGACCTGCTCACGGTCGGCTAAGAAACCGTCACGTGACTGCTTCAAATTCCTATTTCATCTTCTTCATGTTAGCGCCTGCATTATCAACATACATTTCTGCACTCCATGCCCCATAGTCATACTTGCCCCGGCAGCATCACCACATACCTTGCATTTTGGCTTTCCAATCATCACCTTCTTATCTTTGATACCTAATCTCATAAACTGAAATCCTGCCTATTGTTCATCCATAATCCTTTACAAGTCCCTCCTAACTTTGATTAGCTAATTACAAGAACAATACAACATCGCATTGGGTACATTCTGCAATATGGACTATTCTCAAAAACGGATCGGGAAGAAGAACTGGAACTAAATTGAAGGACCCATAAGACAAAGAGACAAAGAGGCCTCTATTTTGTCTCAGTTGTAGCTCTGTACACACCTTTTCTTGAATGTACACTGTTACTATTATCATCTAGCTAATCAAATGAACTTAACATGTCATGTGTGACGTATCTGAGTTACGACAATGGCGTCACGATAACGTCAGAAGCTACCGGTTATAAAGTTAATCAATCCTCTCAGTAAATGTTTCTTCATATTTTTCTGTCACCTTAGCTCATCACTGTGGAATACATCATCAACACAAGGACCTGATAGTGGGTGGTAAGCCGGTGTTAGATCCTAAACGTTGGCCATGGATCGTAGCTCTGTTTCATCAGGAGAATGGCAATCCTGAGTTCAAGTGCGGAGGATCTCTTGTCAGCAAACATCTTGTTATCACTGGTAAGTTACTTTATTTCTTATTTGTGTTTATGGAATGCATTATTTAGACGCTACTTCCACGTACATCATTTACTCAAAATATGTACCAAAAGGGTATTAATTTTGCTGTCTCATCAATGCCGACCAGTTAGAGAGAAATCAGAACTATCAAGCAAGCAAGTGGCTGGCATAGATGACATAACAGACAATCCAGAGCTCTGTGATAAGCTAGAAATTGGGAATGCATCTTTCTACCCTGACAACAAAGGACTTTTGATGGTACATATTTTGAGTTATTAATTTTAGATGTACACCTTTGGACAGCATAAACTTTACCCCTTTCTCATTTGCTAGAGCTGCAGCTTCAATAGACACAGATATATTGGGTGCAATTCACGAAGCAGTTAGCCAGGTTTCTAACCACGTTTCAGTTAACCACGTTTATTAGATGCTTTAACTTGTAAAACAGATATAGTTAAACGTGGTTTAGATAAACGTGGTTAAGCTAAACGTGGTTAGAAACTGGGTTAAACGCATCGTGCATAAGAGCCAGTATCGCTTCCAAATGTAGGAAAATTTAAGATGAGTGTTAAGTCCATCGATACACAAAGAGTTTTGGTTACCCACGCCTCTATAGACTGCAAGAATATATCTACAAACAGAGGAGAAGTAAAGTTTGTGCTGTCCAGTTACTTACATAATCAGTATTACACTACCTCTTCATATTTATGTTTATAGAATGCTCCACATATACAGTACATGTCTTTATAGAGTTATCATTGTAACAATAGAAATTTAACTTTGTATGAAAATTTAGTTATGAAACTCATTCAATCAAAAAAGCTTATATAAAATAAATAATCAAAATTATTGAAAAATTTTAATACTATGATACATTTACTTTACTTTACTTTAAACTACAATATTAGTTCAAGCATGAAATATGTAATTTTACATCAAAGACGGCTTTTTTTTTAATTATTTTCATTTACTCCACAGCTGCACATTGCGTAAGGGTTTATTCCCTAGAAAGAGGAGACTACACGTTAAATGGATCAGATATTTTATTGGTAATGGGAAGGAGCAGGAGTCAGAACTGGGAACAAGAAAATGGCGTACAGCGAAGATTTGTAAGTGTCATTCAGTACCAAAATGTCAAAAGAAAGATTGAGATCTTGTGAATCAAAAGAACATATTAACTTTTTTATTTTTTTCAACAATTTTTCTATCTTTATATTTTCCTTCTTTGCAATAAGAATCCTTCCATTCAGGCATTTCCGAACATGCCAAACTTTGGCGCATTTCAAGATGTGTTTTACTTGCAGCTTGTATGAGTTAACTAAAGTTTGGCAATGGTTTGCAGCTAAATAAAATGATAGAGCATTTAAATGTTAAGAAATGTTAATTTTGCACTTGGTCACACAATAATTTCGTATGGAGTACTCGCATGGGGTTTTACAAAATCAGGTAATTTAACTAATTTAAAAAATTTGCAACTAAGGATTTTAAAAAGAATTAAAAAGGGTTACAAAAATGTGATTGTGACGTGATTTATTTTAAATATTTCAATGTTTTACCAGTCAATGAATTAACAAAATTAGTGCTTACTATTGAAAAATTTAAGGATATGAAAAATTTAGAGCCTAGAGTACATTATCATAATACTAGGACTCTTTTAAATGAACCTGCTGCAACTCCAAGAAGTAATAATAGATTTGGAGAAAGAACATGGAATTTTGTGCTACCAAAAATTTAGAACAAAATACCGATAAATATTACGTAGATCAATTGACCAAAAAACGTTATTGAAAAAAATGCTGAGAAAGCATAATTATATTAAATAATTTGCGTTAATGTGAGCTGTAATACCATTCTATGAATTGTATTTGCGCTTCCGTTGATGTTGAAGGGTTTAAATTTGTTCGTGCTTATTTTTTTTTTTTTTTTTTTATCTTTTGGTAATGTTTTGTATTGTTATTATTAAAAAATGTAGGTAATTTTGTTTAAGCTTTGGTTTATACGTGTTGAATAATTTTATTGTATGTAACTCAGTTCCAACCGATAAGGCTTCATTTAGGGCCTAGGTTTGACTGTATTTGTACATAATTTAATAATAAAATACTTAAAACAAAAGAAAAATTAAAAAAAAAAAAATAGTGAAACGAGGCACTTTAATGTAATGGGGTTTTGCAGTGAACCGGTAATCCAATGTTTTAGATTGCTGCTCAGTGGTTTAATCTTTTTTACAAAGATTTCACATTTATTTTGAAACATGTTATAAAAATAATACAAGCCTAAGTAATTTATTTCCAATTTTAGATTGCTGCTCAGTGGTTAAATCTTTTTTACAACGATTTCACATTTATTTTGAATACATGTTATAAAAATAATACAATCCTGAGTAATTTATTTCCAATATTTATCACAATCTTTTCTAATTTTTTCTTTCCCTTTTTCTAATTATATTTTATTTTGTGTCACAAAATACGTTGAGTTTCCTTGACTATTTTTATTTTTTGTAGAAGTGAACAATAATTACAAAAAATTGACTTTTTTCATTCTTTAATAATAAATCATCTATGGTTCCACTGAAAAACTATCAGGAAAGCCGGAAAATGACGGATATAACTTTGCAAAAAAAAAAATTGTCATTTATCATTATAGGCGAACCCATCATTTTCTTCAATCTGAAAATTGCAAACGAGTGCTTTCTCAAAGAAACCATTGATATGCATTTTAAATTTATTTATTTTTAGTACTTGTTGGTCCATATTTACATAAATATATACTTTGTTTATTGTGAAATCATTGCGAATGTTTTGAACAACAATAATTAATAGTAAGCACACTAGGAAAGTCATTACTAAATTAATAAGTTTAAATTTTTTTTCCAACAGGTTCAGAACGTGGTAATTCATCCATCATATCTTGAAAATAAAGATCATGGTACTGATGTTGCATTTCTGGAACTAGAGTCTCCAGTTCAATATACTGACACTGTAAACCCAGTTTGTCTATGGAATTTGAAATTTGACCCATATCGAACCAGCAGCATTGGAACAGTAAGTCTTTGTTATTTCCCTTCAGTCTTCTTTTAAATTATAAAGAATGCTCCATATATAGTTTGTGTTTACGTTTTTACACATTAAGGACTGTCGCTACGTAGCCGGCCACCAGAGGCGCAACGTTTGCGTTTCGAAAAATACTGATTGGAGGAATTTTGTTCCAACATTTTTACAAAACTTTAAAGGATATTTAATTTTTAACTCTATAATATTAATTATATATATATTCTCTGATGAACAAGTTAATATGGATACTGTACAGCAATGTTTTAAGGACTTTACAAGTAAGAAAATTACACACTATATTTCCCCACTTTGTCACAAGCCCTCTTGCTGAATTTTTTTCTCCTCGGATGTACTGTGCATTGTCCCATTGTTCGGGACTGCACCTAGCTTGCTCGCCAGCAAGCAGCGAGGCAAGTGAGGATGGTCAGCTTGAGCTTTACCAGCAGCAGGGAGGGCGCCGAGACGGCTTAGGTTCTGCGGGCCCGCGCACGGATCTGCACGGGCGGGCCCGTGGGCCGTGCAGACCTATGGGCCGTGCTCATGCATCTCAGCATTGGTAGTCTGCACACGGAAATTGATGGCTCCTACAAGGCCTAGCTCTAGCTATTAAATTCCTCCAATAAAAAAAAAAAATACATAATATATATATATATATATATATATATATATTTATATGTATCGATTTTTTTATTGAGAGAAAAATTAATTAATTATTATAATTATTATTAATTATTGGACCGTAATTATATAAAATTATAATATTTATTATAACATTTATAATATAGTTATAATATTATATAACTATATATATATATAGTATTATATGTATAGTTATATGTATTTATATAATACATATCTATACAAAAATATAAAATATATATAAATATAAATAAATATAAATAAATAAATATTTATTTATTATTATTAATAATAATATTATTATTATTATTAATTATTATTTTTTTAATAATAATATTATTGGCGCAGTGCATTGACCGGTTCTCGTTAGATCACCGAAGTCAAGCTACATCGAGCGTGGTTAGTACTTGGATGGGTGACCGTTTCAAGTAAAAAATACGCTGCTCCCTCCCTGGGGTAAATTCGTCTCGCTTTCCACCCAGTGCAGTGATGCACTTGTGTGTGGTTCCCCAGGCTTTGGAAATCGCTTTGGTCCATTGAGAAAAAGTAAAGGTGTCCGTCCTGACTGAGGTTTTCCACGGTTCCCTCAATCGCACCTCTGCGAATGCTGGGACGCGTAAGCATGCAGGCCGTGGCCACTATCCGTTCCCTACCTTATATCCCTACCCAGTACCTCGCCGCGAGCTATAAGCTCTAAGGGGTGTATCCTTGTAAAAAAAAAAAATTATTAATATATATATATATATATATATATATATATATATATATATATATATTATATATATATAATCAGGCGCGGATCCAGAAACAAATTATTATCAAATTATTTTTATTTCAAGCATATGATTAGATATGATGAGCCACATAAAGCGAAACAGCATTATGAATGATAGTAAATTTTAATATATAAAATTACGTAATTATTAGGATTATTACTTACAAGTTAGATTCGAGTTAGATTCATTATATATAACAAAAGGAATTAAAAAATACAATAATATATTTTATTTTTTTATCGAAAAAAAAAAAGTTTCAATGCTTACTATCCTAAAAATCATAATATTAATTCTTTCAAAATAATACATATTTGTTTATTTACCGTTACTCTCCCTTCTATTCAATTTAAAATACAATGGAATGTTGAGGCGCACTCGCAACGGTAGAGAAGGAGCATTCATCACGGCACGGCTGCCCTTTATATTTCTTTCTTTGCCTTGAGCTTTTGCTCTCTGAGTTATAGGGGCATTTTTTTAACTGCAATAACTTAACATATAATTATTGTATTCACAAATTCATCAGACTAGGAAATAGATAAACATAATTATAATGACTGTTGCTCATTTAAAAACGGTTAATCTTATTATTTCCTTTGAAATGTTGGAATTAAAATCACCCAATCTCGGACATCATTTACTAAAGACTGGTAGTGACATCTCTTTTCATTCCACTTGCATATTTTCATAGCGACAGACCTTAACTAAATGTTATCACGTTCAATGGGACAATTATGACCCACACGAGAATTAAATCTTTGATAGCGTGTTAACTAGTGGCGCTCAGATTTTGCAGCCTTATTTGCCAAATAATGAACTAAATACCCTTTTTCAGAAAAATATAGCCAAGTTTGTTAAGTATGGTTGAATTATTTTGGTTTAAATAAATGTAATGATATCCACGTGAAATCATAAATTCGATCAAATGGTCACACAAAAGAATTGTTGCCATTTATTATTTATTTCTTCACGTTGCTCTTGCAATGGCGGAAAATGTCAATCTAAGTTTACCTGTTATTTTCATAAGGGTTTTATTATCCCAATGAACGTAATAGAGTGTAGTCAGTGACGAAACGACACAAAAATTAAAATAAAATATTTAATAATTTTCTGCAGGTTGTCGGCTGGGGGAGAGATGCAAGCAACAAAACAATGACAGAGATTCCTAGAATGATAAAACTACCAATAATTGACAAAGAAAAATGCCTTGCAAGCAATACTGACTTTCTTCATATTGCAAACAACAATTACACATTCTGTGCAGGAAGAAGAGATGGTAAGAACAAACCAAACGTTAATAAAGAAAATGATAATGTCAATTTTAGGAATCAAAAATAGTTAAAGGCTTAACCTGAGAAATTTAAAAGAACATTTCGTTACAAAAGATGTTTTTCAAATCAATTTGGGACAATCGTTGAATTTTTTCGAAATATTTTAACCGTTGATTTAATTATAATTAATTTATTCAAATAATCGATGTCTTGTCTATAGTTTTAAAATAACAGAATTTCAATTCGATTTCAGGCACAGGACCATGTAACGGTGACAGTGGCAGTGGGATGTATGTTCGTCGTACTAAACAAGATGGATCCAAGTCCTGGGTTCTGCGTGGACTCGTCAGTAAATCACTGCAACTGGAAGATGACGACTCCGGCTTATGTGACCTTACCAACTACATTTTGTTCACTGATATGGCAAACTTACTTCCCTGGCTAAAACTATCTTCTTGCAGCATTAGGCACAAAAATGTTTGTAAGTTACAATGCGTCATCCTTAGCATTACACGCTATTTTTTTCAAAGGAAAGGGGGAGGGATGATCGAAGACCCAAATATTTAAATTAAATTTTACTATTCTTAACCCAATTTTTTCTATTGTATTTTTTTTAAGGAAATATATTACTCGATGAAAAATTAAAAATAACAATTTTATAATTTTTTCAGAAGTATTTTATACTCTTTTCCGCCTTAAGGGAATTGTAAGTCGTTTTCGACCGCCCCCTTTCCCCTTGGTAATTCTAGAATTAAGAAATATCTTCATTCTTGTTCATTCATAATTAAGATATTCCAAAAACCAACCATTTCCAAAGATATTGTGATATTTTTCTAGATTTTTTTTTAACAACACTAAAAATATAATTTCTCATTTTCAAAAAAATAAAGATGTAAGCTATAAATTAAAATAGCAAAAGTTAATATTTACTATGTCAGAGTTTTAAGGAATTTACTTATTTGAAATACATTATTGTATCTGCAACCACGGCTACTGGAAGAATCAATAGCTGTTCAAGCTCTCACTATTCATTATAGATTGAGAATCGCCAAAAGAACTTGCACATTTTTAAATTTAATGTAAAAATAATTTCAATACAAAACACAATGTAGAAAAGATAACACTTATTGAATTTCACAACCTCTATTCATTCTAGAAATAAGTAAGTATAGTGCAGGTTTTCCATTCAAAATATTATATACTTTTACAGTTAGTGCACTGCAACTAACGAGAGTTGGGGACAAGTATTACTACTTTGAACAATCCAGGGTGAGTACTATAATAATATATAAATATACACTAGTCAATTCATAGCTCAGAGATCAAATTCATATATTTAATTCAAAATTTTTTAATCCTTAATACAAAAATTCACATTCTTAGTTTTGTGATGATTTCGCAGATGTTCGCAAAAGTTCGATAGATGTTCTGTGCTCTCTATTTCACGCACAGATTTGCATCTTTGCATATCCATATTTTTTTACTAAGTCCTGCGTTAGTATCTTGTATAAAGTCAAGATAGGTGGGGGTCCTGTCGTTGGTGTGTCATGTTTGTGAGAAGGATGAGTGTATGGGCTACAAAGCTGAAGAAATTTTTGCCACGATATGTTACGTTTTATCAATAATCTATAATTTTAATTAACTAGGAGGTAACCTGGTACGAAGCTCAGCGGTTCTGTAAGTCAAACGGTATGGAGTTGGCCAGCCTAACGACAAAGGAGGAGAATGACAGGGTCAAAGGTCACCTAGTTCAACAGATAACCAAAGATGGCGGTGAGTTTGTAAAAAAATTATTCTTGCTAGTAATTTAATTTTTTTTCAATGTTTTAATATATGAAAGGGGTATCAATTTAGGAATTTTTAGTGGGAAAAACGATGTAGGGTGTACTTTTGATTTTTTTTTAACTTTTTTTATTTTTTTTTAAGACAGGAAATTATTTTTGAAAATTATTGAGGATGCAGAATAATGACGCCTCTCTAAGAATCTCTCATTAAATGGACGGGATATCAAAGAATAGGGAATTTATACCTGAACCCGACAATACTTTTCGACAAATATTTCATGGGCTCAAAAAAAATGTGAACAATTTACAGTGGAATTACTATGAACTCTCTACTAATTTTTAAAATAAAATATCTTGAGTTCTTGACTCAGTTTAAAAAATGGATTTCTGTGTAATTTTACCTTCTTTTCAACTGTGCATCAAGACCCTAAACTGTCTTTTCTTTTTTCCAGGTTTTAACATGTGGATTAGTGGAAACGACCAGGAGCAGGAAGGATTTTACAAGTGGACGACCGGAGAAATTTTTACATACACTGATTGGAGAAGAGGACAGCCGAACAACTTGGAGTTTGAAGGGGAAGACGAAGATTGTATATTGTTGAATGTTTGGGGTAAAGAATCTCATTGGTGGCGAGATGATCCATGCTCGAGACAGTTCCAGTTTATATGTGAACTGGAACTACGCTGCTCTTAAACTTTTTTCACTGCTTCCAGGCAAGCTTTACAGTAGGGAACAGGGAGACAACAATAAAGGAGGGACATGGAGCTGCTGCCAATTCGTGTCTAAACTTGAAAAATCAAAGTATGCATATTTTTTCATCTGTTGTTCCGAGTTCTAGTTTTGGCCGCTAGAGAGCAAACGCTTCGTATTGATTTGAACTTCACTTTGATCCTTGACTGCTAGAGCAAGGAGACTAAACGTAAGTAGAAGATATGGAACTGCTGCCCATACACGGACAGGACGAAATTATTAAAGGCAATTGTTGATCTCATTTTTTTTGCCAATTTCATCCGCAAAAGGTTCAAATAGAGTAAATTAATTCCTTCAATATCGGGACAAAAATTGGGTTTATTTCATTTAAAATTAATCCATCTTCATTTAAAAAGGTCACTGCATTAAATAAAAGTACATTTACTAAAAGTGACTTTTGATTGTTTCTTCAGTTCAATTTTAAATTTTTAGCGGATAAAATTGGCTCTAAAAGAGTGATCAACTACAGCCTTTCAGCGTTTCTGGCTGGTTCGTGTGAGGGTTTCATCTCCGTGCATCCTCCTTACTTCTAGCCTCCTTGGGGAGGGAACACGGAACACGGAACAGTGGCAAAGCACGAATACTCAAATAATGCACGGTGTTTTTTTTATGCTTTTCTGAGCTTTCGAGTTTGACCTCTAGAGAGCAGCCAATCAATGTCCGTACAAAAATGGTGTCTATATTTACTTTCGTCACAATTTTCTAATTTCACAATGTAACTTCTCCATTTTTCATCCAATCAGAGTGCGTCATTACTCTGACGTCCCAAGAATAACTTCTTTTGATTGGCCAAGCTTTTTACTTAGATCTTATCCATACCACTTTCCCTCCTAGGTCTCTAGCTTTCTTCATTTAAATGGAGTACCGTCCTCAATTTCTTTATTGCAGAAATGGATAGAGAGTGCAAAGTTATGATACTCTGATTTTTATCAGATTTTTTAGACTCCGGCAACTATTTTTTTAAAAATTATTGAAAGTACAGAAAAAGTGCTGCCTCTTGCCGCTTCCCTTAATAAAAGATAGGACCAAAAACAGACGTGGATTCGAACCCGACCTCGCCAAAACTTTTTAGCAATACTTTCCGGTCCCTAAAAAAATCTAAAAGAAATCAGAGTAACATAACTTTTCATCCTCTATCCATTTCTGTTATACAAAATTTCGAGGTCGGTACTCCATTGGACGCTAGTGGCAGTTTGTTCATGGCTCCTCCCTGTTTAAGTCTCCCTATGGACACTAAACAAAAAAGTAAAAAGAGAGTACTTATATTTTATGGGGATTTTAGGGTTCACTTTCCATTTCTTATTAAAATATTAATATTCATATGTGGTAGTTGTGATTTAATAAAAATCATATTTTTAATTCAATCATTTACTCTTGCATTACCAAGGGGGGTATTCTCACTCAAAAATCTTTTAAGGCTGAAAAATAGTGTGGAACTCTGAAAATTCTAAAACGAACTATAATATTTACATTAAATTAAGCACCCAGCAATGAATTTCCCCATTTGTTATTGAGAAGCAACAAATTTTTCTTCTTTTTAACATGTGATATAGACAAAAGTATCTTAGTAATGCTAGGGTAAGTAAAAAATAGATTATTTTTGGATAGGGATTAACAATAATTACATTCCATTCTTCAATCAAATATTCATATTTAGTAGTTGTCAATAATACGATGTATATTTTTAAATCAATTTATAATCAAATTTTCAAGTTTATAAGTTTATACATTTAATAAAAAAAAATCTCCAAAAAAATATTTGAGTTGAAAAATACTTCATGTAAAAAATGCAATAAGTAAAATCAAAGTATATTGAAAGACCAGCTTCAATTTTTTTATTATTATACCCTTTTTTATGCTTGGGTTAATATTAGGAAAATAAAATGCCTATGTATTATTTGCTATGACAGCAAAATAAATACATAATTTTATGATGAGAATCATTTATAAAATATGTATAATTAATAAATAAATTCTTAATTTTAATTTATTTACAGCATTTACTGTTATTTTTATTATAAAACACGTAAATAATTATGTTCATACATTTGTTATATAGAATTTTAAATTATTTTATTGATGCAACATAACGATAAATGAACAAATTGAAAAGAATAAAAACTGAGAATATATTATTATTATAATAAAATTGCAGAAAAATAATTGTCTGCAAAAAAAACAATAAAGATAATCATATGAATAAGGCAAAAGCGAACAGTTAGAGAGAGAGAGAGAGAGAGAGAGAGAGAGAGAGAGAGAGAGAGAGAGAGAGAGAGAGAGAGAGAGAGAGAGAGAGGGAGAGAGAGAGAGAGAGAGAGAGAGAGAGGGAGAGAGAGAGAGAGAGAGAAATAAGAAGATATATTTTTTTTTCTTTTTTTCTTCAGAAATGAGGATAAGCTAATAAAATACTTTTTATTTATGAGGTTAAAATCACATCAGATCAATAAGGAAATGGAGGGGGTCAATAAATTTTGATGAATTTCATATATATTACACATCTAACCTAGGATGATGAGGTTTAGATATTACCAGGCCAGTCCAGACCCCACGTTAAACCATGTCGTCAAAACTAGTTGCATAAGTTACAGGGGATGGTCGACCTTTTCATGGTAGAAAAGAGATGGCGTTTTTGTCGCATCTGGTGTGACGTCACGCCTGCACCACCAGCGAAACACGGCCAAGCAGGTGATGGCAAGGGGCCGGACAACTATACCACGCGTCAGCTACGAAAATCGTCCACAAGGCTCATATTCCCATCCTGTAGCGTTGCGAGAGGGGTGAAAAAATTATTCTCTTTATGTGATTTTTACTATAGCAGGCGGGCGGGCCGGCGGGTTGCTAGCAACCGGCAGTAAATTATGTCATCCCTCACAGTCAGTTACAATATTGCTTGTAACTGATAATTATTACTGCGTAATTATATAATATTATATTAAAATTATTATATATTATATAATAAATATATATAAATATATTATATATATATATATATATATATAAAAACTGAAAAAAAGCAGGGAGATATAAAATATATATTATTTAAAATTTATATATTGCCGTTTTCAAACTTGTTTTATAAAAAAGCCATGTAAAAAAAAAAAACATTATAAATTATTATAATTCTAATAAATATTATACAGAATTGAAATATTAGCGATTTATTTAGTGTCATCTCGCTGTCAGTACTATATTCTTACATTGTTGTTGCTCCTTTAATTTTTATAGGCTAGCTAGGAAAAACGAAAGTTATTTTTTTATGAATTAAGATAAAAAGAGTGCAGTGTTTTTTTTTCTCTTCCTTAAAAAAAAACAAAAATATATAAAATATTGCTGCTCAAGGCTATAACTTTCTTCCGATAGTGGCCACGCGGCCTGCATGCTTACGCGTCCCAGCATTCGCTGAGGTGAGACTGAGGGAACCGTGGAAAACTCAGTCAGGACGGACACCTCTACTTTTTCTCAATGGACCAAAGTAATGTCCAAAGCCTGGGGAACCACACACAAGTGCATCACTGCACTGGGTGGAAAGCGAGATGAATTTACCCCAGGGAGGGAGCAGCGTATTTTCTACTTGAAACGGTCACCCATCCAAGTACTAACCACGCTCGACGTAGCCTGACTTCGGTGTTTTTTCAAACAAAATATGCGGTTAGAATAATTATACAGTATAATATATAATATAATTATACCATATATTATATATACAGTAAAACCTCAATTTTACGAACTTCGATTTAACGAAATTCGCGATTTTACGAAGTATTTTCTCGGTCCCGAATAGTTAGATAGGGAAATGCATGTTAAATAACCTTGAATTTATATAATACGAAAACTCGATTTTACGAAATACGAAGTGCTCACGGTCCCTAGAGAGCATTAACCTCGGGTTTACGAATATATTTGTCCATAGCCCTATGATTTGTCATATATTTGTCATATATAAAAAATTTAAAGCGTTTTTTAAATGTAAATTACGCGTGCGTCGTAACGTAAAATTTGTGATCGAGAATCGAGATTAATTTTATTTTATAGCGTCAATTCGTAAGATTTTTTATTTATTAGTCATAAAACAATAACTGATTGATAAAACTTTTATTTGTATGGCAACTGCGTGGTCTAATTCGATGTAAATAAGATCTTAAAAATAATAAAGTGTCGAATCCTCTTCGTCCGGCCAGATCGTACGACCCAATCGCATTGCTGCATGAATGGAGTACATTATATATATATCTCAAAACTTCATTCAATTTTAAATTTTATTTAATAAATTATGAATAAAAATAAAAATTAAAAAAATTTAAAAAATAAAATAAAACGCACGTCGTTATGGAAAATTAACCGCGTATATATGAACAGTACTTTTATTTTATTGGCTACGCGAATAGAAATAACGTCGTTGACTGCATTTCAAATGTCGATTGCGAATTGCGAAAACAAAATTAATATGAATTCTTTCATTTTCTAAAAGACCTAAAATACACGAAATTGAAGTTTTTTTTTTTTTTTTTTTTCCACCCCTTCAAAAGTCACGTCCGCGATGTTATGATATTCACGTAAAAATTGCGATTTCCTAAGAGATGCAAATTTACATCGCACCGTTAATGTATTTTTATATGTCATTAATAATATATTAATGCCATATATTATGTGTCTTACTGTTAGTAACGTTTTGATTATTTTTTATGTTTTCACGTAATCCCGAATTACCGCGCGACATTATATAATACGCGATCGATCACTCTCTTAAATCGCGATCTTTTTATCTCACGCTATTTCATATTTTTCTACTGTTTTAATCTCTATTACCACTCGAATAAATCTGAATCAATCATAAAAACGAATTTTTATTGCAATAATTTGTTAATTCGTACGTTTTACGGCATTTTTTTAATTTTTTTTGAGGACCTCGAGTTTACGAACCTCAAAGTCCCGATTTTTCGGTCCCTTCAATTTCGTAAAATCAAGGTTTTACTGTAATATATAATGGTATAATATGAGTAAATATAAAATCTAAGAATTAAAACTTGGTGATGAGCAGTCAACAAAAGAGAATATTATCATGATAAAATATTGCACGTGTTTTGTATACTTTTAATGTATTATATATATTTTTTCGTGCAAAAGGTTCATTTTCTTTATACCAGGCAAGTTTCGGTCAACATTCACTTATAATAAAACTACATGCCCCTCGGGCGGTTTTCCTTCCCTTCCCCCACACCTCCACGCATCTGGCATAACACATGCGACAAAACTGCTAGACTAGCGCCACAACGTCTTCTGTTAATTTTTGAAGCTTTTGTGGCAATTGTGCAGTAAAAAAAACAGGGTAGTGAAGTTCAGAGCCCTCTGTGAAACACCATGATCCCTAGCTCGGTGGCGACAAAAATCCCTATACTTCTAGAGTTATAGGTATTATATATTATATGATATTACTTTTTCAAATTTCGAAAAAAAACGAAATTCAAAAAAGTTTGAAAAATTAATAAAGAGGCCAATCTTGAGAGTTAAAAAAATTGTATCTTTAATTCTGTTCCACATAAAATTACAAAATAAATTTATTTGGGTTTATAATAGAATTGCTAAACTTTTTTGCGTTTACAATGTTGACCTTGAAATTTTATTAAGGTCAGAGGTCAAATTACAAAAAGCATATAATTCCATAGCAGGGCCCCTAGCTAAAAAAATACGTTTTGAAGAACTTATATCTTTATATAACATACTGTATACTGTATTCAAATTTATGGTAGTTTCAAAAATTTTGAAGTAACAATTTTTTTTAATAATTATTCCGAGGTTTTTTGAAAAAAAAAAATCAAGTTTTGTCAAGAATTTCACAAAGGTCACTCATCTGACCAAGGTTGATGAGTTTTTGATATTAATTTTTCAAATTTCAAAAAAATCCAAAATTCGAAATTTAAATTTTTCATTAAACCTCGGAATAATTAATAAAAAAAAATTTTACTTCAAAATTTTTGAATCTACCATTAATCTGAATGTTTTATGTTATAGAAGGATTAACATTCTTCAAATCCTATGTCTTGAATTTTTTTAGCTAGGGGCCCTGCTATGAAATTATATGCTGTTTATAATTTGACCAGGCACTTGACGCAGTGGTGTACACCTCTGATTCGTAATCGGATGGTCGTGAGTTCGATCCCAGCCATGCACCGCCAAACTTTTCACAAGTAGCGGTTGCTAAAGAACACCCACTCGTGCATCCGGGAGGTGATTGATGGCATCCTCCATCAATTGCCGACCATCCTGACTAAGGTTTCCATGGTTTCCTCAGTCACAACCAGGCGAATGCTGGGATGGATTGCTTAGGCCATGGCCGTCCTGGTTTGGAAGGGATCCACAAATGTAGGGTATACGAAAAGCCGGGAGGTTAAATTCAATTCAGTCACTTAAATGTGGCCAGTACCCTATACTAGGGTTCAGTTAAAAAGCTAAAAAAATAATAATAATAATAATAATTTGACCTCTAACCTTTGACCTTAATAAAATTTCTAGGTCAACATCATCAATGCAAAAAAGTTTAGCAACTCTATTATAAACCCAAATAAATTTATTTTGTAAAGTTATATTGAACTGAATTTGAAATATAATTTTTTTTATTTCTCAAGATTGGTCTTTTTATTCATTTTTTAAACTTTTTTGAATTTCGGGTTCTTTCGAAATTTGGAAAAATAATATCTAAACCTTATCACCCTAGGTCAGATGTGTAACACATGTGAAATTCATCAAAATCTATTGACCTCGTCCATTTCCTTATGGATCTGATGTGATTTTAACCATGATTGTAAATTTTTTTGCATACTTACTGTAATTTGTATATTGCATACTATTAATTAATTTTGTTTAGTAACTAAATAAATAAATAATGTTACAATATAAAATACAGTCTATTTCCATGAAGCGATGTCATGCGAGGCTTGAATCGTGCCATGATTTTTTCTTGTCAATATGGCCGCCATAAAGTTTCACTGCAAGTGCGCTTTTCTCACCCCACCAAGTCTCGCGTGACTTCGCTCCATGGAAATGCACTTTATTACGTTCTAATTAGAAACGATTTGGTAGGCAATTTGTAGACGACCGAGGTAATAATCCTGCTGGCTTACCCCGTAAAGGGATATGGCGTCATGTTATGTATATAAGTAGAAAGGTGAGTGCTCGTATTTTGACAAATGAATCCGGATTTAATTTTTTTTTTTTGTAATGAGGAAAACATGGACACTACAGCTATAAAACGGAATGAAAAATAATAAAAATTAAAATTTTATTGTTGTAGAACTAATTTTTATAAAAAATAAAATTTTAAATATTTATTAAAATATATAATACCATAAATATTATTTAATCATTTGGTTCTAATAATTTTAAAGTTTTGTAAATAAAATTATAAACCGATTCTTAACAATACGAATTTATACTATGCATTTCCATCTTCGGTGTGATTACTCTATTAATTAATTATTGTATGTGGTCGGATGACAAAAATATTTTTTGTCTGGAAAAATTACGCTAAAAGTAATCATCGACAACTTCAAAATAATTTCTAATGTAGTTATAAAAACTGTCCTGTTTTTTTTTTTATTCTAAGATTTCAATTTAATAAATAAAAGTATTTTATTTCATGACAAACATATGAATGTGTTTGAACTTTCAAATTAAAAGGTTTTTTACAAATCATCGCCTCAGAATAAGTGTCATATAAACTACGAAATTTTAATGCAACCTTAGACCTTATGTACGTGAAGCATAAGGCCTATAATTGCATCAGAGCTTCGTCGTTTGTATACGACACTTATATTCTGAGGCGACAAAATTCAACCGCAATAGAGTATCGACGTTATTTTTTTATTGCAGAAATGGATAAAGCGTGAAAAATTATGCTACCCTGATGTTTTTCAAATTTTTTAGACCATGGGAACTCTTTTTAAAAAATATTTGAAAGTTCTTTTTGTGACGTCACGAGACGCCACTTCTTAAGAAAAAATAAAAGTTGCCTCCTTGTGACGTCACAAAAAGAATAGTTAATTATTTTTTAAAAATATTTCCCGGGCTCTAAAAAATCTGAAAAAAAAATCAGTGTAGCATAACTTTGCTGTAAACAAAAATAAAGGTTGATACTCTATTAGGCGTGCAGCATAATGCAGATTTACGAATAAATTTATTATATTTGTATTATTTGTTTTGCAATACATTTTTTTTTTTTTATTATAACTTTCGTTTTGCTGCCTTCATTTAGCATGTCAACTTATTGATGAGTTTTGAGACTCATGCAGTAGAGGTACTGATTTCTTAGCAGCGTAAAGGTACGTTTGCATGTAGCAATTTTTAGTGGGGTGAGAAAGGCGCACTTACTTTTAGTTTAACATCATATGGCGGCCATATAATGGTTGAAATAATTATGGTTGTGACATGTCTTTTGAAGACTAATAAATTTTTGAATTTTGAAAAATTGCAAAAATCACTTTACTGCAGTGATAAAATCCCGCTGTGAATTTTTCATACCAGCATGGCCACAATATCATAATAAATTTAAGAAAGTGCGCTTTTCTCGAACCTCTTAAAATTGCTCCATGGAACAGTACCTTTAGACACTGTTTGCCAAGATAGCGTTACTCTCTGTGAACGGGGAGGTAAACTGAGATTGTAGCGGTACAAGTTCATTGCCTCGGTGTTTTCAATTCCTCTCCCAAACTACTCGCCCCTATGAGCCAACCCGAGTTGAAATAAATTTAATCTTTTCTTCACTATTAAAGTTTCCATAGTTTTTTTGTCCTGTTATTTTGCACCATTTTTTAAAAAAAAGGGGATTAAAAAACTTCTAAACCTAATCTTTTTACCTCTAAATAACATCTTATTTCCTCTTCACTCAAAGTGAAGATGAAATGAAGACAATATTTCTAACATTTTATGTTCAAGAATAAGAAAAACGTTTTCCTTTTCCACCCTTTTTTCCTCTAAGATGGTGCAACATAAGATAAGAAAAGACGAGAGGAGAGATTAATAGTGAAGAAAAGATGAAATTTATTTCAACTTGGGTTATCACAGATCGAGCTCTGGCTTTTGTGTATTATAATATCTCATCAATGCCAACTAGTGAGAGAGGAATCAGAACTAGCAAGCAAGCATCGATGTGATAACACACATGCCAGAGCACTCTGATTAGCTACACTAGCCATAACATTTAACCATGTTTATGATCGGAAGCACTCGGGGGTCATTCGGCTTGGCTCGGCCAGTGATATCCTTCATTACAAACCGGCTACCAATGACTGAGAGTGTTACAAACACGACCATAACCAAGTTAAATGTGACACTTAGTGTATAGAAATATGGAAATTCAATAATTGTGACAAAAAAGGATAATTTCTTTATTTTTTTAATCAAAACCTAACTGTACTTCTACTTACTAATTACTCACTAAGTATGAAACCCCGAACATTCCGAAACTCTAACCTGGCGTTTCGTGGGCTCTTCCGTAACGGAGGCGGCCACGGCCTTTCAAATCCATTCCGACAATTACCTGCGACTGAGAGAAACGTGGAAACCTTAGCAAGGATGTACGCTACAACTTTTGAACCGGAAGTGCAATGGTTCAAAGCCAGGGGAACCATATAGTGGAAAAGTGCAATTATTTACACCTGGGTGGGAAACATGTTTTTTGTTGAAAATGGTCACCCATCCAACTACTAAAAAAATACAAAGGATAATTATTGCTTCCTTTTATTTGTTATTGACTGTACTTTGTAAAGCTCAAACAGGTTTGTTGCTCACAAAAATCTTGTTGGCTCCTCAGTCAGTATTTATCCAGTGACCAGACCAGCAGGTTTTGAGACTGGGAAAACCAAGGTATCGTGAAATTGCGTTTGCTTGTATTGTTTTAACCCCTATAGCATTACTAAAGTCTATTTTATCAAACGTTTTACCAAGAAGGAGGGCCGATGGAAGCTGCTATTTAAATCACATGTTAAAAAAAAACAATATAAAATTCTGTTCATAAATACACAATTAGAAAGAATAAATTTTTATTAATGATCCTTACGTTCCATGTACAAAAAGTTCATCAATAAAAATTGATAATTTCTGATTCTGTATTTACGAACAGAGCTACTCTTCTTTTGCGGAAATGTCATTGATGAGTACAGTTAAACAAATCTAAGTTTACGCCTTGACTTAATGCCATCATAGTCTAGACAAGCTAGCGCCCCCTATCTTAACCATGTTATAGACGTCCAAGATGGCTGCCGCGCGTAGTCAAATCTCACGTAAACTGAGATCGGTTATACTGCAGCTATCTATAACTATTTTTTTCAAAATTTTTTTAGAAATATTTTACACCCTCCTTTGCTTTCATAATTTGCAGGTCGGAATAACCCACCTCCTTTCCCCCTCCTACTTGGTAATGCTAGGGTTAATCATGCATGTTTATGAATTCAATTCACGTAGTACAAATTCTTCAATAAAATTAAATTAAATATTTAGTATAATTTATTCCGAAAATTTTTTCTAACATTTTTTTTTTTTTGTGCATTCATTGCATGCTTATTTATTTGTATACTTTTATTAAAATAACAATGCTTCCGGAAGTATATACATTTGACTACAGTATAATGTTTACACTAGTTAATTTTGTAGTTAAGTGAGTCAATGTGTCTATAAATTTATAAATTAAGTAATGCAGCGTTAATTTTTATAAATATTTAAAAAATAAACCTATATTTTTTTACATTTCTGGTCACCACACTTATTTTAATTCCACTATATACCCATCTTAACACATAGCGAGTTCGTATGGCTGACCGTCACCTTGCAATAAAATGTTGTTTTTGGCGGGCTGCGCATAATATTATTTCGTACATGCAAAACACAACCATTTTCTATTTTGCAAACCAGCTGCATTACTATAAACTTTTTAATTTTCATCGAATTTAATGTACACGGTAACATTAATGCATATTAAGAATGCTAAATGCAAATACAGATTTTATTTAAAGCATTTGAAAGCAAATTGTTTTCAAAATTTTTGATACTTTTACAGTTCTGCAGCATGCGAGTTTTGTAAATCCTCAAATTTTGTTTTCTTTGCAGATTAAAACCAAAATTTGTGATTAATTTTGTAATCAATCAGAAAAATTGTTAAATTATCGTGTTTGGAAGAATTATTCAGACAACAAAATTTCAAAACGTAGTTATACAACGATTATTATATAATAAGGCTGTATATGTTTTCCTCTTTTCTATGAATATTCTTTTCATTTTAAATTTACGATTTTAGCGCAACTTTCCTTTCTTACTGTTAATATTTGCTGATTGAAAGCATGGAAAACCAATGAAAAAAATATGTTGCGTTTCACATGTACAAATAATATTTTGCATGCGGAAAGTTTTAAATGTACGAATAGAACTGGTTTAACGAAATGTTTATTTTCATCTTCACATTTAAGATGTAGCCTCGCTTTTATTACCTCATAATTGCAGTAGGTATAATAATGTGATCTTTTCATGTATTTAAATATATTTCCTTAAATTATAATTATCTTATTGCACGCTAACTAGTATAATTATTTTAATGTCTAATTAGAATAAGGCTGATTGTTTATGGAAGAATAGTATACGATATAATTACCACTTAATTATTCTAAGTGTTTATTACATTTCTTGCCGTTACACAATAAAAGTATTACGCAGTGGGAGCGACTTGCTCTTATGTTTACTGTATGAAATCCCGGGTGCAAGAGGGAAGGAATATGATGAGACGCTCAGACACCTGACAGGTTGTATATAGGTGGGGGTCAGGTGGAAGAAGAAATATTACTGAAAAAGTGCAATATTTGAGCGGGCTAGGGCTATTTGATTTTTATTTTATTTTTCTGTTTTAAGTTTAATAAATTTTATACAATGTTATATTTAGAAAAATATATTTTTCTGAGGAAGACATTTTACTATAGTAGCGGCCGGATCTCCAGTTTTTTCAGTTATACATATATGTATGCCATATTGATTCTGACTTCAAGTGTTCACGAATCATGAAGTTTCATTGCCAAAAATGCAAAGTTTGAACTGGAAAAAACTGTTTTTGAAAAGTGAGAACTGTTTCAGTTCTTTCAAGTTTTCTCAAGTGTTGTAAACTTTTTCCAGTTTATAGCTGGAAATGCAGTTTTGTCTTGCAAAAGCAAGTTTTTTGTGATAAAAATTGTAATTAATTATTTTCATTATTTTTTTTTCCTCCTCCATCTTGACACCACAGTGATGGTGTTTCGAGATTTTTCTTCAATGCAATTGTACTTTATCAAAATACATGTAAAAATGTGATGGGTCTCAAAATTATTAATAAAAACTTTTTTCCATGAGTCCAAAAATATTTTTCATTAAAAAACACACACTAAATTATATTTTTTAGGGTTTAAAGGGTTTAAAAAGGTAAAATTTTATAAATACTGGAAAAAGCTGTTTTTACGTTACTGAACTGGAATTGAACTGTTTTCAGGAAAATTGAAAACTGTTTTTAGGAAAAAATTGAACTGGATCCAGTGCTGGAAATCACACTTTCAAAAACTGGAAATCCGACCCCTATTAGACATTAGTGTAAATGAAAGAAGAACCAAAATTAAATTGTTAAAGGAAGCAGGATTTGTACAAATTGAATTTAAAAAGAAACTAAAAGGATGAACCTAAGCAGAGGTGTGAAATATTTTCAAATTATATAAAAATAAAACGAGTTTTACTTTAACGGGCAGTAGTGATAAATTACACTACAACTATAAACATTTTTAACGTTTTTTTATGTATCGTAGGCTTTCGAATAAACATGATTTTAACAATTACATTACAAAAAATAAAGTCTTCCTTTCGTTATTGTAAAAAAACGTGACTGTACAATCAATTAAGATGCTTCAAATTAGCTGATTTTTCAGTGTTTCCACCGTCCTGTCCAAAATAAACGTTAAATTATGTTTTCACCAATTAAGAAGATTTTATATGGATCTTTAATCTAAACTAAAAAATAAAGTGCATTGCAAAATATTTAGATTTTTACGGTTTATTTTTCCTATACATCCCATGCTTATACCTATACATATTATTTTTACTTGAGTTACGTATTAAAGAGAAAGGTTAAAAAACACTTTGCTTCATTTTGAATTGCAAAATGAACTTCATCGATGCAAATGAGCACGAGGCACACTCGCCTTAAGGTCATTGGGTGTAGCACCAGTAGTTCACAACACTGACGTATCTTTACCATGTTAATTTTTATCCTTGCTCCTCGGAGTAATTTTTATGCTAGAGCTAAGCTGATTGCTGTAGTATCAAGGTAATTAGTAGCCCAAGTGCACAATTTTGCTAAATAAAGCCTGTTTTAAAGAAAAGTATTTTTTAGTAATTTTTTAAATTTACATGCATTTTTCTAAAATATAAAAAAAAATACTTTTCTTTAAATCAGGCTTTATTTAGCAAAACTGTGCACTTAAGCTACTAATTATCTTGATACTACAGCAATCAGCTTAGCTCTAGCATAAAAATTACTCCGAGGAGCAAGGATAAAAAATTAACATGGTGAAGATATTTACATTAGTGTTGCCAACTACTGGTGCTACACCCAATGCCCTTTATAGCCTTCTTGCTATAGTACACAAGGGCGATTTATTTAATTTTTAAAAATACTAATAAAACCATTTGAATTATATGGGTTCAAATTAATTGTAATAAAAAAATATATTTTTCATTATAAGAAGTTCGTCATATTTGTCTAAGTGCCTGTTTATTTTTATAATCTAAGGCTTGTCGCAGACAGAATCGCATGATTTCGCAGTGTATGATAAAAAAATTAAGAGCCTATGCAATCAGGTGTACGCGCGCAATCAGCTTCGTTTCTTATAGCAAGAATTTGTAAGTTTTCCATTTAGTACCGCATCTAAAGTTCCAAAGTCATATCACTTTATACCAAGCGATATGATGGCAGTGTGCGATCTCCATATATAATAGATTACCTGTATACAAAATGTTAATTTAACCTTTAATTTTACACAATAATTTGTAGTTTTAATAATAAACATATGCAATTATCAATTTATAGTGTGAGATTTATATTTATAGTTCATAGTAACCTTTAAGATAAGAGATGTGAAAATCATAGTAAAACACAATTTAGGTTAGCGTCACGAGACTGTTGGGTTGCCTGCATACAGGATAACGTCTTGGTGTTTACTTCCCTCCTTACCCCCCAGAAAAGCAATCGTATGCTCCAAATTATTGAGAATTTTTACTTTTTACCACAGGTATATAAGGACACAAAAATATAGCTTGAATATTCTTTATAAACTAGCAGATGATAAGTAAATTATAGAAATCTGTCTATAATTTATAATTCTTTTTTCCACATATTCTCCCTCGAATTCTGCTGCATGCAGCTCCTACGTTCCTGTAAAGTATACATCTTCATTTAGAATTACGTTACATGGCTTCAGTCTATTGTGCTTTCGAAATAGGTGGAGTTCATACGTAAATAAAAATATACAGGGTGTTCCAAAAGTTCGTGCAAAATGTAAGTGCAAAAAAAATATAAGATAATTTCAATAAACACTTTCTATACATCAATTTGAAGCTCCGAATAAAATTTTTTTAAAACTTTATTCAAACAATTATTTAAAAAAATGACTTTTGATCAAGTTGAAACAAAAATAAAACACTGTTATTTCAAAATGTCTTACCATAAGATATTAAAGTGTCTTATTTGTTGCCCCCTTAAATAAGACATGAAAATTGGGTCTTAAAGTGATAAGATGTCTCAAAGATCTCATAATAAGACATTATAATGTCTTATTATGAGACCTAACTATGACGTCATAAGACTACTCCTACAAGCCTGCAACCAGCAATTCATTTTTCTGTATGAGGTTGCATAACTAAAAGGGTTGCATAATTTTGCACTGAAAAACATTTATAATTTATAATACAGCTTTCATTTTTATTCAATATTCCTTTTGTACATTTGAAAAAAATATTTTGGATCCGCGCTTGAGTCCCAACCTGCATAGTCCTCAGTAGCATGTTGGGGATGTTTGGGGATGGCACTCATCTGCCTGGGAGCAAACACACTGCAATGGAAGAAAATACACAATATTAACTTTATGGTATCCGGAGAACTCGGAGCGGGGGCAACTGGGAGCCGGACGGCTCGGAGCCAAACGTGTTTGCTAGGACAACTCGGAGCACGGACAACTCGGAGCGCGGACAACTCGGAGCGCGGACAACTCGGAGCGCGGACATCCTGGAGCCATGGCAGGACAACTCGGAGCGCGGACAACTCGGAGCACGGACAACTCGGAGCCATGGTAGGACAACTCGGAGCGCGGACAACTCGGAGCGCGGACAACTCGGAGCGCGGACAACTCGGAGCAACGTATAATATACATATTCGGATCAATTTCAGCTATTTTCATCATAATGTCATTATCAATATTTTTCTGCATTCTTATATGCACATCAACACCTTCATCATGATGACCATTGTTTATAAACTTTGTGATTTTTTATGATTTTATTACATGACTTCTGAATCATTGATGATTTCTTCATTAACTAACTTAATTAACTGTAATTTTGTATTATTGTTAATATTGGGCTAATGAACTGAAATATTTTTTTTTGTATAAAGTTATTGTATTCAATATTATTATGAGAAATAAATAAAGCCCTTAGTCTTCAATGAATGTTTTGTATTATTTAATTTCAAATATTAGATATACACAAGGAACTTTAAAACGACGAATGAGGTGGATAATTAAGTGGATAAATTAAGTAGAAAAATATAATTATAAATGGTTGCTATAGAATATTTTATGTGCATATAAGAATGCAGAAAAATATTGAATATGACATTATGATGAAAATAGCTGAAATTGATCCGAATATGTATATTATACGTTGCTCCGAGTTGTCCGCGCTCCGAGTTGTCCGCGCTCCGAGTTGTCCGCGCTCCGAGTTGTCCGCGCTCCGAGTTGTCCGCGCTCCGAGTTGTCCTGCCATGGCTCCGAGTTGTCCGTGCTCCGAGTTGTCCGCGCTCCGAGTTGTCCTGCCATGGCTCCAGGATGTCCGCGCTCCGAGTTGTCCGCGCTCCAAGTTGTCCGCGCTCCGAGTTGTCCTAGCAAACACGTTTGGCTCCGAGCCGTCCGGCTCCCAGTTGCCCCCGCTCCGAGTTGTCCGGGAATCTAATTTACCCCGCGGCACACTTGATGATAAATTATTATTATAATTTATTCCAGGTAATGAGGATGTTATTTGTCTTTTCTTATATATGCTATATAATATGGTACCGGCAAACTTCAATTAAAAGAATTATAATTATCTACTCATTCCTGATTAACATAAAGTGCGATGGACATAAAGTTAGATTCCCGGACAACTCGGAGCGGGGGCAACTTTATGTCCATCGCACTTTATGTTAATCAGGAATGAGTAGATAATTATAATTCTTTTAATTGAAGTTTGCCGGTACCATATTATATAGCATATATAAGAAAAGACAAATAACATCCTCATTACCTGGAATAAATTATAATAATAATTTATCATCAAGTGTGCCGCGGGGTAAATTAATATAATAATATCTAAAATATAAAATTTTATAAAATGTTTAACAGAGTGTACAACCTGCGAAGAAAATATTTATATTCTGTATAGTGAAAATTCCCATTTTGAATTAATAATCTGCCAGTAATTACCGGTAAATATTGTGCACTCAGCATTATCTAAACATGCAGATGCCATACAATTATATTATGATTATATTCGTAACTCCATACCCAATCTAGACATGAAGCTATTCAAAAAATATAATATGTTTCTTCACAAAATTGTGGGCTATAGTTGGTTTAGATATGCTGATGGCTGATATTAATGTTATACCGGTAATTTAAAAAGGAGACGTTGAATTAATATTTTCCCCATTCAGGACAAAAGGCTATTATTATTTTTCTTCGCACAATTGTATGTTATCTGTGTATTTAGATACTGCTGAGGGCTGATAATATTTTACCGGTAATTTACCGGACACTGTAAATCAATTTTTTTTTCAGACATGGATTGGAAGCTAATAATTAATACGTTTTTTCACAAAATCGTGTTATTTGTGTGTTTAGATAGTGCTGAGGGCTGATATTTATGTTATACCGGTAATTTACCGGACACCTCTTGAATTAATATTTTTCCCAACTCAAGACAAAAAGCTATTATTATTTTTCTTCGTACAATTGTACGTTATCTCTATATTCAAATAATGTTGAGGGCTGATATTATTTTACCGGTAATTTACCGGACACTGTAAATCAATTTTTTTTTCAGACATGGATTGGAAGCTAATAATTAATACGTTTTTTCACAAAATCGTGTTATTTGTGCGTTTAGATAGTGCTGAGGGCTGATATTTATGTTATACCGGTAATTTACTGGACACCTCTTGAATTAATATTTTTCCCAACTCAGGACAAAAAGCTATTATTATTTTTCTTCGTACAATTGTACGTTATCTCTATATTCAAATAATGTTGAGGGCTGATAATATTTTACCGGTAATTTACCGGACACTGTAAATCAATGTTTTCTCTCAGACATGGATTGGAAACCATTAAAATAATACATTTTTTCACAAAATCGTGTTATTTGTGCGTTTAGATAGTGCTGAGGGCTGATATTTATGTTATACCGGTAATTTACCGGACACCTCTTGAATTAATATTTTTCCCAACTCAGGACAAAAAGCTATTATTATTTTTCTTCGTACAATTGTACGTTATCTCTATATTCAAATAATGTTGAGGGCTGATAATATTTTACCGGTAATTTACCGGAAATTTTAAATCAATGTTTTCTTTTAGACATGGATTGGAAGCTATTAATTAATACGTTTTTTCACAAAATTGTGTTATGTGTGTGTTTAGATATGCTGATGTCTGATATTTATGTTATACCGGTAATTTACCGAAGACCTTGAATTATTATTTTTCCCAATCTCAGGACAAGCAGCTATTATTATTTTTCTTTGTACAATTGTACGTTATCTATTTATTTAAATACTGCTGAGGGCTGATAATATTTACCGGTAATAGCGATCTGAAAGAAATTAAGTATTGGTTCACATTTTCCGGTAAATTACTGGTATAACATAATAATCAATCAGCCCTCAGCAGTATCTAAACACACACATATGCATAACACAATTTTGTGAAAAAATGTTTTATTAATTAATACCATATTCCAATCCATGTCTGAATGAAAACATTGATTTAAAGTTTCCGGTAAATTACCGGTAAAATATTATCAGCCCTCAGCAGTATCTAAATGCACAGATAACATATACAATTGTACAAAAAAAATGATAGCTTTTTGTTCCGATTTGGAAAAAATATGAATTCAAGGTCTCCGGTAAATTACCGGTATAACATAAATATCAGCCATCAGCATATCTAAACAAATTTTAATCCACAGATAACACACAATTTTGTGAAGAAACATTTTTTGTTTAATTGTTAAATTTCAATAAGAAAGAAAATATAATTGCTTCACATTTTCCGGTAAATTACCGGTGAAATATTATCAGCTCTCAGCAGTATCATATAAACACACACTTTTGCGTTGCAATTTTTTTTAATAGCTTCATGTTCAGGTATGAAAGAAAATATTGATTCACAATTTCCGGTAAATTACCGGTAAAAAAATTTATCATCACTGATATAGCTATCTCTGAATTCAAGTATATAAAACAATTTTTTAACTCTGCATGTGATGAATAGTCTGCTGCAAGATGTAAAAATCAAATATCGATTGTGCCCTGGTAAGTTACCGGTAAAATATTATTAGCTCTTAGCGGTATTATCAATGAATATTACACAGATAACAAACAATTATACGATAAAAAAAAGCAAAATATATATAGCTTTTTGTCCGAAGGTGAGATATTGATTCACAATTTCCGGTAAATTACCGGTAAAAATTATTAGCCCTCAGTAGTATATGCATACCTAATTGCAGAGACGGCAGCAAATATTTATATATATGAAAACATGTTTATTTTAATAGCTTCATGTTCATGTGAAAAAGAGTCAAAGCTTCAAATATTCTGGTAAATTCTTACCTTTATTAATTTCTGTATACGTATCATGGTGAGATCCAAATTATTTTCACTCGGTCTTGGGTCAGCATCATATTCTGTAGAGTAAACACATTTATTTTTAACAAAATTTCTCAACAAATGTTTACTTATTTGTTATTGACTTTAGTTCGTATGAATTTAATTTTTATAACATTAAAATTCAAATAAATTTTTTAGCGGCCATGATGCGCCGCCGTTCGTTCATATGCAACTGCAGTAGGTCGGTGGCAAAATGGCTTGGCAAATTTTGCACTTTTAATAATATAAAGTTAAGTGAAATAAGCCTGCTTGTTCTTATACAATCAGTATTATGGTGATGCAATTTACAGTTTTGTAGCATTGTGGGCCACTTTACTCACCTGATTGCACTGATATTTCACTTTTTCTTCAGCAAACTTCATCACACGTACACCCAACGTTTACCTCAGATTTTTCTTTCGCATATCGCGACCTCTGTGAGAAGAAGGCGAAATACTAAAATAAGACCCTCATCATGTCTTATTATAAAACATATGTCTTATGTCTTACTGGTGAAACATGTCTTACCGAGGAAGGGTCTTATAATACGATAAATACTGTCTTATAGTAAGATTCTTATGTCTTACTTTAAGACGGAATGTATTGTTTTAAGACTGTCTTATAATGCTGGAAAATAACAGTGAAGGTAAAAATTGTGGTTTTAAGTCTCTTTTTCTTGCATTTTCACGACTGCAGGGCCTGAAGTGTGATATATTAAATTTCTTGCTTTATGATTTTCTTTAACCACATTACCAAACGGATACTCCTCATGATCACTGTTTGTAACACTACACTCATGTAAACGTAGCTCGAGCTCTCGCAAGTGCAGCATCATGGACGAGAAGGGCTGGATTGCGGTGGTGATCCACTCCAGTACGTTGCGCCTAGGCGTCTTGAACATGGTGACTTTTATGAAACCCCAAAAGAAGAAGTCGGGTAAAGTGAGTTCAAGGTACCTAGGGGCCTCTCATGACGTGGAACCAGCAAGTCTTATTAATTTTCTATGCATACAAAGTTTCGTAAGAAAGGTCCGTCACAGATTGTTGTCGAAGTTGACAAACGTTTTTTACTTCACACTTTGGTCAAGATTTTCCATAGCCGCTCATTGCATGGTACGTAACAGTCATACGCCATGAGGGACCCCAACTTCTTTTTTGAGGTTACGTGAAGATCAGTATATTCATGACGCCCATTCTCAACTTACAGCATGGAGCCCATGAGGTCATGAAAATGCAAGAAAAATTGTCTGAAAACCGCAATTTTTACCTTGTTTCGACTTGTTCGAAAGTCGTTTTCTTAATTAAATTTTTGAATAAAGTTTAAAAAAAAATTTAAATTGAGAGCTTCATATTGATGTAGAGAAAGTGTTTATTGAGATAAATCTTGTAGTTTTTATTTGCGCTTACATTTTGCATGAACTTTTGGAACACCCTGTATATTGTACTACATAATTTGCATATTGTTAAATAATAATTTATTAAGATTCAAATAATGAGACATTTTTTGCAGATTACTCACTAATCTCGTTCAGCCAAGAGATTCGATATAGTTGACTAGCAAATCATGTTTTAAATTAAACTTTAATTTTGACATTCAAATTACTGGTAGGTAATTATCTCCTTTAATATCAATTTTATTAATATCAAGTTGCAATTGCAGTTCCGCGGTCATTTATGTATTTACTACACATAGCTGCTCTATCCTGTACATTATCATTAAATGTAAATGGAAATTTTTAAAAAAATATATTTTTTTTGTCATGATATTTTCATATTTAAAATCTGTATCTAGGTGCTGGGCAGATCAAGCAAAATGAATGTAATTGCCTTCATAACGGTTGCAGCAGCAGTTTTGTTGCGCGTGATACAAGGTAAGAGAGTTAACACAATTAAGTAAAATCAATCTGTATCACCATCCTATTCAATTCTCCTTGGTTCCGTTGCTTTTTGTTCCCGTTCCCTTTCCCATTCCCGTTCCCCTTTTCTGTCCCCTCCCTCCATGTTTCCTTCCATTCCAATCAAATGTACTCCCAATGCCAAATCTAATGCGAAAATCTAGGGGAGGCAACTCCGTGTTTGTATTGGCCGGAACCATGACGATAATGAGGGTTGGCATCGCGGTGACTTTTTATGTTTTTTATGACTTAATTACATTTTTATTTCTCGCATTGTTCCACAAAATACGAGGAAAAGCAATAAAGTAGCTCATTAACAACACCAAAGGTCGCAGCGCTGTCAAACCTTATCATGATTGACAGGTGGCTCATCATCGTAATGGTCCTGGCTATTACACAAGCATCGAGTTGCCTTCCCGAGATTTTCGCATTAGATTTGGCATTGGGTGTACTATTTTGAGATTGAATTAAATGCCTAGATTTTATAAAATTTTATATTGAAAGCATGCTTTAATTGTTAATCGTGTGTCATTTCAGCTCATCACTGCGGAGCATTCTCTTACCACAGAGACCTTATTGTTGGTGGTAGGGAAGTTGTTAATCCTGCTCATTGGCCTTGGATTGTAGGACTCTTCATACAAGAGGCGGGGAAAACTACATTCAAATGTGGAGCAACTCTTGTCAGCACACATGTTGTAGTAACCGGTAAGTAATCATTTTAATTAATTATTATTTTTTTTTATAATTTTGTTAGAAGCTGCTACTGGCTCACTGCATTACAATGCATTGCTTGAATGGTTTGCATGGAGAGGCAAACCGCTGGTTTTCTATCCAGCTTGCTTCCCCCATTTCTCTCTTCGAAATCTATTCGATTCCCCATTTGTCATGTTACCAAAGACTTCCAGAACTTTCAAGAAAGCACGGACCAAAAGAATATAGCAAAGCACACTTTTATTGCATATAGATCTGAATACCACTATAAGTTAACATTTTTGTATTCACTGCTCAGCACCACATTAATTTATACTGTGTGTATACAGACTAGGTTTTTAGAGTTTTGGAGGGTTTGTGCTTACGTTTGCACCTTGAATATAAAACAAAAAAGCTCAAGCAGTATGCTAACTAAGTAAGGCTATATGTATTTTAGGTGATTTTTCAAGGTCACGATTGTTAACGTTATAATTATTTATTTTTGAGGTGCTAACTTAGGAACACAGCCTCCAAAACACTGCAAACGTAGTCAGCGAACACAGTATAAATCTATTAATGATTACATAAACCATCACTCCAATATGTTTACTGGCACATGCAGGAAAAATCTGTTTTGCTACTCGTTTTTTCAAGCCATATTATCTCTAGAATCATTTAGAAATTTCTGAAAGTTTTTGTAACAATACCAATGGGCAATCAGTATGTTTTCATGGTGAAAGGTGGTGGAAGCAAGAAACAGATTGTTTCTCTTATCAGTTAAAAAATGACTGACACGGCAATAATAATTGCATTCAGTGGCAGCTTCTAACAACCCGTCCTGATGAGCCTTGGAAAATGCAAAACTCAGGTTAATAAGTGAAAGATGCTTAGAAACTGTTTATATAACTGTAATATTCTGTAGTGCCAAGGTTTAACAGAAAGCAAACATAAAAAAAATGGAAATAAACTTTTAGAATTTAGCAGCTTAAAGTAAAGTTCTTGAAAATGTACTAGTCAAAGTATGTTATATTTGACGCGATTACATGGTTCACATTTCCTTTATTAAGATTTGATTCCTTACGATATATGACTTTTTAAAAAAGTAAAAAAAAAAAAAAAAAATGGAAAAACAATGATGTCTGTGTTACAGCTGCACATTGCATGTTCGAATGCAAAAATGGAGCATGTTACCCTTCTGAAGGAGAGGAGATTTTGCTGGTCTTAGGAAGGACCAAAATTCAGAATTGGCAACAGCAAGATACCGTGCAGATAAGATATGTAAGTGTTGCTCTCTTTTTCTATCTGTTTGTCTTGCAATATATTTATTTTTACAGGCTCAAAACATAGTGGTACACCCGTCATATGCATACTCTAAAATTGATGGCACTGATTTGGCATTTATTGAGCTTAGTACTCCTATCACTATTACTGAAACTGTATTACCAGTGTGTCTATGGGATGATGAAGAAGATTTTAAGTTAACTGCCAGCTGGGGAATGGTAAGACTTGATTTAACCTATCATATTTTTTTAATCCTTGGACACTTATGTGGATTATATAAAACCAGAACATATTAAAAACTTGACACCTTTTTTTTTTTTTATTTTTTTTTATTACAATGTTAGCTTACTACAGCATATTCTGCTATTATTGTAAGCATTCAAACTTAACAACAGTATTAACAACAGTTTGAAGGATTGATAGGAAAGGAGGCGGCTGTGGCCTTGTGTTAGGAACTGCTCCGGCATTTGCCAGGAAATGACGATGGGAAACCACAGAAAACCTTCTTATTCATAGAGGCAGACGATACCAAAGGGAATGACCTTCGGCATCTCCCGATTTCAGGCAGTATAGTGGAAGAACATACATGCCATCTCTCGGGATTTTACCAGAACACGCTGCCATACCTCAACTCGAAGTGAATTAAAGTCACCTGAGTCAAGGCAGGAAGCGATCCTGGGTCTCCTGAGCGATAGGCAGAGATCAAACCACTACGCTACGCTGCTCGAGAAAATACACTATTAAATGTGTTTATTTTAAGTATTTTTCTAAAATAATGCAAAACTATTGAATATGAATGAAGTTTCAATATTGTAAAATTTTTTAATGCTTTGAACATGTTGTAAAAAATTGTATTTTCATATCAGGCACACATTATTATATTAAATAAATTGTGGTGATTCCTCCTAAAAATACAAAATAGAATGTATAAATTTATTTCAGTTAATAAAGTCAATTGGTTGTTGCTTTTCCACTAACCGATTGCTGAACCAAAAAAATTATCCAATTTTTTATATAAGAATATGGCCTAATATGTGTTGTGACGCCACAGATTAATCATCTACATTTTTTTCAGAAAAAAACACATTAGACCTGTTTGTAAATCAACAATCAGAAAGAATCTATTATTTTGTGATGAACCTTCTGTACATAGAATGTAAGCTCAATTACAAATAAACGATTCTTCCTGATTGTGTATTTACGAACATACCTATTGTCATATTAAATTTGCTCGTTTTTTTTCAAAATGAATTTGATAAAGGCCTTGTGACATTCTTGTAACGTCTCAATTTTACTAGGAAGAGATACAAAATTTGATATCATAAATTTAATAACATGGCTCGTTGAAAGGCAACAACCAATTGGCTGAGTTTACAGGCTTTTTTTAAGGGTGTGGTCAGTGATTGGTTGATAATTGTTGATTCAATACAGGTTGTTGGATGGGGCTATGATGGAACCGTAGGCATGACAGAAAATCCAAGAAAAATCAAGCTTCCAATTGTTGAAAAACCAACATGTCTTGCAAACATTGCGAATCCTGACTTTTATAATATTGCAAGCAAAAATTTTACTTACTGTGCAGGAAAAAAGGATGGTATGTACTCAAGACATAGTGAAATTTGTAACATATCCCTTCCTGTGTCAATCCTGATTTTTTGTCTATATTCTGCTGTTCTTAAACTTTTCATGTTTTTTCTTTCCTTTAAATCAATGATTTCCTTTATTTCAATAAAAAATATCTTCCCAAGCAGTGGTAAAATTCCACAAGACTTTAAATTTTTTATTTCCCTTTATAATTGAAATGGATTCATCAAGGTAAAATCCCTTGTCACCTTTACAATCATCTTTGCTAAGTACCTTCACCTCGCATTTCAAATAACCAGATTCTCAGATTACCAGAGATAATGTTGTTTTATTCTCATAAATCAATTAATAATTTATGTTCTTTAAGACAATTCTTTAGTCGTGACACATTATATACAATTTTGTAATTTTTTTTTTAAATAAAATATAAATGATGTAAAGTAGTTTTTATAAATAACAAATGAGAGACAAAAAATAGCATCGTTAATATTTTGAATCCAAATTGTTTTATTTAAGCAGTATTGCGTGGATGACAAAGGTAAATATTTTTGACGCTAACTTAAAGTGAAGACCAGCTTATTGACTTTTTATTTTTCTTAACGTTCTTGGAAAGAAGCCTCCATAAGACCATCCATCCACGTACAAAGTAAAAATTATGTCAATTGTATAATTGAACTGCTTTTTACTAAGATCTTGTAAAGTGTAATGGATGATTAATGGATAGGATGATTATAGAATGTAGGATGCAAGGTGATGATGGAAGTGGTACCTATGCCCACCACGTGTTACCGTGGATAAACCAAAACCACGCAAGAAGTTAGTTGAATTTTAGGACATTGGATTGACGATGTGGTGTTGGGTGCAATAATGATGCAGGTGACAACATGCAGGAAATGGGAGGAATTTGAAAGATTCTCATCGTGTTAAATCATGTGGGCAGACCATGAGCTGTGTCAAAGTAGGATTATGGGGATGCGGGGATGCAAGATTAATGATATATGAATCAAATTGACAGGGTACAGAGGGATAGAACTCATGACGATTACTACATAGTTCGGACAGGGATAGTTACCAGGACAGAACAGAATCTTTGAGTGGAGTAACAGATTTCTAAAAATCAGTGATGCAACGCTTCCCGAAGCTCCGCGCGAAGTTTCGCACGCCAAGTTTCTCTAAAGTTGATATTTTTGAATTTCCCGCTCTACTTTTTTCGAATCTTATGTAATGAATATGCTATTTTTTCCCAAATTTGGCGTTAGTAATAGGTTCAGTTTCATAAATCAATTAAAAAAGTGTCAAATTCAATTTACTAGATATTAAAAATTATTTTATTTCTTATTAATTTTAAAAATTAATTTTAATCATTTTTAAATTAATTTAACACACTCGAAGGATAGAGAGATCATGAGAAGGGCATTTTTATCGTATTTTCTTCCGATCATTATTCATTAAATTTTTAATGAATATTTAAAAATTCGCATTGCGACAGTAATTTTTTCAATTTTGCGAAATTTTCGTGAATATTCGCGCGAAGTTTTGCATCTCTGCTGACAATCACTACTGATTTCAGGCAAGGGTCCATGTAATGGTGACAGTGGAAGCGGAATGTTTGTCCGGCGTACCAGACCAGATGGCAAAAAGTCCTGGGTTTTGAGAGGACTTGTTAGTCGATCAGATCTTAAAGCTGATGGTTCTGGTTTATGCGTCCTTGAAAACTACATTGTCTTCACGGACATGTCAAAATTTAATCCCTGGCTAAAAAATACGTCCTGCAGCTTCAAACACACAAAACCATGTGAGTAGAATTTTGAATTGCGTTGGTGTTCTATCAAAATCGACTAACTCATTTATCACGTGTACTCAAAAACGGCTAACTCATTTTATCGCAAGCCAAAATAGCGAAATAGTCGCTTTTCCACTATGGGTTTCCAGGTATACATTTTTTTTTATACTTGGAAACCCATAGTGCAAAAGCAACCATCTCAGCTCGCAATAAAACGAGTTAGTCGTTTTTGAGATCACGCGAGATAGTCAATTTTGATGGAACACCATCGATTTACTTTTATTGTAAGGCATTTTCAATAAGCATTTTAAATAAAAATGTTATGATAATTATCATTAATTTATATTTTTAAATTTTTTATGTCCATCTTGTTCTTCTCTTTGGTTTCTTTTACAATTTGTTACTTAAAAAAAAAACGAAAATGAACACCATTAAATCTTTCATAAATATTTGCATTTTTTATTTTAAAATATTTTCATTACCTTTTCATGGAATTTTGTTTTTAATTGCACTTAATATGGCATTTTTTTTTTTTGGGGGGGGAATGCCGAAAGTTTTGTTTAGCTTCATTTTTAAACAACCCATTGAACTGTTGTTGTTTTCAAAATGTGTTTTAGTTATTTTTCTTTGAGAAATTTTTAATGTCACTTGTCACCATAGTCATGTAATAAATTCGGTTATTTATTATTAGTTTAATCATTGTTATATTATGATTACAGTTACTGAGCTACAGCAGACAAAAATTGGCGACAGGTATTACTACATTGAACAGCTCCAGGTAAATACCATAACATCTAAAATAGTTTTTCAGTTGTTTCTGTTGTCAACGTATTAAAATCAAATGTGCCCTAGCAAAACGGTATAGCAGCAAGTGATACAACGCAGAGCTCAGTCATTATGTACATAAGTTTAGATTAGCTAATGGACATATTTAATTATGACATTAATGACATCATTACAATCTTTCGTTCAATTATTATATATAATGCTTGTAAACAACCACGTTACAATGGAAACGAATAATCATTTTTAATAAACAAGCAACAACGCAATAATGTTTTACAAGTGTTATATAGATAAACGAAAGGATCAAGAATTTAATGACGTCATAGGCGTTGCGGAAGGCGCATCCAGGTCACGTGACCTCTCTTTATCTCTATTTTTGGTGTGATGCAGTGCGAAGAACAAGTCGTTTTGTAAATAAGATTAGATTATCTAATAGGGAGTTTTAATTATGGCCAGGTTTAGACAATAATTATTTTTCTGCACCTTAACCATGTGTATATCTGTAAAGTTCTATTCAGAGGAGGCTTAGTTTTTTTTTTTTTTTTTTTTTTTGCTAAGCTCTCTGTGTATTTAATTTTCAGCGCAATCCTCAAAATATTGAATTTTATTTATTATGTTTTCTAAAGGTATATCTAGTTTTACTTGAAAGTGAACAATTAGTTCTGTCCGCAAATACACAATCAGAAAGAATCGATTATTTGTGACGGAACTTCTGTACATGAAACATAAGGTTCATCACAAATAATCGATTCTTACTGATTGTATTTACGAACAATCTTAATTTATATTTTTTTATTTTTTAGCTGATAGTTTGAGTCAAGTTTTTCCATTTCTAATCCGCCTGTTTATTTTCACAGGCATTAACCTGGCATAATGCACAAAAGTTCTGCGTTAAAAATGGCATGCAATTGGCTAGCTTAGAGACTGAGGAGGAAAACAAAAACGTCAAAGATTACCTAAAGAAGAACATTCCAAGTGGAGGAGGTAAGTGTATCTAAGGGCTATGCTACAGTCAAATTTATGTAGTATTCCTCCCAGAAGTAGCCTCTAAGTTTTTTGGTCATCTTGTTCATGTCCAAGTCTTCAAATTTGCAAATATGTTTGTATTATTCTTACATTTTTTACGAACCTGTAGCCAAAATTTCAAAAGAGAAATGCGAATAGGAAGGTCAAATACCTCTCACTTCCGGGTATTTCTGGTGGAAATATTGAATTAATTTGACTGTACATTGGGTATAGGTACACCTAAGGACGCTAGAGGTAAGGATGAGTCACGGAGCTACTGCCACCACATGGCCAGCGCCAAACTGTAAAATGCGGTTGACGATCTGCTCTTTCGGAGCAAACTTCGTCCGCGAAAAATTCAAACGGTACATCTGAAGAAATCATCAAAAGTCCTTTTTTGAGGCTAATTTCAGGTTTACAATTGATAGAAATGAATTTATCGACATTTTTTAATGCAGATACGCTCAATTTAAAAAATGTTTTATTGATCAGTCGGTCCGATGCTAACGGATTTCATTTTTAACATTTGAATTTTCGCGGTCGAAGTTTCCTTACCTCTAGCGTCCTTGGGTACACCCAATGCCAAATCTAATGTGAAAATCTCGGGGAGGCAACTCTTTGTTTGTAACAGCCGGGACCATCACGATGATGTCACTCTTGATGAGGGTTGACGATCTCTGATGTTGTTTATGAGTTACTTTATTGCTTGCCCTGCGCTTTTTATGGAACAATGCGATAAATAAAAGTCTAATTAAGTCATAAACAACATCGAAGATCAACGCGATGCCAACCCTCATTATCGTGATGGTTCTGGTCCTTACAAACACAGAGTTGCCTCCCCGAGATTTTCGCATTAGATTTGGCGTTGGGTGTACACTTGAGTCCAAGCTAAACCGTCCCTCTTTCCATGTAAAAGGCTGCGGATAACTTCTAGCTCCTCAAGTCCCGAGTCATTTAGTGACGTCAACTCTATCGCTCGGACAAGTCACGTGATCAATTGTCAGCTGCGGCATCTTTTGTTGTGACGTCACTTGGGGAGAGGTAAAAGATAGATCCGCCAGCCAGTTTGCGTCTTCATATAGAATATTAGCTCTGTGGGTCTTAAGGTCGATATAATACGGATCAGCTGACCTAATACAAAAAAAAATCCCGTTCATGAAACTATGAAGAAAATTTAAAGTTTTCACCCCTACATCTCCTATCAGTATAAGCTAAAATGTCAGGTATGGAAAAACAAGCTAGTTTTCGAGTTATGAATTTTTAAAGTTGTTGACTAATTAATAACTTAAAAGCTACATAAAATTCGTATACCTGATATTTTAGCTACTAATATAGGTATGTAAAGGACAACATTTTAATTTTTTTTTTTTTTCATAATTTTCATGAAACAATGAGATTTTTATTAACATTGGGCGTATTATCTCGACCTTAAAATGTCTTTACTTTTTTTACAGGTTGGAACTTGTGGATTGGAGGCAATGACTTGCTGAGGGAAGGAGTGTACCGCTGGACCACGGGGGAAAGTTTCACATACACAGACTGGAGGTCTGGACAGCCGAACAACCTGAAAGTGTTAGGAGGAGACGAAGATTGTGTATTGTTGAACGTTTGGGATCAAAACTCGCACTGGTGGCGTGATGACCCTTGTACTAGAGAATTCCAGTTCATGTGTGAGCTAGAGGATACATGTTAGCAACGTTCCTTCATACAGGTTAAGACACGCACACTTTTCGTGCATCAATTTTGGTAATTTTTCAAACCCCATTGCACCGTGAAATTTCAAAAATAGCATTGTATGATGGGCGCATTCAAAGTTTCGCGGCACGATGTGGCCAAAAATACTTAAACGTGATTGGATAAGCCCATTAACATTGGTCCAATCGGAGGAGTAACCTGTATAACGGAACGTTGAGTGTTAGGGAAGGGAAACGGCTACAATTTCTTTTATTGATTAAGGGTAAGGTAACATGGATCAGCTAATTGACGTAGTCCCATTTTAATAACGTTACAATTTCCAAGTAGGTAGGGGGTTAGATGGCCCTTAATTCATTTAAATCGGAAAAAAGTGGGAAATATTTGTCGGAATGTTCTGAAATAAAATGTGATTCTTATAATTTAGCCACCTTTTACCATGATATTTAAATGGTGGGTAGCTTTGCCCCCTACCCCCCCCCTACTCATTCTCCTTCTTTGTAAGCCGTGGGTCCAAAAAACACCTGGCAATGCTAGGATTAACCTTAGAAAATTCAACAAAAATTCTAAAAATTTCTTTAAATGAAAGATTTTAGTAACTCAAAACAAAATGTTTAAAATCAGTTTTTAATAAAATTAATTTAAAAAAAAAAATCGGCTTGCAATTAATTGTTTTGAAATATTTTTCAATGACTTAAAGGTACTAAAATTTGTCTGTAAAAAACGTTTTATTACAATTGTGAATTTGCTAACGTTGACATGGTAATAAAATGGGACTACATAGATCAAATGGGAATACTTTTTATGTCGTATCGTGCAATGGAACATCTACACGAATTTTGCAATGCATAATATAATACTTTCGTTTCAATATTTTAAACATTATATTACTATTAAAATTGTAATGTTAAATTTTGTGACGTCATAGTCATGCAAATATTTAACATTTAAAGGAAGCAAAAGTGTTGAATGACTATGACGTCACAGTGTCTTTTGTCTTCATTCTAATTGATGGGTTGTAGGGTGCAAAAAGCACTATTCAGTAATGCAAAAATTTTCATGCAGAGTTTTTATTCTAGTACTAACAAGTAATTGAAGTAATAAAATGCAATATGTATTAGAACAATATAATTGATGAATTATTGACACTAGTCTTAGGAAACGGTTAATCACTCTGAAAATTACAGTAAACCTTCCTTACATTACAACATAAATATTCAGTGAAAAATATGAAGCAAAAGTCAGTCTAGTTTTTTAAATATACAGGATATAAATAAATAGTGAGAATATTACTGGAAATCTGGCGGTCATTAGCCAAATCTGCATTTTTTTCAACTAAAAAATTAATATCTTAAAAACTAGACTGAATGATAACTTTTTTTTTACTTCAGAAAATAAACAATAATTTTGTTCTCAATGTTCTGATCTAAATTTTATATTTTTTTACCATAAGTAAATAATTACACTAGTGACAATAATCCTTAAAATGTAATAAAATTGTAGAATTATCATGTTTTATAATTATGCCTTCCTTGTTTATTTACAATACAACAATATATAGTATTACTATTTTACAATCTGAAAATTTTAATAATAAATCACACAAAAGAAATACTATAGAAAAAGAACAATTTTATGTAACTCTCCAGATGAAATTTACTCCTGTCTCACTTGCTAGAGCTACACCTGCAATGAACAGAGAGATTTGAAATTTTGGGAGATCACACAGTGTTACAATATCTAAATAATATGTAGTTTTGGTTCACATACCTCCATAGACTGCGTGGTTAACACCAAAAAAATTCAGGAGTAAAATTCATGCTGTCCAGAGGTGTACATGTACAGTCGTCGCTTTAGAAAATTTCCCACTTGCAGCCTTGTTAATCACCATGCCCAGTTTTATTCTTAAAGGACACGGCGATTAACAAGGCTGCAAGATATAAATTTTCTGAGATAACGACTGTACATTCAATTCTCTCAAAACTTATAATAATTCAAATTATATAATAATCAATAATATTTAATATTATTTTTATTGTAAAAGACACTTAACAAGTTTTTTTTTCAGGCTTTTAAGAGATCTTGCCAGATACTAAGCCTTTAGATCAAATAAATGGTCTTGCAGGATTTAATTATTAAGATTCTTTACATTTTTAATCATGCAACTTATAAGCTTATATGCTAACAATTTTGATTATTCTATTATAATTATATACTGCATTTATATTTTTTCTAATTTTTCCAGAAAAATAATAAAGAAGATTTCATTTTTGTTAACTTTCTTTCTGAACATTAGATCTATTGCTTTTGGTGGTGAAGAATTGTGGAGGATGAAAATACTAAAATTTTTGTTACTTTAATCAAAATTGAATATCTTTTTGTGTTACAAATTTGTGGAACTAATGCTAATTTTTTATGAGCAATAAATATATTATGTATATATATATATATAATATATATATATATATATATATATATATATATATATATATATATATATATATAATATATATATATATATATATATACAAAATTAATGGTATATTTCAGTACACTTGTATCACATAAAAGTAAATTTATGAAAGCTGCTGGTAAATAAAAAAAATAGTACATTACCAAAATTATAATTTGAAAGAATAAAAAAAATAAATCAATTAAAATATTATACGAGAGGGGAAATATGAAGGCAAGATGAGTTTTTAGATAGTCAGAAATTATTGAGGAGAGAGAGAGAGAGAGAGAGAGAGAGAGAGAGAGAGAGAGAGAGAGGAGAGAGAGAGAGAGAGAGAGAGAGAGAGAGAGAGAGAGAGAGAGAGAGAGAGAGAGAGAGAGAGAGAGAGAGAGAGAGAGAGAGAGAGAGAGAGAGAGAGAGAGAGAGAGAGAGAGAGAGAGAGAGAGAGAGAGAGAGAGTGAAAAGAGTGAAAGAGAGAGAGAGAGAGAGAGAGAGAGAGAGAGAGAGGGAGAGAGGGAGAGAGGGAGAGAGGGAGAGAGAGAGAGAGAGAGAGAGAGAGAGAGAGAGAGAGAGAGAGAGAGAGAGAGGACACGTAGTCCAGTTTTTAAGTAAACATTTTTATTTTAATAAACATAAAATGAAATTCAAATAAAAAGTGAGGAAGAAAGGATAAAGGCAAGTAGACAATACCAGCGTCTTGAAATTTTGGACAACAGACTTGTAACAGACGTTTTTTCTTTTCTTCTTTTGAGAATCAAAAGTTTACAAAGATCATTTATGGAGCATTAATTCACATAATAATATATCGTTCTTTGTATGTAATAATGAGCTATCTGCTATTTCATGTGAGCGCAATTATCATAGTTTTATTTTATACTGATTTTGTACAGTTCATATAATGGGGGTCACTTGAAATAGCAGACAGCTCATTATTGCAACGAAATCATGGTAGGCAGATAGCTCATTATTGCGGACGAGGGACGTCATAAATTTAGTAGCGCCCCTCGCGGAAACTGACGAAGAACATCTGAATTACGTGCATCTAGCGAGGCTCATTGTGTGTGTTTAAAATTGCAAAATCATGTAAATGCTCTCTCAGCAGCCACATCATAATTTTACAGAAGCTAGTGACAACACCATAATTAGTTGTCAAATACGTTCGGACAAATATAAAAAAAATATTTCAACTTCGTAAAAGATGTATTTCATATAAAATTTGTTGTTTTTGTGATATAATGCTATAGGTATTGCTGTATCCTCGCCAAAAATTCAGTGCTCTTGGTCCTTTATGTACTCATATTCTCGTTACGAGAGTCACCCCTGTATGTTAGGCAACTTTTTCAGCACCAGTTTAAAACAACAACACCGTACCATAGAGTTAATATTAAATAGAGAGGCAAACTGGTAGGTGGCGCTGTAGCCTCGCCGAGCGTGATTCTACTAACTGACATTTGAAACGGGTGCAGATGATGTCACTATAGGAACTAACAATGTTAAATGTAATCTGCTTCGAATACAATGAATATGGTAGCAAATTAACTTAAAATAAGTATAACAGCAGGTTAATGGGTATTGTATATAATTGTAATGAATTAGACGTTATATGAAATTTGAAATTAAATAGAAATTACAAAGAAATTATCCCTAACTCTATGAGAATTTTACACCTATATAGGCTGGTACAGCGAACAGCTGGGCAGCGTCACATGATCGCACAGAGCGAATCAGAGCCAAGGCGCTGATGACATCACACAGAAATACAACTCTAAAAGTTGACAAACGCACTAAGGGAGATAGCCGATCGACCCTCCCTTGTACCACAGCACTTAACACAAGACCCAGAGCCGCCTCCTTTCCTATCCCAATAAGCTCGTCATCCAGTCACCTTGCTCCTCTCATCCTAAAGGGTGTCCGACTCTGACCTTAACAGTCCGCCCTCCGTCCTGTCTATAGGTTCTACGCCTTGAGTAAACAAGCTAGATATACGAGAAAGTGAAATAGAGCAAAATGTTGTACACTTCTAGCCTCTAAAAATGTCCCTTCTGCAGCTTTATTAATCACCATGCCTACGTAAGAATAACACAGAGCATGGTAATTAACAAGGCTGCAAGAGGGAAACTTTCAGAGGAAAGGATTGTACCATTAGCATAAGACATAAAATACTGCAGAAAAATATTATAGTTCAAAAAATGAAAAGTTTACATCAAAAGTGAATGAATTTTCACTGACTTATGAACTTGAAAATTTTAACACTTTGCAGATATCTAATATCTGTGCAAAATTTAAGTTTCTGGAAAGTCGAGAAACTTCGCACTTCTGGTGGGAATCTTTCATTTTTATTTTTTTGTCTCTTTCACGGGCCATACATATATATTACATAATAGTTTAGTTTAAATATATCACTATATTAAATATATATTTAACCTAAGCATTACCGAGGTACTTTTTATCACTCGTTTTACCAGGGGATATAGGGGGGAGGTGGGTGAAACAACCAACTATTTAAATCACACGAAAAAAAAAAATTTTTTTCTCACTAACTTTCTTTTTTTGTGAAAATACATTGCTAGGTGACTAACTAAAGATATATTTTTTTTTCAGAATTTTTGGGGAAGCATTTAAACTTCTTTTTACACTTAAAAAGTTTTACGGCTCAAAATGATCCCCTCCCCACCCTTTCGTAATGCTAGGGTTATTTTAATGATAAATGATAATTAATATGAATTATATTAAGTAAAAACTTATGCATTAATTAAAGTTGTAAATTTATATATTAAATGTACAGCAGCTTTCAGACCACTGGACTTTGCCCCTTGGAGGTATGCAACTTGTTCTACACCTAACTCAACTTGTTACAAACAGTAAGATATGGAACACTCTCAAACGAAATTTTTCTCCAAACGTCTCACCGGATGCCCCCTTTTTAAAAACACATAAAGTGTTTTAAAAAAATGGACTTCAAAACACTTTTCGAGTTTCACCCTGAAACGAAACATGATTCGAGTTTTAAATCCAAGTTTTTAAACCACCTTTAAATTGTTTTCAATAAGGGGGCATCCGGTGAGAAACTTTAGCGAAACACTTCGTTGTGAGAGTGAACTCTTGCCAGTTTTATTTATTTATTTTTTTTTTTTTCAAATTGGAAAATTGTCTTCAATTTTCACAAAATTAAAAACCCCGAATCTTCTGGAACTCTAACTTGACGGAACGGAACGGAGGCTTCCACGTCCTTGGAATCCATCCCAGCATGTGCCTGCGACTGAGGGAAACGTGGAAACCTCAGCCACGATGGATGCTATAGCTTTTGTCAATGGTCCAAATCCAAGGGGACCATATGGTTTAAAAGAGCATTGTGAGTGGGAAAGGTGATTTTTTTTTAAAATGGTCACCCATCCAACTACTAACCACATTTAGCATTGCTTGACTTTGGTGATCTAGCAAGAATCGAGCAAGTACAATGCTCCATGATAGATATTATATTTAACAGAATGATTAAGACCGCTTGACTTTGCCCCCTGCATGGAGGTAGGCAACTTGTTCTACATTAAAATTCAACTTGATAAAACTTCTCCTCACTAAAGGTGGATTCACAAGGCAATTTTTATCATTCGACGTGACGCGAATAATGCGCACTTGCTGCAACATCCATTGGTGGACATATTGGGCGATTAAAAGATAAAGAGCATCGTAATTAATGCGATTACCAGCAAATTCGCCGCCGCATAGGATTTCACAGCTTTTACGTCAAAATCGCGTCGCATCACCATTGTCGCCATCTGAAACCGCCTTAAAATGGATTACAATAGAGGCTTCCAGTCAGCTGATTTGTCGGTGTGTCCACCCGCTATACCAAACCTATGTAAAAAAAAAAAAGGTGACTTCGTTTTTGTCACTAAGAATAGTATTTTTTAGGGAAAATTCCTTTACGGAACTTCGGTCCAAACTGAAAAGTACAGTAGATAATTCAAGATATAGATTTTTTTACTTGATTTTTAACAGAGAAAAGTATAAAAAATTCACTTTGCTTCATTTTCAAGTGCAAGATGGACCTAAGCGACAACAGTTGCGCAGCGGAAGCGCATCACTTGAAGCCTCTATTAGAATTTCAACCTCTCCACAGAGAAAGAGATGATACAGCTTTGTTTCTTGAAAATTTTGACAATAAATTTACTAAAAAAAGTTATCTTTCACCCTAGCCTTTCCTAAGGGGAGAGGAAAGGGGGGGCATGAAGACCCGTAAGTAATTTTAAAGGTGGGAAAAAATGTGAAATACTTCTCCAAAAATTATGAAAAAATTGTAATCTCTAGTTAGCTACCCAGTAATGTGTTACCGCAAAAAAAAATAAAAAGTGAGAATAAAGTTTTAAAATTATTTTTAACATTTGATTTAATTTGCGGGTCGTTTTGATCCCCCCCCCCTCTTCGGTAAAGAGTGTGACATAAAAGTACCATGGTTTTTAAATAACAAAAATAAAATTTTAAGAATATGATTAACGAAAAGTGAGGACAACATAAGATAGCGAGCAAAAGAGACGGAGATAAAAGGGGGGGGGGGGGGGGCAGACTGTACATGTGTTTTAAAAAAATTTACTGTTTTTTTATAGTTTAATATAAATGTAAATCTTATTAAAGTCAAAAGTTGGCAATGACAATAGAAAATCATCAAACCATAGAAAAAATTATCATAACATACTTGCCCCGGCCTTGAGGATAGGCCACTTGTTCAGCACCACCATAGTTTTAATTTTTAATTCTCCAGTTTCGAAACTTTGAAATGTTAATTAGTGCTTTTTCGTCACCTTTATTTCACATTATTTGAATGCAAATATGAAATTTTAAATGCAAGAGAAGTCGTCGCCGGGCTTCGAACCCCGGTTCTCTCATGAGAAGCAGGTAACAGCCAAAAAGTAGCATTGTATGAATACCAGTATGAAATGTGAAAAGCATCGGAGGTCGACGTAGCTTAGTTTGTTAAAGCGCTCATCAGCGGTCTAAACGTACAAGAGAACCGGGGTTCGAAGCCCGGCGGCGACTTCTTTTGCATTTAAAAATTTCATATACGGGAATTTCTTTTTTACATTTTGGGTAGCACGGGGATACCCGAAGCCACCCGAAGAGCTTCGGGATGTAGGCAGAAAACTTAAACATAACTCACAACACCTCTTTTCTCATAACAGTTTTGGTCGCCAAATATTTTTTTTTCACTAGCATTGGTTCTTCTTGTCACCATTTATGAAAGAAAATTCTAAAGAAATGATACGAATCGTCAGGAGAAATTACTTTCGAAAACAAATTTAACACGGATCTGCTATGCCGCTGACAATGTTTTGCCTACACAATTATTACGTCATATTGTTTTGTGACGTATGTTGAGAGACCCGTATTGGTATTCAAATAATGTGAAATAAAGGTGACGAAAAAGCACTAATATAAACGTTTCAAAATCACCATAGCTGTTTTATTTAGTTTTTATAATTTAATTATAAATTAGGGACATTCACAAATGCCAGGCTCGGACTGGAAAGCTAGGAGCCAGTCAGGGTCATTTGGGGCATTACAGACAGCAGGGCCGGACCACATGGAAGGTGGCCTGTGGCTACTTTTAGAATACCCTAGCTCCTATGATAAAAATCAGAAGGGCCAGTGACTGACCCAGCCTTATGGCCAGTTCAAGCCTGCTTAATGTTATAGAGATAAAGCCGGTCAGCTGTTAGACGTAAGTCCCTTTGATTAACCTTAGCAAATTCACAAAAATTCTGACATTTTTTTTTGAGAGGCCGATATTAGTGCTTATAAAAGCCATAAAAAAAGTTTCAAAACAATTTAACGAGACGTTTTTTTTTTAATTATTTTTTAATTTGTCTCTCCATGAGAAATTCCTATGCTTGAAATTAAAAAAAAAAATAATTAATTAAAATCAGCTCGTTAAATTGTTTTGAAATTTTTTCTATGGCTTTTAGGCACAGATATCTGCTTGTAACAGAAAAAATTCAGAATTTTTGTGAATTTGCTAAGTTTTACATGTTAATCAAAGGTACCTACGTCGAACAGCTGACTGGCGTTATCTCTACCTTAAACCTGGTATAAGGCTCAATTTTTCAGAATTTAGCGAGCCCTAAAACGGGCCTTGCCTTTATGAATGCCCCTCAAAATAAAGCAGACAAAGAAGCAATATACTTGCAAATTTAACATAGCAACTCACATTTGTGGATAATCACCTCGTTTCAACACTAATGTTATCTGTCTAATTAGGTTTCCTGGATGTCATTATTTAAATGGCTCAATCAAAAGAGGCGGTTGAAAAATACAGCATTGAATTTTATGCCATTTTTTTAGTACTCATCATACCTAAAATAAAGATTAAAAGAGGTCATGTGACCTGGAGGCGCCTTCCGCAATCCCTATGACGTCATTACACTCTTTGTTTCAACTATATAACACATGTAAACAATTATTGCATTGTTGCTTGTTTATTAAAAATTATTTTTTGTTTTCCCTAGCAATGTGGTTGTTTACAAGCATTGTATAGTTGAACCAAAGAATGTAATGACGTCATAGGCATTGCAGTTCACGTGACCTCTTTTCATCTCTATTTTAGGTATATATGATGCAGTGCTAAAAAAAATTCATAAAATTCATAGGTGTATTTTTTTGAAATCTTCTATTGATTAAGCTATTAAAAAAATGACATGCAGAACCTAATTATAGCATATTAGCGCTATAACAGATCCAAGAGAAAAATGCCTGCTTTAGTGACAGTAGGTAAAGCTCTATTACTCTAGTATACCGTTGTTACCGTATCTTTTTTGACAAAATTTAAAAGCCAATGTCTACAAACTTGACTGCAGTAACGTTAGTGATTTCCCGAGGTGTAACAACAAACTGGTTTGTATCTTACTAAAATCTTGCCCTCTCCTCTGTCAATATCTGTCCATTGAACTTGTGACCGTACTGTGGAGCTGGGGAATACCGAGCTAACATAATTTATTATGTGTGTTGTTTCCTTATGTATGTACTTCTCCGAACAGCATGAAATTTACTCCTGCCTCACTTGCATTAGCTGCAACTCCAATAACCTACTTGAAAAATTAGGTCCTTAACTCATTCTTTACACTTCTTTTTACTTCTAAAACACATCTTATTTCCTCTTCACTCAAAGTGAGGATGAAAAGAAGACAATCTTATTACTTATTATTTATTATTATCATTTTATCGGAGGAAAAAATACGTAATCTCGTCTTTTTTCCTCTCTTTTCCTCTAAAATGGTGCAAAATAAGAGGAAATTAGACGAGATGAGAGCTTATCCGAGTTGAAATAAATTTCATCTTTTCTTCGCTATTAAATTCTCCTCTCGTCTTTTGTCCTCTTATTTTGCACCATTTTAGAGGAGAAAAGAGGTGAAAAAGACAAGTACGTATTTTTTCTTAATTGAACATAAAATGTTAGGAATAAAGTCTTCATTTCATCCTCACTTTGAGCGAAGAGGAAATAAGATGTGTTTTAGAGGAATATAAAAGTATACATTAATAGGTTTAGTCGTGTTAAGGATGAGTTGAAGAGGTAATTAGATATTTGAGTATCTAATGGAATGCGCCTAAAAAATCAGTGGTGTGACGCTTTAGTGTTCCAATATGGCGTCGTGCTGGTGGGAAAAGCGGCTGGTTTGAATGTTATTCTGTCCACTTATTAAATATTTTATACCAATATTTTTACCTATTAATATAATAATATGAGGTCACAAAGTTAGTAGTGAACCTGGTGCTAATGCAGCTGGAACTACGTGTGTCTGGCGAGGATAGATTGGCTGTTTAACATTGTAAATTCATGTAAATGTTCTGTCAGCAGCCACAGCATAATTTTACAGAAATGTCAACAACATAATTAGTTGTCAAATGTTTTCGGACAATTCGGACAAATAATATAAAAAAATATTTCAACTTCGTAAGTGATATATTTCATATAAATTTTGTTGCTTTTGTAATTCTTCCAATGCTATAGGTATTGCCGTATCCTCGGCAGAATCAACCGAAATTTCAGCAATCAGCGCCATCTCTTAGTCATTTATGTATACTCAATACTTACGTTGTTACTTCCTACATTTAGTTTCAAGTGAACATAAACAGCAAGCAACTTTATATCGTGCGAATAAAAATTCTTGAGGCTGATGACCCACACCTTGAAAATAACTTTCGTTTCTCAGCCACGGGCAAGAGGAAAGTAAACCCGCGTTGAAATAAATTTGATCTTTTCTTCGTTATTAAGCTCTCCTCTCGTCTTTTCTCCTCTTATTTTGTACCATTTTAGAGGAAAAAAAGATGGAAAAAGACGAGATTACGTCTTCTTTCCTCTTCTTGGACATAAAATGTTAGAAATTTTGTCTTCATTTCATCCTCACTTTGAGCGAAGAGAAAATAAGTTGTGTTTTAGAAGTAAAAAAAAAAAAAAAAAAAAAAGGTTTAGACGTGTTTAGATGAGTTGAAGACGTAATTTTTCAACTAGGGATGACAAACAAACGAAATAATTGCACGTATTGTTAATTATTACAAAAATAAGACATTCAATAATTTTTTTTATTGACAAAAAAAATAGTAGTCAAATATTTTAATACGTCAATTATGATTATATTAAATATAAATATTATCTTATCGATTGCAAATTTACATAAGTCATATTTTTCAACACTTAATTTTATTTTTTATAATATTTTTCTATTCAAAACATTTTGATATTGATTCATTTTTTTATTACAATAACAATAATTATATCATTTTAATTAAGAATATTCTTCATAAATTTTTTTTATTATTATTATTTTTAAAACATTTAAAATGAACCTATATGAATTTATATATCTTATTCTTATTAACATAACAAAAATACAAACACATATAAATAATGTTTTTACATTTGGAATATGTATGTACCTAAGGATCTAACACAAATTGTAAAACATCCTATTAGACAATATAATTTCCCTACTATAAAGCAACACAATTTCCTACCTTTAAAGATGTACAAAAACATGAAACAAAAGGACTTTAGTGTGATTGAAAAACAGACACCAATTACATGTACTGGTTATACATAACTGGAGTCTTTGAATAATATTTACTAAAAATATCTCTCAACATCTCAGCTGATTTTGAGGTGGTCCCACAGGCGGTTTCCTAATAATAACTTCATTTCCGGTTTCTGTCCATAAGGACAATGTTAAACATGTACCTCAAATTTCTCAAAACTGATCAGACCAATTTTCTTCAAAATCTAGTCGGTGAGTTCTAAGTTTTCTGCAAATCTTGTAGCATTTAAGCGGTCCGATTCCGAGATCTCAATCAACTGAGGTCAATCTTTAAAATAATATTTTTAACAGTATATATTTTTTATTTTAATTGAGCATTTGCAATTAACGGAAATGCTGACTTTATTTCCTCCTTTTCATTATTTTACTTTAAAATTCTATTATTATTTAATTAATTATTTATTTTTATTTATTAAATCATTCATAGGCTGATAATACAGTAAAAGATAGAAACATGTGAGCCTATGGGGCAAATAGAAACGGCTGCAGAAACAACCAAATCACTATACAGTGTCTATTCACCTAATTAAACAAGAACATGGAAAAGCAGAAATATAATTATACAATATATACAAAAATAAAACCAATAAGAAATATTACGTTATAAAAATATCGTTAAACTGTACTAAATAAATATTAATTCACAAATTGCTAATTGCATTTTATAACCTTTGTTACTTTTGTCGAAAACATTTTCAAACAACTCGCGCCAAATCAAGATCGCGAGTAAAGCCGAATGGTTCCGACGAAGACCGAAGTTCGTGGCAGGACGTTCTCAGCAGCGACCTGCTGCGGTGTTCTGTGCGCCTGGCACGGCGGTTCGTTATTTTCCATCAAAGCAGCTCGAGCCAGCTCAACAAAGCAACTCGGGCCAGCTCAAAACAGCTCGCAAGAGGCAGCGTTGCTGCTTGCTTGCTGCCTGCGCTTGCTTGCGGTGTGCTTTGCTACCCGCTTTGTTACTTACTGTTTGCTCTCTGCTCGCTACGCCCTCTAGCTTCATTATAATATATGAATCATTAGGACTGACTGACTAACAGTAAGTAATATTTATGAAAAATTAATTCAATTTAAATACAATGGAATAATATTATATATAAAAATTAAACATTCGCTGCGTGGTAAAAATATAAACTTTTTTTATGGATACCAAAAATAAATCTACGCAAAAATACATTTTTTTTTAATGGGTCACATTTTAAATACATCAATACCTTATCGATTGAAAAACACATAATGAAATTTCTTCAAGCCCTATTTTTGTTTTTTAAATATTTTTTTGAAAACATTTTGTTTTTATTAAATTATATTTTTTTTTAAAAATTTGAACTCAACAAAATTTTACAAACAAACAAACAATATTACTATCATTTAATTAACAAAATATTCTGTTTTTTTTTTATTATTATTTAAACAAATAAAAAAAGAAACAAAAAATTTATTTTTGCAGTACCAGTATTCCTAACTTGTAAGGCTCCAATAATATTTTGATACATCTTATCTCAATTATAAACTTATACTGAGCACAATTACCCATCTTCAATGATGTAGATAACCTGTAACAAAATGACTTTAGTATGATTGAACAAAAATAAAAACAATACATATATACACTTTGATTATAATATAATATTAAGTATATTTAAATAATATTAAATAATTAATGATAAGGTTCAGGCGCGGATCCACGGTGGGGAGGGGAGTACCCTAGTCAAAAAGTAACTCAATGGTCAAGTGGTTGACTACTGTCAGTGGTAAATTGGCTAATGGTTCAATAGTCATGGTCAAGTAGTCAATAGTCAAGTTCTTGGTCCAGTTCATCATTGTCATGGTCCAGTTCATGGTCAATTGGTCGTGGTTCAGTTCATGGTCAAGTGGTCGTGGTCCATTTCATGGTCAAGAAGTCGCCGTTTCAAGTAATCCAATGGTCATGTGGTTGGCGCCACCTCACGCCGTACATCATGAGCAGCTAACACTTTAGTAAGCCACAGATATATTAGTAAAGAATGATGCTGGAAAATGTAATAAAATTATTCTTCAAAATTTTTTCTTTGAATTGGTAAAAGATATAATTATTTTACTCAATTGAAAGCAAAAATGCTACAAACAAAACAATTATTAAGAAACATTTATTTATCTTAATTTAAATAAATAAATAAATAAGTAAATAAATAAAATCGTCTTTATTGAGGGCGGGATTTAGGCCATTAGGCCCACTCTTCCATCCAACCCAATGAAAATACAATGAAGAGATTTTTAATTATTTTTAGTAAAAACACATAAATATACTGTTGTAATACCCTACATAGTACATATTATATGTAACATACATTTAAATACAAAAACTATATATATAATATAGTTATAATATAAATAATATCATAGAAAATTATATTAAAACACTGCAGGATAACAATTTGTCATGTTAAAATTAATCTAATAATGACTCCTACATAAATGACTCTCACAATCAGATATATATTTTTCAATTTATTATTGTTATATAATATATATATAATATATCTCCAGCATGCCAAATTTGAAAGTACAGGCTCCATGTAAAACAGAGTATTCCTCATCAGACAACTTCAGCAGCTAGGGAGGGTGTTCGTGAGACACAGTGGGAAGTAAGAAACATTTGTTAAGAAAAAAACCAGCAGGGCATTATAATTTTAATTACTTATTATAATTATTATTTTTTTTTTAAATAATTTTACATGCATAGATAAGAAAAACATATTACATTTCTTATTGGTATGCATGCAGGAACATATGCAGAAATTTAAAATATTAATGTCTTGATGATTTTTCTACTTTTTTTTCAAATAAAAACAGTTTAGCGCACTGCACACATTTTCACACAGAAATATTGTCTATAGCACTAAGACCTGAAATTCATCTTTATAACTTATTGCACTGCACTTTTCACAATTTTTCATCATTATATTTATATAAATATATATTTATACATATATTTTATAACTAAGACACGAATTATGCTATCACGCATTTATTATTAAATTTTATCAACATCATCAGAACATTAATTAAAAAAGAAATCAGCAAACAATTATTTTGAAACAGTAATTTTTTGAAGTACATATTTACCCATAGCGTCTCTTTCCGGCGATTTTTTTATTGGGATAGGGGCTAGGGGGGCTGCAGCCCTCCCCCCTCCCCAAAATTTTGGATTTAACATGGGCAATATTAGCACTTCCCCAATAGCTCCAATTTTTTTTTAACATTAGCATTACGGAGAGAGCCCCCTCCAAAATTTTTCCTGGATCCGCGCATGATAAGATTTTACTATCATTATTATTTTGATAACTCTAGTTTTATAGTTCAATTAATGAGTAATTCATTATAAAATTTATCAACAATATTAAACAATGAACTAAAACAATGCAAAGTAATAAGGATATTTTATCTCAACTGATTTTGTGGAGGTACCACCGTCCTACCCAAACCAAAAAATGTATAAGAAATATTTGTCAAAATAATTTAATGATTTGTTTATGACACTTTAAAAAAACTGGAAATTCGGCTCCTACTGATGACCTACACCTTCAAAACAACTTTTGTTTTTTAAGTCGCGGGCATGAGGAAAGGCAAACAAGTTTTACGAAATGGTTAAATACACTTCTTTAAATGTGGCGTGTTAGTTGTATGATTTTATACAATGTATTGCAAGTATTGTTAACGCATTTGAAGTAATGAAACATAAACCTACCATAATTTATGCAATAATGTGAGATCTGCTATTTCAGGTGAATGCAATGGAGTATCGACCTCACTTGTTTTTATTGCAGAAAAGGATACAACTAGGGTGCAAAGTTATGCTACATTGATTTTTTTAAGATTTTTTACAGCACTGGAAGAATTTTTAAAAAATTATTGCAAGTTCTTTTTGTAACGTCACTAGGCGTTTATCCTTAAGAAAAAGATAGGACTTGCCACCTCGTGACATCAAAAAAAGGACTTTCAATAATTTTTCAAATATACTTTCCGGACTCTAAAGAGTCTGAAACAAATCAGAGTAGCATAACTTTGCACCCTCTATCTACTTCTGCAATAAAAAAATGAGGTCAATACTCAATTATAATTTTATTATGAATAAATAAGTTAAAACAGATATAATTATAGCTAATTATTCTGTAAGAGAGATGTATGTTATAATATTATATAATTTAAAAGTATTTACTTTTTTTTTTATTATTACTGTTTTACGTTATTACCATTTTAAAAAATATTATGATATAATGAATAATAAGGCAGAAAAAAGATCTCAGTCTCATATCTCATAAGGTTCATATTTTATTGATAAGGAAGTGAACAACAAACCTTAATGAAATGATTTAAAGGCCTTATGAACCTTTTCACAGTTTTCACAGCATTAAGTACACGGTTAGCTTTGCTTCAGTGTGATTCGGCTGCATATTTTTTTTTTGTTTCAGTAGCACAAATATCAGAGATAATAGCCGATGAAGAAGCAACTGTGACGTCACTCACGCTCATTCAGCGGCGACAATATAGGGAAACCTCTTCAAAAGATAGGTTCACTCCCGCTGCAACCACGGCCACAATTTTACTTCTGGAATTTTGAAACTTTACCAGGGCAGTCTTGATAGTATTTGTCAAATATACTGAAAGATTTTTTTTTGGTGGCGTGTGTTTAGACTGAGTTATTGCGGTAGCAAGATAAGCCAAAAATTTAACATTGTTTTCCTATACAACATTTTTGCTCCCTTTTCTACCGCAATAACTCGGTTTGTATGAATGTCATAAAAAAAAATCTTTCAGTCTATTTGAAAAGTACTGTCAAGACTGTCCTGGTAAAGTTTCAAAATTACAGAAGTCAAATTGTGGCCATGGTTGCAGCGAGAGTGAACCTATCTTTTACAGGGATTTCCCTCTATTGTCGCCGCTGAATGAGCGTGAGTGACGTCACAGGTTCCTTTTCATTGGCTATTATCTCTGATATTTGTGCTACTGAAACAAAAAATGTTATGCAGCTGAATCATACTAAAGCAAAGCTTACCGTGTACTTAATATTGTGCAAAGGTTCATAAGGCCTTTAACATAACCAAGGTATTTTTTTTCTTTTTCTCCACCGCTTTACAAGAGAGGGAATGGGGGTCGAAATGATCCTCTACTTAAATCACATGTTAAATAAAGAGTTCAACTTTTTGGGGGGAGTGGGGGGAGTCCGAGTGTCTAACTAAGAATTACAATTTTTTTTTTATTTTTTTTGGAGTAGTATTTCACAAATTTTTTCTCGCTTTCAAAGATTTACAAGTCCCCTCCCCCTTGGTAATGCATGGTTTAATGTTTCGTGCTATATTATTTAATTTCTTATACATTGCTCAGAGACCCTACAGAGACCTCCGTGTCTTATGACGAGGGGTTTGATCAGAGCTTCACTGTAACTGAGAGTGGTGGCGTTGTTAAATGTTCGTCACGGTCCGGTTCTTGCTGGCTTAAATTGCCCGCGCAGCCAGCGAGAACCTGGCCGTGCCGCTGCGATTCAGTGGCACCGCCACTCTCACGTCAGTTACAGTAAAGCTCGGCCAAGCTATCAAATTTCTGGCCATAAGACACGGAGGTCTCTGTTGGGTCTCTGTACATTGCTGTAGTTTCACCAAAAATACAAGGATTCCAACGACCTTTAAAACTCCCGATCTGACGTCACATGCAAATAAATTTTTGAGGTCACCGACCTTCATCTTGAAAACAAGTTTGTTTTTTAAGGCCACGGGCAGGAGGAAAGTAGAAGCAAACAAGTTTATACAAGTATTCAAATGTCACGACTTAATTATAAACTTCATAATATATAATGTATTAATTTATAATCTTGTGGAAGTATCTGCCTACCACAATATGAAATTTGTTGTTAAATAACTTTTTCGTGCAAAGGGTATTCATATTGAATGTATTCTTTTTCACTTTTCGGATTTTTACCCTTGCCGTTGTTCGATGTAATTTTTCTATATGTAGTATGTTGCGATGATCACTTAATAGAGTTTTTATGCAAAGGTAAAAGTGCGAATAGTAAAAATGAATACATTCAATATGAAATATGACAAGTTCTCATTAGATCACTGAAGTCAGGCTATGTCTTGCGTGGTTAGTACTTGGATGGGTGACCGTTCCAAATAAAACTTACGCTGGTCCCTCCCAAACTATAGCGTTTCAGAAATTTCTGGATTTCAACGTGGTATGTAATTAGTAAGTAGAAGTACCCAAAAGGGTTTGATCAATATAATAAAAAAATAATCATTAATCGCACTAATCATTAAAAAAAACATTTAGGTTTTACAAGATGATCCTTAAAAACAAATTAACTGCTGTGATCATCTGAACCAGTGTTTTATCTCGACCTTCCATAATTGAATTTTGCACTAGCTGAGGGAACTGTGGAAACCTCAGTAAAGATAAATAGCAGTAAATTAAAGATTAATGGTTGTGATATTTGCAATGGTCAGAAGTCAATAGAACTCAAAATGTGGAAAAATATAAATAATTGTTTACCTCTGATTGTTATTGTCTTCGGCTGCTCGCTGCGAAGCCCCGGTGAGTAGGAGGGTCGCGATGGTGAGCGCTGAAGGGTCTGGGCTTGAGCCTGCCTGGAGCCGCCATCAGTGCAGATCTTGGTGTTTAAAGTTAGAGAGGAGTTCACTACAGTTCAGTGCACTGTGTCTCAATACCACTTACATCATATTTTATTATCAACTAATCTACACGATGTATTCACATATTAACGAGCTGGAGTATCAAACAGGTTTGTGTCTCACTAAAATGTTGGTGTCTCCTCAGTCAGTGTCTGTCCATTGACCAGACGACCTCGCTGTGGAGCTGGGGAAAAACCAGGTAACATATTTTGTATACTTGTGTTGTTTCCTTGTTTTTTTTTATATTATTTATACACAATGGACAACCTACATGAAATTTTTAATAAAGAAATGAATAGAATGTACCAAATTATGATACTCTGAATAGGGCCCTCGATTCATTTCTGCAATAAAAATCTTTCATGCATGCAGGTTGTTCATTTGAAACAAATGATTGAAGCCGTATTTACTTATTTCACTCAGAAAGATTACATTTCTTGGACATTTTTGTAAACATAGAACAGTGCGGATAACATACAAAAGCTTTAAATACCATTTCACATAAGTGTGGTTATGCTTTTACCCTAGCATTTAATTTATTCCACAGTGGGGGAGGGGGAGGAAGGGGCAATTTGATCCGTAAATTTTTTAAAGCTAGAAAAAAGTGTACGTATTCAATATTGCTCTAAAAAATTTAAAACATTTTGTAATCCAGTTAGCCACCCAGCAATGTACTTCTGTAAAAAAATAATGAACAAAAATTTAAGTAACATATTGTCCCTCGTCCGCAATAATGAGCTATCTGCTTCCACGATCTCGTTGCAATAATGAGCTGTCTGCTGTTTCAGGTGAGCGCAATTATGAGCCTTATTTTATAACAATTTTCAGCTCATAATTGTGTTCATCTGAAAAAGCAGACAGCTCAATATTGTAACGAAATCGTGGAAGCAGATAAACCATTATTGCGGACGAGGGACGATATATAAATAGCGGGTCGTTTTACCCCCCCCCCTCCCTTGGTAAAGCGAATGACAACAAAGTACCTAGTTGAAAAATTACGTCTTCAACTCATCCTTTACACGAATAAACCTAATCAATTGACCTCTAAAACACAACTTATTTCTTTTTTGCTCAAAGTGAGGATGTTATGAAGACAATATTTCCAACATTTTATGCTCAAAAAGAGGAAAAAAGACGTAGTCTCGTCTTTATTCCCTCAAAATGGTGCAAAATAAGAGAAAATTAGACAAGAGGAGAGCTTAATAGTTAATAAAAGATGAAATTTATTTTAACTCGGGTTACCTTCTAAATGATGGTTAATTTAACATATTTTTTATGACATACACGGCGCCACATACCTAATTTCAAAGCACGCAATTCCACTTTTTTTAATATTTTGAAGTGGCCAAAATATTGAAAAATGTGGAATTGTGGAAAGAAAAATAATGAAATAAAATGAGACAAAATCCAACTTACTTTTTCTATATGACCTACTTGCTGTTATAATGTATGATGTTAGAATTGTTTATAATCTTTTACAATACACATTTTTTCACACACGATGTTCTTATACCAGTTCTCTATGCATGCAGAATTCATCAGTTGATACTACTATGTTGAGCGGCTCTCTTCTGGTTTTCCTCACCTATCTCGTCCTCGTCCTGTCTATGGTCAGCAATGACTCACCTAAAGATACCTGCTCAGGTGTCAAGCCTTTGACTAAACTTAACGTGTCACAAGTAAGTAATTGGGAAATGGACAACACCTACATGATTTTTTTTTTATTGCAGAAACTTATAGTAAAGTGCGCGCTAGAAAAAAAAGTTGAGTTAGTATTTTCTAAAAATAGTTCAAGTAGTCCTCCATATCAAACCAAAATTCGAAAAATTCTATCTCAAATAGGTTTGCCACAAAAAAAAATGCAAAGTCAGAATGAACGCGTCGCTTAACATGGGGCCTTACCTGACAAAAACCCTCGAATATCTCGAAATAATACACCGTTAGGTGGTATGAAAAAAATATAGTGATGTTCTATGACCCAAGCTTTAACCAAAAACCGATTAAAAAAAATTTCTCTCGAATCCATTTTTCCGTAAAAAATAATAAAAAATCTTATGGGAATTAACATGGTAGATTTTCTTGATTTTTTTACGAAAAAATGGATTCGAGAGAATTTTTTTTAATCGGTTTTTGGTTAAAGCTTGGGTCATAGAACATCACAATATTTTTTTCATACCACCTAACGGTGTATTTTTTCGAGATATTCCTGGGTTTTTGTCAGGTAAGGCCCCATGTTAAGCGACGCGTTCACTCTGACTTTGCAATTTTTTTCTGGCAAACCTATATGAGAGAGAATTTTTTGAATTTTGGTTTGATATGGAGGACTACTTGAACTATTTTTAGAAAATACTAACTCAACTTTTTTTTCTAGCGCGCACTTTACTTTAATTATGCGACTCTGAATGTTTTCATTTTTTTTTTTTTTGAGACCCGAAACTATTTTTAAATAATTATTGAAAGTGCTATAAGTTAAGTTGGCACCCTTAAAATCTTAATAAAAGCATAGGAACAGAGACGCTTAATATTGACGCCTCCAGAGGGCGTGACCGAAGTTTCAATATTATTTAAAAATAGTTCTGGGTTTCATAAAAATCTCGAAAAATACAGAGTTGCATAATTTGGTACCCTCCGATCTATTCATTTCTGCAATAAGCAATAAAAAAAATTCATGTAGGTTGACCATTCTGTACTTTTTTTCCTAATCATGGTTGCACCAAGGTCATTGGATTTCTATAACATTATTTTTTAGGAATAGTTTTATTGAGTATAAGGGTGTCCGCAGACCGAATCGCAAGATTTCGCAGCGTATGATAAAAAAATTAAGAATCAATGGGATCAGGTATGCGCGCGCACACAGCTTCGCATGGTATCGTATGGTATGACATCGTATGTTTCTCATTTAGAACCGGTTCTAAATTTTTATCATACGAAGTCATACCATGCGATGCGAATTCTGTCTGTGACCCCTCTAAGCTCCAAGTAAAAAACAAAATCCAAAGAAAACTCTGGGCTGCAGCAGTTTGCGAAATCTTATGGAAATTTAACATGGGAAAATGATATCTGCTATAACTTATATTAAAAATATCGTAAAGTTTTCAAATTTAGCACGATGATGGTACTTCATATTGGTCATGAATTGGCTATCTTAGTTTTCGTAAACAAAATTTTTTTATTGCAAAACAAGACATTTTTCATTAAAATTACCCCAAATTTCGTTCCAAAAATCTCGATGTGGTAAAACTAAAATAATTTTTTCGAACACATTTTCTGAAATCTTGTTTCAACATAATTATGTAAAAATCAAAATAGTTATATTCATTTATTCTCATATATAGATGTATATAAATAAAAAAAAAATGCTTATGACGTAAATACCGAAAAAATGGTACCCACTATGCTTACGTATTTCAATGAATTATTTTCTTGTGACCAAAATTAAAATATTTCCATAAATCTACGGTTATAAAGAACAAGTTATCAAGATTTACATATTTTTTTTACGGCAAATAGCAAATTTTTTTTAGAACTAGTCATTTTATTTATATTTGTAACAATTTTCTCCAAAAATAACATGTCAGATATGAAATTAATAACAAAAAAATTTGCCTTAGTAGGTTGAAGATCGGTATAATAACTAGATTTAATAGATTTATTCAGTTCATTTGGCCATACAAATAGCACAGAACAAGTCATAAACATCATAAAACAACACAAGAAAAAAATACACATAAAAAATACATACACTAATAAACTATAGTTAGCCAAGTAGTATAAGCAAATTACACTTTTTGTAACAAATCTTTCACATAATAAAACAAACTTTTCATTAAATATTTAAATATTTCATTTTTAAAACATGCAATTAAAGAATTCAGAATTTTATATATGATCAGGTAAAGCATTAAATATTAGAGGCACAATGTAGCTAGGATTATGATCACACAATGACAAACTTATGGGGTGTTATGTGAATTAAGTTATCGCGTTGCCGCGTCCTATATTCATTTGTACATTATTGTTACTATTAAATAACTCTGGATTCTTTTTGTCTAATGTTTTCTAAACTAATTATTTCATATACAGTTACAGGGTGACTGGCTCACACTGAGCAGTCAACTCGTGTCGGACGGTCGCCCGGTGGTTCTACCGACCCCTCCTCCTCACCCCGGCATCAAACAATCGGAGGATATTTGCTCCACCGTCCGTATCGATTACAATTCAGAGGATGAGATTGTGGACTTTCTCATGAAACAAGATGATCAAAAAAATAATGTTACTTTGAGAGTCAGTGAATCGGAGAATGCACGCTGGAAAAATTCAGATGATTCAGGTAAGAAAATTAACAAAATTATATAGACATGCTAGACTAGTCGCAGACAGAATCGCATTATTTCGCAGCGTATGATAAAAAAACTAAGAAACAGAACTATGCGATCAGGCATGGGCGCGTACACAGCTTCGCATGTTATCGTATGGTACGACATCGTAAAGATTCTCATTTAGAACTGGTTTTAAATTTTCATCATACGAAGTCATACGATACGATATCATGCGATGCGAAGTCTGTCTGCGACCCCCCTTAGGTATTGAAATTACAATATATATTTTTTTATTTAAAGGAGGGAAACAGCTTCAAATTTTTTACTTTTATAAAATGAGGGGACAGATGGTGTTTGTTTTGGTGCAGACATATGCTTTATTGCATCAGAAAATTAAAAAATTATAAAAGTGAGGCCTTTTCCCTCCTTTAAATCAGGTGAACGGTTTCAGCATTTTTTTAATTTTATCGTATTATAAATACTTCTTGTGCATCAAAAAAATATTCAACAGACAGGTCACCACCCTCCGCCTTCCACAAGTTCAGCAGTTGACATTCAAAAAGCGCAACAAAGAAAATTAGGGCTTATGACTTATGGTCAATCGCAACCAATCGTAAGTATTGACGTCATAAGCCCCCAATTTTCTTTGACGCGATTTTTGAATGTCAATTGCTGAATGGATTGTTTTTTTTTTAATTATTGCAGAAATGGATAGAGGGTGCAAAGTTATGCTACCTTGATTTTTCCAGATTATTTTGAGACCCGGAACTATTTTTTAAAAATTATTGAAAGTCTTTTTTGTGACGTCACGAGGCGGCAAATGCTATCTTTTTCTTAAGGAGCGGCGTCTCGTGACGTCACGAAAAGGACATTCAATAATTCTTAAAAAAGTGTCCTTGGTCTAAAAAAAAACTGAAAAAAAACAGGGCAGCATAACTTTGCATCCTCTATCCATTTCTGCAATAAAAAAAATGAGGTCGATACTCCACTATAGTGGAAAGCGGAGGGTGGTGACAATTTTTTTTTAGTGCACAAGTAACTTTGACATTATTTTTAAAAGGTAAAAGTATATAAAACTATTAAAGCTGAAGCCTTTCCCCTCTTTTAAGTGGTTAAATATATATTTTTTAATAATTAAATTAGTTACAGGTGAACAACTACTAATCCTGTCCACTGATCCAGACAAATACCTGATTGCTTTCGATTGTTCCTCGATGGCTGTCTTCCCGAACACCTTAGGCAGAGTCAACGTTATTTCCCGATATGACTCCACAACTGGAGTCGCGGCTGTCAACGATAGAGATTTGGAAAACCTGATAACAGAATACAGCGATATACTTGGAATTCCATACACTAACCCAATAAAATTTAATTCTAAATGTTTGGAATCTCCAAGCAATAATATAAACGTTTTTTGTCAGTTTTTAAATGGTTGGTTTGGTGTTTCCTGCTACAGAATAAATAAATAAATAAATAAATAAATAATTATGATCACGGGTTCATTCCGAGAACGTTCGCTAATACAGATTCATGAAAGGTCTGTGAAAAAAGTTAGTAAAACCGACTAACTATTACGTATTATTACGTATTCAAATTAAAAATTCTTAAATGTTTCTAAAAGACACCCTTAAAAGTAAAAAGAAAAAAAAAAGATTATTGCATTCACAGTACAATTGATTCCTTGATACAGTATTTATTGATGCAACCCTGCATATAATAACTAATAAATTATGTTATATATGTAGTTTTAAGAGCCAATACTTTTTTTAACAAAGAAAATAATTAATGATTAATTTTCAACTATATTTTGGCTGTATTAAAATTATTTTTAAATTAATATTTTAGTATATTTGTATAAAATTATATTATTTTAAATGTCATCAAAAATGTATATTACTATAAAAATATATTTCAAATTTGTAAAAAAATACAGTAACATTATTTATTTTTAGAATGAAAGTTTTTAAAATTTAGTTTCACATGAATGATTATATTAAGTACATAACAAAGATGAAATAGGATATATTTATCATTTACGAAAGTTATATACATGAGCTGTGCTTGTGTTATGAATTTAGCTAAACAATATTAATATACTTGAATTAATATATAAAATAAAATGATTTTTTGTTTGTTTTACATACAGTGAAAGTGTTAATTTATATGGTGGATTGTTGTCTTTCAAAAATAAAAAAAAATAACCAAATTTTGATAGATATTGTTTTGATTTTTGATAAATTTATTTCTCCTCCCTACCTTATTTTTTTGTCATCATATTTCACGTATTCATCAATCTTGACATGCATTTTTTTCGTCCATTTTTTTTTTTTTTTTTTTTTTTTTTTTTTTTTTACAAGGATATACCCCTAAGAGCTTGCAACACGCGGCGGGGTAATAAGTAGAGATAAGGTAGGGGGTAGGGAGCGGATGGTCATGACCACGGCCTGTTACGCGTCCCAGCATTTGCTGTGCGGTGAGACTAAGGGAACCTTGGAAAACTTCAGTCAGCAGGGACACTTCTACTTTTTATCAATGGACCAAAGTGATGTCTAAAGCCTGGGGAACGACACAAAAGTGTATCACTGCACTGGGTGGAAAGTGATATGAATTTACTCCAGGAAGGGAGCAACGTAATTTTTACTTGAAACGGTCACCCATCTGAGTACTAACCACGCTAGACGTAGCCTGACTTCAGTAATCTAACGAGAAATGGTCAATGCACTGCGCCACGCCTGACCTATCATTCATATATTTTTATTTATTATTTGGCCATAGTTCAATGAACCCCTACTTATATGTAATACAACTAATGATTTGCAATAGAGGCTTCAATGGAGTATTGACCTCAAATTTTTTTTATTGCAGAAATGGATAGAGGGTGAAAAGTTATGCTACCCTGATTTTTTTCAGATTTTTTAGAGCCCAGGAACTATTTTTAAAAAATTATTGAAAGTTCTTTTTGTGACGTCACGAGACGCCGCTCTTTAAGAAAAGGATAGGACTTGACGCCGCGTGTCGTCACAAATAGGACTTTCAATAATTTTTTAAAAATGCTTCCCGGGCTCTAAAATATCTGAAAAAAATCAGGGTAGCATGACTTTTCACCCTCTATCCATTTCTGCAATAAAAAAAATTGAGGACAATACTCCATTAAGTGAGTGCACCCGCGATGCGCAACTGTTGTCGTTAAGGTCTATCATGCACTTGAAAATAAATATTTTTTTTAACTTTCCTCGATTATAAATCAAGTAAAAAATCTAAATCTTGAATTATATACTGTATTTTTTACTTTGGACCAAAGTTCCGTAAAGGAATGTTCTTTAAAAAATATTATTCTTAATTAGTGAAAAAAACGAATTCACATTAATTTTTACATAGGTTTAAATAGGAAGGTGGGAACACCGAAAAATCAGCTGACTTGAAGACTCTATTGTACACTCGCCCATTTGGAAAATTTCCCTCTTGCAGCCTTTTTATTTTTTTATTTATGTCACCCAAGGTACACACAGTATTACAAGTAATGTGGTGGGGGTAGCAAACAAGTCACTAAAAGTACCAACCATATCACATAAGTGGCTGCTAACTTACAAATTATAATTAATACTATAGCAAAGAGCTTGAGTCAAAAATAACCAACTAACTATTTTTAGAAACATAATATCACTATACCATGTGTTATTCTTACGGAGCATGGTGATTAACAAGGCTGCAAAGGGAAATTTTCCGAGGCGATGACTGTACCTCACTGGCACTCACAAGCTTATGTTTCAAACAGGTTTGTATCTCACTAAAATGTTGTCTCCTCAGTCAGTGTCTGTCCATTGACCAGACGACCTCGCTGTGGAGCTGGGGAATAACCAGGTAACAATATTATTTATATACGTGTGTTGTTTACATAATTATTTTCTATAGTTGTCTGTAAGACATTTGAAGAAAAAAGAAAATAATAACGCTATTTTATATTTGAAGATGCCTAAATCCAAAGCTAGCCATTCATAAAAAATAATATAATTGCAGACCCTATTCTACATATTAAAGGGGTACCAAAGTGAATATTTTTTATATGTTCGGGCAGCTACAAATTATTCTAATATCCCTGTGACTCAATATTTTCGTACAGTGTCTAATTATTTTACAATTAATTAATTAGTTTGAAGAGTGAGTTTAATAACCATTGGTTGATTCAAGTCGATGCGCGCCAGCAGCCGCTGAAACGACGATATTTCCCCGCGTATCGGGGGAACCTCCTCCCACCTCCTTCTTGTCGTATCACCGGCCGCTGCGGGATGCATCGATTTGAATCAACCAACGATTTTCAATTTTTTTTTGAGTCCCGGAACTGTTTTTAAAGAAATATTTATTTATTTATTTATTTATTTATTTATTTATTTATTTATTTATTTATTTATTTATTTATTTATTTATTTATTTATTTATTTATTTATTTATTTATTTATTTATTTATTTGTTTATTTGTTTATTGGTTCATTCGTTCATTCGTTCATTCGTTCAGTCGTTCATTCGTTCAGTCGTTCATTCGTTCAGTCGTTCATTCGTTCATTCGTTCATTCGTTCATTCGTTCATTCGTTCATTCGTTCATTCGTTCATTCGTTCATTCGTTCATTCGTTCATTCGTTCATTCGTTCATTCGTTCATTCGTTCATTCGTTCATTCGTTCATTCGTTCATTCGTTCATTCGTTCATTCGTTCATTCGTTCATTCGTTCATTCGTTCATTCGTTCATTCGTTCATTCGTTCATTCGTTCATTCGTTCATTCGTTCATTCGTTCATTCGTTCATTCGTTCATTCATTCATTCGTTCATTCATTCATTCATTCATTCATTCATTCATTCATTCATTCATTCATTCATTCATTCATTCATTCATTCATTTATTCATTTATTTATTTATTTATTTATTATATTTATTCAGAAAACAGACTACAGGTTAGGTAATCCGATTATAAAGAATACAATAGTCCATATAAATTCTTAGTTAAAATACACACGTAAAAAATTATTATATAACTAAAATCTTGGTAACATATAATACATTATATTTATATTACATAATTAATTAAACATGCATTTGAACTACTGAAAGTGCAGCCAAGTCCCCTGTAGGCGTCAAGAGGCGTTTCTCTCATATCTTATTTATTATGGATTCAGGGGTACCAACATCTTTTAGAGAACTTCAATAATAAAATTATTTAAAAATAACTCTGGCAATCAAAAAAATCTGAAAAAAAAAAAAAACAAATTTGTATACTTCGATGCCCCCTTTTTATTTTTGCAATAAAAACTTTTGATGTAAGTTGTCCATTGCAGAAAGTCGTCATCAGTTGATGCTACCATGTTGGCCTGCTGTCTTCTGGTTTTCCTCGCTGTAGGCTTGGCTACGGCTGACCATGACCTATCTCAAGATACCTGCTCAGGTGTCAAGCCATTGGACAAACTTAACGTGTCACAGGTAAGTGATAATATTGATTTTTTTTAGCAAGAGTTTAATGTGAATTTAAATCTTTTCTCCTCTTTACTAATCTTATTTTGCACCACTTAAGAGGAAAAAAGAGGAAAAAGACGAGATTATGTCTCTTCCCCTCTTCTAGAGCATAATATGTTAGAAATATTGTCTTCATTTCATACTCATTCTCATAATGTTTCTCCCTTTAAGTGAACAGGAAATAAGTTGTGTTTTAGAGGTAAAAAGATTAGGTTTAGACGTGTAAAGGATGAGTTGAAGACGTAATTTTTCAAGTAGAACTGATGATACTAATACTTTGATAGAGGAACTCAAGCTATGTATTGTTAAAAATCTTGGGCGAAGATTCACCCACACCAATTCTCATATCCTATAAAGGTGCTTTTCCAAGGAGCAATGTCGAGCGAGGCTTGGCAAGGGTGAAAAATGCGCACTTGCTTCAATATCATATGGCGGCCATGTTGGTGATAAAATCGCTCCTCTCAAGGCGAGGAAATCCTGAGCCTCTGATTGGCTGCGGCACGCGATTTTCTCGCTTTCCCCACTCCATGGAAATGGACCTTTAATGTAACTTTACATGGAAATTTTTATCGTGCGACGTGAATAATGCCCACTTTCTATAACATACATTGGCGGCCATATTTGGCGATTAAATGAAAAATAAGAACATCGTAATGATCACGATTCCCGACGACAAATTCGTCACCTCAGGCGGATCAACATGGCGATGACGCGACGCAATTTTGACGCAAAAAGCTGTCAAATCCTATGCGGCAAGCGAATTCGCTAGGTTGCGGTGGGGAATATCGCGTCATTTACGATGCTCCTTTTCTTTTAATCACCAAATATGGCTGTCAATGGATTTTGAAGCAAGTGCACATTATTCGGTTAGCGTCACATGATAAAAATTGCCGTGTGAATTCGCCTTTACGTCAAAATCATTTTGCATTGCCGTTGTCGCCATTTCAATTAACCTTTACAGTAGATTCAGGCTGTGTCAAGTTATTAATTTTGTTAAATTCAAAATTCAAAATTCAAAATATTTTTATTAATTCCATTTAAACACAGTTACAGGGAGAATGGATCATACTGTCAACTCAACTCATGTCTGAAAGTGGTCCTGTGATTTTACCGACACCTCCGTCTCGCCCAGATATAAAACAGCCTGAAAATTTTTGCTCCACCGTCTATATTGATACTAACTCAACGAGAAGGATTGTCAAGTTTGTCATAAAACAGGATAATGATACAACTGCTGCTAATTTTAGATACCTTGAATTGGAGAAAGGACGATGGTACAATTCAGATACCTCAAGTATATCAATCAATCAATCAATCAATCAATCAATCAATCAATCAATCAATCAATCAATCAATCAATCAATCAACCAATCAATCAATCAATCAATCAATCAATCAATCAATCAATCAATCAATCACATCATTATTTGGTTACTCATGTATTTTAAATATATAAAATTTTGACTGAATAATATATATAAGTGATATTAATTTACATTTGTTATTAGAGTCATTGTTATGTTTGCCCTCTATAACATTAATTGTTAAAAGGGATGCTATCCGTAACTACACGTTGCATTTTGTTCTGCATACAAGACTGTGTTAGTATAATCACCTGCGAACTGGTATATTATGTAAAATGAGGAAAATATAATAATCAATCAATCAACCAGAAAAAAACTTTTGTATTAAGAATACGATTTAGGCAATTAAGCCCACTTTTTCATCCAACAAAATGAAAAAAACATTAAAAAGATTTTTAATAATTCACAAAAATAATTGTGTTTATTTCATAACATTTAAATGTATATTTTTTAAGTAACAGCCAACATTCATATCAACATATTTACTGTTTTTGTATCCTTAGTATCCATGGAAAAACTCTGGGACGTAGTCATTTATAGATTTCCCTTATGCTTGTGTGTGTGTGTTAAATATATGCATGATTATGACGTCACAGCGTTTTCTAACATTTTTTAGAATTTACAATACATAACTCGCAATCCTGTATCAAAAGATCAGGAGTAGATCCAAAACAAAATATAATCTATGCTACAAAGACATAAAAGTTGAAGCCGTTCTTCTCCTTTAATTGGTTTCTATTTATAAATATTTATATTATTTCAGGTGAACAATACCTCATCGTTTCCACCGAACCAGACAAACATCTGATTGTTCTTCGCTGTTCTACGAAAGCTGTCTTCCCGAACATCTTGAATAGAATCAACGTTTTCTCACGCTTTGACCACAAAACTGGAGTCGTATATGTCAACGATAAAGAGTTGGATGACTTGATAACTGAATATAGTGATATCCTCGGAATATCATACCATAACCCGATGAAGTACAATTCTAAATGTATTCAACTTCATAGGAACACGACCTTCTTTTGTCGGGTTTTGAATAGACTGTTTGGTATTTCCTGCCGCAATTGACATGTTCTATGTTGTGTATTTATGAAAATAAAATAAACCAATAAAATATTAACTTTTACATATATGAGAGTTATTTCTAGGATATAACAATTATACTCGTAATATATAATGGAAAACCTGCATGAAAAAAATCATAGGATTAGAGGAAACCAAATTATGCTACTCTGCATATTTTCAAATTATTTTGACTCCCGGAACAATTTTTAAATAATTTTTAAAAGTTCTATAAGTTAAGTTGGTAACCCTGAATCCTTAATAACAAAGGATAGGGACTAGATGCCTATTGATGCCTTCAAGGGAAGTGGCAGTGTTTTCATTATTATATAAAATTAAAAAAATCTGATAAAAATTAGAGTAGCATAACCTTGCACCCTCTATCCATGTCTGTAATAAAAAAATTGAGGTCAATACTTTATTATTAGTAACTGTACATCCTTGCTCGCACTTACAAACTTAAAAATATTAAACAGGTTTGTAGCTCGCTAAATTCTTGCTGCCTCCTTAGTCAGGTCCATTGACCTCAGGGCGTGATGTAATGTTGGGGAATACCAAGGTATAAGATGTATTTATTAACATATTTTTCTTGTTTTTTACTATACAGCATAATTTTTTCTATGTATGTTGTATTTATTTATTTATTTATTTATTTATTTATTTATTTATTTATTTATTTATTTATTTATTTATTTATTTATTTATTTATTTATTTATTTATTTATTTATTTATTTATTTATTTATTTGTTTATTTATTTATTTATTTATTTATTTATTTATTTATTTATTTATTTATTTATTTATTTATTTATTTATTTATTTATTTATTTATTTATTTATTTATTTATTTATTTATTTATTTATTTATTTATTTATTTCTCTTGTGGCTGTACATAATACAACATAGAGACAAAAAAACTTTTAAATGTAACTTAAAAATTAAACATGATACAATATTATATGCACTTAGAAATATTAATAACAATGGACAACATACATTGTATGAAAATTTTTTATTGCAGAAAGGAATAGAGGGTACCAAATTATGCTACTCTGAATTTTTTCACATTTTTTTGAAACCCAAAACTATTTTTAAATAATTATTGAAAGTGCGGCCACGCCCCCTGGAGGCGTCAATAGGCGTCCAGTCTCTATCCTTTTTATTAAGAATTCAGAGTTGCCAACTGAAATCACAGGACTTTCAATAATTATTTAAAAATAGTTTCGTGTCTAAAGAAAAGTCTGAAAAAAATTAGAAAAGCATAATTTGGTGCCCTCTATTCATTTCTGCAATAAATTTTTTTCATGTATGTTGTCCATTAAAGCAAACATTAATAACATTCATACACATAATAAATCAAGATAATACATCAAAGTGGCATTTATCCGCTATGTTATATTCTTAAGATTGATATATTCTTTTACTGAATAAAACTGGTGCGCTAATAGAAACTTTTTTAGTTCTTTTGCAAATTTTTTATTACAATCAATATTTTTAATTGCCGTTGGCAGTTTATTATAAATAGTTATGAGGTCAAAATGAGGACATCTGAAATTTTTTGGAAGGTGAGGGTCATTTCTGATTCTTGTATTATGAGTATGAAGGGTGGCGTTAGTTTCAAAAAGTTCGGGTTGATTTATAATAATCTAATATAAAAATATTTAAATATAATATATATACTTTCTTAACAACAGCACACAAATTAAATATAATATATACTTTCTTAACAACAGCACACAAATTAAACTCATTATAGGCATACAGGCCTGAATTTACAAATAGAGTATAGACCTCAAATTGCAGAAATGGATACAGCTTGCAAAGTTATGCTAACCTGATTTTTTTCAGATTTTTTGCAGCCCTACAATTATTTTTAAAAAATTATTGAAAGTCCTTCTTGTGACGTCATGAAGCGTTTTTCCTTAAGAAAAAGATAGGACTTGCCACCGCGTGATGTCACAAAGAAGGCTTTTATTATTATTTTTTTTTTAATAATTTCATAGCTGTAAAAAATCTGAAATAAATAAGGCTAGCATGCAAAACTTTGCAGTCTCTATCAATTTCTGCAATAAAAAAATTGAGTTCGATACTCCATTGCGCTTACCTTAAGGGTAAGATAACATGAACAATCGATTGTTGTTAGTCCCATTTGATTAACATGTAAACCTTAGCAGCCTCTTAATGATTCTGATTTTTTTTTTTTGAGAGACAGTTCTTGGCATTAAAAAAATATGGAGAAAATTTCAAAACAATCGGACAATCTAATTTTTTTAAATGAATTTTTTAAATTTTCAGTATAGGGCATTCCCATGGAGACCAAAAACTAAAAAATTAATTTAAAAAAATTGGATCGTCTGATTGTTTTGAAATTTTCTCCATATTTGTTTAATGCCAAGAACTGTCTCTCAAAAAGAATTCAGAATCTTTATGAAGTTGCTAAGGTTTTCATGTTAATCAAATGGGACTAACAACAATCGATTGTTCGTGTTATCTTACCCTTAAAGAGCAGATAGCTTAGTATTGCAAAGAAGTCGTGTAATTACAGTAGGCATCAGATAGCTTCATCATTTAACCGTATGAGGGACGGTATAATTGTATAAAGAAAGTCATTTAGTAATAAGATTGATAAGTGATAATATTCCATAATTACTTAAGGTACTTGACTATCGATTAAATTATGTCTATTTTCTCTAGCTATATCTGATGTCAATCTATCGTAGGCAGATATTACATGACTTTATTTTTCTAATTATTGTATACAATTTATTTTTACAAGAAAAATTGAACTTCATTTGTTTGTATGGGGATGGAATATCATGTAAAGAAAATTTTATGTAAAATTGTATTGTGCAATACTTTCTCCTCCCCCCCCTCTCTCTCTATATCTCTCTCTCTCTCTCTCTCTCTCTCTCTCTCTCTCTCTCTCTCTCTCTCTCTCTCTCTCTCTCTCTCTCTCTCTTGTTAATGCTCATTCTCGCATTGCCAGTAACTCTAAAGCCTATATTACACCGTACAATGGGCTTACGGGGTGTAATTTTTTTACTGGCTCAATCAAAAGCGGAGGTCGAAAAATATCCTTTAGATTTTTTTGCGATTTTTTTAAGCACTGCATAATACCTAGAATGGAGATTAAAAATGTCTCTTGACCTGGAGGCTCCATCCGCAACGTCTATGACGTCATTACATTCTTTGGGTCAACTATATAATGTTTCTAAGCAAACACGTTGCTATGGAAACAAATGATTATTTTTAATAAACAACCAACAATGCAATAATTTTTTACAAGTGTTCTATAGTTGAACCAAAGATTGTAGTGACGTCATAGGCGTTGCGGATGGAGCCTCCAGGTCAAGAGACATTTTTAATCTCCATTCTAGGTATGATGCAGTGCTAAAAAAAATCGCCAAAAATTCTAAGGGTTATTTTTCGACCTCCTCTTTTGATTGAGCCAGTAAAAATATTACACCCCGTAAGCCCATTCTGCATTCAATTTTTCCTTGCAACAATATTTCATCTCCACACAAATAAATGGAGTTCAATTTTTCTTGTAAGGAAAAATTGTATTTAATAGGTAGAAAAATTGTATCGTGTAATACCGGCTTAAGACACTTTCCATATATCGCTCTCTAGAATTAAATATTTTATTAATTAACACTAATTTTCACTCTCTAAAATTCTTAAATAGAGGAATGAAAAAATAATAAACAAAACGGAACTGAATAATGATGTTAGTTTTATTAAAATGTTTACATATTTTTAAATTTAATTAGTTCTTCACAAAATAATGTCGACATATTGGGCGCGATTCACAAAGAAGTTAGCCAGGTTTCTAACCATGTCTAGCTTAACTTCTTTTAACTATATCTGTTTTACGTGTTAAACCACCTAGTTAATCGTGGTTAAGCTAAACGTGGTTAAACTAAACGTGGTTACAAACCTGGCAGACTGCTTGGTTAATCGCGCCCATTGAAGCCTAAAAAATTAGTATTCTTATTTTAAATTGAAAGTAAAATTTTATTATTTATTCTTTTTAGTTTTAAATTAGTACTTTTTTCATTTTTAATATAGCCCAGTGTTCCGTCCTTCCCTCTAGCATCCTTGGCATCACTGATAACATAACCCCCATCTATCCATGGTACATATAAAATATCCTTGGATAAAACCAAGAAGAATCCAGTAAGGAGGTGCCACTTTACATGCTGCCCCCAAGCGGACAGCGCAGAAAACTCAAATGCAGATGATAGTCTGATTTCTGAAACAGATTTTGTCCTCGAAAAATTCAAACGAACTGGAAAAGTTATCAAAAGTCTTATATACAGTATATTTATAAATGGGTAAAATTGTGATAGAAATAAACTCGATGTTATATTTAAAAGAAAATAGACACCATTAAAAATAATTTTAATGATTCATCGGCCCGATGTTAACGGATCTCGTTTACAACGTTTGAATTTTTCGCGTAAAACAATCTGTTTCAGAAATCAATCTTCATCTTCATTTGCGTTTTCTGCGGTGGCCGTGTGGGGGCAGTAGCTCCGTATCTCGTCCTTAACTGTAGCATCCTTGGTATAAAAGAACCTTGGATTAAGCATCAGCGATACTGAAAAAAGTATCGATATTTTTAGTATCGGGTTCATTTAAAATTATATACTAATTAGTAATTACTAATATTGGATGAAATACTGTATATCAGTATCCGATACTATCGGTAACTATCGGCGGGAACTTCGAAAATGTGAAAAAAAAAACAAAAAATCATTAAAAAGCAAGTTGTCCTGATAGTTCAAAGTATCGTCAATAGATGGCGCCACCAACTCTTCAATGCTAAACATGGTGGCTCTAATTACTATGGTGCTGACACGGATAAGATCCATGTATAAGGCTCGGCTAATCAGAGTACGTAATTTTTGTCACGTGACAGCAATTACGGTAAACGGAGAAAATACCCTTTGATAAAATACCCTCAGATATAATACCCAGACAAAATACCCTAGGACAAAATACCCTCAGACAATTTACCCTAGGACAAAATACCCTTGGATAATTTACCCTAGGACAAAATACCCTAGGACAATTAACCCTAGGACAAAATACCCTTGGACAAAATACCCTGGGATAAAATACCCTTGGACAAAATACCCTAGGACAAAATACCCTTGGATAATTTACCCTAGGACAAAATACCCTTGGACAAAATACCCTAGGACAAAATACCCTTGGACAAAATACCCTCAGACAAAATACCCTCGGACAAAATACCCTTAGACGAAACACTCTTGGACAGAATACCCTCAGACAATTTACCATATATTATAATATATAATGGCATCTTAGGTATTTCGTAGAATGATAAAAATTATACCTACATCATGCAAACATTTTGCACACATGTATTGTGTATACACTGTACAGTACAGTATTAATATTATTATTATTAAAGGGACAGGGTACAATAATTATCATGTTGCATAAAAAGTTTCCTATTGATATAATAAAATTAAAAATATAATGTGTCAATTGCCCCAAAATACCAACCAACCAACCAAAATTAAAAATATATGATATTTCGGATTTCAACAGTACCAATAATTATAATCATAAATTTATGATTATAATTTCTATAATTTATAATATGTTATTGCGAATTGCCCATGAAAAAGGTAAAATAAATTTCACTGAATCCTGCGCATGATACTTTCACAGCATATAATTTATTTTTTATACGTTTAGTTGTAGAGTATAATAATTAAATATTTAGCACCTTTTAATTATTTTATTATTTATCATGTTATTTTTTTAAGGGTAAGATAACACGAAGAATCGATTGTTGTAGTCCCATTTGATTAACATGTAAATCTTAGCAACCTCATAATAATTCTGAATTTTTTTTGAGACAGTTTTTGGCACCAAAAAAATATGGAAAAAATTTCAAAACAATCGGACGATCCAATTTTTTTAAACGAATTTTTTAAATTTTTAGTATAGGGCTTTCCCATGGAGACCTAAACTAAGAAAATAATTTAAAAAAATTGAATCGTCCGATTGTTTTGAAATATTTTCCATATTTTTTTGGTGCCAAGAACTGTCTCTCAAAAAACATTCAGAATCATTATGAGGTTGCTAAGGTTTACATGTTAATCAAATGGGACTACAACAATCGATTGTTCGTGTTATCTTACCCTTAATGTAGGTTAATTTGGGTGCAATAAATTTGAGCCAACCCAGGCAAAAAGGACTTTGGGGGGGGGGAATAAGTAAATGTAAATGAACAGGGGATACTAAATAAAACATCGCATAATAATTATGGTATAATTATTTTACAATGAATGTATGAATGCATTTTTTTCATTATTTTTTAATAAAGAGCAAAAACAAAACAAAAAGTAAGAATAAAAAATCGTCACCTCATGAATAGAAGAAAACATTGCTTCCTCATCCAATTTTTTTCGTATTAACATAATGTTACATTATAAGGTCGACAAGAGATACATTGCTTTTTGCAGTAGAATGTTCTATAAACTTACTCATGGAAACCAGCTATAAAATTAAATGTTCATAATGGTTTTAAAATTTATGTTGTCACGGGTAACAACCAGCACAAAGCATGATAGTAAAATACGTATTGCTATTTCAGTTATATTTATTTGTTATTTTATTGTACAGAATCATTATTTACCAGAAAAAATTATATTTAATTCACATTTTTAATGATGAGAAGAAATTTTATATTTTTGAAGATATAGAATTACATGTACACATGGTACATTATAAAATTATCTTAAAAAGTATTTAGTTGTGTTAAAAAGCCTTTATAACTTCTTAATGCATATTAGTGACTTAAAAATATTGAGACACCGGGGAAAAAAATCATACACTACTTCTTTCTTACCGAACTTTTAGTTATATAATTTTGACAAAAAGACCAGACTATGGAGCCGGCCCCGTTAGGAAAAAACGAGCATTGATGTGTATAGTATATTAAAAGATATTTGAGTGAGACGGCTATATATGAACGAACTGAACACGAGTGGGGACATGCATTTTTACCCAAGCGTTTTGGAATTGAGATTCATATATCTATTATATATTATTCAAAACGATGATTATTCTTTGAATGAGCTAGTTTATGAATGTATTGCAAATGAAATATTCCAGTATTTTCAAAAATGTGAATTTCTCGCCCTGAATTGAAACTGAAATTTTTCCCAACCTCAAAGTGATGGGTATTTTATCCGAGGGTATTTTGTCCAAGGGTATTTTGTCCAAGGGTATTTTGTCCAAGGGTATTTTGTCTGAGGGTATTTTGTCCAAGGGTATTTTGTCTAAGGGTATTTTGTCCAAGGGTATTTTATCTGTGGGTAAATTGTCCAAGGGTATTTTGTCCAAGGGTATTTTGTCCAAGGGTATTTTATCCCAGGGTATTTTGTCCAAGGGTTAATTGTCTAAGGGTATTTTGTCCAAGGGTTAATTGTCTAAGGGTATTTTGTCCAAGGGTTAATTGTCCGAGGGTATTTTGTCCAAGGGTATTTTGTCCTAGGGTATTTTGTCTGGGTATTATATCCGAGGGTATTTTATCAAAGGGTATTTTATCCGTGATTCGCAATTACGCCCGGTGATTGGATAAAAAGTGGAACAGTAAACGCGCAAAATTTGAAAATAGGCGATCGTGACTGCACCATGGTAAATAGAGCCATCATGAATGCTAAATGTTGAAGAAAATATAGTCCAACGATACTCACAAAAAAGTATCGGTTACCCGATAGTTATCGCCTTTGAAAAGTACCCGACACTATCGATATATTGGCCAAAAATTAAAATATCGATAATGGACAACATACATGAAAATTTTTTATTGCAGAAATGAATAGAGGGTACCAAATTATGCCACTCTAGATTCTTTTACATTTTTTTGAAACCCAGAACTATTTTTAAATAATTATTGAAAGAGCGGCCACGCCCCCTGGAGGCGTCAATAGGCGTCCAGTCTCTATCCTTTTTATTAAGGCTGCAGGGGTGCCAACTGAAATCACAGGACTTCAATAATTATTTAAAAATAGTTCCGGGTTTCAAAAAAATCTGAAAAAATTCAGAGTAGCATAATTTCGTACCATCTATTCATTTCTGCAATAAAATTTTTTCATGTATGTTGTCCATTATCGCCGATATCTTTGATGAAACTACTCGCAGACGTCCTCCAGCTCACACACGAACTCTCTTTTATTTAAACATTCATTATCTTCCCACCAATGTCTACCATCACTCCACACGGTCATCAGTAAACAGTCTTCTTCATATTTCTGGGATGGTTCTCCTTTCGCCCACTCATTTGAAGTAAACTTTTGTCCAGTAGTCCAGGACCAAGTGCCTTCCTTCTCAAAGTCACTGCCTGACAGCCAGAACCATACTCCACCTGATAACAGCAAACAAAAATGATAGGTTAAGCGCAGGCATGGATCCAGAAAAAAAATCGTTGGGGGGGGGGGGGGGTTGCCTCCATAAGATCAGCGTTAAAAAAAATGTATTAAGAGAAATGTCTATATTGCCCATGTTAAATCTAAATTTCGGGGGTCTGCAGCCCCCCCCCCCCCTCTGGATCCAGGCATGGTTAAGCGTGGCGCAGTGCATTGACCCAACCACTGTATATTGGGAGGACGGCCTAGGACAACTTATTGAAGAACCTCGATAGTCGACAACAGACAATAATGGTTGCATTTTTTTATTTCATAATTAGAAAATATACATAAAAGTATGCTTTTCTGAATTTTTTCAAATTTTTTGGAGTGCGGGAACTAATTTTAAAATAAATATTCAAAATATCTGAATTAGGGTGGTACAGCCTGACGGGACAACCGTGATGTCATCAATAGCCAATCACAGCACCACAAAAATGACATCACGGTTGTCCCATCAGGTGTACCACCCTAATTCAGATAATTTAAATATTTTTTTAAAATTAGTTCCCGCACTCCCAAAAATATGAAAATATTTCAGAAACGCAAAATTTTATATGTGTTTACTAATTATGAAATTAAAAAATGCAACCATCATTGTCTATTCTCACCAACATTCAAGGAAGTCCGCTAAATAAGCCACGTGCTCGGGCGGTTTGCTTGAGGACGTCAAAGATTTGACAGCTTCACAGACTTGACAGATGCCTAATAAAGCTGCTGCATCTTTGACCGCGGAATCTTTGTAGCCGACTCTAAGCCAATCAAATGCGCTAGAAATGTCAAGATCGTGACTTCACAGGGTTGAAAAAGTGGTTATACGTTAGCGGCAAAAGTAGCCTGTTTGAAAGTAAGGCCATCCTCCCAAATTTTTGCAGAATTTATTTGAGATGGAATTTTTTTGGATTTTAGTTCCATGTAAAGGACAATTTGAACTATTTTTAGATAGTACTAACTCAAATTTTTTTTTTCTTGTGCGCATTTTACTTTAAAATTTTGTAATTCATTAGCAAAGTATTGTTCATCTACATATCAATTTGGTGTCGGAAAAATATACTTTCTCTATTTATAACAAAACAGAGATAATATATCATTAAGAAGCGAGTTTATGTGAAAATATCATAACTCCATGCTGCTTACCAATAGAGTTATGATAATTTTCCTGTACTTCGTCAATACCCGAGTTAAAATTATTTTAATTTCATTTTGTCTTCGCTATTAAACTCTTCTCTCGTCTTTTCTACTCTTATTTCGCACCATTTTAGAGGAAAATAGAGAGGAAAAGACAAGATAACGTCTTTTTTCCTCTTCTTGAACATAAAATGTTAGAAATATTGTCTTCATTTCATCGTCATTTTGAGCGAAGAGGAAATAAGATGTGTTTTAGAGGTACAAATATGAGTTATAGAAGTGTAAAGGATGAGTTGAAGACACAATTTTTCCACTAGGGTATGATATTTCTTTCTAGATTATATATATATATATATATATATATATATATATATATATATATATATATATATAAATTAATCACTTAACCTTCCTTTGCAATGGAAAACATGCATGAAATTTTTTTATTGCAAAAATTAATAGAGGGTATAAAATTTTGCTACTCTGAATTTTTTCAGATTGTTTTGAAACCAAGAACTATTTTTAAATGATTTCTGAAAGTGCGGCCACGCCCCCTGGAGGCGTCAATAGGCATCTCATGTCTATCCTTTATATTAAGGATTCAGGGGTGCCAACTTAACTTACAGAACTTTCAATAAATATTTAAAAATATTTCCGGGTATCAAAAAATTCTGAAAAATTTCTGAGTAGCAAAATTTGGTACCCTCTATTCGTTTCTGCAATGGAAAATTTCATGTATGTTGTCAATTTTCTACTTACCAGGGGTGTTTTGAAGTAATTTTGCTCGTACATAATCTTCAATTAAATTTCTCTCCTCCTCATTCTCGACGCTGGCCAGTTCCATACCATATGACCGACAGAAATGCCGGGCTGTCCTCCAGTCTTTTGTCTGTGTACCGTAAATTACATTAGGATACAGGAGTGGAAACCAAAGATGTTGTATGCTATAGATAGGTGGGGTACTCTCGTCAGTGAGTCAATGTCTTGAGGAGGAAGTGGGTGTTAGAACCAAGGATTTTGTATATAACTTCAGGATAGGATATTCTTATACCAAAAGCATTAGAGATACTTGGGCAAATCTCCAACGTAAGATGGTGACCGAGCGCAGCCATCTAGAATCACTGTTTACATGACGGTGTTTAATACGCATTCGCTGATGACGGATAATGTTACTCTTAAGAGGTGTCATCAATGAATCCGTAATAAATAGCGTCATGTGAACGTAGTGATTGTAAACTGTATGGATGTTCCCCAACGTAAGATGGCGGACTTATTCCCATTATTTACTGTTATAGCCACCACTTCCTCCTCACGACCGTGCCTCACTGACGGCAGCAACATCACCTATCCAGAGGTTATATACAAAATCCTTGGGTAGAACAATAGGATATCCGCCATCTTATCATGGCCTGTAAAGCCAAAAGAATGTTGCGCTCGGCGGCCATGATACCATGTTTTTTTGCAAGTATCTATTATGATATTTTTATAGAGGCCTATCCATACTTAGTACAATAAGATAACACAAAAGATCGTCTGTGGTAGTCCCATTTGATTAACATGTAAACCTTAGCAACCATTGCACATATAATATTTCTGATTTTTTCTTTAGGAATAGTTCTCAGCACCAAAAAAATTGTAGAAAAAATTTCAAAACAATCGCTTGATCTGATTTCTTAATATTAATTTATTAGTTTAGGTCTCCATCTATGGGAAAGTCCTATACTGAAAATTTAAAAAATTAATTAAAAAAATCTGATCGAGTGATTGTTTTGAAAATAATTTTTATACATTTTTTTGGTGCTAAGAATGTAACTAAAAAAAATCAGAATCATTATGATGTTGCTAAGGTTTACATGTTAATCAAATGGGACTACCACAATTGATGTTTCGTGTTATCTTACCCTTAATTCAGCTATAAAAAAACATATAAATTATTGCATCAAGCATTGAACAAAACCCACATAATTATTATATATTTTTAAAAGGAGTATCTACCTCAAATTTTTTATTGTAAAAATAGATTGAAGATGCACAGTTCTCTTACTCTGCCTTTTTGTCCAGAAATTTTAGCACCCGGGAAATTTTGGCAACAATTTTGCGGAGGTTGGATTTGAAGCCACGCCCCTTTTTGGTCCTATATAATTTTATTTAGAGAGGTGACAGAAAGTGTCACTTTCTCTGTACTTTCAAAATTTTTTTAATCAAACCTTAATTGGATTCTTACTAATTACTCACTAAGTTTAAAACCCCGAATCTTCCTCAACCCTAACTTAGCGTTTCGCGGGCTCTTCCAGAACGGGGGTGGCAACGGCCTTGCAATCCATCCCGACATTTGCCTGCGACTGAGGGAAACGTGGAAACCTCAGCAAGGATAGACGCTACAGCTTTTGTCAATGAACCAGAAGTGCAATGATTTAAAGCCAGGGGAACCACATGGTGGAAAAGCGCAACGATTTACCCCTGGGCGGAAACATGGTTTTTGCTGAAAATGGTCACCCATCCAACTACTAACCAGGCTTGGCATTTCTTGACTTCGGTGATCTGACGAGACTCGGTCAAGCGCACTGCACTACACCCCACTAAAGATAGTTCCTGGATTCTTTATAAAAGTTAAAGTATAATAGCATAACTTTGCATCCTCTATCTATTTTTGCAATAAAAAAATGTATGGTCATTACTCCATTTTTTGCTGCTATGTAAATAAGTTGTTGTCTTTTACCTTTCTCCAATCCAAGTTGAAGTAGTAGTATTTTTTCCCAAGGTTCGTCATTTTAAGGGTATCAACTAAACGTGGGACAGAAAACATTGAGCAAATAGGATTTTGTTACTTTCATTATTGTAACTAAATAATGGACAACATACATGATATTTTTTTATTGCAGAAATAAATAGAAGGCACCAAATTATGCTACTCTGATTTTTTTCATTTTTTTTTTTTTTTTTGAGTCCCGGAAATATTTTTAAATATTTATTGAAAGTTCTGTAAGTTAAGTTTGCACCCATGAATCCTTAATAAAAGGGATACGACCGAGACGCCTATTGACGCCTTCAGGGCGGGAGTGGCCGCACTTTCAATAATTTTTTAAAAATATTTCCAGGACTAAAAAAAATGTGAAAGAATTCAGAGTTGCATAATTTGGTATGCATACCCTTTATACATTTTTGCAGTAAAAAAATGTCATTTAAGTTGTCCATTCATTATACTTTTCTTCCATATGCTAAATACAGTAAATATTGTAAGTATGAAATACATTTAAAGGGAAGGTAACTCGTAACAGCTGATCGATGTAGTCTGATTTGATTATTATATAAAAATTAATGTAGAGATAACGCCGGACAGCTGATTGACGTAATCCCCTTTGATTAACATGTAAACCTTAGCAAATTGACAAAAATTCTGAAATTCTTTTGAGAGGCAGATATTAGTGCCTAAAAGCCATAGAAAAAGTTTCAAAAACATTTAACGAGACAATTTATCTACCTTAACCAATTCACAAAAATTCTGAACTTTTTTTTGAGCGAGAGATAAAAGCCATAGAAAAAAATTTCAAACCAATTATTTAATGCAATTTTTTTTATTATTATTATTTTTCAAATGTATTGATTTTCGTAAAAGAAATTGATTGCCGTAATGTTTTTAATTCTTTTCTGTGGCAGTTAGGAACTAAATATGTGTCGTAAAAAAATTGAATATGATTTTGTGTGCTAAGTTTTACATTTATTTATAACTTCTTCTTTGAATTTTATTAGCCAAGGATTAGAATGAATCAAGAGACCAGTGACATTTAGTCTTAATTAACTTAATTAGGAGCTCATTGCCTTTGTTATAATTCAACTACGTATGTGATAGTATCTCTTAGGAAACATGATAAGGATGGATGGCGTTTGTATAAAACACTAAAATTTGTTGAATTATGGGGCGTGGTGTGAAGGAATGTAAGGTGATAATGCAGGTGCCAACATGAAAGGTGAAAGAATGCAGGGAATTTCATTTCAGCTTTGTGTCTATTCCCAAGGACACAACAGCAAGGACTAATAAGTAATTGGGCTAGTTTGATAATAAGGAATGTGTCGAGGGTAGTGGTGATTACTAATTATGGAATTGAGTATCTGGGTAGGGTAGAAATAATCGGAATGATAGAAAAAAGGAAATTATTAGGTGCGGTTTCATCTGAAAAAGCTGGAATTTATCAAGTAATGAAACAATACAAAAGCGGTAATCGACAAAAAATAAAATTAATTAAAGATGATCAAACAAATAGGACGTATACAAATGAAGATGATATATTAAATATATTTTATCATCATTTTAGTGAAGCATTTAGTAACACAGGAGAAGATCAAATTGATGATAAGGAGATGATAGAATTTATAAAAAATAATTTACGAAAGATATCTAGGGATGATCAAAAAGAATTTAAGGAATTAGGAAGACCATTAACTGAAAAAGAAGTATTTCATGTAATTCAAGCAGGAAAAAATAATAAATCTCCAGGTTCAGATGGTCTCCCAATAGAGATTTATAAAGTTTTGTGGGATATATTGGGAAAATCATTTACTAGGATGTATAACGATGTGTTAATTAATGGCTTTTCTGGTGAAGAACAATGTACAGGAATTGTAAATTTGTTACAAAAAATAACAAATCCTAAATATGTTAAGGACTTTAGAGCAGTAACTTTGCTAAATACTGACTATAAAATATTTTCTGGATGCATAGCGAACAGACTAAAAACAGTTATGGATAAGATTATTGATCCGGTACAAACTTGTTCAGTACCTGGAAAAAAAATTAGTGATACACTGAATGATGTTATTACAGCTGCTCATTATATATTCAATAAAGAAAAAAAAGGTGCAATTATAACGATTGATTTTAAGGCTGCTTTTGATAGAGTTTATCATAAATATATGTGGTTGGTGTTGAAAGAATACAAAATAGATGAGAGGTTAATAAAAGCATTGCAATTTCTATATAGAGATGCCACATCACAAATTAAAGTAAATGGTAGGCTGTCAAAAAAATTTAAAATAAAAAGATCTGTGAGACAAGGTTGTCCATGTTCAATGGCTTTATTTTGTATCACTATTCAACCCTTTATAAGTTTATTAATGAAAAAATTAAAGGGTGTTAAAATATTTGATTCATTGTTTAAATTAGCATCCTTTGCGGACGATTTAACGGTTGCAATAACAAGTAAAGAGGAACTTAAACTTGTAAAAGATTGTATTAATATATACTGTCATATATCAGGTGCACAAATAAATAATAAAAAGTGTGAATTAATCAGAGCAAATCATAATAAAGAAAGATATGATGCTGATTGGTTAACGGAAAAAGAATATGTTAAAATTTTGGGAATTATAATAGGGAAAACTTTTGCTCAAACACAAACAAAAACATGGGATCAAATAAATCTTAAAATAATGAATATATTGTATGAAAATAAGTGGAGAAATATCTCATTACTAGAAAAAGTAGATTTTGTTCAAACTTTTGCATTGTCAAAAATGTGGTACGCAGCCAGTGTTTTACCAATTAAACCATGCATTGAAAAAAAAATAATGAAACATATAAATTTTTTCCTATGGTCTGGTGATATTTTTAGAATAGCAAAAGAAAAAAGTTATTTGCCACCAGAAAAGGGTGGTTTAGGGTTAATAAATATAAAAGCAAAATGTGATGCTTTGTTATTTATATCGGCAGAAAGAGCAATGGAAGGCAAAGGTTCTAAATCAATGGAATCAGTGTTAAAATATTACAAAAATATCCATGGTGACTCTTTGCCATATTGGCCAAATGTTGTTAAGCTTAATAATGGTATATCTTATATCTTAGGTCTATTATTATATGGAGAATCAAAAAATGAGGATCCTTGGTCATGTAAAAATATTTATAAAAAAAATATGGAAGCTCTGGGGTACGGAGAAAATATTGTGGCATCTGCGCCTGGCTCAGTTGATGTTGAACATGCAAGGAATGTATGTTGGGAAAATGTATATAAATGTATAAATTTTAAGTTTGTAGATAAATCAATAAGATCAACTTGGATTAAAATTGCACATAATATATATGCAACTAAAGTGAGGAGAAAAGCTATTGGGTTGATAAATGATGATAAATGCGAGATATGTGGTGAATATGATAATTTATTTCATAGATTAACTACTTGTGGTATTGCAAAAGACACTGTGAAATGGGTATTTGATATCATTGAAAAAATAACCAATACGCGAAATGCTGTAACACTAGGTCATTTGTTATATGGTGATCTCAGTGAAATACGACCTCCAGAAATAATGAACTCAGTGTTGTGGCTAATGAGCTACTTGGTGGATAGTCTTATTGGTCGATATAAAGTACATAGTTTAAATTGTTTTAAGATATATATAAAAAATAGATGGATATGTTGTAAGAATAAAAATAATATTAAAAAGAAATTAGGAAACGCACTTGACGTGTTATTGCATTAAAAAATATTATTATCTTAGTTTTATATATTGCAGACATTCTATTTTTTATATATAAAATCAATATTCATGAAGTAAAAATTTTATAAAAAAATTTAATAGTTATAAAAAAAATAATAAAAAAAAAAAAAAAAATGGTGTGTAAAGTTAGTTTACTGTAAATTATACTACGTATTTGGTATAATACAGATTTGGTACCGATGATTTACATGTGAAATTCTATTTGTACAAAGTAGTGATGAAGTATAATGGTACAGGAAAATATTTATATTTCTTATGATAAAGTAAATGCAATGTTATCTTTCTGTTTCAGTTTCTTTTGTTTCAGCTGTCTTTGTTGCAGTTATTAAATGAGCATCCTTATGTTTCAGGAAACTTTTGTTTTTTAAAATTGATTAATGTAAACCTTAATTGATAAAAAAAATAATTATTAAAATAGTGTATTTTGCAAAATTGAGAAGTAATCTAATCTAACTCTTTGGTTTTCAATAAAAATAAAGTATTTTTGTATTTCTTTAATATAGAGTAAATTATTATTATTATCTTTTGTATTTGCAATATAAGATATATATGGAAATATATTTCTGGTTAATTATAAATTTCATATAGAAGTTAATAGATCTGATAAATATTTATGTTTTTGTGGTGCATAAAACATATATACTAAAGTCCTTTTGTTTCAGATGGACCTAGAAGGGCTGTGGCTCTTTGTCTGTGTAAACTTATTGTATTATAGAGCAGCTGTATATGAGTCAAACATTGTTTGTTTGCTTTTTATTTAGAACTTAAGGATCAAACAATTCTGTATAAGGAAAAAAAAAAAAAAATTTTTTTTGAGAATATATTATATTTTTTTTGAAATTGTTGGTGTAAATTTATGTAAAGTGTACATAATCTTGTCTTTTATGAATAAAAATTATAAAAAAAAAAAGTGATGCAACGCTTCGCGAAGCTTCGAGTGAAATTTCGCTATTTTCGCGAAGTTTCGCACCCAAAGTTTGGCGCGAAACTTCACAAAATTTATTTTATTGAATTTGCCGCTCATTTTATACGAATCATATATAAAAAAAAATCCGTCTTCTATTTAATTTGGCATTGATAACCTGTTTAATTTTATTGTTCAATTTAAAAGAAAAATAAAAAATATTTGACAAGTTGTGCAAAAATTATTTTTTTTATTTATTTATTTATTTTTTTATTCATTTATATGATCAAATAATACTCTCGATTATAGAATGATATAAAGTGAGCCAGTTCATCTTGATTTATTATTTTTTTTAATAATTTAATAAATGTAAAATAATTCGCATCACGAAAGTCATTTTTTAATTTCGCGAATTTTTCGTGAAATTTCGCACGAAGTTTCGCGAACCGTTTTTCGCGTGAAACTTTGATCTCTGTGTGAGACCCCCAATGCAGGGCCACACGATGTAACACGCTCACTCCAGGGCGGCTGAAACGTGACTACATATTTTTTTTGGAAATACATCGATCAGCTGCTCCATGTGACATTCCCTTTAAGAAGAATAGAGAGTTAAAAAATATACTTACAGGTGTCTTGGTACTTAAAAACGCATGAATTTTCAGCCAACCATGGCTTTAACTTGGCCACACCGGTAAAAACTGTGTAATTGTTAGAATCACATCCACTTTTATCGATTGCCTGGGAGAGACTAACCACACCACGGAGCACCCAAATTTTCTTGCCGTCAAAAGAATTTTGTAATTGATAAACACCACTGCCAAGACCTCCATTACAGGAGTGGGTATCTAAAAAAAATAATCAATTTGAAATTATTTTTTATTATTTGTAAAAGGAGGGGAACAGCATCAACTTTTATAATTTTTAAATTTTGTTGATGCAGTAAAACGTATATAACACCCAAAAAAAACAAAATTTCCGTCCTGCTTCCCTGACTTCCGGTTGTTGAAAGTTAAGACGTTCAAAAAGTTGCGTCAATGACGTAATTTCGCGCCAAAGGGAAGCAGCCAATCGCAGCGCGTCTCTCTAGAAACCCTTCGCGCAATTGGCTGCTTACCTTTGGCGCGAAATTACGTCATTAACAGAACATTTTGACTGTCTTAAATTTCAACAGCCGGAAGTCAAGGAAGATACTGTTTTTTTTTTGGTGCAGATATATGTTTTACTGCATCAACAAAATTAAAGAAATACAAAATATGAAGCTGTTCCCCTCCTTTAAGGATTTGAAAGTATACAGGATAGCGTCATGAGATAGTTGGGTTGCCTGCCTACAAAATATTGTTTAGACGTTTACCCCCCCCCCTTCTTTCCCCTCTTAAAGAACTACCGTCATCATGAATAAATTTGAAAAATTGTTTTTTTGTTAGTTATAATTATATTAATTAAGGCACGAAAATGCAACTTGGTGTATTCTTTATAAACTAGAATAGGATGATATGAAAAATAATGTATAATAATGATTTACTTTTATAATTTGGTTTTCTAGCTGTTCTATATTTTTTCAATACTTTAGAGCGTAAGGTTGCTCCTCAGGAGGGGAAAAGAGGGGACGTTATCGTGTAAGCAGGCAACCCAACAATCTCATGCATATATATATATACTGTATATATATATATATATATATTATATATATATATATATATATTATGCAATTAATATTATTTCACTTTTCTCTGACTTACCATTTTTATTTTCAGCATACTTAACCAAACCAACAACCTGAAATTAAGCAATTTAAATTAAAAAGATGATAAAAAATGAAAAAATTATTTATTTTATATTTTAAAATGAGCAATTAGAAACGAAAAATTTTATTGGCTTAATCGAAAGAAGGGGTAAAAATATGACGTTGTGAATTGTTTCAGATTTTTTTGTGACCTATAACTAATTTTAATTAATTAATTAAGTTGCATTATTTTGAGAGTGCCGCCTCTCGTGACGCCTCTGACGTCACACCATTCTTGTACTTTTGCACTATAGATGAGATTAGGTGAGAACATGCAGGTATGAAAATCAAAATGGCTGGCGCCACGTTTGAAATTCCCCGCCTCAAATTTTTGAAGTTTTAATGTGGGTTACGTTTGATCAATTTTAGCTTTATTTTGTTCGCATACCACTGGAAAATATGGTTGAAATATGATTTAAAACTTCTATCGTGCTCTAATATTGTTTAATACGTAAAAAGTAGAAAATTATGAGAGACTAACATCTTACATCACATTAGTTTGCTTTTTTCCTTTAAATAAAATAATTTGCTGATATATGGTGTGCTAGTGGGTTAGCTCAGTGGTAAACGCATCAGACTTCAAACTTCGTGGTTGCGGGTTCGATTCTTTCTTCCGGCGAGTTTTTATTAATACATTTTTTTTCTTTAATTTTAATATATTTATGAATTCTAAATTTATAAAATGTGGTTAAAATATGGTTTACAGCTACTATCAATCGTAATTGATAACTTTTTAATATTAAAGAGAGGGAACTATATTAATAAAAAATTACTTCACTTTTTCGCGTTCCAATAAAACATTTCTCTTACCGAGGCTCAAAGCTTAAATAGTGTGGCACTGTGGCACAGTGGCGGAGAAATTTTCTTTAATTAAATTAAACTAAATTAAAGGAAATAAAAGTGTCGAGTTTAAAAAATCCTTCGACGTGGAGAATCAAGCTCTCCACCACAAGAGTACGAGCTCTGCGTCTTCGCCACTGTGCCACACCAAGCTTTGGGACACAGTGTGAAAAATGTTTTATTTGACCGTATAAAAGTGAAGTAATTTTTTATTAATATTGTTCCCTCTCTTTACTATTAAAAAGTTATCAATTACGACTGTAAACCATATTTTAACCACATTTTATAAATTTAGAATTCATAAATATATTAAAATTAAATAAAAAAAAATGTATTTATAAAAACTCGTCGAGAGAAGGAATCGAACCCGCAACCACGAAATTTGAAGTCTGATGCGTTTACCACTGGGCTAACCCACTAGCACACCATGTATCAGTAAATTATTTTATTTAAAGGAAGAAAGCAAACTAATTTGATGTAAGAAGTTAGTCTCTCATAATTTTCTACTTTTTACCTATTAAACAATATTAGAGCACGATAGAAGTTTTAAATCATATTTCAACCATATTTTTCAGTGGTATGCGAACAAAATAAAGCTAAAATTGATCAAACGTAACCCACATTAAAACTTCAAAAATTTGAAGCGGGGAATTTCAAACGTGGCGCCTGGCGCCAGCCATTTTGATTTTCATACCTGCATGTTCTCACCTAATCTCATCTATAGTGCAAAAGTACAAGAATGGTGTGACGTCAGAGGCGTCACGAGAGGCGGCACTCTCAAAATAATGCAACTTAATTAATTAATTAAAATTAGTTATAGGTCACAAAAAAATCTGAAACAATTCACAACGTCATATTTTTACCCCTTCTTTCGATTAAGCCAGTAAAATTTTTCGTTTCTAATTGCTCATTACAGTATATTCTGCTATTGTCATAAGTATTTAATCTTAACAACTGTAAATATTGCTATAACAAAATTGTACGAATACCAGTGGACATTGCCTAATTCAAACTTCTCATTATTAGACATATTAGCTGCAAGAAACCACGGAAACCTGTGGTAGGTAGCCAAATACAGACCCTATAATGTACAGTAATTTGCACAAAAAAAACATCCCGGTGCATAAACATAGCAAGAGGAGTAGCTGACTAGGCAAGTGCAGTATTTAACGCGCCACCTGCTACCCATCCAGCTACTCTTCCTATATACCTATAGTCAAATAATTTGATATTCCTTCCGGAAGTAGCCGGAAGTGTGAAATTTGCAGCATTTCTGTTTGTAATTCAGTTTTGAAACTTTACAGAATGGTTTGAGATAGCAGTACTGACCTGTGTGTGAAATTGTAACGCTGAAATACGAGTAGGAAGACCAGAAACCTTATACTTCCGGCTACTTTCGGAGGGAATATCATGTAAATTTGACTGTACAGACGTATACGAGTCCGATTGTTGCACAAAAAATGTCAAATGTTCGGGCCTTCCTCTCCTATCATTCTACTTCACTATCTATCTCATATAACCAAGATGGTAAGAGTAAAAAGACCTATGTTTTTGCAACGGGACACATCTCGTGAAAATTATTGTACGTACATTTGAAATGCAGGACACTTGTCTGAACATCAGAAAAAATTTCAAAAATATTCACTCCAGACCAGGATTCGAACCCACAAACTTCCTCATGAGAGGAGGGCGTGCAGACAATGTGCCTACACTGCTCGGTGTACAGTCAATAGTCCAGAATATTTACCAACAATAGTCCTTTGTCGTCAGGGTACAAAATTGAATTCCCTGCTTCTAGCTTATCACAGATATCTGGCTTGTGGGCTGTTTTATTGATATAAGCCATTGAGAGAGGAATCATGGCAGAACTAGCAAGCAGCTAGGTATACAATCGATTAGCCATGTAACGGTCGCCTACTAGTAATGACCTTACCAAGTCCTTCACACACTAGTAGGGAGTTACTTTCATCTGATTATTTGACTCACTACCTATTTCACCCTCGTAGCCAGCTATATACTCCAGGGCGATATTACAGCCTCTATATTACTCGTATATATCTCAGGGCTAAAGCTACTAGATAGGCAAGAGTCTTCAGGAATACACCGAATTTGTCATGGTACTTTAATATTTCTTGTTGTTTTGGATAATACAGGTCATTTAAATGTTAATAAAATATACAGAAAATAGCCCAGAAAACTCTTTGACACAATATGTGACAGAAATATGAAATTTGAAGTTGAAATTGAGCAAAACTTTACTTTAGATTAAAAAGAAAATATCAAAATATGGATTCACCCTCTAAACGTGGCTCGACCTTGACAGGGGCTTCACGCTGGGGCCTGGCTTAACGCTTAAAGCTTTCCACACTAGAAAAGCGATTAGGAAACTATAGGTTTCCTTGCGCCCAATTGACCTTCATACAACCTCTCACTGAGGAGCTTTAGAGCGGCTTATACACGCTCAAGTACAATACCAGTGACCTTCAAATGACCTTCAAGTGAAGGTTTTGAGAGCGGCTGATGACTCGCTCAGGTCTTCAACCAGTGACCTTGACTTGACCTTCAAGTGAAGGTTTAAGAGCGGCTGATGACTCGCTCAATGTCAACTGGTATGACCTTTGGCTCACCTCTAAATGAGACCTTGGGAGCGGCAGATACTTCGCTCAATGTCAACTGGTATGACCTTTGGCTCACCTCCAAGTGAGGGCCTAATATTTGCAAGTTCAACTTGCTAGGTCAGTTTATTAGGAGTGTGCAGGCCACACTCCGCAAAGCCAGTGAGCTCGTGCAACAGCTTATATGCATCCAACAGCATAGGAGGGGGCTAAGCCACGCCCTCTCAGCACTCAGCAGCAGCGTCGTCTGCTAGAAGCTAGGGCGCCCGCAACGCCACCATAGCAGCAGCGTCATCTGCTAGAAGCTTTGGCACCACAACGCCATCTCACAGATTTTATGTGAACCACTTATGAAGTCATATTTATATAATTACCATAAAATATAGTATTATATATTTTTACCAATGCTGAAAATAATACATGATTAGTTAGATAATTATTATTACTATATTATTCTGATTTACAATTTAAGCAGCTTTTATTACCATTAATAATAATATTAACCTTATAAAATTGGTCGATGATCGTATCAAAACTTGGCAAGCATATTTATATTTTATATTTAACCCATTAAATATTACTTTAAACAGACAAAAATTATATGGATATTTTAGATTAAAACATGAAGAATTTATTAAACATAATTTAAATAGCTGATGGTCATAAATACTTCAAATACTTACAGTTTGAGAACAAGTTCACCAAACCCAGCCGGCAATAACATATGACTTGACGTCAGCAAAAAAAAAAAAAACGAGACAAATGCCGCGCGATATACGCTCGCTTGAAAAACCCGCACAATATTTAAACACTTTTAATACCATCGCTACAGCCAGAGAGCTCTGTGAAAAGCTCTTTCAACTTTGTAGCTTGACAAAAAAAGATCAGTTTTGGGAGATATTTTGAGCTATTGACTGTACAAAAATACTTAATACCTAAGAGGCTGTGTCTCGTTTTAAGAATGCGCACCAAAAATGTATACACTTCAAACACTTATTACTAATTAGTATAGATCCTTAATTTTAAATGAGACCCTTTTACTGTACTCCAGCGCCAACACTTGCTAGTGTCATAAGTTAGGAACATTTGCATCAGATGATCAATGTTAGTGTCGGTTTCAAAAACTAAAAAATAGACCCTTCAAACACTTCAAACACTTGTAAAAATTGAGACGGTAGTAAGTTTCAATGTGACGTCAACACTTCAAAAAATGACGATCGAAAAAGTGTTTAGTGTTAATTTTCGTGAAATGAGATGCGGTTAACATAAAACTACTACTTATAGATATATTTAATGCACATACCACATCACTACTGGCTAGAAGTGTCTCGTCTGAATTTTCTTCCCACAGACAAATGGACAACATACATGAAAAAAAATTATTGCAATAATGAATAGAGGGTACCAATTTATTCTACTCTGATTTTTTCAGAATTTTTTTGAAACCCAGAACTATTTTTAAATAATTATTGAAAGTGCGGTTACGCCCCCTGGAGGTGTCAATAAGCGTCCAGTCTCTATCATTTTTACTAAGAATTCAGGGGTGCCAACTAAAATCACAGGACTTTCAATAATTATTTAAAAATAGTTCTGGGTTTCAAAAAAATCTGAAAAAACGCAGAGTAGCATAATTTGGTACCCTCTATTCATTTCTGCAATAAATTTGTTTCATGTATGTTGTCCATTGGAGATACGTTTTCAGTAATTTCGATTGAGGTGTGTAAGAGTGCATGCCATTCCACGAAAATGCACTAAGTGCATTATCGATTATCAGTTTTTTGAAGTGATAACGTAATATTCAAACTAAATGTTGTCTCAATTTTCGCAAATGTTTGAAGTGTTTGAAGCGTCTAGTATTAAGTGTTTGAAATCAATGCTTGGACCCTAACACAGACACTAGCTTTTTAAAAATTGATCAGCTGATGAAAATGTTTCCAAATTTTGATACTAGCAAGTGTTGGCGCTAGTGTACAGTAAAATTGTCTCATTTAAAATTAAGTCTTTACACTAATTAGTGTTTGAAGTGTATACACTTTGTAGTGCACATTCTTAAAACGAGATGCAGCCTTTACCACATGATACTATTTCTGATGGATATATTTAATGCACATACCACTTCACTATTGGCAGGACGTGTCTCGTCTGAATTTTCTTCCCACAGACAAATTGGAGATATGTTTTCAGAAATTTCGATTGGTGTGTCTAGTTCCAGGTATGCCAAGTCAGTGCCTTCCTTCTCAGAGAGCAGGTATGAGGGATGGATAACCACGGATCGAGCCTGTGAATAGGAGTTTGTTAACATATTAATATTTTATGGTATATGTATTCATGTTTAATCTATTTATAGCAAAATTGTAAAGGCTTCTTAAATTAGGTACAATTAATCTATTATAAAAATTAAAATCAATATAATTCTTTCCTTGATAATGCATAATTTTGATTTAAATAAATAATAAATGGTGGTGGATAATGTTCGTTCTTCACAATTCTAATGATTACAAAAAAAAACTTTGAAAACAGTTTAACAACCAAAAAAATTACATCAATACCAAGGTTCATATTTAACTTGGGTTTCTTCGGAAACACTCGGGTATCCTTCGGCTCAGATCGGCAAGTGAAGTTCTTCATTATAAACAACGCGCCAATGAATGAAGACGTTCAAAACACGTTGAAAATCAAGTAAAATGTGAACCAATATAAAATTTATATTATCACATTAAAAATAATAAAAGGAGGGAAACGGCATGATCTTTTTTATTATTTTTTTTTTAATTTTGTTGATGCAGTCAAACATATATCTGCACTAAAAGAAACGCTATCTTCCTCCTCCTTCCCTATCTTCCGGCTGTTGAAAGTTCAGACGTTAAAAAAATTGCGTCAATTACGTAATTTTGCGCCACAAGGAAGCAGACCAATTGCGTGAGGTGTTCCTAGAGAAGCATGCTATGATTGGCTGCTCCTCTTTGGTGTAAAATTACGTCATTGACTCCACTTTTTTAAGTCTTAACTTTCAAATTCCGGAAGTCAGGGAAGGAGGATGGTGTATCTTTTTGTGTACACATATGTTTTACTGCATCAACAAAATTAAGAACATAAAAAAGTTGAAGATGTTCCACTCCTTTAATTAAATAAAATGTTTTATTATTAAAATAAACCAACCTTCATTATCTGCATTTTTCCATGGTTATTCCAATTCTGCATGATGATTCTGCCAAACAACAAAGTTACATCTTTTGCTTGAAGCGTTTGCCTTTCAGACATCACACAAGATGCAGCTGTAAAATGCATTAAAATTTTTAGTTAAATGTATTAAGAATACCAGAAGTTTTAAAATATATATGAAAGAAATACTCTGCAATGGTTCTGTTGCATATGATAAAACATATAATTGGTGTATCATAATCATAATTTAACGATTTACCTCAATTACTACGCGAGTCAAAAGAAATTTCTGCCAGACGAAATCAAATGAAATATATTTTAAATATTCGAGAATGAATTTAATCGCTTATGGTTTGAGAAGATTATTGAGGTTTCCTCACAAAAGCTCTATTTCAGAGGGCCGTCCAAAAGGTCAATGTTAAACTTCTACCTCAGTTTTCTCAAAACCTGAGAAACTGATAATGGACAATTTGCATCATTTTTTTTTTTTTCTTACTAGCTCAAGCGAAAGACGAGGTCGAAAGATACACCTGTGATTTTTATGAGATTTTTATATTTTCTGCATCACATCTAAAAAATTGATGTAAAGGGTTCACGTGAACTGGAGGCGGCACCCGTAATGCCTGTGACGTCATTGTCCAGTCAAACAGACGATTGATTTTATAAAACGCTTATAAACAACCACGTTGCTTTGGAAAGAAAAAACAGTTAATTAAATTTATTGTTTACAAAAGCGTTATATAGACAATCGTTTGTTTGACCGAACAATTCAATGACGTCATAGGTGCTGCCTCCAGGTCACGTGACCTCTTTATTTCTCTATTTTAGCCATGATGCAGTAAGAATAAAAATCTCATAAAAATCACAAGTGTATTTATAGATCTCCTCTTTCGATTGAGGTAATAAAAAAATTTAGTGCAAACTGTCAATAGACAACTTGTAAAATCCTATTTTATCAGAAAGTAAACAAACAAAACTTGACCCCAGTTCATTGTTGTTTTTATTATGTGTATAAATTTTGCTTATACATTAGACCTAATGGGAAATTTACGAAATTTACACACAGATTTCAATGTTACAAACCTACGATTTTAAATATGAAAATATCACCAGAATCTGCAGTTTTTGGCCATTTATAATACTGAAATGCGTATCAGAAAAAGTTTTCTTTATTTTAATATGGTAAATTTTATATGATACCAAATCAGCCAATTGCATGGGGGAAGATACGTAACTAAGGAAGCTCCAGATTGTTGATTATTGCAACAGTTAAAATTAACAAACTGAAGTTTGCCTAGTTACGTATCTTCCCCCATGCAATTGGCTGATTCGTAATCATAATATGAAATTTACCATTTTAAAGTCACTAAAACTTCTTCTGATACGCATTTCAGCATTGTAAATGACAAAAAATTGCAGATTCTGGTGATATTTTCATATTTAGAATCGTAGGTTTGTAACATATTAAAATCTGTGTGTGAAAATAGTGAATTACCCATAAGAATAGAACAGAACAGAACAGAATAGAACAGAATAGAATGGAATAGAATAGAATAGAATAGAATAGAATAGAATAGAATAGAATAGAATAGAATAGAATAGAATAGAATAGAATAGAATAGAATAGAATAGAATAGAATAGAATAGAATAGAATAGAATAGAATAGAATAGAATAGAATAGAATAGAATAGAATAGGATAGGATAGGATAGGATAGGATAGGATAGGATAGGATAGGATAGGATAGGATAGGATAGGATAGGATAGGATAGGATAGGATAGGATAGGATAGGATAGGATAGGATAGGATAGGATAGGATAGGATAGGATAGGATAGGATAGGATAGGATAGGATAGGATAGGATAGGATAGGATAGGATAAAATAGAATAGAATAGAATAGAATAGAATAGAATAGAATAGAATAGAATAGAATAGAATAGAATAGAATAGAATAGAATAGAATAGAATAATTTCGGGATGAGTTGTAAGCATTTAAAGTCCTAACTTTAATGTAGAAAAATTTAATGATGATATCTATATATATTTTTTTAAATTATTAATGTTTAAACTTTAAATATATCAAAACGTTAACATCGAAGCGAAGAAGCTAAATTAAGAAAAGTATAAAGTATAAAAATAAAAGTCTAACCTCTAAAAGTTTAAGGTAGAAAGGGGAGGAGCCAAGTTCCGTCCGTTCGGGGTAAAAGTGAAATATTACACCCTTGTCCATTTTGTAGCTCATGTAATTCACAACACAGGATGTTGTTGCATTGACTCCGTACAATCTCGGGCAAAATAGTGCAGATCAAGATTGAAGTCAAGCAATGCAAACCATAAAATAATATTAAAAACAATATAGTTTCACACAATTTTAAATATAAGACAATCAAATTATATGACAAATAAAAAAAAATATATTAAAACTAGAACGGTGAAGTGGGAAAAAATGGTAAACTTAACCTGTACTTATTTTTAAATTTTAATTTGTAAATTTAACCATGATCCCATGATTAAAAGCCGGTATTAAAAAGGCGGTAAAACACAATAAAATTTTCTAACTTTTGTATACAAACTTTCCTTGCAAGAAAATTTTATCTCCATACAAACAAATGGAATTCAAGTTTTTTTTGCAAGGAAAAATTGTATGCAATAGTGTGAAATATTGTATACAATTTTTCCTTACAAGAAAATTTAAATTTTGCATAAAGTTTTCATTTCAAGAAAATTTCATTTCCATGCAAAATTGCAAAAAAATAGAGTTGTAGTTTTCTTGTAAGGAAGAAGTAATATGCAATATTAAAAAATATAATATATGTATCGTCTAATACTGGCTTAAATTCAATTGCACGGTCCTGTTAAATAAATTTTATTATATAATCTTGTTATCTTCAAGAAAATTTGGTAATTAACTGAATTAATAATAATATTTCTTTATTCAAATTAATTTAATTTAAAACTTTTCAATATAGCTCCCATATGCTATTCACTCAAATAACTTGATCTAGTTTAGGGCTTTTAAATTAGTATAATACTGTTGATTAAAAAAAAACATAAATATATGCCACCTATATTAAGAATAACATTAAGTTATTAAGCTCTAAACGACTTAATACGATCTTCATATAATGGACAATTTGCATGACATTTTTTTATTGCAGAAATGGATAGAGGGTGCAAAGTTATGGTACTCGGAATTTTTTCAGATATTTTAGAGACCGGGAACTATTTTTAAAAAAATTATTGAAAGTCGATTTTATGACGTCACGAGGAGCCTGTCCTTAAGAAAAGGATAGGCGCTATACGCCCGTGATGTCATAAAACTGACTTTCAATAAATTTTTAAAAATAATTCCCGCTCTCAAAAAAATCTGGAAAAAAAACTCAGAGCAGCATAACTTTGCAGTCTTTGCACGCTGTATACATTTCTGCAATAAAAAAAAAAATTGAGGTCGACACTCCATTACCTTTATTCCTTTATAATTAAATTGTATGAAAAAAATTCCATTTATATCAAAGTGCCTAGCAAATTAATTAACACAAAATATTAAGACCAACCACGTTGTAATAACATATACAATAAGAGGCATTCACAAAGCCTTAAGGCCACATTTAGGGCTCGATAATTTAAGACCAGAAATTTTGGGTCTAAAAAGCATGCGTAAAATCAGGCTTTAAATTATCGAGCCCTAAATGTGGCCTTAGGGCTTTGTGAATGCCCCTTATTATAACTTATAACTATATGATTTTTGTTATTATCGTCAGTTTTATACGCAACAGTATAACATCACATTATTATTATAGTATAATATATACATATAATTAATAGAGGCATTGAAAGTATTTCAGTTGATAATTATTGTATTATACTTTAGTGAGTTAAGTATATACATGTAGTTTCCTGTCATATAATATACGGGAAACAAATAAGTCTAATTGTTTTGGATCTTTGAGTTTTCTGTGTTTTTTTCTTTTTTTCGTAATATTAATTAATTATATATACATACAGCTGTAATAATATTTAACTATATTAATATCAATAGCTGTTAAGTTTACTTTTACTTCTAAAATTGTTAAACAAAATATAAGCACTCAATTTTGTAATAACACTACATAATTTTTATTAAAAAATACAATATATTGGTTTTTGTCATAGGGAGGTTTGAATTTCTGATATTTTCTGCAATGAACCTCTCACCCTCTCTTTCTCTCCTCTCTTTGCATGTCTTCCTGCATGAGGGAGTACAAATCATTGAAGGAAAATATCATGATAAAAAATAAAATCTTCTGGCAGCAGGGTGGTGGATTACGCAATATATATGTATATATAATTTGTTGTTTGCAAAAAATTTGCAAAAATAACATAAAACTGTGAGAAAAGCTGAATTTGCAATATTATACTGTATTTATTAATGTGTTTTTATATTTATTATATATACATATTTATAGTACTGTATAATAGATTTCAGTTTAAAAAAAGTGTGCAAACGTTGGTATTATATTATTACATAAATATTACATTCAATGCTGGAAAAAAAAATTACCTCTGCTAGCAGAGGGAGAGTACACCAATCCAGTATCAGGCTCAGTCTGACTAACCAACAACGATTTCTCACGCTTGCGCTGAATTTAAAAGTTTATTTTCCAAGCTGCTACCAGAAATGCAAGTGTGCAGCAGTTTTTGTTTTTACACTGTAATCACTGTATGATTTTACTCCTCTTCATGTTTTATTTTTCCTCATCTCCTAGCAGCAATTTTGCATGACTGGAACAAACAATTTTGTTCTCAATTGATAGGAATATGCATTGAAAAAATAATATTAAATAATAAAAATAGAAAATTAAAACTCTAAATTTAACATTTTTAAAATTTTACTTAAAAAATTAATAAAAAAAACGACTTTGGAGCAAGTTGAAACAAGGTAAAAATTGCGGTTTTCAGTGTCTTTTTCTTGCATTTTCATGACTGCTGGGCCTGAAATTTGAAAACTCTTACTTTATGATTTTTTTTTTTACCCACATTACGAGAAGGGTACTCCACATGATCACTGTTTGTAAAACTACACACATGTAAACGCACCTCGAGCTCTCGCAAGTGCAGCATCGCGGACGTAAAGGTGATCCGCTCCAGTACGTTGCGGCCGCGTCTTGAACACGCTGACTTTTACGTAACCCCAACAGAAGAAGTCGGGAGAAGTGAGTTCAGGGGACCTAGGGGTCCCTCAATTGTGGGCCGTCAAGTCCCATTAATTTTCAAGGCATACAAAGAAAGCTCCGTCACAGATTGTTGTCGGAGTTGACAAACGTTTTTTACTTCACACTCTGGTCAAGATTTTCCGTAGCCACCCATGCATGGGACCGGACAGTCCCACGCCATGAGGGGCCCTTAGGTCCCTTGTCGACTTCTTTTTCTTCTTTTTTTTGGAGGTTACGTGAAGATCAGCGTATTCAAGACGCCCGTGCTCAACTTACTGCATGGAGCTCATGCATTGGATCATCAAGGATCATCACCGCAATTCATTCCTTTACGTCCGCGATACTACAAAAATGCGAGAGCTCGAGGTGCGTTTACATGTGTGTAGTGGTGTAGTGTTACAAACAGTGATCATTTGTGGGTAAAAAAAAATCATCAAGCAAGAGATTTATCAAACTTCAGGCCCTGCAGTCGTGAAAATGCAAGAAAAAGAGACTGAAAACCGCAATTTTTACCTTGTTTCAACTTGTTCGAAAGTAGTTTTTTTAATTAATTTTTTAAATAAAATTTTAAAAATGTTAAATTCAGAGTTTTATAAATCTTATAGGTATTATTTGCATTTACATATTGCACTAACTTTAGGAACACCCTGTATATACACTATATTTATATTATATGTTTCATAAACAATAAAATATAAGTTCATTCATAATATATTAATTATATTATATAGTAAAGTTATGTTTACTTCTCTACCATATATATAATATATAGAATGTACTGTGTACACCACATATGTTTAATAATTAAATATTTTTAATATATATATACGTGTATATATATTATATATATATATATATATATATATATATATATATATATATATATATATATATATATATATGTATATATATTTGCACCCCATCAACTAGCTTTGTGTCCAAGTGCGTAAAGTTGATTGATTGCAGAAAATCAACGACTATATTATACTCCCAGTATATAGTTCTTGGCAGAAAATGCACACTGAAAAAAGGGTTTACTATTTCACTGAATAGTTCTGTAAACCAAGAAAACGTAATCCTCCCCCAGTGCTACATATAACGGTATCTGCGTTTATTTCAAATATCATTAACTTCTCTCTCTCCCCTCCCCCTCTCACTCTCTCTCTCTCTTTCTCTCTCTCTCTCTCTCTCTCTCTCTCTCTCTCTCTCTCTCTCTCTCTCTCTCTCTCTCTCTCTCTTTCTCTCTCTCTCTCTCTCTCTCTCTCTCTCTCTCTCTCTCTCTCTTTCTCTCTCTCTCTCTCTCTCTCTCTCTCTCTCTCTCTCTCTCTCTCTCTCTCTCTCTCTCTCTCTCTCTCTCTCTCTCTCTCTCTCTCTCTCTCTCTCTCTCTCTCTCTCTCTCTCTCTCTCTCTCTCTCTCTCTTTCTATGGTTTGAGGACGTTATAATTTAATGCATTAATTACTTTGTAATCACAATTACTAAGATTTCTGTGCATACTGCCAGTTTTGTTTTGATTCATGCTTCATACTTTGCCCACAATGAAGTTCAAAATTTACTGCAGTATGTACTGCATGTAGATAATAAAAATAACTTGAATATGTATACTGTAACCATTATTTTAGTTTTAAATAATTTATTTGTAAATTAACTTATAACCAAGACTTCTGTACTGTATAGAAGTGTTTGATTATATACTCGTCATAAATATGGCATATTCACTGAAGTCTGATTTGACGTCACGAATCTTTCCTTTGTCTTCCAATAAAATATGTATGGGATAGTATACGTGTAGCGTGTTACGTCAAGGCAAGCTTAAAGTATTTTTAACAATTTTAAAAGCCTATCTAACCACAAAAGAGTATCTATAATAGTTCATGTACTCTACTATAACAAACCAAGCAATAATTTTTTCGAAATGTTATGAATTATTATTTATAATAAAGAAATATAAAACAACGAAATACAACGGGTATAGCAAATTTAATGTTTTCGTAATTTAACTGCTAATAATTTGCATAAAATATTTAATAATATAGAAGTAAAGAGGCTGGAAGAGAGAGAGAGAGAGAGAGAGAGAGAGAGAGAGAGAGAGAGAGAGAGAGAGAGAGAGAGAGAGAGAGAGAGAGAGAGAGAGAGAGAGAGAGAGAGAGAGAGAGAGAGAGAGAGAGAGAGAGAGAATTCAAAATATTCGTTTTCTAAAATTGTGTAACAAAAAAATTGGATATTTCTTATTCGAGTCAAGAAATTCATATATTATAATTCTATCAATAACTAAATTCAATATTATTATAATATATTATTTAGTTATTAATAGAAACTATTATAAAGTGTTACCGTTTGTTGTTACATCCAAGATTAAAGGAGATTACAAGAGAACACAGTATGTAAAAGTCGATAGTATAAGTCCACTGAGTGGCATAAATATCTCATTAGAGGTGCCACAAAGTGGAAATTTTTCTCCTACCCCGTTCAGTGTTGGAGCCAATGATTTGTCTGAAAAAGTAACTAATGCTAAAATTATAAAATTTGCAGACAATACTACTGCAATAATAACAGATGACACTGAAGAACAGTTAATAGTTAAAGCTATAATACAGTTAAAGAAGCAGAATCTTGGTCATGCTTAAATATTAGGCTTCTATTGAATACAAATAAAACTTTTTTCATCCACTTTCACTCGCAAAGAAGAGAACCTGATCATGATTATCCTATAAAATCAGAAACAAGAATAATGAAAACAGTACCCCATATAAAATTCCTTGGGATACATGTACATGAGTCTTTAGATTGGAGATATTGATGAGATTTTTATGAAATTTAATCATGCGAACTTTGTTCTTTATTTAAATACACTTATCTCCAAATATTATATGCATGTTTATTCCCAGTTAGCATGAAATTTTTTTTTGGGTTAGTTACCCTAGTCATCTTAAAACAGGCTATATAATACATTTTACAAAAACGAGCGCTCAGAACAATTTTCATGCAATTTAAAACAGGTATTGTGTGGTGTTAATTTTTAGTTCTTATAATATTCAATTTTTTCCTTGTTTTTAATATTACAGGTGCTGTTGTTTTTTTAATGTGTTAATTCTTATTGCTCTTTATATTGAAGCAAACTATGTTGTACTTGTATAACCAGTGATTGATCGAATAAATATATATGAATTGAATTTAAATAATGAAATGTAATTTATAAAATAGGTTAAAAAATTACTGCAGTAAAATTCCTTGTTAATGTTTATTAACAATGTAGCAAAGATTACTCTAAAATAACAAATTTGATAAAAAGTAATTTTGCTTTCCTGTATTAAATATAAATTAATGACAATTAAGAACACTTCGTATCTTTACACTGCATTTTTTTATTATTTCTAGAAATTGCCATGAAAAATGTCAAGTTGAAGGCCTCTAACTGTACTTCCCCATTCCTGCACATGTGGATTTTTATTCATGCGCTCCCCCACTGCACAACCCTCATTGTGCGCCTGAGAGCGTCGACCCGCGCCACCTCGTACCTCCCCCTCTGTCATGTTTAGAGGTTCGAAACTTCTAACTTTTACTTTTATAGGTTAAAAATTTCTATGTAAAACATTTATAACTTTTTATGCTTCGTTGTTAAGGAATCCATCGAGGTTGAAATTATATAACTATGTATTATATTATAACATTTTATTTTCTTGGTAGAGGTTAAATTATATGTGTTGAGATTAAACTTTTAGTGGACAACAGCCACTCCCATAATTTCTTTATTATAGGCGATGTTTGGCTCAGACTGAGCCATTCTAACACATAACCTCTATACAGATACGTACATAACAAACATATTCATGGAATAAATGTCTTTTCTAATGTATAATGTCTAATGTAGGTCTAATGTATAAGCAAAATTTATACACAATCAACAAAAACAATAAATTGGGGTCACTTTTGGTTCTTTACTTTTTACTAAAAATGCGTTTTGCAAGTCGTCTATTAGAAATCTATAACAACGTTCCTTCATACAGGTTAAGAAGCGCAAGCATTTCGTGCGTCAATTTCGGTAAATTTGTAGGCCCCATTGCACCGCGAAATTTCAAAAATAGCATTGCATGATTGGCGCATTCAATGTTTCGCGGCACGATGTGGCCAAAAATATTTGAACGTGATTGGCTAAGCCCTTTAACATTGGTCCAATCGGTGGCTTAACCTGTATAAAGGAACGTTGATGAAAAACATAAATTAGAAAATGTACATTACCTGTAACGACGATATTCTTGCTCACGAGAGTAGCTCCACATCTAAACGTTGTTGTATTCCCTGATTTGTGGAAAATATATACGATCCACGGCCAATCAGTAGAATCATCTACAGGCTTATTATTCAAGACTTCATAATTTCCACATTCTTGTCCTAAAGTAAGAAAAATTGGATGAAAAAAGTGATGCAAAAACTTAGCAAATTAAACTTCGCGCCAAATTTCGTGAAGTTTTGCATTCTTAAGGTGGATTCACATGACGATCAGGGTTATTCTCCTATTGTTATCGGGTATACGCGCATCAGAAAAAGTGGACATTTTCATTGTTGGGGATACGTAACTCAATGTTAAAATCGATTTTTTCGATACATTTCCTGAAGCTCCAGAGGATTTGCATTCTTAACCAAATGCACCTAGAGGTTTTAAAGGGCGAAAAGAACGATTTTTGAGACGATGGAGACATTCACTCAGTGAAATTATTGATTTTAAAGCATTAAAAGTTGGACGCTTTTGATTGGTTGATTAGAATTTGTTGATTTTTTCAGTTGCGGTTTCCTATTGTTGAAAATTTGCGCTTGGTCCCTGTATAAATAATTAATATTTTTGAAATAAATAAATATAACAATTTATAACACTATTTTCTACCATTTATGATTTTTTAAATAATTTTTATGGTGTAAAAAGTCTTTTTTTAAATTAAAATATGGGCAAACAAAGTGGTTTTTTTATTGCAGCTCTCTGATTGGTTGAAAAGTGGGCATTCTTTAACCAATGATGTCGCTCGAAAATTTTCAACAATTAAAATTTCAGCCAATTAGAAAAAAATCAACAACTTTATTTTGGCCAATCAGAGCAATTCCAAATGACCACTTTTAAGCCAATCAGAATTCAGTATTTAGCGCCATAAGCCAGACAGTGGCGCGTATACCCTCTATTATAGGAGAATAGCCCTGATGACGATTTCTATCATGAGACGCGAAACAAATAATGCGCAATTGCTGTAACATCCATTGGCGGCCATATTTAGCGATTAAAAAAAGAGCATCGTAATATAACGCAAGGCGGATTCAGATGGCGACAACGGCGATGCGACGCAATTTTGTTACACATATGCTGTGAAATCCTATGCGAAAGAGAATTCGCCATTGTGGCGGCGAATATTGCATTAAATTACGATGCTCCTGTTTTTAATCGCCAAATATGGCCACCAATGGATGTTACAGCAAGTGCGCATTACCCGCTTCATGTCACAAATATTTGTGCAAAATAACAAAACAAAAGACTTAATAGCGAAGAAAGAATGAAATTCATTTGAAGTGGGGCTTCCTAAAGCCCTGGGTAGATTATTATAAGATTTATTTCTTGATCCCCTTTGATTAACTTACCAAGTATACAGGTCCACATAAGTGTTGCAGTGATGAAGAATATCATGAAATATATTTTCATGATATTCATCTGAAATTGGAATGAAATTAGTTGTTGCTAATTAGCTCTAAAAAATCTGAAAAAAAAATCAGGATTATAGCATAGCTTTGCACGCTTGATCCATTTCTGTAATAAAATAAAAACTGAGATCGATTCTCTAATAAAAACCACGAAATTTTAACAAAATCAATGGCGCATATAATTTTAATATTTAGTAACGTCTCGGTAAAATAAAGTTATATTAAAGTACATTATATAATAAATATGCAAATTTTTATTCATTGCTTAAATATGGAATAATTTGTTGGGGTGATTCTCTCGAGTCTCATCGACTGTTTATGCTGCATAAAAGGTTAATTCGTCTAATGTGTTTTGTTTAAAAATGGTTAACATGTGTAAAACTATTTAAGGAGCATAGTATATTAGCCCTTCCTTGTATCTATTTTTTAGAATGTGTATAAGATTAAAAAATATGTCATTTTTTATACAACATGTTGTAAATCATAAGATTCATAAGTATAATACAAGGAATGTAAAGAGTGTAATAACCCCTATCTGGTGCAGACTTAATATGTATAGAAGTGGTCAAATTATAACTTGTTTACGGCTCTACAATAAGCTCCCAAGTGATATAAAGTGCATCGAAAGTGATAAGCTATTCCACTCAAGGGTTAAATGTATGTTACTTGAAAAGTGTTTTTATATAGCGTCAAGAGCTACATGGACTATAACTTTGAATTAACTTAAATTATTGTCTGTTTAAACTACAAATGTAAATAACTAATTACTCCTCTGTCTTTTACTTGCCTACAAGACCTGTCCTACTAACCTCAACAAATAATCTGTCTTGATATATTGATTGTAGGAGAAAAAGATTGAACAAATAATTTTGAATTTACCTCACCTTCTCCAATGTCAGATACTGTTTGGTCGGCGGTCACTCTCACACTGAAGACAAAACACTCTCAACAAACCAGTTTCAACCTGTTACTGAAGGGAGAGGGGGGGGGGAGGGAATATAACATAACAGGTATTTTATCCACTAAATTATGTATCTTATTTATGTACCGACGGAATCTTAAGATAGAGATAACACCGGTCAGCTGACTCAATGTTAAAAAAATCCCATTCATGGAAATTATGAAAAAAAAATTAAAATTTTCTCCTCTACTATCCTCTATGAGTTGGATGAACTTGAACGTTTCGCGGGCTCTTCCAAAACGGGGGCATTTGCCTGTGACTGAGGGAAACGTGGAAACCTAAGCCAGGATGGACGCTATATCTTTTGTCTATGAACCGGAAGTGCAATGTTCCAAAGCCAGGAGAACCACGTAGTGAAAGAGCGCAAAGATTTACCCCTGGGTGCGAAAACGTGATTTTTGTTGAAAACTGTCACCCATCCAACTATTAACCACGCTCGGCGTTGCTTGAAGTCAGTGATTAGTAATTAACCGGGCACTTAACGCAGTGGTATACGCCTCTGATTCATAATCTGATGGTAGTGAGTTCGATCCCAGCCATGCATCGCCAAACTTTTCACAAGTGGCAGTTGCTAAAGAACACCCAGTCGTGCATCCGGGAGGTGATTGATGGCATCCTCCATCAATTGCCGACCATCCTGACTTAGGTTTCCATGGTTTCCTCAGTCACAACCAGGCGAATGCTGGGATGGATTGCTTAGGCAATGGCCGCCCCGGTTTGGAAGGGACCCACAAAAAGGAGGGTCTAAGAAGAGCCGGGAGGTTAAATTCAGTCACTTAATTGTGGCCAGTACCCTATACTAGGGTTCAGTTGAGAAGCTAAAAAAAAAAAAAAAAAAAAAATAGTAATGAACAAGGCCACAAAGGAAAAATTTCCACGGCTGCGGCTATAAACTAATTTTTTTAATTTTTGTTATTTTTTATTTATTTACTTCAAATCCTAATTATATCATTATTAAATATTTAATGTGAAATATTAAATTTTATTTAACAAAATATAGTTTCAACGGATTCTAGTAAAGGAGAAGGAATGCCTCTGAAAATTAAAGAAGTAATAAAAGATTAATCAAATTCATACAACATAATAATACTTTAAAAGGTGTATAAAAATAAATTTATGATTGCATGTGTAATTGCAAAGTCATAAATACAGAATGATCATACTTTCTTGAATAATGTCATTAATATAATTATATTCAATATCTTAAAGATAAATCTCGCAATCGAAGCGCCTGAATGCAACAAGACTTGCAGGGGACTTAGAACACACCATCAATAGGTGGCATACAAATTTTGAAGCGAATCTGTTTTATCAGTTTTGTGAACACTGAGGTAGAAGTTTAACATTGGCCTTATGGACCAAAACCGGAAATAGAGCTGTTGTAAGAAAACTGCAAGACTGAATTTGCTTATACCATAAGCAATTAAGTTTTAGATCATTATCATTTGTTAAAATTTATTTCATTCGATTCGTTTGCAGTGAAATATTCTTTGACTAAAGCAGTAACTGACTGTGAGATTAATCGTTAATTTGATTCTCATCAAAAGATTATGTCCTCTCATGTTAAATTTGTTATATGTTTTAAATATTGAACAATAAAATGGTAAATAAAACGGTGAAAGTTGTGGTGCAGTGAGCTTAACCGGGTCTCGTCAGATCACCGAAGTCAAGCAACGCCGAGCGTGGTTAGTAGTTGGAAGGATGACCATTTTCAACAAAAAACGCGTTTCCAATCTAGATTTAACCTTGTGCTTATCCACTATGTGGTTCCTCTCTCTTTGGCCCAATGTACTTTTGGTTCATTGACAAAAGCTGTAGCGTTCATCCTGGCTGAAGTTTCCACGTTTACCTCAGTCAAAGGAAAATTCCACAAAATGGATTGCAAGGCCATGGCCACCCCCTTTCCACATTGGCCAGCAAGAACGCTCAAGTTATTTGGAAGGTTCTGATTTTCAAAGCAGTAAGTAACTTTGTAATATAAATACCCAATTAACGTGGATTAATAAAAAAATAGTTATATTTTTTAATAAATATATATTTGCAAATATATATATTTATATATATATTAATGGGGGTGATTTACGAAATAGATATCCAGCTCTCACACTAATCGCAGTTTAGCACCAGTCTAATGGAGTATCGAACTCATTTTATTATTGCAGAAATGTATATAGAGAGTGCAATCAGTGTAGAGAGCTATGCTACACTAATTTATTTCAGATTTTTTAGAGCCCGGTAACATAAAATATTGAAAGTTCTTTCTGTGACGTCACGAGACGCCGCTCTTTACGAAAAAGATAGGACTTGCCGCCACGTGACGTCAAAAAAAGGACTTTCAATAATTTTTTAAAAAATAGTTACCGCGCTCTAAAAAATCTATAAAAATTCAAGGTGGCATAACTTTTCACCCTCTATCCATTAAAGCCTTGCTGGCAAGTGGAAAAAGCGGGTTTTGATTCTAGTGGACACCCATTTCTGCAATAAAAAATTTTGAGGTCGATACTCCATTAAAGGACACTAAACTTGGATAGTGAAAAACCTGAATAACTCTCTTCATGAATTACGCCTATTAAAGCTTTATATAACAAGTTTAATTTATTTTGCAGACATAACAACTTTTTATTGCCACGATCATCTCGTAATTTAGTTCACACAAAACCATTTCTTTTATGTCGGAGGGAATTCCCGACACATCTCTTTAGGACAGTTCTCCTAAGGATTGTTAACAAGGTCAATGCCCTCTGAAATTCTCCGCACAAAAGAGAACGCACAGACATAAAATGTTGGGTTTCTAAGATGAATCAAAATAACCCAACACCATGCAGAAATTTAAAAATATATCAATTTAAGGTATAACCTGAGAATTTGTCACCATAAAAAACTTGGCAACACTGATACACTAGCAATGCGACTCTAGGAGGAGTAGGTGGTGACTACAGTCCCTTTAGAGCGTTGCCACATTTCTCATCGAGTTTCAAAAACGGCCAACGCAGTGGATCAAAATATATGAAAACAATCATAAAAATAGTTAAAAAAATTAGCTTTAAATCCATATAAAATTTTAAAAAATGTCTCGAGCCATTTTTGTGTAATGTTGATTGAAAAATTAAACATTAAAATGATACGAAAATCACATTTGAATAAATTAATTATTATTAAACTAATGGTTAAAAAAATATGAATATAAAATCAGCAGTATTTGGACAGTTGTTGTAACTTGTAAGTCTAGCAAATTAATTTCAAGAACATCTGTCGATAGGATTTTTTTCGTCCAAAATTTAATTAAATAATTAAAATTTGGCATTCTAAAACAGTTTCCTGCTCTACCTACTTAAAACTATTTATATGCAAATGTACTGATGTAACCTCTGTCGCCTTTACAAGCTGAAACAACAAACTTGTTTTGTTGCCCTCTAAAATCTTGATGGCTCCTTAGTCCATTAACCTCACGACCATAATGTAATACATCACATCAAATATTTATAACTGGGGAAAACCATGGATAAAATTGTTATTCAAATTAAAATTATTTATTTTATCTTATTCCAAATACAAGGTACACACATAAAATACATGGTATCATGCATGGGTAAGACGCGTCATTTTAGAACAAAGAATATATTCAATTCAATTCAATTCAATTCAATATATTTTTATTTCCATTTTTCCTACAATCAAAGTGTCATAATATACAATAACATTTGTTGAGGTTTATAGGACAAGTCAATAAAAGCAGTGTTAGGAAATGTTCATAATGAAAGAATCAGTCCATGTCATTAATTTTCTTCTCACTTATTAACAAAAGCACAGTCATAATATGCTTTAACACTGTAAAAACACATATCTTGTAGCAGATTTTTCACATTTATTTTAAAATCACTAATATTTTTTATACACTTCACTGAGAGAGGGAGCTTATTATAAAGATTAAGGCAGCTCAAAAAGGGACCACTTTTATACATCTCAAGTCTACACCACATTGAGGGAATATTATTTTTAACATTTCTTGTATTATGCTCATGTGTAACTTCATGTTGCTTATATAGTGACATATTTTTTTTAACATTCATTACACATTCCAAAATATAAATACATGGGAATGGTAGCAAATTTAATTTTTTAAATAAAGGTAAGCATGAGGCAGATCTTTTAGCAAAACATATTGACCTTATTATTTTTTTTTGCAATACAAATACTCTATGAGCTGTTGTACAATTTCCCCAGCAAATAATTCCATATTTAATAATTGAATGAAAGTTTGCAAAATATAAAGTTTTTAGGCATTGTAGCTCAGATTCATATCTTAATTCTCCCAGTGCAAAAATTACTGAAGCCAACTTATTACAAATATTATCTATATGACTCACCCACCTTAAATCATCATCTATAATGAGACCCAAAAATTTTGCTTTTGATGTTAATGTTAATATGTTATTTCCCATTGTTATATTAATTAGTTTAGAAATTTTGTTTCTTATATTTTGGAATTGTAAAATTTCAGTTTTATTTAAATTTAATGTTAAGCCAATATTGTGAAGATAAGAACTTATTGTTTCTATTGATTTTTTAATATTAGCATCCAATTCAGAGTTTGTATGGCCAGTTATTTTTAAATTTGAATCATCTGCATATTGTATTGACACACAATTATTATTTTTTATTACTTGGGACAAATCATTTACATAAATCAGGAATAATATTGGAGAAATGCAAGTGCCTTGTGGCAAGCCATATTTAATTTCTTTCTTGTCTGAATATTTTATTGAATCTTTACCATCTCCTTCACAGTTTATAAAAACAGTTTGTGTTCTATTTGATAAAAATGATTTTATCCAATGTAGACAATTTCCTCTTATACCATACTTATAGAGCTTGTTTAATAATATATCATGTTCTACCATGTCAAAGGCTTTTGACAAATCTAAAAAGACACCTGCAGTTTTGAATTTGTTATCTATACTGCCAAGAACACTATCAATTAATTCCCACATTGCAGATTCAGTTGACATATTTTTTCTGAAACCATGTTGTGACTGTGATAGTATATTATTTTTATCTAAAAAAGGTAAAAATTTATTTAAAAAAGCCTTTTCAAAAATTTTAGAAAAAACAGAGAGCAAACTAATAGGCCTATAATTACCCATATCTTGAACATCCCCTTTTTTATGTACTGGTTTTAGTAATGCTTGTTTTAATACAGTTGGAAAAGATCCTTCTTCAAAAGATTGATTTATAATTACTGTGAGAACATTACTTATTGATTGAGAGCAGGACTTAAGTACAAAATTTGACACCCCATCAAATCCATGGGAATACTTATTTTTTAAAGATTGAATAATTTTAAATACATCAGCCCTAGATACAGTTGATAAGAACATAGACTTGAGATTAAATGGAATATTTTGTGTAGGATTAGAGTCCCTTGTCACATTTTCAATATTAGATTTACAGTCTGAAATGCACTTTTCAAAATAATTACTAAATATCTGAGCAATTTCTTGTGGGTCATTAACAATATTATTATCTTGTGATATTTTATTAATCTTATAATAAACTTGAGATTTCCCATGCCTTTTCTTGATTAAGTCCCACATTGCTTTAGATTTGTTATCAGATTTATTTACATATGTTGTGTTTTTTTGTTTATTTACAAATCTGACAAGCTTATGATAAATGAACTTATAAATTTTTACATATTCTTTGCTCCAAATATGTGGGTAAAGCCATTAACACACACACACGCAACAACAACAAGAAAAAAATTATAACACATCCAAATCTGTCAAAATTTAGCATTCAAATATTCATCTACACTATAAAAACAATACTTATTAAGAAACAATTTTACAGCGTTTTAAAATTCTACACGTGTGTAGATATCTTTTAATGAAACAGGAAGTTTATTGTACTTTTTAATACATGAGCATATACAACCTTTGTCTAAAAGTTTAAGTCTGCTTTTTGGAGGTAATATATATAGTACTATTTAAATTCCTATAAGTATTATGGTCATGGACTTTCTCCTTATGAAAAATATCAAAATTACTCTTAACAAAACAAACACAATCTAAAATAAAAATGCATGGTAATGTGAGAATACAATGAGATTGAAAAAGTTTTTTACATGATTCACGGTAGGGTAAGTTTAGCATTGTTCGAATTACCCTTTTTTGCAAATTAAAAATCTCTCTTGAGTCAGTAGAATTACCCCACATAATAACCCAATACTTCAAAATGGAATGGAAGTTAACGTACGTTTCTTCCTTGTTAAAATTTTAAGGTGGATTTTCATGGGCGGCAACGGCGACGCGGCGCGATTTGACGTAAAACCTGGGAAATCCTATGCGGTGGCGAATTCACCGGTAACCCCGTTAATTACGATGCTCTTTTTCTTTTAATCGCCCAATTTGGCCGCCAATGGATGGTACTGCGTCGCAGGCTCGAAATCGAACATGAAAATCCACCTAGCTTTATCATAAAATTTTATATATTTTTTATGTTAACGAATCACGAAATGAAATAAATTTTATCTTTTATTCGCTATTAAGGTCTCATCTCGTCTTTTGTCTTTTTTTTGCACAATTTTAGAGGATTGAAGAGAGAAAAAGACGATATTACTTATTTTTTATACTTATTGAGCATAAAATACTAAAAACTTTGTCTCCATTTTTTCATCCTCACTTTGAGCGAGGAGAAAATAAGATGTGTTTTAGAGGTAAAATGATTAGGTTTAGACGTGTAAAGGATGAGTTGCAGACGTATTTTTTCATATAGGGATAACCTTAGGGAGGTCATACACTGCTTTCGTATCGCATGATAGAGTATCAGCTCAAATTGAAATTCGTATGGTATCGCATGATAAAAATTTAAAACTGCTTCTAAATGAAAAATTTACGATATCATGCCAAATGAAACTGTGTGCGCATGAAATTCTCATGATCCCATAAGTTCTAAATTTTTTTATCATACGCTGCGAAACTATGCGATTGTGTGTGCGCCCACCCTAACTTAAAAGAAAGTGTGTCGAATTATAATTTTATATACCATGAACAAATTTTTTTACTTGCAATGATTCTAACAAACCATTGTTTATAATATTTTTCGCATGAATCCTTTTTCATTGTTAAACATGGAAAGAGGTATAGTGTCTATTTTTTGCCACCAGAGCAAAGAACGCAATGGCATTTTGGCGCTACGTAACAATTTCAACTTCATAATTAACGGTAATTTTCCATAAGTTAACATTTAAATATATAGACAAACGTCCCATGTTTTTCCTTTAATGTGACAGACATCACACAACAATACTTCGTTTACTAACAATGAGCAGAAGACTTTGATATTAAGTTTAAGGCTGATTGCAGACAGAATTGCACTCCCCTATGAAAATTCAGATCCACGTTGGACCCAGCCTGGATCTACTGTTGGTCTAGTGGACCTAATTAGGTCTAGAGTAGACCTAGTCCAGGTCCAGACTGGTCTAGAGTAGACCTGGACCAGGTCCAGACTGGTCTAGTCTAGACCTGGACCAGGTCCAGACTGGTCTCGTCTAGACCTGGACCAAGTCCAGACTGGTCTAGTCTAGACCTGGACCAAGTCCAGAATGGTCTAGTCTAGACCTGGATCAGGTCCAGACTGGTCTAGTCTAGACCTGGAACCAGGTCCAGACTGTCTAGTCTAGATTGCACCAGGTCCAGATTGTCTAGACCTAAACCAGGTCCAGACCGTCTAGTCTAGACCTGGACCTGATGTACCAAAAACAAATTCAGTCAGTCCAGAACACACCCTGAATCCATCGATCATACAATCATCTACAACATACCCCTAAAACGCGGAGGGGGGGGGGAGGTAGAAAAAAATACATTTTAGAACACAAAAAAAAATTAAACAAATTGTCGACAGTTAATTATATAATAAATAATTGCATGATATTTAAATTTTGACGACGTTTCTTGGGGGGAGGGAGAGGCCGGGATAAGGGGAAACAATGCATGACTTAATTATATATATTATATATATACATATATATATATATATATATATATATATATATATATATATATATATATATATATATATATATATATATATATATATATATATATTATTAATTAATTAATTATTATAAAAGTACAAAAATATAGGTATATATTTATTATATATACAGTATATATTGATATTATATACCTATATTTTTGTACTTTTATATAAGAGAATTAAAAAATGAAAACAATATAATATACTTCTTTTATAATATTTTTTTAATTTCCACGTCAAAATAATTAAAATTATTGTAGTCCGTTAAAATTGATACCATATATAATTATAATTACAATTATATATATATGATATATATATATATATATATATATATATATATATATATATATATATATATATATATATATATATATATATATATTATATATATATATATATATTAATCATAATTAAAAATAATAAGGCCGGGAAGATTCCCCACTGAATTAATTCAATTTTTTTGAGACTTTCGCGCTATTTAAAATGGCTGGCTCGTGATTGGACAGCTACGTACCCGTAAAGCCAATCACGAAGCATGAAAAACCGTTACATAGTTACATATGGCCAGTGTTGTTGTGAAATTGTGCTGCAAAAGTGAAAGTGTAGTGAATTTTCTTAAATTACAGCTTTTAACAGTGATTAATCGTTTTAATTTTGTTATATCGTGAAGCATGACGTAATTGATTGATGGAGGTAAGTTTCATTGTATGTGTAATGTTCTGTATCCAAGTTATCAATGTTTTAATGATAGATGATTTTGTTTGTTTGATCCTGGGTTTGATCTTCGATCGATCGAGTAAACTAAAGCTGCAGTGATTTAGAATTTGCTAATAACATCTTCATTAATTAATATCGCAAAACTCTATACATCAAAGACCTGCAGTGAAGGATTCTGGATTTATTGCCTGCGCGATAGAATGTGGTATGTATATATGCATACATTAATTGCATGATTTATTTGTATTGATGTACAGTATCGATCATTATAATTCATGATACTGTATGCCTATATATAATATATACTGTAGTTGTTCTCTTACATTATTTAATGCATATTATAAAACAATGCATACTTAAGTATATATGTATATATATATATATATATATATATATATATATATATATATATATATATATATATATATATATATATATATATATATAATATGCATACTGTATGAATACCGGCATGCATAATATCATATTCATATTCTGTATAACATAGTGTTTATATCATATTATGCAGGTACGTATCATACTGCAGAACATATATATGCATATGATATGATATGTATTAATAAATATTTATTTATTGAACACAAAGACAGTGTACATAAAATATAAAAATGCCCTAAAATAAAAATATTGATTATATTATATATACAGTATCATGCATTATAAGAGGTCGAGCGTGGCCCAGTGCATTGACGAGTTCTCGTTTGATCACCAAAGTCAGGCAACGTTGAGCGTGGTTAGTACTTGGATGGGTGACCATTTCAAGTAAAAAATACGCTGCTCCCTCCCTGTGGTAAATTCGTCTCGCTTTCCACCCAGTGCAGTGATGCACTTGTGTGTGGTTCCCCAGGCTTTGGACATCGCTTTGGTCCATTGAGAAAAAGTAGAGGTGTCCGTCCTGACTGAGGTTTTCCACGGTTCCCTCAGTTTCACCTCAGCGAATGCTGGGACGCGTAAGCATGCAGGTCGTGGCCACAATCCGTTCCCTACCTTACCTATTACCTTTTTTGTCTATGTCCTTGATACAGCAGCAACTTTCAATGTACGAGAAAACTACTTTACCCCCTTTCTTTTAAATGCTTTTCTAACAAAATTTCTTTAGTGGTAAATAAAGCTACAGTATTAGAAGTGAAAATATACGTGGATTAGATTTGATCTACTGTACTGTAATAAGTATTTTTCCTGTATAAGTAGTAAAATTACCTTTTTTTTTCCAGTTTATCTTAAAGTCATGGTATACATACATAATGCATAACCGGTATATACATTATTGTTTAGTTTTTTCCTTTCTTACAATATTTAATAAAGTTATTGTGATGTCCACCAGGTGGAGCATGGAGAAAGGACGTCATGTAATTGCCACCAAGGACATTGAACTCGGAGACACTTTGTTCCTGGAGGATCCGTTTGCCTCGGTGCTGTGTGACACTCACGCCACCCACTGTGAGATGTGCTTCCTGCCCCTGCCAGCCTTGCCAGTAAGGTGGGTCTACACTACTCCCTCCTCCTTTCTATACATAGTATTCTAGTCAGCAGACCGTTTTTATAATAATACATTTGTTTATTTATTGAAAAGATATTGGTTTTTTTAGACAAAGAAATATTGTTTGGTAATTAATTAATTATGTAACAACAGCAAACCAATTGATTACCATTCTATGTCAAGGCATTTTATGTCTACAGACAACAAGTTAACATTTAACACATAAAATAAAATTATTTTAAAATGGAGTAACAACCTCAAAATTTTTTATTGCAGAAATGGATAGAGGGTGCAAAAATATGCTACTCTGAATTTTTTCAGATTTTTCTGAGACCGGGAAGTATTTTTAAAAAATTATTGAAAGTCCGTTTTATGATGTCAGGGGCGTTAATGTCCTATCCTTTTCTTAAGGAGAGGCGCCTCATGACGTCATCAAAATGGACTTACAATAATTTTTTAAAAATTGTTCTCGGTCTCAGAAAAATCTGAAAAAATTCAGAGTAGCATATTTTTGCACCCTCTATCCGTTTCTGCAATAAAAAATTTTGAGGTCGGTACTCCATTATAATTTTTTAGTAGAAGAGATAAAGTTACTTTAATTTTCAATTCAAATTAATTATCATAATTAACAAACATGCAAGTAATTCTCTACAAGTAACACTGAACATATGTACAAAGGATTATTTATCCCTCTGTCTATAAAATCACTGTAATTGATATTATGTATTCAAACATAAGAATATGTTTTTTTTTCCTTATGATAATAAAGGGCTATTTTGAAGCAACAAACTAGTAGAAGACGCCTAGCAAATTTCTTCAGAGAAAATCTATTTACAAAGTTTGGCCTTGAGGCAAGTGAACTTTGTACACTGTACTGTACAAAGTTGATAACTAAATCACTCATGACTAGATTAAATAAACATTTTTCATTGCATCTAAATATTCCTTTACAAAGTACTTAAATATGTAGTTAATTAACTCTTCTATACATTCACAGATGCAGAGACTGCCAGAATGCTTCTTATTGTAGCCAGCTTTGTCTAGCTGAGGCCATACAACAGTATCACACGTTTGAGTGTGGCTCCAGCCTTGCTGAACACGTTGGTATAGCGCGTCTTGGGCTTCGAGTAACTCTGGTGGCAGAATCTCTTGGATGTCTCATTTCAGAACTAGCCAGCAGAGACAGTCTGAGTCTGGCCCCGGCCTCAGGGTGTTCCCTGCAAGTTGAGACCAGACCGCAGCAGTATGCCAGGGTCATGGACCTGCTGACTCATCTGGAGGATATGAGTAACGAAGATAGGCTGCAGTACACCCTCGTGAGTTAGACTGTAGTACTGTTTATGTTAATACCTGTGAATGCTTAAATTAGTGATGTTTTTAGATGAAGAGTAAAAATCACAATAAAAGATAGTTTGATAAATTTAATTACTAAAGACAGTGAAGTGAAATTATCATAATAATGTAGTCAGAGCAATTTTAATATTTTACAATCTTGGCTCATTTTTAGATACTTCTAAATACTGTTGTATCTCTTTACTGGATTAAAATTTAATATGCCAATAAATAATCAAAAAGACAATAATAATTGTGTGTAGCTAATTAGCTACAGTATTGAGTATATCAATGAGAGATTTTTTTTTAATTAGATACAGTAAAAAGAAGGAAAACCTGCTGTAAAAACTTACAAGAAATGGTACATTTTTAGCAATTTTAAGCAGGGAGCTTTTTTTTTTTAAAAAAAATAAGCAATACCTCGTCCCCACAAAAACAACACAATTTCTACCTTACTAACTATACCAATGTTTGTCACACAGACGTCGCTGCTTCTGGTAGTAGATCAAGCTCGCCGACGTAAGGTGCGCACAGAGCAGCGAGCAAGCTTCACTCGTAAGTTTGTAGGCCGAGTGTTAAGGCACCTTGCTCAACTGGTATGCAACGGCAACGCCATCACCTCCTATCTCATGCAGGACCAGCAAAGGTGAGTGAATATTTTCGTGTTCTTTAAAAACGTATCTAAATGAGTAATAATACTAATAATTAATAATTTAATTGTGCTTTTTAAAATCAACGGTGCAATATTGATATTTTTAAATCTAGCACAAACTGCAGTGCTTTTTTTCCTCTTTTTTAAAAAAGTGAAAGGCAGTATTTTTGTTACAGTACATATAATTTTTTTTTTCTTGAAAAAGAAAAAAGAGAGAGAAAAAAATTGTGAAATGAAACAACTTTTTAATTACAAAAAAAAAAATATAAACTCAAGAAACTAGGAGCCTTTACTCCTGAAAGATTTCTATCTCTGACTCCCTTTGTTGCAGTGAGGCGGGGCTGATGCAAGAGAGGCAAGCTCGAGTGGCCACCGCCATCTTCCCGTCAGCCTCCATGATGAACCACTCCTGCGACCCCAACATTCTCACCAGGTAAGATAAACACTCTATGTGGCAGTAGGTGCCTTTACGTTCTATGCTGTACTTTTGATTTGATCTTCTCAGTTAAATTATTACTTCATTGATTTGATGAGAATTTATTTCAGGGTGTCTGACGCTATTTTTATTAAACTGTAGTTGGTCTGCTGAAGTTTCTTTTTAGGATATTAGATAAAAGTGACAAACAGTTTGGTACTCTTAAGTTGGTCAATTTTTGAGCTCATGAAAATTTGAGAATTGAGGAATGTTTTTAGATAAAAATGAAAGAAAATTGTAGATTTTGAAAAGTGTTCAAAGGAGAAGAGGAATGATTTCAGGAGCGGTATAGGGACTATAGGGTAGAATTAACAGATACTGTATTTAGCACATTCTTGGAACCTCACACTTATTAGTTATTAGCTAGTTATTAGTTTGTACACCAGCTGGTATTGTATTTTGATGAAATTTTTATTTACACTTCAACCTTTTTTAAAAAAAAAAAATAAATAATAATGAATTAATATTGTATGGTTGCAGCTCCTAGTGCTCCTACCAACGCGTCGTAGATGACACAGACTGACAGTTATTAAGGTACCAAGAGGACCCAGGCTGCTGCTCTTACCTGTACGTTTGCAGGTCCTGCGAGCAGGGGCTGCCACATACAGATGCCACCACCTTTCGTGGCATCTCGAAGTGACTTGGACCGACTCGACCCGACTCAACTAAACCCGACTCGACTTGACTCGGCCCGACTCAAATCGATTCGGTGTCGAGAGAAGCGGTGCAAAAGTTTGAATCGCAGCGACTTGATTCGACATGATTCATTTCGATTCATGTCGAATGATATTTTTTTCATGGGATATATGACAAGTACGTTAGTTAGTCAGGAGAATCTTGGCGAACCCATAAGAATCGCCAAGAATTCTACCGTTCCTCACCGCGCAACCAGTGACGAACGCTACCGTTCCTCTGTTCCTCGTTTAAAACAAAGCAAAAACACTGAAATCATGTTATGTGTATGTATTTTTAATTGCATGTTGCCACTCGATTCTGTTATAATTTTGTGTATTCTCATGTGAACTGCTTTAATATAGAAAATTGACGAGACCAAAGGACCCTACAAAGACCTCCCCGTTTCTTAATTATGGCCAGAAATTTGACCAGCTTAGCCGAGCTTCACTGTAACTGAGAGTGGTGGCGCTACTGAATCACAGCGGCACAGCCCGGGTCTCACTGGCTGCGCTGGCAATTTCAGCCAGCAAGAACCGGACCGTGCCGATCATTTAAATTAGCAATTAGCAGCGCCGCCTCTCTCAGAAACAGCGAAACTCTGATGAAATTCTTGGCCGTAAGACACGGGAGGTCCCTATATAGGTTTGTGCGACGAGACGGCACACATGGATATATTTTTATGTGCATATTTGGGTGTGGAGGTGGGGGGGGTGCACAAATTACCTGGGGGATGGTAATTAATTAATTAGGGCTAGATTTTACTTTGAAAAATTGGTCTAGAATATACTTTGGCTAGATCCAGGCTAGACCCGGGCTGGACCCAAACTTGGCTGGATCCAGTCTGGATCCAGTTTTGGATGTTTTTTTTTGGACCCAGTCTGGATCCAGCCCAATTAGATCTAGACTGGGTCCAGTCTAGACTCAAAATTTTCGTAAGGGACGATTTCACAGCGTATGATAAAAAAAATAAGAAGCTTTGCGATTAGATGTGCGCGTGCACACAGCTTCGTATCGTATGCTTTCGTATGATAAGAAACTTAGAACCAGTTCTAAATGAAAAACGTACGATCGTAAGCTTAAATTTAATATATTTAGGAGAAATGTAGGATATTTCAATGTTTTAAATATAATTAACAATAATAAAATCATTGTTTATTGGGTTAAATATTACATGATTGGGAGGACACAAAAAAAAATAAAATGACCCAACTGTTGGCTGATAAAGGCAAGTTCCCACACACAAAGTGAACAACCACCAAACGTTGATCAGAAGTAAATGCATTGGGTGTCACATTTAACTTGGTTATCGTCGTATTTCTAGGCTAAATGCAACGTTGCTAAACTTCATAAAAAACAAGCCGTACTTCACAAAGTGGCGCTCTCAATTAGATTTGGCAACGCAGGGAAGCAGACCAACCTTGCCATGAGCTCACGCGGCAGCAGCGAGCAAGCAACTCTCACAGAGCGAACTTGATTAGGAGGCCACAGCATGACTGCGCCCACTTTTCAATAGCCGTCCTACTGAGCAGCAGGTTTGCGTGCAATCAAATGGGAGAGGGCTTTACTTTCGTCGCGGTTTACGACATTTACGCTGTATGCTAGAGTTTTGAAAATGAAACAAGTTTAACTCTAATATAGTTTAATCTTACTGGACAACCTTTTTTTTCACACAAAAACAATATTAATACACATTAATTAAACTTTTATGAACCCGACTTCTGCTACTTCTGTTACATCTGCACATGCGCCGCCATGCGCGAAGTAATAAAAGTCAGTTTACTGGCGATGACGTCATATGAATATAGAAAGCCTTTCTTCATACCGAGTGATTTTCACTTTACTTAATTGCCATTTCTATACTTTGTATCAGTGATGCAACGCTTCGCGAATCTTCGCGCGAAAATTCGCTAGTTTCGCGAAATTGATATATTTGAATTTCCCGCTCTACTTTTTCGAATAGTATTTAACATGGGGATGTAGCTTTGCCGGCGGCCCAAATATTTGTATTTTTGGCCCCCAAGCGGTAGTTTCAGGAAGTTATCATAAAACTGTGCGTAATATTTTATGAGCTTTGGTGAAAAAACTCATGTGACCATTGTTAATCGGCACGGCGCGGTCTAGCGCGGTAAGAACCGGCAATGCAGCACCCGTCACGGCACAGAATAACGATCGACGCGCTACTGGTGGCTATTTCAGGAAGGTTTTTCACACGTTTTGTAAGTATTTCGTTACATAAAGAAGATACATCGCCTTGTATTTAATGAATACTCCGTTCTCCTCCTAATTTTGCTTTAATGACAGGTTTAATTGCATAAATGAATTAAAAAGAGTTAAATTTAGTTTATTAGATATAAAAAATTTATTTCTATTTTATTAATTTTAAAAATTACTTTTAATTATTTTTAAAATCATTTAACACATTCGAGGATAGACAGGTCATGAAAGGGGCCATTTTATCTTGTTTTCTTAATTTTTTGATGAATATTTATGAAAAATCGCATTGCGACAGTCATTTTTTAAATTTCGCGAAAATTACTCGAATTTTCGCGCACCATGCATCTCTGCCTTTGTATATATCAAGTAAAGTTATTTACTACATCGAAAATAATGTATGAAAGTTGATTCAAGTACTTTTGTATTTTCAATATTTCGTGACGTCATGATACATTACTAAAGCTTGGAAGATAGAACCAAGTTCCCGCCCTAACTTTACCGTCTAATTTCTCAAGAAGTATGATATTTATAAACTAAATAAAATAATTAGCAAACGGGAGACTACATTGAAGTATTATCGCACTACAAGACACCTTCATTAACATCGAGTAAATATTTAAAAAAATATATTTCCTCCCGATTACATTGCTTGTTATTTTTTAAATTCCGGACGGCTAATGTCTCGACAGATGACGATAACGCCGGCTGGGTTGTGGCCTCCTAATCAAGTACGCTCTGACTCTCACAACTCTCACAAGCAGTATTTGAAGTTTTTGTCGCAATGTGGCAATGTTGTGAAATACAAAATTTGACGAAGGTACACGACCACAACCAAGTTAAATATGACGGTTTCTGTAGTTTGTCAAATTTGTTCTTGTTCCGCTCCTTTACTCTTTATTCCAATATTGAAACTTACGTGAAGACAAAGGTTGCAGATGACATGGAATATTCGATCTAATGACGTTCAACATTCCCGTGATATGTGTGGATGGAATGTTCTCATCGCAGTCTTGCATGTATTTTAATACACATTTCGACGAGGTGTCAAAATCCCTGAAAAAGTATTGATATCACAAAGAGGCTAGAGTGAAAGATGGGCAAGGACGCTATAGATAAGGATAAGTCACGAAGCTGCTGCCCCCACACGGTTAGCATTGAACTAGTAAAATGCAGATGACGATCGCTCTTTTGGAGCCAAGTTCATAAGCTAAAAATTGAAATGTTGTAAATGAAATCTGTTAACATATGGCCGACTGACCATTAAAACTCTTATAAATGGACAACATACATGAAATTTTTTTATTGCAGAAATCAATAGAGGGTACCAAATTATGCCACTCTGAATTCTTTTACATTCTTTTGAAACCCAGAACTATTTTTAAATAATTATTGAAAGTAAGGCCACGCCCCCTGGAGTCGTCAATAGGCGTCCAGTCTCTATCCTTTTTATTAAGGCTGCAGGGGTGCCAACTGAAATCACAGGACTTTAAATAAATATTTAAAAAGAGTTCCGGGTTTCAAATAAATCTGAAAAAATTCAGAGTAGCATAATTTCGTACCATCTATTCATTTCTGCAATAAATTTTTTTCATGTATGTTGTCCATTGAGCGTATCTGCAATAAAAAATGTCGCTGAATTCTTTTCTAATAATATTAAATCCAAATTCAGTCTTTAAAATTGACTTTTACAGGTTTCTTCAGTTTTACCATTTCAATTTTTCGCACACGAAGTTGGTTCTAAAAGAGCAATCGTCATCTGCATTTTACTAGTTCGGCGCTGGCCGTGTGGTGGCAGCAGCTCCGTGACTCATCCTTACCTCTAGCGTCCTTGCTAGAGGTAAGGATGAGTCACGGAGCTGCAGCCACAGTGGCGTAACTACAGAGGGGGCCAAGGGCCCCGGGCCCATGCATCAAAGGGGGCCTTTTTAGTTAAGGGCCCGATCTAGTAAAAACGGCCATAAGGAGAAAACAGCATTTTCCATCAGTTCTGTAAGGTTCAATATTTGCTTAAAAAAAAAATAAAAAATTTTATTTAAGAGAAGAGACTGGTATGTAGGGGGCCTGTCGATTTTTTTTTTACACAAGTACCACCAATTAATTAATAATTAAAAGTGGTAAAAGAGTGTCAACTTTGCTTTATCATAACACTTTAAAAAAAACGAATTTTATAAATGAAAATCGTCCAGCCCCCTATAAAAAATTGTCATCTTTCATTTGATGCGTGCTGAATGTGTTAATTTAAAAAATTAAATGTACTGGAACTGATAGACTAAAGCTACTTTTTTGCAATATCTAGTTCCTAAAACCGCTGAATGCAGCGCCGTGCGGAATTGCGGAAATATGCGAAATACTGAACTATTATATAAGTGCGGCCGACTCGGCCGAGAGAGAGAGAGAGAGAGAGAGAAAGGGAGAGAGAGCTGAAAGAGAACAATAAAATAATTCACCAGCCTGCAGTCCTCTTGCGCGCGGTCAACCCTTCCCCAAGCCTTATCTTGCTTTATAATACCATCATTGTCTCGCTCCTAAGCTCTATCTTTGCTTCTAGCTTGACTTTGAAGAGAATTCAGTATATTGTTATGCTGTAGTATACAGTATAGGGTCATCTGAAGGTACATTATTGCCTAGAATAAAAAAAATAAAATGACTTTTTGAGCATTCAAATCTGTATCCATGGTATGGTGGCTACATGGATATCAGTGACGTATGTATACAGCTGTAAAATCGAAGGGTTGTTGCCCAATGTGGTGGTTGGATCCAATGCTTGTATGTAAAATTTAAAAAAATTAAAATTTTATTTATTTTATTTTATTTTTTATTACAAACAACTGGTTGTACAGGACAACATGGTTCACGTCAACATATATTTCAATAAACAAAAATTATATACACAAAAAAACATAATATACAAACCCAATCATTTAATACCATCATAATATAATTAAATAAAAAACAAACAAACAAAAATAATTGCATATAATAATAAGACAACTATAAATTTATATTTAAGACATTCTCAGACATTTTATTACTTAAAAATTCTTTAACAGAGTAAAATTCCTTGTCTATTAGTACATTCTTAAGTCTTTTTTTAAACAATATAGTGTCATCTATACTTCTCAAACAGTTTGGTAAAAAATTATACAATTTTGCCGTTTGATAAAATGAACTTTTTTCAAGCAAACTTGACTTATGTTCCTCCACACATACTTTATCTTTATTCCTTGTGTTATAAGAATGAATATCACAATTTTGAGTATAGATTTCTGGATGCTTACGTCTATATACACAACAGTTTAGTATAAAGATACATGGTAATGTTAACATATTAAGACTTTTAAATTGTGTAACACATGTATCCCTTTTTTTAAAATTTAATATCGTCCGCAAACTACGTTTCTGTAAAACAAAAAGTCTATTGAGTTTGTCTGGATACTGACCCCAAAAAATTACACCATAAGGTAATTGCGGATAAACATACGCATAGTAAATGCTTAAAAGCGTTTTTTGTGATACATGATTTCTAAGCGAAGACAATATAAAATTGGCCCAATTAATTTTCTTACACGTTTCATTAATATGCTCAGTCCAGTCTAACGATTCATTTATTGTGAATCCCAAAAATTTAATGCTTTTGACTCTTTTAATGGAATTATTATTTAAGTACAATAAATAACTCTTATCAGGTGGACTTCTTTGGGAATGAAATTGTATGTAATTAGTTTTATCAACATTTAACATAAGCCTATTTTGTTGGCTCCAGTTTAAAACTTGCTTTACAGTTTTAGTAACCTTTATAAAAAGTTCCTCTTCCGTGTCTGCTGTTACAACTGCTGTAACATCATCTGCGAACTTAATTATCTGGGCATCCGTTACGTATTCGGGCAAATCATTTATACTAACACCGAAAAGAGTTGTAGATATTTTACCGCCTTGCGGAACTCCCAAGTTAAGAGGTAACAGGTCGGACTTTACATTTATATCAACGTACTGCTTTCTATCTGATAAATAAGAATCCATGAGCGCTATACTATTTTGGTCGAAGCCAATATTTTTTAATTTTTCCAGCACAACATCTTTATCGAGGCTATCAAATGCCTTGGAAAAATCAAAAAATATTCCCATGCAATATATTTTCTTATCAATACTTTTATAAACTATATTTAACAATTCAAAAGAGGCAGTAGTTGTTGATTTATTCTTTAAAAAACCGTGTTGGCATTCAGATATCAATTTATTCTCATATCTGTAATCCATAATTTGGTCGTCTAAAATACCCTCAAATGTTTTACCGAATACAGAGGACAAAGAAATAGCTCTGTAATTATTTATCAAATTTTTGGGTCCCTTTTTGTGAAATGAAATAACTTTTGAATGTTTTAATCTATTCGGAAAACTGCAGTCTAAAATAGAATGATTTATAAGGGATGTTAGAGGAACACCTAACAAAACTGCAGAGCTCTTCAATACACTATACGGTACCTCATCTGGACCCGCTGCATTTTTATTAGGCAGTTCCTTTAATTTATTGAGCAGCTTCTCGCAAGTTATTTGTTGGAAGCTAAATATTTGGGCTGGGTTTCTTATTTGAATTAAAATTAAAATTGTTTTTGTGATTTATCACTGAAATTTGTAAATATGAATAAATTGAGAGAAAATGTGTAATTGTTAATTTGCACTTTTTTTAAAATAACCAATTTACCTTTCCTTTATTTATATTGTTTGATTGTTAATTAAATGAAAATATTAATTTAATAACACATTTTGTGACATTTACTATACTTTTACAAGATGTAATAATCGTATATATTTTTTTATTTAATTTTCAGTATACATATACACAAAAAAATTACTGTCTTAGAAACTTGGCGCAATAGAGAAAATTTCCATTTTTCTAACTATAAAAAATATATAAATAATATTATTCTCTAACGTCTCAGATCACTGGTATAGTATTTTCTTGCATTGAGAAATAAACAATCAAAATTATAAACGTGTTTGACAGCGGTTCATTTTATGGCTTTCTCCTCCTCTAACAGCAAGTGCAGAAGCACTCTATTGTGCTCTAAACAACAATACCAGCAGCTTAGTGGACGCTACCCATCTCAACAATGACATGTTTATGAATACAAAATTCGCACAATCAATAACATCTCATATACGCAAAAAGTACCAATCTAATAGTTTAGAGCTGCATTTAATTGAATTTTTCATTAAAAAATAGGCCAAAGTCATTTTTTTCCCACGTCTCTGTGACTTTTCTCTCCAAATATATAAATGAAGAAATGTGGTGAGGAGCAGATAAAGCTGGTTTTTCCTTTTAACCTGAAAAACCGCGTGGTTGCCTACATTTTGCCGCGTGGGGTGTTTTCCCTCTACTAGATCGGGCCCTTAAGCTCATTGAAGAAGTTTCAATTGAGCGTGACAAAAAAAAAAAAAAAAAAAAAGAAATAAGAATCAAACACCACATGCAAATTAAGTTTACCAAGTCGTCGGATCACGCGTGCAGTTAAAACAATAGTCTCGTTAATAATTAAAAAATTACTTAAATTTTTAAATTATAGATGTGATGATGGTGTACCATACGTTTTAATTAGTAATTTATGTAGTAGATTAAAATGAACTAATATCAAATTTAATATTTTTAAAACATAATTTAAAATATTTAATTGCGTTTTTTAATTTTTGTTTTAAAATTGTCGATTGCTGCATAACGTACGTGACATTATGAACGAATGCAAAATTTTGGATCTGCAGATATAAATCAATAAGTAATTTAAAATATTGCGCAAATCTAATCTAAATTCATTAAATATGTAATTTTCTTTATAAAAAAACTGCCACGACCACATTTCCTAAAAATTTTCGCCTCCAGCAGGAGATACCTACCCCCCCCCCCCCCGGAACCGCCATCCGGCCTTCGGCCCCCGGGTTCACATTTTGTAGTTACGCCACTGTGCTGCCACCTCATGGAGAGCGCTGAACTACAAAAAAAGTTTACGATCGCTCTTTTGGAGCCAAGAAGCTTTTCGAACAGGCTTCTTTTGACTCCAAAAGAGACATCGTTATCTGCCGTCACTATTATAGTTCCTGTGTTAGCCGTGTTGGAGCAGCAGTTCCATGTAAATTCCACACCTGTAGCCTCCTTCTGACATAATTAAGTTAGCAAAGAACCTGGTGATAATTATTGAACTATTAGAAGTACGCACTTTATCAAGAATTGTTGTATACGATCAAGATAGAAATAATACGAATCAGCCGTTTGACTTAGTTTCCTTTGATTAACATGTAAACCTTAGAAAATTCAGAAAAAATATATTAAATTTTTTTAAGAGGCAGATTTTAGTGTCTAAAGCCAAAAAAAATAAATAAACAATATTGACACGATTTTATTTCTAATTTTCACAATTTTCTTCATAGGGCCTTCCCATGGAGAGACAAATTATAAACTTAAAAAAATTGGCTTATTCAATTAATTTTAATTCTTTTGTACGGTTTTTAAGCATTACAATCTGCCTCTCCATAATTTTTGTGAATTTGGTAAGATTTACATGTTAATCAAAGGAGTCTACTTTAAAAAGCGGATTCGTATTATCTCTACCTTAAACAACGTCAAGCATGAGAGAGTTGTAGCTATACGTAAAGATGAACCAGAGTAATTTGTTTTAAATATTCGGGCACTTAAAACTTCCGGCTACTTCCGGAATAGAGTATCGAATTCATTATTTTTATTTCAGAAATGGATAGAGGGTGCAAAGTTATGTTACCTTGATTTTTTTCAGATTTTTTAGAATATGTGAACAATATACTTTTAAAAAAATTATTTAAAGTTAATTTTTTGACTTCACGAGATGTACCACTCCATAAGAAAAATATAGTTTTGCTGCCTCGTGACGTCACAAAAATGACTTTCAATAATTTTTTAAAAATAGTTCACTGGCTTTAAAAAATCTAAAAGACAAAAAAAACAGAGTAGCATATCTTTGCACCCTGTATCCAATTCTGAAATATAAAATTTTGAGGTTGATACTCAGTTAATATCATAATTTTTTGACTCTTTATCAAATTTATTACTTACTTGCACTGCTGCTCATTGTAAGCGATTGATGTGAAATCTTGACCTCCAAAAGCTAGCACTGTTGGGGTAGCACAGTGATTGAAAGTAGCCGGGTCATCACATTCACATTTAGCATATGGTATAATTAATTGGGGATGCAGAACTGAGCTATTAACTCGTTGTTTTATTTTACAAAAGAGAGCTCTTAGAACAATATTTAGGCTCCCAAAGGGACAGTCTTGTATTTCACACTTTAAAGCCAATAATATGTTAACTGTCCCTTGCATTTATATCTTAAATTGTGCCTCTTTTAAAAAAAATAATCCAAGTTTTTATGTTCAAAATGATTGTTTCCACAATTATAATACTAGACATAAATTGAATGTTGCTACTGAAAAACATTATTCCGAATTCTTCAAAAACTGTTCTCTGTACCGAACAGTTAAATTTTTCGAATTTTTACCTAATTGTCTTAAAGAAATAGAAAGTAATAAACTATTTCGAACTAAACTGAAAAAGGTATTGATATCCAAAGAGTTTTATTCCATTAAGGCTTTCGAGAGTAATAAATTATCTGAGAGAATTCTGTTGGAATAAATAAACAACAATCAGAAACTTAATCAATTCAAGTCTTGAATCATGATAAAATAAAAATTGTTGATAATAATTCGCAAAAAATAATGGATAGTGTTTTTAGCTGAAATTGAATTTGTTCTTCCCTCTAATTTTCTTTTTGTTATGTTAAAGATAAATAATTGTATTTGCTCATTATGTATGTTATGATATTGTGTGTATTGTTTTGTATTTATATTAAAACTTGACGTGAACATATGTTTGTCCTGCACAACCTGTAAAGGTTCAAAATGAATAAATAAAAATAAATAAAATAAAAATCAGGGAAAATACAGCTTTGTACTTTTGGTGACAATACCCCTGTAAAATCAGAAATATATTATATTGGTAGAGATAACGCCAATCATCTGTTCAATGTAGCTCATTTGATTAACATGTAAACCTTTGCAAATTCACAAAAAATCAAAAAAAAATTTGAGAGGCAGTTATTAGTGCCGAAAAGCCATAAAAAAAGTTTCAAATCAATAATTTAATGTAGAGATAATCGCCTATCATCTGTTCGACGTAGGTCTCTTTGATTAACATGTAAACCTTAGAAAAATCACAAAAATTCAGAAATTTTTTTGAGTGGTGGATATTAATGCCCACATGCCATAGAAAAAGTTTCAAAACAATTTAACGAGCAGATTTTTTTAAATTAAGTTCTTAGTTTGTCCCTCCATGGGTAAGCCCTATGCTGAAAATTAAAAAATGAATTAAAAAAAATTGGCTCATTAAATTGTTTTGAAATTTTTTCTATGGCTGTAAGGCACTAATATCTGCCTCTAAAGGAAAATTCAGAATTTTTGTGAATTTGCTAAGGTTTATATGTTAATCAAAGGGATCTTTGTCAAACAGCTGACCGGCGTTATCTCTACCTTAAGGATTCAATTTTTTTAATTAATTTTTTTTTTCATCATAGGGCTTTCCCATGGAGAGACAAACTAAAACTTAATTAGAAACATCGGCTCGCTAAGGTCTCCCATTAAACATAAGTGCCATCAGCAAATGAAATAAGTTAAATTCAAGAAAAATTAAGTGACGTTGCCAATAATGCAGCGCCGCTATAGAGGCTTCAAATTAGTGCGCTTACGCTGCGCAATTATTGTTGTCGCTAAAGTCCATCTTGCACTCGAAAAGGAAGCAAAGTGTTTTTCTAACTTTTCTCGGTTATATGACAAGTAAAAAATATAAATCTTTAAATATCTACTGTATTTTTCAGTTTGAACCAAAGTTCCGTAAAGGAATTTTTCCCTAAAATATCTTATTCTTAGTGAAAAACGAATTCACGTTGTTGTTTTTTTTTACATTGATTTGGTATAGCGAGTGGGAACGCCGTTAAATCAGCTGACTTGAAGCCTCTATTGATCGGCTCCAAGTGTGTCACCAAAATGGAAACATCGCAAGTTTTTCTTTAACTCGCGGCATCGTTTGATGGAAGGTTAGACTTAATGAGGCTCACTAGCTGGACGTTTAGTTGTGTGTGGGGGGGGGTCATTCACAAAGCAATTTAACCTCACTAAATTTTTGAGTTCTATCCTCTCGTGTTAAAGTGAGTCTAAACCAATTGGTTTAAGGATGTTGTATACCATGAATAGCTTTGAGCACTGTCGTCAGTGAGGCAAGGTCGTGAGGAGGAAGTGGGTGGCCTAACAATAGAATATCCGCCATCTTACCACGGTCTGTGAAGCCAAAACAATACAAAATGTTGCACTCGGCGGCCATGATATCATGGCTTTTTGCCTCTACAGCTATAATGCAATTTATATAGGCCTATAACTTATCCATATATTACAAGATACTTGGTCGAAGCACTATTTTAAACCCAGGTCTAAAAATAATGCTAAATATTTGAGCTAAATTAGAGTTAAGCAATGTAAAACAGTTATATATAATAACTCCAATGTAGCACACATTTATAGACCTTAGTTTAGTACCATGTTTAGCACTCTTTTTAACCAGAGGGATAAAAATCTAGGCAAGCAAGAGGTAAAAGTAAAAGTGCTTTGTGATTGCTCCCAACAGGTGGGGATACAGAAAATAAATTGAGGGATGTCCTGTTTGTAAGGTAAATGTTAAAAAAATTGAAATGGGGGAAGTTCCCATGTTAAACACTACCCCCCCCCCTTCCCTAAATCCGCGCCTGGGCTCCATAATTTACTTACACTGGAAAGAGTCTCTGCAGGTAAATTTCATGACACTCAAGAGCATTTCAAGTGCAATATTGAAGAGTCGAGAGTGATGAACGTCCAGACAATATTTACTTGTGGACAGAATTTCATTCCTCGAGCATTCTAGCATTTCAGTGAAGTGACTGAGATAAGAGAAAGACATAAACATAACCAAGATTAGCTTTAGATTGCTGTGTTAGTTTACGAGGGAAAATAGCATAGCAGGTATACGGACTGTCAGTAGGGTAGAAAAAAGAAAGTGGAGGTCCAACTACTGTGGCATTAGATTGGAGAAATGGGAGCGGGTAAACGAATCGAAAATATATGAATCAAAAAGTAAACGAATCGAAAAGGAAACAAATTTAAAAGTAAACCAATCGAAAAGGAAACGAATCGAAAAGTAAATGAATAGAGAAAAAACGAATCTTAAAGTGTATGAATAGAAAAGGAAACAAATCGAAAAGTAAACCAATCGAAAAATAAATGAATTGAAAGGGAAACGAATCGAAAAGTAAACGAGTCGTAAAGCATACAAATCGAAAATTATACAGTGTTGCGAGTTTTAAAAATTTCAACCCACCAGGTGGCATGGCGAGGGCGTGGTTATGTAAATTTTTCGATTCGTTTACTTTTTGATTCGTTTTCTTTTCGATTCATTTCCCTTTTGATTCGTTTACTTTTCGATTCGTTTTCCTTTTGATTAGTTTACTTTTCGATTCGTATCCGTTTCGATTCGTTTCTTTTCGATTCGATTCACCTGTCCCCTAATCTATGCGTACTGTTCCTCCATAGAGCAGCCTAACTTACAGGGGCATGACGTCAGAGCAATCAGTTCTACACGCTAAGCCACCGACATTTGATGAATGTTAAAAAGGCTGAGCTATTCATGTTCAAGTATTTTAGGTCCAATCGAAATTGTGAAACTATGAATTCGCCCATAATTCAATACTATTTTTGTAATTTTGCAGTACAATGAGGCTTAAAAAATTAATGGAAATTGAAGCATTAAATGCGTTCCTATCTTAACCTGTCTTGACCTTTAGGAACATGATTGGGGTCTTCAAATATAATACCACTTAACCTAAACTTCTTAGCCTAAGGCTGTCTTAACTTAAGGATTGTTGTAATTTGTGTTATTTGAAGACCTCCCATGGATTGTAACAACAGACAGAGGTCTATTGAAATCGTACATGCTATATTCAATTTAACATGAAGAAAAAAATAAAACTAGTTTATATAAAACATATATATATATATATATATATATAATCACGTCAATCCCTGTATGTTTCCTTTACTCCTGGGCTGCATGCAAGAAGGGATCGGTGTCAGATGCTTTGCCTGTTGCGCTGTGTCCCAGATTGGTGTTCCGGGGGATTTAGGGTGCCTGTGGCGCCATGTGGGATGAGACAACTCCCTGCAGGTAGCATGTTGCATGTGTCTCTTTGTCCTACTGCGCGCGAATGCAACCGGTGATTGGGGGAGATGCATGTGCAAGCACTACAGGGGGATGTGCCTATGTCTGAACCTTGCTGTGGTGTGGGGGCGCGCTGCTTGTGCCGTCGTATGTGACTTGTCTAATGCGGTGTTTCGAGCTCCGACAGACGGGCTTCTTAGCCTGGGAGGGTTTTCACGATCCCTCTCAGCCCATATCAGGCACTGCCTAGTATGAAGAGTGGATGCTTGTGCCTGTCCCAGTTTCCACTTAGTTAGACAGACAAATCCTAATGCTGGGGACTCTCAGGGGATTCCATCTGCCCCTGGGAGGATAAATGGAACGGTCCCTAGCGCAATTGTCGGAGGTTGCGTGAAGGAGTCCGCGGATGGCCGGTGTGATCAGTTTGCCGGCTGCACCTAGTGGCGGGGAGGTTCGCGGGATCGGCCACCTTACCATCAAGGTGGTTTTATTGGAGGTGGGTGCTCCACTCTGTGGGTCGATGGTTATTGGTGCACCAGAAACCTGCAGAGTGGGAGCGGCAGGCTGACGGAACGGTGGCTTACTTGACGCAAGTCAGGAGAAGCCGTGTCAGCGTAGGGTGGGGTTTTTGTGGGTGGGGGGTGGGCGCGAGCGCTATGTGGTGTATTCACTGTGTAGGGGGAACTATGTTTCGTGTATGGTGACCAGCCAGCCGGCTCAGGGAGATGTGGTGCCAATATATCGTAGTGGCCCGTGCAGTCAGGAAGTATTGAAATGAGTTTTTCTCTCCTACTTTATTTAAACCATAAGAGCATTAATGTTGTACAGGAGACAAAATTTCTTGGGCTAATAATGATGGATACTTTAAATTGGTCTGCACATATTAACTCACTTAGCTCTAAACTCAACAAAGCTTGTTTTTTGTTGTTTAAAATGAGGCCAATAATCGATCGGAAATCTCTTTGTTCATTGTATTATGCATATTTTCAATCGTTATTGTCTTATGGTGTCATTTTTTGGGGTGCTTCACCTCTTTCAAAAAGAGCTTTCATACTCCAAAAACGTGCTATTAGAACAATATGTTTTAAACCTAGTCAATACTCATGTAGGTCTCTGTTCCCTAGTCTAGATATTTTAACTCTTCCATCGCTGTACATCTATGAATGCATAAAATTTATTCGTAAACACCCTGATCTATTTGCAAAAAACAGTATGAATCATAATAATAATTTGAGGAATAAAAATCATATTTGCATTGATAAACATAAACATTCCTTTGCTGATATTAATCCACGCATGAAATGTGCTTTTTTTTTTAATCACTTACCAATGTTTTTGAGATCTAAAGTAGATCAAGGCAATTTCCCGGCAATATTGAAAAAATTTCTAGTGAAAAAATGTTATTATAATACAATGGATTATCTAAATGATAAATTCACCGAATCAAATTAAAGTGTATACTATATGATTGTATTTATATGTTATATACTATGTTGTGTTTATGCCAATAGTTTTTTTTTTTTTTTTTGCTTGAGTTTTGTAAATCATTTTAATATGTTTAAGATCATTATTTTTATAATATTTACATAAATGTTACTTAAAAGGTTAATATTTCTAATTTTATTATTTTTAATATTGATACAAGTGTTCATTATAATGGAGAATTGTCTTGTTATTATAATCATTTATGTTTTGGAGTGATTATTTAGATTCAATTGCAGGGAGTGTTACCATAATATAATTGTTCATAATGCTTTGATTTGCTTGTATGCAGGATTATTTGTAATGTTTTTGTTTTTTTTTATTGACGTGCTTTCATAGTGTTTGTGATTATTGTTTATGACGTGCTTATATTGTTGTACAATCAAAAAGCAATAAAATGATTATGAATTAAGAATTATACCCCTAGGTCTGACCCTCGTATGACGAACGCTCCTCATGGATGTTTTCGGTGAGGCAGCGGTCTGAATGGTGAGAGGCTTTCCAAACGGGTGGGTGAAGCAAAGCTAATACCCGAACACAACAGTGAACGGCGCTCGCGGACGGGGATTGTAGGTCGGGGGAGAGGGTGTAAAGCTCGGTCGCGGTGGGGCTGATGGTCACTGCGGTGACACTATTCGTACGTCATGCTCGGGGTAATAGACCCGGGTCCTACAGGTGTGATTCCGTGGAGGCTGGGTAACACCGTGGCCAAAAGTCTGGCACTCCAAAGGGGCATTGTTGGGCAAAAACGAGGCACTGCTGGGTCTGTCCTATGACCAGGGCAATCTAGTGGTGTCTCAAAAAAAAATATAAAATAAAAATAATAACAATCGAGAGTCAAGGCCTTTGCAGGGAGCATACTTTTGCCATACTTTGCTCCTCTGGGCAATATCATCAAGATGCAGGATGGTGTGTTCGCATCCCTGGTGTACCAGCAGTTGATCTTTGGTCGTCAGCTGGACGCCAGATGTCGGGCGTGTTTTCCGTTCTCCCGAGACGCATATTTTGAGCCCCTTTATAGGAACCGCAACCGCTAGGTAAAATGCGAGTTTCTTTCTAAATTTCCATACCCACTCCTGTGACGTCACTGACATCTGGGTCCATCTGGGACATTAAAATGGAGGAACATATTTCGCAACTGAAACGTAAAGTTTTGCCAACAAATTTTAGATACTTTTTTGAAGATTCTAATGTAAAAAACAATGAAAATTTTACGTGTAAGACACGAGTAAACATCTATGATGAAAAGAAGTGACATCAATTGCTGCAGGAGTTTGAATCTAAAACGCATACGAAGTGGATAGTAGCAAGTACAAATCCTTGTGAAAACTGCATAGTAAATTTCATTATTACAAAAATTATGTCTGCCATCACAGTAGTAAAAATAAGAAAAATGACAGCAAACGCAACCTAGGTTGTTCAGCAAAACTGTCTGTTCGTATTAAAAAAGACAACAAGCATACAAGATGCAGAGATCCCCATGTGAAGAATGGACTGTTTGCTATCGTAGTAGTTGAATATGAACACAATCATAAACTTACGAATGCTACAGCGTGGAATATGCTACGCCCTCGAGATGAGTTGTACCAAGTATTTATTGAATATTTCAGAAATGTTAAGTGCATATATTAAACTAGAAAGATATTGAGTCCTATTATGTGTAAATAAAATAAAAAAAAAAATCGAAGTATATACTGTATGCTTATAAAATTTCAAAATTATTTTTATAACTGCATAGCTGCAATGCATGCATGGCCTGCAACAATTCGAAATTATATTTAAATAGGGAAGGCTGATTTTTTTTAATAAATTATGTAGAATTCTATATTTGTAAACATACAAGAAGTGTTGCTTATTTTGCTTTTTATAAAGTTTAGGTTCCATTTTTTAATGTAACCCTTCTATGTTTCCTTAAGATGAAATAAAATCATTATTAAATTGAATTTATTTGTTTCATGTATAGATTTGAATCCTGCTGCTGCCAAGAGATATCATGAGGAACTGCTTGAGCAAGATGACCTGCAGAGTCTTGCTGACAGCTCAAAGAATCCTCCTCTTCAGTGGATACACCACCAATACAGAGTATGGAGAGATGAGGAGTTAGGTGGAGTAAACAACAGCCCTGAGTTTTTAAGGTATGCATACTATTTTATATATATACCATATCTACATCATGCATACATATTTACATTTTATTACCCATAGATACCAAAATAAGTGCTGTTAATTCAATTACTATATTAAACTAACTTAATAATCTGAGCCTTTGGTTGATGCTTCTGGACAAACTACACATTGTGCTGCAAACATACTGTATGCCCTCTGTAATATTTGTTAGTTGAACCTAAATGAAGTAAATACATTTGATGCACAAATCATTTTAAAATTCAAATTATATTTCAATTCTTTTTGAGCACATTTAACGATAAAGGCAATAATTATATTAAGTTATTGTGTATTGATTTATTAGTTTGTGATTCAAACAATTAAACTGGGCTTAATTTAAACTAGTATTCAAAATATTACATATTTTTTTGCTATTAATTGCATCTGTAGCTTAAATCATTCTGTGTGTGATATACAGATATATAAACTACTTTTTTGTCTGTGTGCAGGCAGGCAGGCAAAAAAAAATAATAATTGATAATTGCAGATTTTCAAGTGGGTGTGGCAATTTTTGTTTAACTTATATATCTAAATTTACTAAACAGAGTACACAGCTGTGAGATAGAATACTATTAATTTTAAGAGCTATATTTATATGTTAATTCAGACATCTAAGCCAATGCTAATAATTAAAGTATTTTTAGTTCTAGTTATTATATATCTTTTAATTGTTAGGACTTAGAACCACTTGATTTTTTTTAAAGACTTCATAAAAGGTAGTAATTATATAATAGAGTTATGTACCATTTACCATGTAAGTGTATGTACAAAACATACCTTTCATACTACTGAAATGTATATAAGCCTAGTATATAAAATAATTGAATATTTCATTTAAAGAAATAAATAGAACTAGACTCAATTTCTAAATCTACAGACCCTGGTTCTGTGTAGCTATTATTGTCTACTCTAAATATGCATTAAACCAATCCAGATAGTTTTTGCTAGAACCCTCATGCTCCTTTTACAGTAAAACTGTTGTACATATAGAAATTATTAATTTTAACATTGATATTCATATGATGTTCATAAAGTGTACTCTACATAATATATATTATTATTATTATAGCTAGATTATATTATCTATATTGTATATAATGTATAAAGACTGTACCTCAAGAATTTTGCATAAAAGATGGTTGTATTAACACTACTTACTTGAATTATATTGTGATTGAAAGCAGAAATCTTGTCTTCAAGACAATTAGAAGTTCTTACATTCTTACACTAAAATTAATGTTGTAATTACAGTCTGAGAAGAACTTTACAATGCCCTATTACTAATTCTACTTTGAGTAATAATTAATTGTGACAGCTTGTAGATTGAAGTCAATGTTGATGAGTAGTTAATTTTCATTGAAATATAAACTTAGATTACAATTAACAACTGTCTAAAAAAAATTAATATAAAAAACCTGTCTTCCATTTAATATGTATGCAAGGTATATAAAATAAACATATAGTGTTTGTTTGTGTGTAGTTGCCACTGCTTTCAATCATACTGTAATATTTTTCATTTGGTTCAAAAGGTAATAAAAAAAAACTTTATTGTCATTATGAGTTTTTATATCAATTCAATACAAAAGCTAAAGCCATCTAACTAATATTAGCCACACTATATATATATATGTATATATATATATATATATATATATATATATATACATATATATATAGTGTGGCTAATATTAGTTAGATGGCTTTTGCTTATATATATATATTTGAACTATATTGACTTGATACAAATTAATACTCATAATTACAATGAAGTTCTTGTTTTTTTTTACCTTATGAACTATAATAAAAGTATTAAAATACGATTGAAAACAGTGGCAACTACACACAAACAATCACTTTATGTTTTATTTATAGTCTTGCATAACATAATGAAGGGAAGAAAACTTTTATTTTTTTTAAAAAACAGCTTTAGGGATAACTACTTTTTAAAATACCAAATATACTGTATATTCAATGATAATTCCATTTAACTTGAAATTTTTTGTGTTACTGGTAAACAATAGGCACTCAAAAACACTTGTAGGCATATATTTTCTCTTTTAGCACACAGACACAAACACATATATAATATATATAATATATATGTATTTGTATATATATATATATATATATATATATATATATATATATATATATACATACATACATACATATATTATATGCCTGCATGTGTGAGTATTTAGGTGTGTGTGTGAGTGGCTATATTTTACCAGTAGGATATCAAATTTCATGTTTAATGCTATAGTTAATAAATATACAGCAACTTGGGTATTTTTAAAATTAATAACAACATTAAAGATCAATAGGTTTTTTACAAATTAGGATGTATTGTGTTTCATTAGTTTCATCACAGTAATATATTATGTTTATGTTGCAGGACTGCCTTGGAGAGAAGAGATCAGTGGTTAGAGCAAGGCTACAAGATGGCAGTCACCTCAGAGCCTTTCTGCATTGCTTTAGTCACTCCACTTTTGCAGCGATTTCTTGAGCAGCTGGAGGGTCCACAAAGTCATTTTATTCATACTAGTGCTAGCTCTGATCAAACAAATAGTTCTATAACCACTGTGTTAGCTGCAAGTAAAGCTGGCTCAATTCCAATTGGAATAGCCATTCATGATATTCAGGATGTAGAATCATACACTAATGTCTTTCAACAACAAAAATTACGATGGGAACCTTACACAAATTTAATAATATGTAACTTCATGACTGATGATTGATCCTCACTAAAAATTGCATTGAAAGCTGTATGGCCTGAGGTAAGGCAATTATTGTGTCACTTCCATATCCTTCAAGCTCTATGGAACTGGCTGTTTAAAGCCAGCATCAAATTCCCTTATTTGAAAGAAAAAATAAGTATGAATAAATTTAAAGAGATCATGTATGCTGACACTGCCAGCAAAGCAAAACTAAAATATGAACATTTATTGACATATTCTAGGAAATATAAACTATTTCAAGCACACCTTAAGGATTTGTACAGTAGAAGTAATGAGTGGGTTAAGTCTTTTAGGTTAAGTGTTCTAAATAGGAACAATAACACAAATAATTTCGCTGAAGCCACATTTAGAATCTTTAAAGATTTAATCTTGAATAGACTTAAGGCATTTAATGCAATTGCTTTGCTTGATTTTATATGTTTTAACCTTGAAAAATACTACAAGATGAGACTGAAAGATTATGCTTATGACAGAGTATCTAAACCTTACCTACTGTTTAAGAAATTTATTTATCAGGGCAATAATCTGCTCAAATCTAGACCTAATTGTTTTTCAGAGTTAGAGGATGGAATGTTTTCTATGGAGTCAGAGAAAGGTTATTCTTCATATATTGTTCTTGGTGTTTGTAGTTGCTAAAATGGTAGCCAAGGAGCTTTTTGCAAACACCAAGCTGCTGTAAACATAAAATTTGAAGTCCTATTTCCAAACAGCCAAAATCTTTCCTCAAGTGATAGGGGAAATCTCGGTTCTAAATTGCTTATGGACCCTCAAGTAAAATTAACCCACAATTTTTTGACCCCATTCAAAGTCCTAAAAAGTCTCAACTGACAGCAACAAGCTCAACAGTATCTAAAGATTCATCAATTTGTAGTAATTTAATAATGAATGAAAATGTTAATATAGAGAAAAAAAAATTGAATGTAACTCAGTAATTCCACCTATTAAAGATCCTGAAGTTACCATCAGTAACTTTGAAAATCAAATGAGTTATTTTGCTGAGATATTTAGAACAAATTCCTCAGATCCTTATTTAATGAAAGTAACAGATCAATTTACATCTAAATCCAATAAAGTAAAAACTCCGATGCAATTATCAAGATTTTTAGTTTTTATAGGCCACTCAGCTAGAATGGGGGAATGAAAAATCAAAGTACAGAGCACATCATCCAGTAGGAGGAGAAGCACACCATATAGAGGAAACACCGTTCAAAGATCTGGAAGACCTCTTTTAGGAGTCAGAAAATCCAAAAACGGGCCAAGAAATCTGTCCCTTAACATTAACCTTAAAAGAACCAATGCCAAGGGTCATGGTGAGGGTCACTAGTGTGTTTATACGTTTCAATACTAACAAAATCTCATATATGTAACAGTTTATATCAAGAAAATAATAACTACTTAGTTATACACAATATATATTACTTGTGTTTATTATAAAATTTCTAAAAACTTGCATTTTTATTATGCTATAAAGGTGCACCATAGAGAATATGTTTCATTTAACACTTTGTTTCTTGTAAAATTACATGTTAACTAAACCAGATGTGCTGCTTCTCTTTTAAAATAAAAATGTGTAAATAACCTCAATTTAACTTTAATTTCTTTCCTTTCTGGTAGTATCCAAAAATTATTTAATTATAGCGCTATAAATGTTTATAAGGTTATTAGGTAAATATTTGTAGATATAGTGAATTTACTTTTATTCACTATAGGGTTTGATACATAAATTTTTTATGAAAAAGACATGTTTAAAATTTATATAATAATAGAAATAATAATAATTATTATTATAGAAATTTTAAACATGACTTTCTCATTATCAATTTATTTATCCAAACCCTGTAGTGAATGAAAGTAAATTCCATATATCTACAAATATTTACCTTATAAGCTTATTAACATTTACAGCGCTATAATTAAAATAAATTTTAAATATAAAGCTCATGGAATCCATGCATGATTCGAATAAAGTTATGTATACAGTTTAATAGCACGATTCAAACAAAAAGATCCTTTTAATTCAACATATATATAGCAAATTTCAATTGAACTTCATTAATACAATTTTTTATTGCAAAAGAACGATTTACAAAGGAAATATATCAGTAATAAGTATACTCTGTTCTCTTGATGCGTAAAAAATAAGGGATGTTTGAAAGTTTGTAAGTCGAGCAATTTCTTACTTGTACATGTTCGTTCGTCTTCGTATGCCCTCGTGTCAAAATTGTGTAGTAAACGGTAGTAAATCATATTATTTGGCTGGCGGTGGCGGTTCCTATATAGGGAATCAAAATATGCGCCCCGGAGTTTACTGCACGAGAGTGCGGAGTGTCGGGGTTGAGGAGGCACTGCTCAGTTTATCTTGTAATGACCTATGTGACGGCTTAATAGTGTCTTAAAAAAAATAATAATAATTATTATTAGAGTCTCAGGCTCTCTCAAAGTTTGAGAAGCTTTGTCGGAGAGTGCAAGATAGGCAGGCAGTGTGCCCGGATGTCACAGTAGAACTTGTTGCCCGATCCTTCCGAAGAAAGTGAAACTGGGCAGCGCCAGGCGTTGATATGATCCAAACGTACCGGTGGAAAAATTTACGGCTGTGCATCCTCACTTGGCAAGGCATTATACCGCCATGTTAAGGAGCACGATAAAGATCCCTGCCTGGTTGGTGGAGGGACGCACGATCCTGATCCCCAAAGGGGGGGACTTGTCACTTCAATCCAGCTATAGACCCATCACCACGCTCAACACCGAGTATAAAGATATTACTGGTTGTTTGAATGAGCTACTGGAGGACTCTATTCAGCCAGTTTGGGTTGAGTTGCACGAGCAGAAGGAGACACGGAGGGGCCACGAGGGGTGTAAGGAGAAATTTCACCTGGACCGCTGCGTCTGTCAAGATGCCATACAGCAAAAGCGGAACCTCTCTGTGGCCTGGCTGGACTTCAGGAAAGTTTCCGACATGACATCGCATGGCTTAATCTTGAGGTGTCTCGAAATATTGAATTTTCATCTCGATCTGGTGAGATGCATTGGGGACCTCATGCCGCTGTGGAGGACTCGCTTCCAGTGTAAGGCTGGTGGTAGAGTGTCGTACAGAGAGTTCGTGGCATATCAGCGGGGAGTGTTTCAGGGTGACTCACTTAGCCCCAAACTTTACTGCATCTCCCAATTTCCCCTTTCTGCTTTACTTCGGGAACAAGATGGGTACATGGCTGGTCCACCTTCGTGACGGATGCTGCTTCGCCCAAACGACGAAATTGCATCTGTTCATTTATTGAGAGTGGAGAAGTTGCGTCTGTTCAAAATTGCAAGTTTGCTTCCTTCCTTTGCTGTTAGCATAGCAAATTTGTTAATAAAAAAAAAAAAAAAAAAAGAGCAAATGAACATAACATGCAACTTCGCCACACTCAATAAATGAAGGGATGCAACATCGCCCTTCGGGTGGAACAGCATCTTTATAACATTTATTATAACATAAATAACAGAGAGAGCCTATCAGATGTAATTCCAGCTTCACGTAATTGGCTCAGCTCCACCTCATACATACAAACCTTAGCAAGTCAATCAACGATCGCTCACAAAAACTGACCCGCCCTCCTACTCTTCTTGAGGTAGAGTTTTGCCGGTAAGCACCGGATGTTACGTTAGCATTACAACACAGGCGGAGCTATGGATATAGTGAAAAATTTCTCTTGCAGTTTAGTGTTCAATAATTGCTCGACACGTGACCATTATTTGGTCATCCTTCTGTGGACTCAACCAATCGCCTCCTTCTCCTTCATTCCAGCCATCAGAGGAGGATTCATTTTCTCCTGAACTCCAGCTGAACTGGCCAAAAACTGTAACCAATATTTTTTCAATATACATTGTACCTTATGCAAACTGTTCATGATTTTGGTCTACTTCTTCTTCTTGATTCGATTTTGACAAATAGTCGCAATAATACAACTATGCACCCAATTTAATCCGGTAATGATGTTGTAATTAAAAATAATATTAATGGGGTTTTTAAAATAATAATGTATGAAACATAGGTAGGTCTTTTATGTTGAAAGAGGTGTTAAAGATGAGAAAGTGATGATAAGAATGCTATCATGCGGAAAATGTTGATTTGGGTCAAGTATGAATATGAATGAATGTTGAGTGCAAAAATGCATAGCCCTCTGGTGGAAGGCCAAGACCTGACAACGCCCACTTTTCAATAGCCATCCTACTGATCAGCAGGTTTGCGTGTAATCAAATGGGAGAGGGCTTCACTTTGGTCGTGGTTTACGACAATTGCGTTGTGTGCTAGAGTTTTGAAAATGAAACTAGTTTAAGTCTTATATAGTCTAATCTTGCGTAATAACCTTCTTTTTTACGCAAAACCAATATTAATACACTTAAATTAAACTTTTATGAACCCGTTTTCTGTTACACCTGCGCATGTGTGAAGCCGCGAAAGAGAAAGTCAGTTTACTGGCGATGACGTCATAAAACATTCAAAGCCTTTCTTCATAGCAAGTGACTTTCACTTTACTTAGTTGCAATTTCTATGCTCTGTATATATTAAGTAAAATTATTTACTACATCGAAAATAATGTATGAAAATCATTTTCATACTTTTGTATTTTCAATATTCTGTGATATCATGATACATATTCAAAGATTGGAAGATATAACTAAGTTCCCGCCCTGACTTTACCGTATTATTTCTCAGGTAGTAAAATATTTATCAACTAAATAAAATAATCAGCAAGCAAGAGACTACATTAAAGTAGTATCGTACTATAAGATACTATAATATCAGGAAAATATTTTTTAAAAAGTATTTCCTCCTTATTACTTTGCGTGTGTTTTATTCAATTTCAGACAGCAAATATCAGCTAATATCTTGACAATTGACGATCGCACCTGCTGTGTCTTGGCCTTCCAACAGAGCGCTAAGAAAAATGTAACTTGATTATGAAGGCACAAATTTGAAAACAAAAATTTTACAGAAGGTTGGAAGCTATCACATGTCACCCTGCAGCGACAGTGAGTAGGATCCGAAAACGATTATGGGGATGCAGTGTGGTGAAAATCATAAAAATCATAAAAATCATGATTAATGAATAAAATGTATAAGGAATAGAAGGATAGAAAATAAGACGATTGATATTGAAAAAGAATAGGGATAGTTTCAAGGAAATGTTACAAATCTTAGAGGAAATAAAAAGTCTTACATTGTTCATACTTTGCTTGCTATGTTGAATAACGTTCAAGATTTTGATACACTTACTTGGTATTATTTGTCTACATCCGTTGTCACGATCTCCATCAGTTCCAAGCGGACACGTACATCTGACAGTATAGTTCTCGACTTCACAAACAGCTGTTTCATGACAGTAACCAAGACATGGTTTACGGCATTCTGATGATTCACAAACCTCGGTAGTCGAACAGCCTGTATTGTCCTTACACTTTGCCTTACATGAAGGAGGAAAGCCCATGTAACCTGGTAGACACGAGCACGTGTGCTTATCTCCTATCACTATGCATTATCACTATCCCTAAGATTGAATACATTTAAATATATTTTTAATGTGCCTCATAAATTATAATATATTTGTAAATTTTGTTTTATAATATGCTTCCAAGAACAAGAAGACTAGACTGAAGCAAAACTATCGAATTTGTGCCTTTAGATTTTTTTTATGATTTTTAGATTTATATGTAAATGTGCATATCATTTGAAACTTGACCAGATTAATGCTGTATTGTAACAATTTGTTGTTTCTAAATTACCGCCAGTGGTCGAATAAATATATTTTATCAAATAAAATTAGAATGTATAGCTGCTATTTGGAACTGATTTTCACTATTTTATACTGTGGTGCCAAAGTGTAACCAGAAAGCTAACTTAAAAAATCAAAATAATTTTATTTAATTCGTGTTTTTTTATCTCAATGGATGATAATTCTACAAAAATAAGCAGATAAAATAATTTTTTATCTAATGATATCACGGTCGAAAGTACGACGCTTTTTGACGGAAAAAACATGACATTATCTTTTCTCTGTTACAATATAATGACTTGTGACCATCCTCACTGTGGTTTCCACAGTACCCTCAGTCACTTTGACTAAAAAACTGATTGCACATTAATTTATTATAGTACTAATTCAGAGTTTTTAATTAAATTTTAAGGTAAAACTTTTTTTTTTCATAATAATATTTCATAAAATTATTTGGTTTTTATCACATGTTATTAAAATACAATTCAAATATTTTTTATGTCCCTGGATGATGCAACGACAAGAATCAACAGAAAAACAATTTTTTATCAAATGATATCACGTTCCAAAGTACAGCGCTTTTTGTCGGCAAAAAAACACGAACTCATCAACTTGAATATAGAGGCTTCAAATGTTCGCCGGTGGGAGAAATTATTCCATAAGACACCGTGTTAGAAATTTTTTATTTTTTTTATTCTTATTTATTAAAAATATTAAATTGAAACCATCTTCATTGCGGGTTTTTCTAAGAATAAATCAGTAACTTATTTTCCTCTAAACAATTTCTTGAGTGACAAAATAACAATTTTCAGCATTTTTTTTATATAGGTTTGAATAGAACGGTGGAAACACCGCAAATTCAGCCGACTTGTGAAGCCTCTTATTAACCTTATACAAGTGTAAAAGGTAGAGGTGTCTATCCTGACTAAGGTTTTCCAAGGTTCTCTCAGTTTTACCTAAGCAACTGCTGGGACGCGTAACAGGCAGTGGTTACAATCTTTTCATCCTTTTCCTACTTTATCCCTACTCATTACTCCGCCGCGAGCTGTAAGCTCTTAGATGTGTATCTTTGTAAAATAATAATAATAATAATAATAAAGGGCACCCGGCTGCTCTTGACTCATGCTAAACACTGTGTGGGAAAAGTTCAGTACGCGACGCGTGGGACCGCGCCCTTGGGGCTCCACCTGGGGGTTGTTTAATTACAGCCTTCAGTACATAGCCACTAACTGGTTATGGAGCCTGAGCTCTCCCTGCTGCCGCGGAGCTCAGAGTACCTAGGCAGCAAAATGTCAGCAATGCTGGGGACTCTGTGGTATGGGCTAACCCCCCTTCCACATGAGTATTAATTAAATGGTTCCTAGGCATAACATGCGAAGGCCCCCCGACCATGCCGGCATCTCGGATGTGTCGGTTGCACCAAATGGTGGGGGACAAAGGGACCAGCCTCTACATGGGCGATTGAGGTGGACGGAGGAGCTTTGTGATGAACTGCTTGTCTGTTACGAAGCTAGTGAGCCTCAGCGCAGGGGATATATGGCCCGTCTTCTAATGATTTGGCAGGAGCGCTATCCGGAGATGGGGGTCACGAAACAGCAGTTGAGTGACCAAGCCAGAGCTGTGCTGGGGCGTCGGGGAATTTTACCCAGGTTCCAGACGCCTTCTTCTGCTTCTAGCTCGCAAGCCTCTTCTCAGACTCGGTGGAATTTCATTCGTCGTCTCCCTCCGAAGATGAGGCACAGCCTGAACCTGTTGTTTTCAGGGGTGGGACTTTGAGGCAGAGCTGAGGGAGGAGATTGAAAAGACCAGTCTGCGTTTCAAAAAGCAACCATTCCTTCGGAGACCGAGAAGGAAAATCCGAGCACAAGACCTGGTAGCGATGAATGAGGCACTTTTCTCATGCCTCACCCAGGAGTCAACGTTGATGGAAGTCAACGTGGCTGTCTTTGCCGCCGCGAAGCTCATGCTTCCCAAGATTCAGGATGGCCCGAGTGCCCAGGAAAAGATCCGTGGGCAGATAGCAGATCTGGAGGAGAGGATTCTGGAGGCCAGACGGGGTGCGTCACGAATCCAGAGTGTTGTGGAGTTTGTCCGTTCAGGGAGACCAGCTTCCCGGAAGATGAAGCAACTTTTAGCTTCAACACGGACGCTTTACAAGACTCTACGCTTTTCTGTTTTGGATGTTGCCATACAGAAGTTGCCGGATCGAATCCGCACCCTGAAGGCTATAAAAGCAAAGAAGCTGAGTCGTTTGCAGTGCTTGGAGGATAATAACGTCTTTCTTCACAATGCGCGCCGCTTTTTGGAGCGGGAGAGACCAGCGCCTCCACACAACCCTCCTACGGCGGATGCTATCCGTGCGTTCTGGGCGGGAATTTATGGGGAAAGTGTCGAGTTCAACGTCGAGTCTCAGGCTCTCTCGGAGTTTGAGAAGCTTTGTCGGAGAGTGCAGGATAGGCAGGTAGTGTGCCCGGATGTCACAGTAGAACTTGTTGCCCGATCTTTCAGAGGAAAGCGCAATTGGGCAGCGCCAGGCGTTGATAAGATCCAAACGTTCTGGTGGAAAAAGTTTACGGCTGTGCATCCTCACTTGGCAAGGCATTACACCGCCATGTTAAGGGGCACGATGGAGATCCCTGCTTGGTTGGTGGAGGGACGCACGATCCTGATCCCCAAAGGGGGGGACTTGTCACTTCCATCCAGCTATAGACCCATCACCACGCTCAACACCGAGTATAAAGGTTTTACTGGTTGTTTGAATGAGCTACTGGAGGACTCTATTCAGCCAGTTTGGGTGGAGTTGCACGAGCAGAAGGGGGCACGGAGGGGCCACGATGGGTGTAAGGAGAACCTTCTCCTGGACTGTTGCGTCTGTCAAGACGCCATACAGCATAAACGGAACCTCTCTGTGGCTTGGTGGACTTCAGGAAAGCTTTCGACATGACATCGCATGGCTTAATCTTGAGGTGTCTCGAGATCTTGAATGTTCATCCCGACCTGGTGAGGTGCATTGGGGACCTCATGCCACTGTGGAGGACTCGCTTCCAGTGTAAGGCTGGTGGTAGAGTGTCGTACACAGAGTTCGTGGCATATCAGCGGGGAGTGTTTCAGGGTGACTCCCTTAGCCCCAAACTTTACTGCATCTCCCTGTTTCCCCTTTCTGCTTTACTTCGGGAACAAGATGGGTACATGGCTGGTCCACCTTCGTGTCGGAGCCATAAGGTCACCCATGCATTCTTCATGGATGACCTGAAAATCTATGGTTCTAGCAAACGCAAGCTCAGGGAGTCGCTTGATCTTGTTAGTAGCTTTGCAGCAGACACGGGGATGGAGTTGGGCTTGGACAAGTGTGCGGTCCTGCACATTCGACATGGCAAGGTGTGTGGCCAACGAGAAGACATGGAGCTGGTAGACGGGAGCATCATTAGACATCTCGATGCCGAAGCATGGTAAAAGTACCTGGGCGTGAGTGAAAGTCACGTTCAGGATACAGGATTGTGCCAGAAGGTGCTTCGTGGGGAGTATGTTCAACGCCTGAAGAAGATCTGGAGTTCCAGGTTGTCGGGTCGCAATAAGATCCAAGCGTCCAACATGCTAGCCATCCCTGTCATGCTCTACACCTTTGGTGCCATGAAATGGAACGTGGCAGAGCTGAGGGGCCTTAATACCATCACGAGGAAAGTCATGTCTTCAAATTTGAGCCACCATAAGCGGGCTACTGTTGAAAGGGTCTACCTTCCACGTGAACAGGGAGGTAGAGGGCTGCTTGGAGTTGAGATCATATACAACCAAATGGTTATCAGTATGGCGTGTCATGTTGTAACGAGCACAGATCTCAATCTGTAAATTGTGTATAAACATGAGTTGTGGGGAAGTGGAGCATTTTTGATCAGTGCAGCAAAGAGGGCGGCATGGGCATTGGGAGTAGAATTTGATTCGGTGGAGCTTGAGTTGAGGCCAGGAGTAAACCTTGTAGGTTTGCCTCTCTCTGGCTCTAACCAAGCAAAGGTTGAGGGAAGCGGAGGTGCGTTTTCTTTTGCGAGGCACATGGCAAAGGGCATGCGTAGCTTGTTCTACAAGAACATCGAGTGCCAGGGCCTCAGCAGGGTGTGAATTTTTGCCTTCCTTCGCTCCTCTGGGCTGATTTCCGTGTCAGAGAGCAATATCATCAAGATGCAGGATGGTGTGTTTGCATCCCTGGTGTACCAGCAGTTGATCTTCGGTCGTCAGCTGGACACTAGATGTCGGGCGTGCTTCCGTTCTGCCGAACCACCATGCATCTTCTCTCTGCATGTCCTTTCTATGCCCGCACTCTCTACATCGAGAGGCTCAATGCAGCACAGCGGGTGTTTAATTTTCATCTGAGGCACCACTTTGGTATTGATGATTCACCTGTCATACCATACGCTCCTGGGGACTTTGAGGCAGTGGTGGCAAATGACCATGTGAAGATCTTCTGGAACTATTCGTTTCCCACCATTCGCAAGTCCTAAGCCAGACATCGTGGTACTCGAGAAACACAAGAAGGCGTTGACCGTGGTGAAGTTTTCTGCTCCTTCGGACCAGAACCTCACGGAAAATAACTTATCACGAGCAGCGCGATAAGTACCGCGATCTTGTCATGGAATTGCGGCAGAGCTATGCTGGTCATTTGGTTGTTTTGGTCGCTTTTTGGTTGAAGTAATGGGTGGATTTCCCGACTCATTGGTTTCTGGGCTGCGCAAGTACCAGGCTGCTGTGGATCTGCTGAGCGATTAGCGTATGTCATGCAGAAAGCGTTGTTGTTGGGCTCCCTTCGTTTACTTCGGGCCCATGGGGAGGTTGGGTGAGGTGCACCGATAAAAGAAAAAAAATGAAAAGGCAGCCCCGGAGTTTACTGCACGAGAGTGCGGAGCACCGGGGTTGAGAAGGCACTGCTAGGTTTGCCTTATATTGACCTATGGGACAAATTAGTAGTGTGTAATAAAAAACAAATAATATTAATAATTCCAGGCATCCAGCCTCGGGATGAGCGTAGGCTCTTCTCTGGCTCGTGGTACGTGTCCATCCGCGCTCAGGAAGGACATGCGGGTTGGAGGTTGCCTTGCGAATGTGACATCTAGCCCATAGCCTGTGGTTCTTGAACCTAAGGAAAGCTAGGGCATTGGTTTAGGAAGTCCAAGATGCTTCTTCATGTTTAAGTGCCCCCCGAATAAAGGCATCCAGGACCCAGAGTGCTAGCGAAAATGTGTCCCACTGCGCCTAGGAGAGGACCTGCACGAAAGGCTGTGTGATGGGCTATTTGCTGGTGTACTCGGAAAGTTCTCATTGCCGCAGCTGAGTAGGAGACGCTGGATCGTAACATCCACAACAAAACCAGCGAAGGGCACATATTTTTTTTTCTGCTTGTTATTTTTTTTAATTGACATGATCCAAGTTCATCTATGTACAACCTAAACGATTGAATAAAAAATTTGAATTTGAATATTCCATCGTACATGTGAATCTCAACCGCAAGCCAGAGAGCGATTTTCAAACGAATTTCCGCCTTGGTTTCCGCTCCTATTTGACCGCCGAATGATAACAAAGTAATACGATTGATAACGATTCGGATTTAAAATTTTTATTTAGCATTCTGTTGCCATTACGACAAAAATGGAGGTGGATATAAAGACAAATCATTTGCCTGATAGTTTTCAATATTAGTTTGAAACTGCAACAGTGCGAACGGAAAATGATTTCTCCTGTAATCTTCGTGTAAATGTATAAACAGAAAGCAAGTGGAAGAAATGGCTACAAGAGTTTGAGAATAAAACCCACACAAAATGGAATAATCGTGATACTAATTAATTGTTCACCAGCTAGTCAACCACTGTACAACTATATATATATTTTTTTTATATATTTTCATTGCTCAAAAAAAGAATACAGTCCGACCAAGGCCGGAAGCCTTATGGGTAGGTGCTGGTGTTCAAAGTATATTAAATTATTATATAGGTAAAGTATGTACAAACTGTACGGTTCTGTATCTATCTTTGCACTTCTTAATTCTAAAATTAATATTCAAACTGTACATTTAATGTTGACAATCATATTAAATGTGCATGCATGCACAGATAGTGGTTAACGAGCTGTTATATACCTGGATGGGGTTACATCTGCATACAAAAAATTAACACGTACGAAGCGTCTATCATATGGATGTACATAATTACGCATGCACCGTATAAACACTTCGTAAGAGCACTCTTGCTCTCCTTCTTGTGTGTTTTATTAAAATCTATAAATATGATGTGAACTAAATTTCTGTAAAGATGTGTTTTTAATATTTTGAATGCTATTTTGTAACTTTATTTTAAAATTAAAAACTACACTTTTTTGTTGCTTGGAGCAGTGGCAGGGCAGGGCTAACATTTTTCTGTTGGGAAGTGTAAAAAATTAATTAACTTTTGAGATTGGTTGTTTTTCATACTAAAAAAAAATACTCTATTCCAGTTTAACAATAAAGAGTAATAGAGTTGAGATAGAGCATACATAAAGGAGAGAAGATATTCACAAATTTGTAAATGCTGCATGAATTACACATACTTTATAGTATAGCATGACGGACGGTATTATAGAATGATACACATTGGTGTATCATACTATAATATCGGCCCTCGTCTGGAATAATGAGCTATCTACCTACCAAAATTCGTGTGCAATAATGAGCTGTCTCCTTTACCTTTAACCTTGTAATTGCACTCACCTAATACAGCAGACATTTTATTATTGCACACAAATTTTGTTAGACAGATAGCACATTATTCCGGCCGAGAGACGGTACACATAATATTAATATGCTTGATAAAAATATAATGACCAGTATCCTTATGATATCATACATTTGTAAATTAATTATTAAGAGTGTGCTTGTGGTGATGTGATACTGTGTACCACTGTACTTTTTTTTATATTTTTCATGACTGTCTACGTCCGAGTATTGCGATAATATTGATACTGCTCTCGGAAAGATGGCGGCATTGTGCAGTATCCACTTGGTGGCCAAATACAAACACCTACTTGTGAATTCTTTCCCTTAGCCAAAAAGGATGAGATGAAAAAATGTGCGATCTGGACAGAACCGGCAACACTGTAAGCTTTCCGGTTTCTTCCAATTAAAAAGTCCCCCTTCCGAATTTTGCTTTCCGGTTTCTTCTGATTAAAAAGTCAATTATATCCCCCTCCCGATTTTCGCTTTCCGGTTTCTTCTGATTTAAAGCCCCCCTTACGTTTCGCTTTCCGGTTTCTTCTGATTAAAATCTTCTATCTAGGGGTCATATAAACTTGGCAATGTTTTCACGTTTTTTCACTCTTAATATTCTGGGCTGTAAGTCAGATTACTACTTGTGCATCAGGCGGTGAAATTGCAGCCCCTCCATCCATTGCCAACCACATTGACTAAGAAGGAAGTGCTTGTGCAGTGAGTAGCTTGGAGGGATTGTCATATGGTTTTTTTAGCATTGCATGGTAACGAGATATACAGCAACACATCAGGTAAAAAAATAACTGATTGATAGGATTCACTCATCATCTTGGAAAATTTCCCTCTTGAAGTCTTGTTCATAATTTTACCTGTAGTATTCTTGTGGGGCATAGTTATGGGCTGCAAAGGGAAATTCATTATTATATAATATAAAGTATACCCATATGCATATGCCTGTTATATTGAGTATAATTTAAAAAATGAACAATTTGCCTGCACAAAATTCAATGTATTCACAGCAACTTATATAACATATGATTAATTTTCTAAAAATTCCTCCATTTCAACAATTTAATATGACGATAGAACAACTCGTGTGTTTCACATCACTATAATTGTAAATTAATATTAATATGACACAATATTTCAATGGAGATCAAACTAAGGACTTACCACAAGCACATATCAAGTTACAATAATAACACATTGAAATGTAAGCACGTCCATTGAAACATATTGAGAGATGCGGGTCTTTATATTGTTGCTACTGTTGTAGTGTTGTTAATTTGAAACCTCGGTGGTACAAAGGATTTTGATTTTCTCTAGATATTTTCAACAAGTGTAAAACACGTGTCTACCCTTAGGATAATATGGAATGTTATGTTACATGTTACCATCCCTACTTAAAAATTACGTCCTTTACTAATCCTTTACACGTCTAACCATAATCTTTTTACCTCCAAAGCACATCTTATTTCCTCTTCGCTCAAAGTGAGGATCAAATGAGGAAAATATTTTTAACATTTTATGTTCAAAAAGAGGAAAAAGAAGAAACAATTTATTTTTCACCACTGTTTTGTTCTTAAATGGTGCAATATAAGAGAAGAAATGAAAAGAGTTCAATGGCGAAGAAAAGATGAAAATTATTTTAATTCAGTAAGGATAAACCTACTATATATAAATATATATATATATATATATATATATATATATATATATATGTATATTATATAAACACCCTCGTGCATCCGGGTGCTGATTGATGACCAATCTCCATCAATTGTCAACCATTCTGACTGAGGTTTCCATGGTTTCCTAAGTCACAATCAGGTAAATGCTTGGAATAATTGCTTAAAATCATAACCGCGTCAGTTTAGACCCACAAAACGTTAATTAAAAATGACATGCTGTTATCATCAAAAATATTTTCAATAACCTACTTATTTATTTTACTTCCTCAAATTTAACATTTTTGAGGACAACAACCTCTCTATTTAATATATCTGTAAAAACGTGATCGCCTTGTAATAAAATTGCGTCGTAGAAGATATCAATACCGGTTGTTATCAGTGTAACGAGATAAGAAAGCAATTTTAGTAACTTTAAGTCGTATAAAACGTTTCTGCAAATGCAGAAAGAAAAAATTTCATTAAGAGTCATCACTGTAAACATTTACTCTGATTCTTTGTTTCAAGAAATAAAATTAATTATCAAGGGTGCATGAATATGATTCCGGCAAAATGAGCGAATTCAAATATATGACTGTCGAGTACTTTAAATGTGGCGTGTTTAGTTTGTCTGAGGTGCAGTTCTTAAAAAACAAAAAACACTTTCCGGACTGACGGGACATAAAAGTCATAAAAATTAAAAAAAAAAAAGATTAAAAATGAAGTTATTGAGATAATTTGAAAATCTTAACGGATTCCTACATTTATTCCTACAGATTACAAACCATATAGTATTGAGGTACGCATTGCAAACGTTCATCGGGTTCATAGTAACTCCTCTAGATGTCACTAGCGGGAGGAAAAATAGAACATATTTCAAAGTTCGAAAAAAACTAAACAAAAATATTTACAACAAAATTTCTTCTATGCATGATTCTAGTAAAGTACTTACCTTCATATTTAGAGCTTTAAAACTTTTCATTTCGTCAATATAAACTCTTGTTTAAAAATTATTTCATGCAAAAAAGCTGGTTTTGAGTTTTTAAGCAACATGCAGCTACACCAAAGATAATTGTTTTACAATAGTTTTGAAGCTATCATGAGTTAAATAACTATAGTTATCTATTCAAAATCCAAGTTAAAATAATTCAAAAAAAAAATTATTCTGTGTGTAGCTGTCTCTTCAAAACTCAAACCCTGCTTAATCAGTTGCTTTTTTCAACATTTTTTTACTCAATCAGTTTGCAATTTATCACAAAATTTGTTTACATGCTCATATTGCTTAGAATCAGTACTATTTTTTCCTCAAAAACTTTTTTTTAAGTCTTTTTTTTTAAATATTTTGAAAAATATTTTATCAAGAGGCCCTAACTCCACCCCACCCTCCAAAAATTTTTTTAGCAAAAATCTGGAACAAATCACACCTTTTATTTGATTTTTTTTATTGGAAAAAATCTAAGAAATAATTAAAATTTCTCAATTTTTCATAGGTCAGGCTGGAAAGGGTTATTTATTAAAAATATTAAGTAGTTAGTGATAGAAATGGTGTGTTTTAATTATAAAACAACACTTTCTACAATAAAATATTTTGTAAGGTATGTACATTTTTTATTAAATTTTAAAAGTTAAATGTTCACCCTAATAGTTATATGAAGGGGCATTCACAAAGTCTTAAGACCACATTTAAGGCTCGATAATTTAAAGCTTGATTTCAGACGTGTTTTTTAGACCCAAAATTTCTGGTTTTAAGTTGTGGCTTTAAGGCTTTGTGAATCTCCCTTATAATCACTGTAAAAAATATTTGTAATTTTTCGTAATTTTCGGCATGTAATTCTACATTTTTTAACGTTTTTGTCATTTTTTCATTAGAAATTGTAGATTTATGAAAGAATTTGTAAAATCACTGAGCTAAAAGTTAAAATAATCGACATACAAAATGTTTCGTATTGTTACAAAAATTTACTTTAATATTTTTACATTGTAAAATGTATTCAAAGAACGCATAAAAAAATGTAAAATTATTCTAAATAAATGTAATATTACTTAAAAAAAATGTAAAACTACATTTTTGTTTGTTATAATTACAAAATATTATGTACTATTACATGATATGAGACAGTCGTAAGCGTCACAAAGCGACGCCATGACACACGTAGTTCTCCAGCTTAGTAAGTTAATAATTTGTGGTGATATAATTAGTGAAGGACCCCAGATTCAGGGCTCAAATTCTTCGGTAAGTGTTACTCTATATTTTGAGCAGTGATTTGTATCATTTTATGTACTTTTCTGTAAGCAATGATGAAAGCATCATCACGGCTTACAGACGCGTACAATGTTGGTTCGCGTCTCGATAGTTTTAGCGCAATTTTAATTTATTTAGAATAATGCAAAAGGACTATATGCATAATTTGGTAGTCTTCCGGCAAAACTTCATATCTGGATTTTTTAAAATTGTTCAGGAGAGCAAAAATAAATTTTTTTTTTCAATGGAACTGTTACAAAATCTTTATTTATGTCTCGATGTATTTCATTTTTTTACTGCTGACAGATGACATGAATATCTATCGTTCTTGTTTATTAAATTAGGATACAAGCAAAACTCCGTGCAGGAAAATTATTTTAACTGTGAAAAAAGCCAGATACTACTTTCTGCCGGAAAAAAGCGAACGATTTTTCTGCCAGATACGCCTTTGTGTCGGAATGAATTAGCATTTTTTTTTTTTTTTTTACCAGATACGTCTTTTTATGAGATTCTCATGTTATTCTTTCATATGCATACATATAGGTATTTGCAATGATGAAAATTACTTGTTATTAGAGTATAAAAACTCGGTAGAATTTTAATATGTAAGTACCGGTATAGAGAAACAAAAATTTATTAATATAACTTTTCTGTTGGTTGTAATTTCTTTGCAATTTTATAATAATTATATGATCTAAAATTTTTTAAATAATGCTCAATCCTTATAATATGCAATTTTTTTTATAATTTGTATTTGAATTCAGTGTATATCGTGCTATATCAAATATCCTTTGCTTTTGAGTGCGTGTAATACTTTCAAACTATACCAAAAAAAAAAAAATATATATATTATAGTACTCATGTTGCACTATTTGCATAAATTTAGCTTTAACATAGAAAATTTGCCCCTTTTTTCGATTATTTCGTCTCAACCATTGCATGATAAAAATATCATAAAATATTCATTGTCTGCTTTTACGAACTTGCAAGCAGTTTTGTTAAACGAATAAATAATATATTTATTATTAAATTATTTTTATATTTAAAGATGTTTGTCAAATAAGACTTCCATAAATTCTGTGTTGTCAATTATTTAAGAATTTTTTAAAATTTTTCAAAATTAGATTTTAAGGATATTAAAGGGTTGAAATAAGTTAAAAAAAATGTGAGTACATAACTCGAGGTCGTCTATCCAGGAAAGCAATACAAAAAAAATCGTGAAGTTTGTCCCTTATGATCATATAAAATATTCAATATTATTATAGTACTGTCCATTCTGACTGAGAGTTTCCACGGTTCCCTCAGTCTCAACTCAGTGAATGCTGGGACGCGTAAAGGGCCATGGCCACCACTCTTCCCCTTCTTTATGTCCCATTACGTAGCCTCAAGCTCCAAGCTCATGGGGGTTTATCCTTGCAGAAAAAAAAATTGCTGTCGCATGCTAAAAATTGCAACTCATACAGGTTCAGATTTTAAAGTACAGTGAGCGATTTCATTTTTTGGAATATATTATTTTCTAAAAATAGTTTAACCTGCCTTCTATTGAAAAATTAAAACCAAAAAATTCCATCTCAAATAGCTTCACCACAAAAAATTCCCAAAGTTGGTTTTTCGAAGGCCTTTAACATGCATCCTTACATATGGAACAGAAAAAAAAAAGTTAGGAAATATTTGCGGGTTAATTCCCATAAGGAATTTTAAGATTTTTTCCGGAAAAACGGTTCCGTAAAAAAAAAAAAAAATGAAAATCCATTAAAGAATTCATCATAGATTACGTAGGTATTTTTTAATTGGTACCATAGTTCAGACGAAGTTGGTAAAAAATGATGTTTTCTGTTTCATAAGGATGCATATTAATAAAGGCCTCCGAAACACCAACTTTGGGAATTTTTTGTGGTGAAGCTATTTGAGATGGAATTTTTTGGTTTTCATTTCTTAATAGAAGGCGAGTTAAACTATAATATTTTTAAAAAATAAAATATTAAAATTAATGAAACCGCTCACTCTACTTTAAGTATAATGTTATGCATAAGGTAAGCGTATAGTTACATAGCACCTTTTGGTTGTATACATTGCGAGTTATACCCCTTTGTTAGACGCAAGTATGAAATTTAACCACATACGCCCTTTTGTCAGACTGTCCTGTGAGCTATTTTTGTCAGATACGCTTTTGTTCGGATTGACCTTCTACCACACAATAATTTTGAAAATTAATATGCAGTTTTACCACGAAAAATGCACTTTGGAGGCATTTTTGCATGCTTGCAGTGGTCTGATGACCAAGAGACTTTACCATGTGATAGAGAAGGTCCTGTAGAACAGTATAATGATATGAAAAAATAAAAATAATCAACAACAACAACAACAACGCTATTCTGAAATTACGCTCTGCCGGAAGACAACACGTACCGCCTAAAATTTAATATTATGGTAGTTTTTTTATTAAAAAAAAATAATTTTTATGTTAAAGAAATACTTTTTTTTAACTTGATTTTAATTTGATATAGCGTTATGTTGAAGAAAATTCATCCAACAATTTCTATGTTGCATGTCCAGGAGAATTAAAAATCAAAATGGAGTATTGACCTAAATTTTTTTATTGCAGAAATGGATAGAGGGTGCAAAGTTGTGCTACCCTGATTTTTTTCAGATTTTTTAGAGCCCGGGAACTATTTTTAAAAAAATGTTGAAAGTTATTTTTGTGACGTCACGAGACGCCGCTCCTGAAGAGAAAGAGAGGACTTGCCGCCGCGTGACGTCACAAAAAGGACTTTCAATCATTTTTTAAAAATACTTCCCGGGCTCTAAAAAATCTGAAAAAAATCATAGTAGCATAACTTTGCACGCTCTATCCATTTCTGCAATAAAAAAAATTGAGGACAATACTCCGACCTGCTTGGTAATTATGGCAGATATAATATTTAATTCTGTGTATCAGTCCGATTGACTATTCTTGAAACAGAAATAATATGCAAAACATTTACTTCATCAGAATTTGCGTGCGAGATGTTCAGTAAGGGAAATGTAGAACTATAATATATACTCGTACAGTATATAAGGCCCAAAACTACTATGCCATAGACGTTAGAATGATTTTTCATGATAGATTCCAAAAATTGTTACTAGCAATTTTAGTAAATTATTTTAATAAAAAAAAAATTGTTACGTATAAAAGATAAAAAAATTGGATCGATTTATTCCTTAAATTTGATTCGAGGTTCGAGGGATAGTAAATAACGTGTATTGAATGTAACTTTTATTATTGTAAAAAAACAGGGAGGTTTGTAACTTTTTAGATGACAAAAAAAAATGTAAAATTACATTAAAAAAATGGAAATAAAACGCCACATTTTAAACGTGTAAAAAAACGAAAAATATTGTAATTGTTTAATAACAAAAATTTATGTATTTTTACAAATATTTAAGTTTTGTGATTATACATTTAAATTTGTAATCTCAAATTACAAAATTTTAAGTTTAAATACACGTTTTTAATTTGGCGTTTTATTTCCTATTATTTTTTGTAAAAGTACAAAGAATTTTTTTACAGTGATATTTAAAGAGCGCATGAAAAATGTTAGTTTACATGCGTTTTCGCAGCTTTTATTAAATATTTTTTATAAATTTTTGAAGGTTGTTATTTTTATTTATTTGTTATATAATTTATTTGAGAACTTTGCGTCATTAAAATCATTTTGATTTTGTTTCGAACGCAGTGTGTGATTATCTTACTCTTCACAACGCGTTTGGAACAAGATTGTGATGCTCTGAACGTGAATCTCGCATCTTGGAACTTCTGCATAAACCCACAGTTAATTTATCAAATAATAATATACTACAAATTATTTTAATTTATTCAATAAAGGAGTGGACCACCTTCTTTTGACACAGATTTTCTCGCGCTCTCTATTTATGCCTGATAACAACGACTGCCTGCACTGTCTTATTGAAGGCATGGTGAGCATTGTTTTAGCACATTTAAAATAAAATGACTAATCCATGAAATAATAAATCACTTTTTAAGCAACCCTTGGAATGAATTTTATCACGGCTGTGGCAAGATTCGGTTCTTAGTTCTAATATACGTATAATAATCTTAGGATTGATGCACGTATAGATGGGTCATACCCCAACGCATGCAGTGCATGTTTAGTGTTTTATTTTGGTAAATATTACATAGCACGGTGATTATATATTGAATTGTATTAAATATATTGTATGTAATTCTAAAACGCCGTATTAAATACACAATAATAAAGTAAATTACAGTAATTTTTGTCTTGCACTAATTAATTAGCAATCCAAATCTTAAACATTTTGCACTTGTAACATTATCTAAAAAATTAATGAAATTTTCGTCTAAGAAATAATATTAAAATAAAATAAGAAAAAAAAATCAAAAAAATTAGGGTGGACCTCTCTATTTAATATATAAGTACGTACGTGATGGCCTTGTAATAAAATTGCGACTTAGAAGATATCAATACAGGTTGTTATCAGTGTAACGAGATAAGAAGGTAAATTTAGTATTTTTAAGTCATATAAAACGTTTCTGCAACGACGGGAGGAGTCAATTTCATTAGAAGACAATACAGTAAACATTTAGCCTGTTACTTTGTGTCAAGAAATAATATTATTATCGAGGGTGCATGAATATTTTTACGGCAAAATGAGCAAGTTTATATGACTGTCAAGTACTTTAAATTGTGTAGTGTTTAGTTAATCTGAGCTGCAGTTCTTAAAAATCAAAATTTAATACTTAAAATTAATAAGAAGTAAAAAAGATAGAAATAGTGGTGTTTTAATTAAAAAACAACACATTCTACAGTAAGAATTTTTGTAAGGTAAGTATTTACTGCTTTAATTACATTTTAAAGGTATAATGTTTCCCCTAATAGTTATTTAATATTAAAATAGCTCTTAAAAAATGTTACTTTGCATGCAGTTTTGCAGCTATTATTATTTTTTATAAGTTTAATGTACGTTGTTATTTTTATTTATTTGCTAAATTATTTAATTGATAACATTTGCGTCATTAAAATAATCTTAAATAATATTAATATGATCTTTATTTTGTTCCGAAAGCATTTTGTGCTTATCTCATTGTTCACAACGCGTTGGGAGCATAATCGTTATACGCTGAACGCGGATTCTTGGAATTTCTTCATGGTCCCAATGCGTTGGGATAAAAAATTTTGCAAAAATAGCAACGCCTTAAAAGTTCTGACTTTATTATGATATAGTCAATTGAAATTGGGTTCATGACTTTCTGTTTCTTAACATATCTATATGGTTGAGTGTATAAATCTATCATCCTTTTCCTGACAAGCTTTACTTCCCCTCAAAATTTCTTGTCACCCATTTTCTTCAAGCTTTCGCGGGACGAATATTTATATACTCTAATGCCGGATTCAGATGGCGAAAACGGCAATGCGACATGATTTTGTCACACAAGCTGTGAAATCCTATGCGGCGAGCGAATTCACCAGGTTGCGGCAGCGAAATCGCGTTAATTGCACTGATCTTTTTTTAATCGCCAAATATGGCCACCAATGGATGTCACAGCAAGTGCGCATTATTCACGTCGCATGATAAAAATTGCCATGTGAATCCATCTTAATATGGTACACGTGCTGTTTTTTTTCCATTCGACAGTTGGAGGTCATATGGCGAGACAAGGAGATAAGAAGCTTCTAACGATTAATCTCACCGTCAGTAGGTTCTGTATTGAAAGAATCTGTCAGACGATATCGAATGAATTAATTTTAAAATTAAAAAAACATTATGAAATTTGATCGCTTTTGGTTTGGTTTAATTCAAAGTTGTAGTTTTTTCACAACTGCTCAATTTTTTGTTTCCGTCCATAAAGACCCATGTTAATCTTCTTTCTTAATTTTCACAAAATTAATTAGAATCAATCCAGTTCAAATTTTGCACGCCACCTATTGGCAAGTCTTTTTAAATTCAAGGGAGCTGATTCCAATTTCTCATCAACTGAGGTTCATCTTTAAGGGGAAGGTAGCTCGCCCAACGTTAAAAATACCCCTTAAATGAATATTATGATGAAAAATTTGAAATGTTCTCCTCTACACCCCCTATCAGTAGCTAAATTATCAAGTACACAACACAAATACGAGCTAGTTTTTTAATTTTAAAGTAAAGGTGACTACTTTAACATGTAGAAAATGAACTTCCATGTTAAATTAGTCAACTTTAAAAATTCATAAATCGAAAATTAACATGTTTCTGTATACCTGATATTTAAGCTACTGATATAGTGGATGTAGTGGAGAGCATTTTAAATTTGTTCCTTAATTTATTTTTATGTGTGGGATATTTTAAACATTGGTCATGTTACACTACACTTTATACCTTATAGATCTGTTTGCAAGTGGATATTAAAATTCAGACAATCTGTGTTCGGATTTTACCAAGCAAACGTTTCTAAATTTTTGGTGAGTAATTACTGGCATATATATAAAAGATCGTACCTGTTTCCTGCAAAACTTGGTTCATAAGTTACAATATAAATTTATTATAATTTCACTTTTAGAAATCTACTGATGCTAATAGTAGAAATTTACAGATGCACTTCAAATATTAGGGGCATACATGACCAAAATGTGTCAACGGCCCCAAAATAACAATCAACCTCCCAAAATATTGATACATTTAGAGAACTCTTTTTTTACAAGGCTTAATTGTGTGGAGCAGTGCGCTTGACCGGGACTCGTCAGATCACTGAAGTCAAGCAATGCCGTGTCTGGTTTGTAGTTCGATGTGTAACCATTTTCAATAAAAACCACGATTCCCACCCAGGGGTAAATCGCTTGCGGTTTTCCACTATTTGGTTCTCCTGGATTTGGATCATTGCACTACCGTTTCATTGACAAAAGTTGAAGCGCTCATCCAGGATTTGGTTTACACGTTTCCCTCAGTCGCAGGCAAATGCCTAGATCGTCTGCAAGGCCGTGGCCGCCCCCGTTCTGGAAGAGCCCGAGTTAGTGTTTTGAGAAATTCGGGGTTTCAAACTTATAGTGAGTAATAAGTAAATTGAAGTACCACTTGCTATTTAATTTAAAAAAATAAATAATATTAACTAATTTTATTGCATATATCGCACATGGTTTTTAAATTTTTTATTTTTTATTTATTTATTTATTTATTTATTTATTTATTTATTTATTTATTTATTTAAGTTTTTTAAAATTAGTGGAGTTCACAAATTTCACATCAGAATCCCCAGAATATTATTCACTAAGCCTAATTTGCGGGTAGATGTACTGTATGTGTCAAGTCCTATCCTAGTGCTAATTATAGTATTATTAGCTAAGGAAGGGATGAACTGTATACGGAATTATCACACAACAAGTAATAGTTTTATTACTGAAACACAAGCACTTTATAAAGATAAGTATAAGAGAGCGATACGTTGCACGGCTTCTAGGCTAGGCAGCCAGGCTAGGTGTGGCGTGAGCAGCGCGTGAGGCGCGCGGCAGCGAACCCGTGACGCAGGTATGTGCACAGCCAGCATGAGGCGCGCTCTCGCTCAGGAGAGAGATGCGCGCACGCATAAGGATGACTTTACGTTACACCGTATTGAACCATGACATTAAGGTAGGGAGGTTAATAATATAGTTCAGTGTACCTTAATGGATATGACAGTATGTTTGCAAGGGGAGATAAGGAATGAGCACGTAGTCCAAAGCTTAGCTCGATAAACTGCCTGATAACGTCTACATTAGAGCAGGGGTGACGTTCAGGTGTTATTGCATAACAAGTATATAAAGATGATCCAGTTTTTTTTCTTTCTTTTTCACAAAGAATAAAGAAATACAATTTTTTATTTAATAAATTTATTTTTTAACATAAATAACAAGATTTATGTGCTTTTTAATTCCTAAAAATCAATTTAAATGAATTAAATTAATATGTTATATAGTACAATGCAAAGGACTTGTCATTAAATTGAAGAAGTATATTGCATGAAAAAGCTCCCTCCGGCCGATCCCTGCGGTAAATTCGTCTCGCTTTCCACTCAGTGCAATGATGCACTGTGGTTCTCCAGGCTTTGGACATATCGCTTTAGCCCATTGATAAAATTTAGAAATGTCCGTCCTGACTGAGGTTTTCCACGGTTCCCTCAGTTTCACCTGAGTGAATGCCAGGATGCATAACAGGCCATGGCCATCATCCGTTCCAAATAAACTCTTAGGGGTTGCAAAAAAAGAATTATTAATAACAATATTTTTATTTGTATAAAGAATATCGAAACACATCATATGCTATTTTCAGTTGAAAGCTATATAGTATTGCCAAGGGGTTAAAGGTTTTAAACGACCCACAACCCTTTTAACACAAGCGAAGGGTGAAAAATATATATACATGACAAAATTAAAAAAATTGCTTTCTTAAATGAACCAATCAGCAAATGTGTTTGAGAAAAAAAAATCAGTGAAAAAATATTAACAATAGATATATCATGTACAGATTAATTTAATGATTTTAATTATTGCTTTTCCTTCATTCCGCTCCGTACTTTTGCAGTTGCTAATTTCGAACTAATATTTAGGTCGAGACAATGTCTCAATAAACATGTTATGTTTATTTTGTGAAAAGCTAATGGATATTGCTAGAGACAAGACGATCGCTGTGCTTAAGAGAAAGAACTTTCTCAATCTCGCAGTCCCATAGTTAAAAAATGACGTCGTCAACTCATTTTTACACGTCAAAATCTTTTTACCTCTAAAACACACCATTTTATCCTTTTCGCTCATATGCGGATGAAAATAAGAAAATATTTCTAACATTTTATGCTCAAGAAGAGGAAAAAAGCCGTAATCTCGTATATTTCACCTCTAAAATATTGCAAAATAAGAGGAGAAAAGACGAGATAAGAGCTAAGAGTTGTTTGCTGTTTATGTTTACAAGGGAAATTAAATAATACAGCAGGTTATGGACGGTCAGGATGGGAAGTTGAGGGTATAGAAAAGAAAATGTGAAAGTCCAACTACTATGACATTATAGATAAAAGGAATGACAAACCTTCTATCTATGTAATATATTATATTATATTATATTATATTATATTATATTATATTATATTATATTATATTATATTATATTATATTATATTATATTATATTATATTATATTATATTATATATATATATATATATATATATATATATTATATTATATTAAATACAATTATTTTGATTGTTCTTTTGATGAGATTTTGAATTTTTTTTATGCTATCTGCTATCTATCGTTTATTGGAGAACTTTTAATCTTTTTTTAAATTTGATTTATTTTGTTTAATTAATTGAAAAGAAATCAAAATCTAATTTGTTTATATATTCAAGTCTGTGCATTCTGGTCCTCAATATGGCAGCCTACAGGGGTATGACGTCAGTGAAATCAACTCTATATTGGAGGCGCACTGAATATGTACACAGCCCATCATCCAAATTACTCCCCCCCCCCCACCTCCTATATTCAAACCTCCACTTGTTATATACAATGTTTCCAGTATGCTAGTGTACACTCAAATAAAAATGTCCGATCTGTCTCTGCTTTAACATGGACGAATTGGAATATTTAAATGAGGGTATCTGCATTGGTCTCTTCACATTTATTAAATTAATCCCTCTGGTCAATTGACGCAGTGGTGTGTGTCTCTGATTCGTAATCGAATGGTCGTAAGATCGATCACAGCCATCGCCAAACTTTTCACAAGTGGCGGCTGCTAAAGAACAACCACTCGTGCATCCAAGAGGTGATTGATGACATCCTCCACCACTTGATGACCATCCTGACTAAGGTTTCTGGGTTCCTTCAGTAAGAAACAGGCAATTGCTGGGATGGATTGCCATGGTCAGCTGGCCTGGTTTTAAAGAGAAACACAATACCTAATAAGAGCTAAAATTGCGTGTACTTTTTGATGCTCATTTGTGTCGCTAACGTTCATTTCGAATTTGAAATTGAAGCAAGCTTTTTTTGTTATAATTTTTCTAGGAAATGAATGAAGTAAATAATCTAAATCTTGCATTTGGTTTGGACCAATGTTCTTTAAAAATGGAATTTTTCATAAAATAATCAAACTAGTTAGTGAATATATCGAATTCATTTTGTTATTTTTTACTTAGGTTTGGATAGGACGGTAAGAACATTGAAAAATAAGCTGACTTAAAGGGACATAATACCCTAGAAGCAGGAACTTTTGAATAAAATGTTACCAACAGAGTACAAATACATGCTGCATCCAAAAGGCATCAGTGTAAAGGTTCAATAATGGACAACCTACATGAAGATTTTTTTACTGCAGAAATAAATAGAAGGTAACAAATTATGCTACTCTGATTTTTCTGAGGCCCGGAACTATTTTAAATAGTTACTGAAAGTGTGGCCACGCCCCCTGGAGGCGTCATAAGGCGTCTCGGTTCAATCTTTTTTATTAAGGATTCAGGGGTGCCAAAATAACTTACAGAACATTCAATAATGATTTAAAGATAGTTGCAGGTCTCAAAAAATTTGCAAAAAATTTAGAGTAGCATAATTTACTGCTATCTATGTATTTGTGCATTAAAAAATGTCATATATGCCATGTTGTCCATTGGCATAAACGTCGAATGCACTGGCTACACCGACCAGTTTATTTCATCTTATTGCTCCCCCACTCCTCCTCTGCCTGCTATTCTCCGTGCAAAGTTGCCGGTGCCTGTGGCTATGCACATTTAGTTAATTAATTAAAAGTATTGGTACTGTTCAAAACCGGAATGTCATTTATTTTTAATTTTGTTGTGTCAATAGTAAAATTATTATGCAACTAGAAAATTATTATACGATGTCTTTTTAAAGCCTTTATCATACATATTTGCTATCATGTAATATCAAGCTGCTTTTTATTCCCCAAAGGGTAAAAATGTGTTATTTTAATTTTATTTAAATACCTCATGATGAAAAACATATTCATTTTCCACTTACTTTAGTTCTGTTCGTAAAAACACAATAAAAAAGAATCGATTATTTGTGATGAACCTTATTTTCAATGTACAGATGAAGGTTCATCAGTTCATCACAAAAAATTAATTATTTCCAATTGTGTATTTACGAACAGACTTAAAATATGAAGAAATAGGTTCACAACTTTTTTTTTTTAAAAATGTGGATTATTTATTTTTATTTTAGGCCTTTTTTTAAAAAGTCTGTGACTTTTTTAATTAATTTTTTATTTAATAAGTCCTGGACTTTTTTGTACAACTTTATTTAAAAGGATACTGTAATTTAAATACTTAAAACTTTGTTAAATATGGTTAAGGAAAAGATAACATGAAACATCGATTGTCGTAGTTGATTAACATGTAAACTTTAGCAACCTCATAATAATTCTGATTTTTTTTTAGAGACAGTCCTTGGCACCAAAACAACGCAGAAAAATTTTCAAAACAATCGGACGATCAGCTTTTTTTAAATTATTTTCTATGTTTAGGTCAGTAGAGCGGGGACAGGCATTCTGCCCTTGTGGATTGGGGGAAATCGTGACGTCACAGGAGATCGTGACGTCACAACCACTTAAATAATAGCATTGGCCAATTAATAGATAGGTCATGCGTTCGATAGGGGAGGGGGCGTGAGAGAGGGTATCTGAGCTCGATTAAGAGCCATTATTGGAGAGAAGGGGAGCAATTAACGATTGATTATTGATCACGTGACTTTATAGATAGCCTAAATTTGTTTGTAATTGATTTACCATTAATGAAGGGACCAATCACCAACTGATTTATTGTCACGTGACCAAATCGTTTAATTTAATAGTATTTGTATTAAATTTATGTATTAATCCTTTTTCTGAGAGTAAAATTAAAGGCCTTCATAAGCCATATAGCTATTATATGAACATGTTATAACATGTAAAGTTGACCTTTAGCATGATATCCGGCCGCCATTGGTAACGAGAAGCGCAAGTAATTTGCAACGAATGCACCTTTCTCTCGAGCTGTAGCCAGTATATGAAGAATATACCTGACATTTTATAAATATATAGCATTTATATAATAAGGTAAAATAAATCCTATATACCTCACTGTAAAGCATATATTAATATAATGCAATAAGATTTTATAGACGGTAATTTAACTTAATAAAATGAACCTTATACATATATTTTGAAACAAGTGTTGTAATTTTTTTAACAACACATTTATTTCTAATGTATTAATTAAAGGTGTTGTGAATCGCAAGAGGAACAAATAAAATACTAATGTCTGCTCTATGTCTTATATGTGTGTTGTAATATACGTACAGTATCATACAAAGGAAAAATTATAACACAATGTTAATGAAAATAATTAAATATTAAATCCTATACCTCTTAATGCAAACATATTCTACGTGTTTTATGAACTAAATAAAATATGATAAAATAAACAAGAATAAATCTTATACCATGTATATATTTATTTTGTAGCTTCGACGAATTCAGCTACAATTTTATGAAAATTCAACCTAAGTTTATTATCAATTGTCTCTATATTCTACTCATATAAAGCAAGCAGGTCCAATAAAATGTTAATAAAATACACTGAAATGAACCCTAAGCCATTATTATATGAAACAATTTATCTGATAATTGTATTCAATTTTTCCTTTAATGAAAATTTAATCTCCATTTGTTTGTGCTAAGAAACAAATATCTTGCAAGAAAAAATTGTATTTATTAATCACAAAAATTGTATCGTGTAATATAGGCTTTAAGCGTAAATATTATTAAATCAACGTTGACCAATATGAAAAATTACGTCATCAACTAATCTTTTACACATCTAAAAGTAATTTTTTTACCTCTTAAATGCATCTTATTTCCTCTTCAATCTAATTAAGGATGAAATAAAGACAATATATCTAACATTTTATGTTCAAAAAGAAAAAAAAAAAGAAAAAAAATTACATCATTTAGTCTTTTCCCACTAAAATGGTACAAAATAAAAGGAGAAACGACGAGAGGAGCAAAAAAAAATATGAAATTTATTTCAACTCAGGTGTATTATAATTTTTAGTATTACGTATTTTAATATGTATTATATATTAATTAAAAGTGAAAAAAAACACCCTAACTAGTCTGCTCTCTCTCTCTCTTTCCATTCTTGTGAATTAACTAAAATTTAATAAATGTATAAAATGATAAAAAAACTTACATTTTTATTTTTTAATTTCAATTTTAAATACTTGCAATAATTTTGAACAAATTTATTTGGAAATAGTACAAATAAAGGTCAATTTTCTATTTGAAACTAATTAAAATCCCCATAATATACACATTCCAAACAACATAATATTACAGGTAAAATTCTCACTTCAAATGAATGATAATATTATAAATCGTCATATAAAGCGTATAGTTAATTTTAACTTTTGAGAATCTCAACACTAACGTCATTAAATAACATGTAAATTTATATATTTGCCATGTAGAAATGTTAAATTTTTTACTGCACGAACTGTACTGATCAACGTGTATATACAAAGGTTATACCGATGTTTCATATTGAAACTGTTTCAATGAAAAGGGTTTATACACCAATGTACATTATATAGAGGTGAAACATTCTGATTATCACAAGTCTGATAATAAACCATATGAAACTTGGTGTTTCTTCTATTCATCATCTTTTTCATCACTATACCTGTGAGGTAAATTACTAGGGAGATAATGAAACTTATATTTCTAACTAATAATTTAATTTTTATTTTATTATTAAGTTTCAGCATTTTCAAGCGCAATCTTACTCACGAGCCAATGTATATAGTTACTTTTCTCTGCATTTCTATGATTAATATTTTGTATTTTTTTTTTTTTTTTAATTTTGAAATATATTATAATAAATCTCTCTTCAATATATGTAAAAGTTTATTTTTCACGTACTGGATATTAGCAAATAATAAAGTATATGCATATAATCTTCAATTTTTTCAACAAGAAAGTAAGCTTTAAGGAGAAATTTTTGTCTTTTTTATTCCTAATCATTTCATTTCTATTCCTATGAGAAAAAAATTTATACAAGAAGAATAATGTAATTATTCTCGTATCGACTTTCGTTGAAAAAAATACGTCATCATCTCATTCTTTACACGTCTAAACTTGATCATTTAACCTCAAAAATACATATTATTTCTTCTTCGCTCAAAGTAAAGAGACAAAATAGAAGCAATATTTCTAACATTTCATGCTCAAGAAGAGGAAATTAGACGATAGAAGAGATTAATACCGAATAAAAGATGAAATTTAATCCTGGTTTATAGATACAATTCATTGAAACATTTTTAAGAATGGACACCAGTAATTTATACTTTCTTGTCAGAAAAGCTAATGAAGCTAGAGTTTCTTTCGTCGTTAAAAAGTGCAACCTTGCGTAACTTTATTCTAAAATATGCTGTGAAATATTAAATATTACAATAATGAATAAATAATACAATGATATTTGAAGAAAAATTTATATCTAGTTAGTAAGAATATAATTATATTTACTTGTTAAAGATTCCCGAGATGAAATAAATTTTATCTTTTATTTGCTATTTATCTCTTCTCTCGTCTAACTTACTCTTCTTGAGCATGAAATGTTAGAAATATTGCTTCTATTCTGTCTCTTTACTTTGAGCGAAGAGGAAAAAGGATGTATTTTAGAGATTAAAAGATTAAGATTAGACGTGTAAAGAATGAGTTGAAGACGTATTTTTTCAACGAAAGTCGATACGGGAATAATTCATTATTCTTCTTCTATAAATTATTTTCACCCAGGAATAGAAATGTAATGAATAGGAATAAAAAGACAAAAATTTCTCCTTAAATCTCATTTTCTTGTTGAAAAAATTGATGATTAGTTTGCGTATACTTTTTTAGTTGCTAATATCCAGGACGTGTAGATTGATGAGAGATTTATTATAATATCTTTCAAAATTAAAATAATTACAAAATTTTAATAATAGAAATGCAGAGAAAAGTAACTACAAGGGCTCGTGAGTATGATTGCACTTGAAAATGCTGTAACTTAATAATAAAAATAACATTATTAGTTAGAAATATAAGAATCATTATCTCCCTTGTAATTTGCCTCAAAGGGATAGTGATGAAAAAGATGATGAATGGAAAAAAAAACACCTATTTTCATACGGTTTATTATCAGGCTTTTGAGATCAGAATGTTTCCCCTCTATGTACTGTTAGAGTGGTGTCTATAAACCCTTTTGATTGAAACAGTTTCAATTATTTAACATCAGTATAACCATTGTATTTACAAGTTTAGTTAGTTAATTAGCAGCGGAAGAAGAAGGTTGTGTGTGTAGTAATCTCCGTACGTTTTGATTATTCATCATTAAAATGGCAAAGTGTGGAGTATGTTATGACGTTACGAAGGAAAATGACGGAATTACATGTAAAAACTGTAAAAAGTTTGTGCATAAGATCTGGCGAGAGAAGCTAAGTTGAAGCTGGGCGGAAAGATCAAAGCATACAATGTGTGTATAGATTGCATTACGGCTAGGGCTGTGAAATCGATCTCGAGATTCGAGTCGGATCGAGCCAAAATTTTCGAGATCTCGATTTTATTGTGTCTAAAAAACCGAGTTTTTTTAGTTTCGAGCCAAAATTGAGCTTTTCGACATTCGCGACGAAATTGAGATTTGAACCATATCCGAGCTTTTTGAGTATTGGTCCATTGCTTTAATTGTTCATTTATTTTTACTGTTTAAATTCAGAAAAAATATATTTTTTATACTTAATTAATAATTACTATTATACGCTATTATAGGTACTGCATATGTTTTCACTTAATGGAAGGTGTAGTTGACTATTCTCTTATACTTATACGTTATTTAACTTGTGTTGTGAGGTTGTTTGCTATTGAGCTCTACACAAGGCTAGAGGGATAATCAGCTGTTTTAGGCGCACGGCGTCTGGGAAGAAAGTGGGTGGTGGTCGGTGCTATCGAATGCCTTTTTGACCAGTCTAAGAAAGTGAAAAAAAAAGTACTTAATCTTAGTAAAATTTCGAAACTTTTTTCTAGGGAAATTTTTTAACTCACGAAAATTTTAAAATTGTTAGCAGCAAACATAGATGTGAATACAGATTAAATCACCAAAAAGTTTTTATTTTAATAATTTAAAACACTAAAGTTTAATTTTGCTAATTTCATTTATAATGTATAATATGCAATTTATAAATCGAATCTTAATTCATGAAACTTTATATTCAAATACAAATTTTTGTCTCTCAAATTAAAATGTGAAATATAATATTCTTGTTCAAGAGTGTTTAAAAATGATACAGGCTCTGTTAGGGAAAAAAAAGCCAAAAGGCTCGATCTAGTCTCTAGATCAACTGAGGTGGGTCAAACAAATTATTTTATCAGTATACACCATGTTGTGTGCTAAAAATGTATTATAATTACTGTAAATTCATGTTAATAATGAATTTTAAAATTCATTTGACCAGTATAGTGACTTGGCCTTTTCTCCCGCTCAGGATCGGACTGGTCATAAGGCTGGGTCAAGGATCCCTGACTTGCCCCTCAGATTTTTAACACATGAGCATTGGAAAAGTGGCCCCAGACACCTTGAAAAATAGCCGCTGCTGCCTGTAATGCCTATATATATATTATATTGGCTGACTGATGGCCCCTAGCTTATTTCCGCTTGCGTTAATATAATAGAGTATATATTATAATCATAAATAAGTACAAATAATTTTGATTAATTATTATACCTGTACATAATATAAAATATATAGCACTTATTTGCATGAGGTTGCTTTCTAGCTGTATATTATAATCTCAGTTCATTAATCAAGAATCAAGGAGTGAATTAAGGGTAACTTAAGGTACCACGGATCAGCTAAACGATAAAGTCTCATTTGATTAACATGTTAACTTAAGCAGACACACAAAAATTCTGATATTTTTTTGAGCGACACGTTTTAGTACACCAGTCGTCGCCTCAGAAAATTTCCCTTTGCAGCCTTGTTAATTATCAGTGAAAGTACAAATGACACAGGAAATTGTGGTTAACAAGTCTGTAGAAGGGATCTTGAAATTTTCCAAGACGACGATCGAGTGTACCTGAAAAACACAGAAAAAACTCCAAAACAATTCGTCAATCAAATTTTATGAATCAATTTTATAGTTTGAAGGCAAAATATTAAAAACAAAAAAAATAGGATCGAATCAAATAATGGAGTATTGACCTAAATTTTTTTTATTGCAGAAATGTATAGAAGGTGCAAAGTTTTGCTACCCTGATTTTTTTCTGATTTTTTAGAGCCCAGTAAATATTTATAAAAAATTATTGAAAGATATATTTGTGACGTCAAGAGACGCCGCTCCTTAAGAAAAAGATGGGTATTGTCGCAGCGTGACGTCACAAAAAGGACTTTCAATAATTATTTAAAATTACTTCCCGGGCTCTAAAAAATCTGAAAAAAATCAGTGTAGCATAACTTTGCACGCTCTATTCAATACTGCAATAAAAAAAGAGGACGTTTCGAATTTTTTTCTGTAGCCTTTAGGCACTGAATTGTGTCTTTCAAAAAAAATCTGAATTTTTGTGTATATGCAAGGTTTACATGGTATTCAAATCCCAGTAAAAACACAACTCATGTCGGTCCAGTATTGGTTCATTACTGAAAATGTTGGACCATGCAGTACTATGCCAACACTCTTAAGTGCCGGTCCAATACATTTTTGACACCCTGTGTTTACTGGGATGGGACTACATCGATCAGATGATCCGTGTTACCTTACCCTTAACTACTGACTAATTTTTTGACTACTTTAAGGGTAAGATAAAACGAAACATTGATTGTTGTAGTCCGATTAACATTTAAACCATAGCAACCTCATAATAATTCTGAATTTTTTCTAGAGACAGTTCTTAGCACCAAAAAAATGTGGAAAAATTTCAAAGCAATCAGACGATCCAATTTTGTAGAATAAATTTTTTAAATTTTCAGTATAGGGCTTTCCCATTGAGACCTGAACTAAGAAATTAATTTAAAAAAATTGGATCATCCAATTGTTTTGAATTTTTTTCTTCATTTCTTTGGTGCCAAAAAAAAATTAGAATTATTATGAGGTTGCTAAGGTTTACATGTTAATCAAATGGGACTACACCGCAATCAATATGTTTCGTGTTTTCTTAATTACCCTTAATATTAAATAAAAACGGTAAATTCAATACATTATTGTTATTTTTTATTTATATGCTTGCTCTAATTTATTAACTTATTGAATAAACTGTTGCCGAAAAGTGCTTTTAAGATAACGAGAACTAAAATACTGTAAATTTAAAGATTATTAATATTATTACAAATCTAATAAGGAGTATGATGAAAAGAACATCTCTTAAAGAAATGCTCATCAATACATTATTTTTCCTGAGTCCCTTTGATAACTAGCTCCCTGCTCATCACTTGTCTTTAAATATATAATACTGTATATTATTATAAAATTTATGAATAATATAAGTTAAACCTTGAAGGAACAAAACTTCTTATGAAATGCGTTTTTTTTTTTTTTTGCAATAATATAGCAGTCCATAATTATAAATTTTAAGTAGTTTTAATTCTTGATGCAAAAAAAATAAAATAATAAAGATGTTGTATAATTTTTTTATTATGAATGAAACACTTTTATTTTTATGGCATCTTAAAATAATAATAATAATAATAATAATAATAAAAAATAAAATAAAAATAAAACAGAAAACTATAAACAGAAAACTATATATAGAATACTATAAACGCTGTATCTCAATATCTTAAACATATATTTATATCGTCAATCCTCCCAAAAATGTTCCGTACAAATTTAAGTTATTTTTGGAACCGTTCACCCTGGACTTGATGCCTTGACAAACTTGATCCGCGAATCCACCCACTTCTTTCTTTGCTCTCCTTGGTGTGACTTCTTGGGATCATCATGGCACAAGGAAACCTAGAAGAAACCGAAATTGTCAAATTTTATATTCTGTGGTAACAAAATTAGCGAAAAGAGTGTGCACAATAAATATTCAATTCCTAATATAGGAAATTTGTGTCATTGTCAAACTCTATACAATCATAAAAACTCAAATAGTATATTTATGCATTGTTTTTTATTATATGGTGTATTTAATACATATTTGCAGTATAATACTTAGCGGCAGCTAGCATGCACAATTGTGTCTCAAACACACATATCACGTCTATAACACCATCCGAGATTGTTGGTAAGAAGTTCACGGAACGTACGTAGCAGCTCATCAAAGATAAAAAAAGATATGATGTAGTTATATAACAGCAGAAACCCTCCCTCTCTCTCTCTCTTCTCTGTCGAATGCATTAAACTTTATATTCTACAGTTAACTTCCACTCATGATCCCATCTGCCTGTACGCATATTGGGGGGCATACATGCATACATACCTGTACGTATTCATATAATAATTGCATATAGTATTACGTATAGTAAACAAAGTAACTTGATTTTAACCGATGATTAAGATTTGTCACCAAGCTACCAGCATGTTTGCATATACGTGCATATAACATATATTATATTATTATAGTATATGCAGTGCCTACTGTATGCATATTGGATCGTAAGTCTTGTATGTTGTATGCATATGTCTCGGATGATTTTATACTGTATGCATAATTTATATACTGATAAATATATCTAACTATCCAATTATGTACGCAAACGTTCAAAAGGTTCAATAAGGTTTGAATTTGAAAGTAGGCCTAGGTGTCTGAGCATCTTACCTGTGTTATATGGTGAAAAGTTTTTTCTTGGCTGGATTTACAGATGTTTTGGCACATTGTCGTGCATGTACCTGTACTCGCAGCATCGCCACATATTACAGCATGTTGAATTTAGTTTCTTCCTCATTCTATATCACTACACCACGGACATGTATATTTAAAAATTCGAAGCGAAACGAAAAGAACTAAATCTCGCTTTGAATTTTCGAAGCAGCTGTTATTTATTGGCCGCGGCCATGATAGTCATATTTACATATTCTCGTTGCCAACGCAAGAGGAAAAAAATGGAACTTACTAAAACAGAGATAAAAGGAATTTCACGCAAAGAATTTACAAACACGTACAACGATCATTTTATGTTTAAAATTTATTTTTTATTTATTTCAGCTTTAAAATTGTGCTAATTCCACATAAAATAAATGTTAAAAGTTATACTGCAGTTGGCAATGATGGGGATAATACGTTAAAATGCGTGACGTAAGCAGTGACGAAAGCGCAATCTCCCACCCACTTCCTCCCACCGGACCGTGCGCACAGTTTAACATTGGGAAGTTTAGGGCATTAGCCCTCTGGTTTTGTGTAGAGCTCAATGTTGTTGACCTTGTAAAAATACTACCTGGAGGGTCCGACACCGATGGACCGACACGCAGGGAGGAAGCAGCGGTATTTAAGGTTGACTGACATTTAAAAATGTAAATAAAGATCTTTAATTGCTTTATAATTTTTATTTAGTACAAATAGTCCCTTACTTTTCTACCAATGTTAAGTTCTTTCATGGAAATCCTTTATCACACTATCACACTGCGATTGACACAAGGACACAAGCAGGTAAAATGGTCAAAAAGGTTAGGATGAGAATGAGGAATTAATAAATATATATATATATATATATATAAATATTATTTATCTCGACTAATTCTTAAAACTTCTTCACACGATTTGGTTATAACAATACTGTTTTTAACTTTGAATGCTTCAATGTTTACGCTAATAGCAGAACTATTATAGCATCACTAACATATTCGAAAAAAATAAAATAAAACATAAAATTTAAGATTAAAATTGCTTGACTTTGAAGTAGGCGTTATTCAGAGGGTTTAATGTAGTTAATTTATTTGACAATTCATAACTTAAGGACTTTTAAATGTATAAATGCCTCAAATTACAAATTAGACAGACATTAAGTGTTGCTCGAGTTTATAATAAACATTCGTATTATTTTTACATGCGCGCGGTGCAACTGTGCGAAGTCGCACTACAAAGAAAATCCTTGCTGACGTCACAACTCACAGCCTGCACCGATTAGCATTGAGTTGTGACGTCATCAAAGACTTCATGACGTCATCAAGGACTAAATTTCTTACTTTGAACTGCGACTTCGCACGGATGCATCACGCGTGGAAAAAAATGATGGGAATGTTGATTATTTACTCTAAACCCACTTGGTGACTACCTAATTTGTATATTGAGGCCTGTATGCCTTTAAGATCCTCAATTAAACAGAAAAAAAAATCTTCTAATTTCGCTGTGTTTTTTTTCCTACTAAATTATAGCACATACAAATTGAAAGAGAATGAAAAATTAATTTCAAAACATTTCTCCTTAGTTTGTTATGATTAATTTGCATATTTATGTATTCTATTAAGATAATTGCACAGTAATCTATGAAGCAAAAAGTAATATTTTCGAACTTTGACTCGACTTTGAGCCATTTCAAGATTTGGCTCGATTTTTGAGCTTGGCTCGAATTTCGAACTTGTTTCGATTTTTGAGCTTCGGCTGGAAATATTGGGTTTCGAGCCATCTCGAGCTTTTTTTTTCGAGATCGAGCTGAAAATTTTTCGAGTTTTCTACAGCCCTTATTACGGCTGGAGTCGGTATGAGCTACGACGCTACTGAAAATGAGTCAAAAAGGCATTTGAGTAAAAGGATTTCCAGACGAATGATGATAATAATTTAATAATTGAAAAATTGACGGAACTTAATGTTCAGACAAAAGAAATAAAACAATATACTAATTTCATGTCGATGCAGTATGATGACATATTGTTACAAACTGTAGAAAATATCAACGCTATTGAAGCGCTGACGAATAAATTTAGATACATGAAAGATCAATTTAAGGCCAAAGATGCATTGATTTCAGAAATGGCGGATAAAATTAACGATTAAGAGCAAGAAAAGTTGAAAAATAGTATTGAAATTCACGGTGTTGAGAAAAAAGAAAGTGAGGACGTTTGCAATGTCGTTGACCAGCTGAGTCATCATCTTGGCTTGCAGCAAGATTGCGCTGCCATGATAGACGAGGCATACTGTCGTAAAACGAGCAACGGAGACAATCCACCGGTGATTGTCGTAAACTTTAGGACAAAAGAAATGAAAGGCAAATTTATGGCACTGAGGAAAAAATTAAGGGGCGACAAAATACCATGTAAACAAGTATTCAATGGATCATTTGATAATAAAATCTTCATATATGGACAGCTAACCCTAAATAATCGAAACCTATTATGGAAAGCGAGGCAGCGGGCAAAGGAACAAAGGTATAAACACGAGTGGACCATAGATGGGAAGATTTTTGCTAAGACAAATAAAAATTAGAAGCTTTGAAGTTTAAAAATGAATTATACCTGTTAAATAAAATGGTTTACATAATAAGCACTCATAGTAATTATGATATTATTATGTTAGGAATATATTATTTTTAAAATGGATAGTTTATGGGAAGAAGAAACAATTAAGCAAGATACATTTGATAACCTCAGTTCGTTTTTATCTACAGAATTTTAGAATTTGATAACAATGGACAAAAATTGAATACAATACATCGAAATATAAGATCGTTACGTAGAAATTGGAGTACTCTATGTAATTATATATACAATGATGGTAATAATTTGGATGCAATTGTGTTGACAGTGACAAAGTCTTTTATGAATAAAAAATATATTAATAATTATAGGTAAAAAGGTTTTGATTGTGTTAAAAAGTCGAGAAATGCAAGATACGAGGGCGGTGGTATAGTGATACATATTAAAAGTGACGGGGTTTGGAAATAAATTGTGTGTGAATCTGTGACTTTTGAAAATATTTGTATTAAATTTGAAAATTTTATATTGCTGGCTGTTTATAGGCCACCTAAAGTATATATGAATTTATACCTGAGTTAGAATTAAATTTTATTAAAAAATTCTCACAAAATCTAATAATTTCTGGCGATATGAATATAAATTTACTAAATAATGCTATAAAAAAGTCATCGAATAAATTATCAAGTACATGTTTAGACCATATATATTTCAATATAAATAAATATAAATTTATTTATATTGAAATATAAAAATTTCAAAATAAATAAATTTCAAATAAATATAAATAAATATTTATATTTATTTATATAAATATAAATATTTATTTATAAATATATTTATAAATAAATATTTATAAATTTATAAATTTATAAATATAAATGGTTAGTCAAATATTGCTGTTATAACTACAAATATTACTGATCACTATATGATTGCAATCAGCTTGAGATTGAATAAATATAAAGTATTACAACAGAAGGAATGTAATTTCTTTAAATTAAGTACTTTTACAGATGAAATGCATAAGGTAAGATGGAACAATCTTTTAAAAATTAATGATATTAATATTTTGTATTCAGAATCTATTGGTATATATGATCATATAATAAAAAGTGCAACTATTGGTTTAAAACAAAATAATTTAAAATGAAGAGATAAAATTTGGATGATAATTGAAATAAAAAATGAATGCATTTTACGTGATAAGCTATTTAAAAAGTAGAAAAATATTCCAAATAAAACGGAGTATAGGCAAAGCTATGTTACAAGTAGATATCACGTTAATACTTTAATATACAAAGTAAAACAAGTTAAATATAAAAAAGAAATTACCAAAAGAAGTCAAAATATTAAAAAAACATGGGCTTTTATTAATTCTCTTTTGGTAAAAAGGTTAATTCGGTGGATGATACATTATATAAATATATGAAAAATAAAGAGGTATGTGAAATTGTTGAAGAATTTGCAAATTAATTAATTGATGGGTTGGAAGCAGTTAGGCGTAATGGTCAAGTTGTAATACGAAGAGTTTATGACAGGGCAGATTGTGTAAACAAGTATGATAAATGTAATTTAAATATGATACAAGAAAGTGAACTTGAAATTATACATAGTAATACGAGTTGTAACAAATCTTCTGGTATTGATAATATAACAGTTACAGAAATTATTGTGTCTGGTCCGTCTTTTGTTCCAGTTTTGACAAAATTAATTAGTATGTCGTATGAGATGCATACAATACCAGAGAAATTAAAAACTGTTAATGTTAGACCAATATATAAATCTGGAAACCATAAAATGATACATAATTATAGACCTTTATCAATTTTACCAACAATTGAAAAAATAATAAGAAAAATTTGTTGTAAATGAATTAAAAAAAAATTTTTGCGATACTAAAATCATTGATAGTAGACAATTTAGTTTTCAAGAAGGAAAAATAATAAATCAATTTTTGGGAGAGTTCTAAAATTACATTCATGGGAAGCTTGATAAAAATGAAAATATCTTAAAGTAGAGTGATCAAAACTTTAAAATCGTTATAAGGCATGAAAATAAACATATAAACTTCATGAAAATAATTAATTATTTATGAGAGGCGAATTCCTAGCAATGGGGCGAGAGAAAAAAAATGTAAAAAGTTCGCCGCTCATGGTTTTTGAACCTGGATCTTTTTGGGCAGTAGATTTATTCATGTCTCATGCATTCGTATTTCATATTAACACAATCTATATCATTTATAATATAAGTTCAGTCTGAAACTTTTTTTTATTGTAATACTAAAATTACAATTTAAATTTCAAATTAAATTGAATTTAAATTGAATTGAATTTAAATTTCAATTTAACATGACATGTTGCCGGCGGGAACAATTCAAAAACTTAGAAACTGACGAATCTCACAAATGTCAGTCTTGTTTAAAATTCGAAATGGCCAGTGAGGTATCCTTTTCAATACATAAAAACATTCCTTAGGAACCCTAGTTACTAAATAGAAATTTTTGAGAACAACATGTCTGCCTCATTTTCAAGCAATATACGATTTTGTGAAAAATGGTCTGATTTTGCACTTTTTTAACATGCATCAGATGGAAGTTTAAATTTGAATTATCTCGAAAGTTAAGCCGGTGAGGTGGTGAAAACAAATTGTATGATGTAGTGGGAGGTCTCAAAAAAACTTTTTTCATTGTAAAAAGTTCAACATGTCGGTGCACTCAAAAATGATCACTCTACTTTAATTTGCTTTTTTGATTACTTTAAAGCCTTTGATACTATAAACCAAGAAATTTTAATGATTGAACTTGAGAAAATAGGAATAGGAGAAACTCTTTTGATAAGGTTGCGTCAGTATGTCAGTAACAGAAATTTGAATGAGAAAATACGGGATAATTTTAGTAATAAAAAACAAGTAAATCAGGGTATACCACAAGGCAGTATGTTAGGATCAATATAATTTTTCATTTATGTAAATGGATTAATGAAAAAAATTGTCAAGTATACATATTAAGAAAAAAATAGTAATGTCTGTTGCCAATCCTTGTTTACGTAAAAATTTGGAATTGCAATTATATATACATAAGAATATTTGTGTAACTATGGGTATAGTTCATCTAGTATAAATCACACTCACGGACTTTAAGTATAATATTGACTTTATTTATGTCTTCAAATACATATTAACTAGAGGTTACCTCCAGAATTATCAATGCCCCTCCCTACCCTCCATGCCCTCTTTTATATAACACTTAGGAATGCCAGATCAGCCTGAATGAGACCCACGTGCGGCTCTCTGACACTCTTAATTATTACATAATTACCGCAATCACATGACGTCACATCGGTATGTTATAGTGTATTGCACTATAACATGCTGAGGTGTCGTCTAGCCAGACTGCATTCTGATGTATCTGATGGACACATCTTACATCATATTACAGTACCCCCTTCTAAATCTGACTTTCCGTCCCGGAAAGTGGAATAGCTGGAACTTCAATGTTGCTCGTGCGGTTGCTCCATCTTGGGTAGAAGACAGTAACATTTCTGGGGTTTGTTACAGCTTGAGGCACTGGAGAGGGTGGTTGATTTGATTGATTTACTCGTTTCACACACCACTTCACATACACTTTTCTACATAAAAACATCAATACAATCACAACTAAAATAATAAAAATAATAACCATTACTAAACTGACTCCCATGATAATTTTATACAAATTTTAAGGATTAATGATGCTCACTCCACATTCGTGCAATCTTTACTTTAATAGTTAGTTCAATAAGAGTCACAAGCATCTTTTTACACCATTGTTCTCATTTAAATTATTAATTCAATTTCCGATCTCAAAGAAAGTTACGTTTTAATTCATTGACATGCGTTAAATTCATTAATCAACTTAATTTCCAAAATTATCTTTATTTTTTTTTTATAAATTAAAACAATCTGACTTAAAAGCATGTCCACACTCACATAATTATATTTTACAACCCCAGTATGTTTAAGAGAGATAATTCACATTTATTGAATAATTTTACCATCAAAACTTATAAACACTAGAAAATTAAATTAACTTATGACATAAGTAAATAAATCAACTTCTTTATCAAGTAGATATAAAAATGACTTAACATCCTTCTCATCTCTCTCTCACACAGTATAGAAAACTAATTATGGAGCATTACTTTTCCACAACTGGTAAATTCCAAATTTTTATAATTTACTTTAACCTCATTAACTATGAATCAGCAACATTTTGCTCAATCAGCATAAAAATAAATCAGATATTCCCCTGATTGTACTAGAATTACTAAAAATGTTTATTCTCTCAAACTGCAATAACATTTAATTAAATTTTACAACCCTGTAATCTCGAGTTTTACATCATGTATCCAATTTTGCTTACATTAATTATTATTAGAAAATCATACTTCTCTCTTGCATTCTTGCAAAATTATACATCTATTTTTTAATTCAACATTAACTTCTAGCATCAACTTCTTACACTTTATTTAACATTTTAGTTACCATTAAATTTATCTCATGAACTTTTTGATAATGGATACGTACTGCTCTACTCCCCCCTTCAAAACTATTGCATTTCCCAATGCAATGTAATTCTAATCCACAAATGTCAATCATCCCTGAAATTTGTAAATTAAAGTTGCATTAAATCAAATTATTAAAATTCTAAAAACAACAATCCATAATAACATATTATGTTATTCGTCATTACATCAAAATCTAGCTTAATTTATTAATATTATTATGTACATAACTTTATCTTGCAACTTCTAACATACATCATGCATTACAATTATAAAAAAAAAAAAAACGATATACACATCTTAAAATTTAAAAATAATTTAACATCAAAATATTTTAACTGAAAATCGAAATAAACAAAGTAAATGAAAGAAATTAAAATTCATGATAAAAAATTTGCTTAATTCTACATCTCAATTTATATTTTCTTCATCATCATTAATATTTGAAAAAAAAAAAACTGACACTGCAATTTTAATTAATTGAACACGACCTTCACACACTGCACTTGATGTAGGCACAGGTGACGTCACAAAAGTCTTACTAGTAGCTGTCAATCCGGTCAATGCTCCGTCAGCGTGTTGTGTACTGCAACTGCATGCCACCTCGGTCATCCTCTCAGTGGCGCTGTTGAAACATAGCTGATCGGGGATAATTATAACGTCGATCTTTCTGCAATAAAGCATTATTACTGCAAATTGAGGCATCTAATGGCACACCCCGACAGGCTTATAGGCGATTTGCATGAAAGAAACTGACCGAGCAAAAATTTAAATTTTATCAGAAAGGAGTTTTTATTCCAGGAATAGGAAAAGATAGGATGCTACTAAACTTCCCCTAATTTTCTTTTCTAACTTATAAACTTGGCGGTCTATTTCAAAAAATACTAAATCTTCAAATCCAATCTTATGCAGTGCTGTCTCCCATCATGCTGTTTTTCTTGAGATATATAAAAAAAAAAATATAATATAATATAATATTGCTCTTCACTGAAGTTCACGTCTTTTGAAGTTTTTACATCATCATCCAGTTCATCGGTTTCTTCATGATATACATATATATGTATTTAATTTTTTATTCAAAATTTTAGTGAAAAAAATTTAGTTCTCTTATCGCCTAAAAGAATGTTTTTTACCAAATCTTACGGTAGTTAAAAATTTTTTTTTCAGTGTAGTACTTCTATAAAAATTTCATAAATTTTCCTAGTCATCAACTTCCAGCAACCTCGTAATTTTGCTGTGCAGTGTAAAATTCTTCATTAAACATACATCAGTACTGCATTATACTTGTATAATTCATCATCGCTTAGTGCTATAATAATGCTAAACATCATAAACAAAAACTTTAAATATATATTATCCATCCAGCATCGAATAAAATAAAAAAAAAATCAATATATTAATTCATCTTAAATTTCTTCAGGTAAGTGGTCAGCATTTCTTCTATTTCTAATTTTAGAGCTTCAGGCACTCTGTCAGCATTAAATTAAACCAAAACTCCACGGTGGTCATTCATCAGCATCTAATATTCAATATCAACGGCATCAACTTGTTTCACAGCACTTATTTGCGCTACATCAGCTCCTCTAAATTTTTCATGCATGTATTCTTCACGTTCATATTTGTAATGCATATTAGCAAAACAATATCATCACTGGACAAAAAAAATGTCTTCAAAATTGTACGTGCAACATAAGTTTAACAACGTAATCCAAAAAACATCAAAACGTAGTCCATCCATCTATTATCAAAATTTGTTCTCGTGGCTCTTAGTTAAAGTTTGCATCTATCTAATCACTTTGGAATTTAAACATAAATAATTATGGCTTCACCCGAAGGTACAATGTAAGCAGTTTTCAAACGTAAGGGGCATGAGTATGTTTTGCTTGCGACTAGAGTTAGCTAACCTCTGTTTGTTGCATGCATATACTCGCATTGCACCATCCTCAGCGTGTAAATTGAAACTAAGCAATTTCTCGTCTAGTTCAAAGTCGCTGCTTTGCTACATTTTTTATTGCTACATGTATAACCATATTATTTACGTCCATAATTGCATTATAATCATCATGCAATCTTCTATATCGTCTATTCTTCTATTTCTGTTATTAAAACATTTTTTTTTCCGTTGACTGGCATCTTCTTCAACTTCTAACGTGGATTATTTTGAATATTTTCCCCTCATCTCATCTCATTTTATTATTTTATTAGATTTACCTGAGGATTTGTATAAAATAAAAAAAAACATTAAATTTTTTATTTTCAACCATCAACTGTTTAAATTTTGATATCAAATTATGCTGCATATTTTCTTCCTATATTCGCGTATATTAAACGTTAATCTTAAACTCATTTGCTCTACGAGACGCCTCCACAATCTTCACTGCAGCTCTAATTGCCTCCTGGAAGGTCGACGGTGCCGCGAGACGTACTTTCTCCTCTATATCGCCCTTCAATCCATTGAGAAAAGCGTCTAAAGCACGCTGGTCCGCTTCAAATCTAATAGCTTTATTTTGCTCAACACTGTCTGATAGCGTGTACGTTTTTGCGTTAATCGTGCGAATCCTATCAGCAAAATCTTCGATATCCTCCTTATCACTCTTCTTTAACAAAAGTAGTTTTTCTCGGAAATATCTACTCGTATTTTTCTGCTTATACCGCTCGACCAAAATCTTCCGTATCTCGTCGTATGTAGTCGCTTCTAGACATCTATCATCCGACATGATGAACTCCAGCGCGTCTCCTTGTAGTCTCTGCTTGGCTATCGCAAACTTATCCCTTTCGTCCCAATTACCTATCTCTGCCGCCGTTTCGATTTTTGTAAAATAAAAATGAATGTTCTCATCATGCTTTCCATTAAAGACAGGAATGGTAGGGATAAGGGTGTAATTTTTTACGCGGATCACGGGATGGGAGGAATGGGCATCTTCGTCTACTGAAAAACTCGGTCTATTATGAATTTGGGTCTCTAACTCAGCTTTTAAATTTGATGTTTTTAGATTTAATTCATCATTAAATTGCGTCTCGTATTCGGTTAATCTCCCTTGAAGCTTCCTATTCTCATCCTCTAAGGTACGCATACTGTGCGCCATCTCGTTAATGACTTGTTGTAAGGTCATCTCTTGACCTGCAAAATCTACCTTCTCAGCCATTTTGTCTTAAACGGGGTGGCCTACCTCTTTATTGTTGGTCCTCGTGCCGCCGCCGTCCCGTCGTCGTCCGTGAGTACGCGCGCCGCAGTCTCCTCGCTCGTGTTGTCAGGTTCAGGTTACAGTTCAGTCATCCAGTTGGCCGCATCAATGGTCCGTCACACATCAGTCCGAAAATACTCACACTTCGACACCAATGTAACTATGGGTATAGTTCATCTAGTATAAATCACACTCACGGACTTTAAGTATAATATTGACTTTATTTATGTCTTCAAATACATATTAACTAGAGGTTACTTCCAGAATTATCAATGCCCCTCCCTACCCTCCATGCCCTCTTTTATATAACACTTAGGAATGCCAGATCAGCCTGAATGAGACCCACGTGCGGCTCTCTGACACTCTTAATTATTACATAATTACCGCAATCACATGACGTCACATCGGTATGTTATAGTGTATTGCACTATAACATGCTGAGGTGTCGTCTAGCCAGACTGCATTCTGATGTATCTGATGGACACATCTTACATCATATTACATTTGTTTGCATAATTATTTTGGAGATAATTGTAATTGTAGTGTAATTGATGTAGTCTAGACCTATAAATATTTGGGTGTTGTAATTGATTAAGACTTTAAATTTGATCAACATTTATATAAAATAATTGCAAGGTTAAGATATTTACTTAAAAATTTGTATGAATTGTCTAGGTTTATGTCAGAAAAAATGTTAAGAAATGTATATTTTGGCTTTTTATCACTCGATAATTTCGTATGGAGTACTTGCATGGGGTTTTACAAAATCTGGTAATTTACCTAATTTAAAAAAGTTGCAACTAAGGATTTTAAAAAGAATTAAGAAGGGTAAAATCTATGATTGTGATGTGAATTATTTTATATATTTCAATGTTTTACCAGTCAATGAATTAGCAAAATTTGTGCTTACTATTGAGAAATTCAATGATATGAAAAATTTAGAGCCTAGAGTACATGTTCATAATACTAGAACACTTTAAAATGAACCTGCTACAACTCCAAGAAGTAATAATAGATTTGGAGAAAGAACACGGAATTTTTGTTCTACCAAAAATTTGGAATGAAATACCGATAAATATTAGATCATTTGACCAGAAAGTGTTATTTAAAAAAGTGCTGAGAAAGCATATATTAAATAATTTGCGTTAATGTGAGCTGTAATACCATTCTGTTAATTGTATTTGTGCCTCTGCTTAAGCTGAAGGGTTTAAATTTGTTCGTGCTTTTTTTGTATTTATATTTTGTTAATGTTATTAATGTATTGTTTTGTATTGTTATTTTTAATGAATATAGGTAATTTTGTTTAAGATTACTATACGTATTAATTAATTGTAGGTATACTCAATTGCAAACAATAGGGCTTCATTTAGGGCCTTTGTTGGACTGTATTTTGTATTTGTACACAATTTAATAAAAAAAAAATTAAAAAAAAAGTTGATGAGTACAGTTCGTGCAGTAAAAAATGTAACATTTCTACTTAGCAAATATATAATTTTACATGTAATTTATGGACGTTAGTGTTGAAATTCTCAAAAGTTTAATTAAACTATACGCTTTATATGACGATTTATAATATTATTCTTCATTTGAAGTGAGAATTTACCTGTGATATATTTTTGTATTGAAAGTGTATATTACGGAGATTTTAAGGTATAACCTGAGAATTTGTCTGTCAAGGTCAAGAAGCGTGGCTATAGTGGCAACACTGTTTGCATTGGAATACGCATAAATTTTTAGGAAGGGGTGGTGACATCAGTCCTTGAGAACGTTGCCACATTTCTCATCACATATAGGTAACGATCATCGCCACGGTTCAAAATATATGAAAACAATTCAGAAAAAGAGTCTAAAAAATTAGGTTTTAGTAAAAAAAAAAGTAAAAGAATCTGTTGTGTACTTTTTTTGCAATGCTAATTAACAAATTTAACATTGGAAGGATACAAAATTCTCATTTAAATAAATTAATTATAATTAAACCAACGGTTAAAAAATTCCGAAAAAATTCAGAGCTAAATTGACGATTGTTGTGAGTCCACCAAATTAATTTGAAGAAAATCTGTTGTAGCGAATTTTTCGTCCAAATTTCTCAGGTTAAGCCTTAATTAGTTTCAAATAGAAAATTGATCTTCATATGTACTTTTTCCAAAGATATTTTGTTCGAAATTATTGCAAGTATTTAAAATTAAAATATAAAAATGTATGTTTTTGTATCATTTTATACATTTATTAAATTTAAGTTTCCTCACAAGAATAGAAAGAGAGAAAGCAGACACGTTAGGTTGGTTTTAACTCTTGATTAATATATAATACATATTAAAATACGCAATACTAAAAATTATAAAACACTATAAATAATAATTATTATAATAAATTATAATTTAATATTTTCTTTGCTCCTCTCATAATTTCTCTTTTTATTTTGTACCATTTTAGTGGAAAAAAGAGGTGAAAAGACGAAATGACGTATTTTTTTTATTTTTGTTTCTTCCTGAACATAAAATGTTAGATATGTTGTCTTCATTTCATCCTTACCTTGATTGAAGAGGAAATAGGAAGCGTTCTAGAAGTAAAAAAATTGAGTTTAGATCTGTAAAAAATTAGTTGAAGACGTATTTTTTCAATTTGGTCAATGTTAATTTTATAATATTTACGCTTAAAGCCTATATTACACGATACAATTTTTCTGATTGTTGTATACAATTTTTTCTTGCAAGAAAATTTCCTCTCATTGTCAGTACAAACAAATGGAGATTAAATTCTTTAGTAAGGAAAGATTGTATACAATGGAGAATTTGCATGACATTTTTTTATTACAGAAATGGATAGAGGGTACCAAATTATGCTTCTCTGATTTTTTTCAGATTTTTTTGAGAGCGGGAAATATTTTAAAAAAATATTGAAAGTCAGTTTTATGACGTCACGGGCGTTTAGGGCCTATCCTTTTTTTTTAGAACGGACTCCTCGTGACGTCATAAAATCGACTTTCAATAATTTTTTAAAAATAGTTCCCGGTCTCAGAGTAGCATAACTTTGCACCTTTTATCCATTTCTGCAATAAAAAAATGTCATGCAAATTGTCCATTATCAGAAAAATAAAATTTTAATTTATCTTGTTATACCAGCTAATGGTTCCTTTCAGTGTATTCTATTAAAATTGAAATGCACCTGCTTGCTTTATATGAGTAAAATATAGAGACAAGTGATACTTAATTTGATTGAAGAGGAAATAAGATGCGTTGTAGAGGTAAAGGAATTAGGTTAAGATGTGTAAAAGATTAGTTGAAAACGTAATTTTTCAACTTGGTCAACTTTGATTTTATGATATTTACGCTTAGATCCTATATTGTAACATAAACAGGCTTTGATGTTTATGTTTTACTTATTTTAGCACAGCTGTACTTTGCACGTGCACATTCCACTCCTTTCCTCCCACTTCTTGCCCACGCAGAATCACAGTTGCATGCACTGCATTCCCCCCACTTCTGCCGCTCTCTTTACATCTCCCCCTCGTGACTCTATATACCATGATTCACCTTGAAACCCCCCCCTTCCCACTTCCCGTGCAAGTGTTTTAAGTCGCTACCGCTAACTTTATCAAAAACCACCGAAGCAAACATGTTTTTAATTTTTAATACGAGGGTGTAAAATAACATCCCCTCACCTTGACATCTGATACTTGGCAGGTGGCTCAATAACGTTATTTGTGAAATCTAAATTCCATAAACAAGTGACGTATTGATGCGACTTCACTATAAATTGAGACGGTGTTGATGCAGCAGACACACAGGGCCTTCAGCTATCTTGAGACTAGTAACTGACTCAGTCACCGGCTCTGGCCAGAGCTGAGAGCAAGCATTTGATTATCAGTAGCATTTCATTATAACCGTGGCGCTTTGTTGATACGCCTCTTTATACTGTGTGTCTGCGCCGTCAAGCCGCGCTCGCCAGTAGACTTCAAGCTTGGTATGTATACAGAGAATTGCCATGAAATCCTTATTTTGTCTTAAAAGATAAATACATCTGTGAAACCCATCTGTTGAATCGTCATTTTAAATAATTAATAGAGCCAAGATACCCCGGTAGTAAGGGAAAATCAATCCCCCTAATCAAGTCAATGAAAAATGGATAACAAAGCCAAAAACCTCTCGTAACTTTATTTAATAAAATCAATCAATATCATACAATAAAAATATTCCGTTACAATAACATGATACAATTTTTGTAATTATTACATACAATTTTTTCTTGCAAGAAAATTTCCTCTTAGTACAAACAAAAAGAGGTTAAATTTCTAGTAAGGAAAAATTGTATACAATAATCAGAAAAATTGTATCATGTAATACCGGTTTAAGGTTTTTTTTCAGTGTATTATTTTAAAATTTTAATGCAATTGCCTGCTTTTTATGAGTAGAATATAGAGACAATTGATAATATACTTAGGTTGAATTTTCATAAAACTGTTGCTGAATTCGTCGAAGCTACAAAATAAATAAATTCATGGTAAGAATTTATTCTTGTGAATTTTATCATATTTTATGAAGTTCATAAAACACGTAGAATAAGTTTGCACTAAGAGGTATAGGATTTAATATTTATTTATTTTCATTAACATTGACTGTTATACCTTAATTTTTTCTTTGTATGATACTGTACGTATAATACAACATATAAATTAGACATTAGAGCAGACAGTGGTATTGTTTTTGTTCCTCTTGTGATTCACAACACCTTAAATTAATACATTAGAAATAAATTTAATGTTAAAAAAAATTACAACAATTGTTTTAAAATATATGTATAAGGTTCATTATAATAAATTAAAAAACCGGCTATAAAATCTTATTGCATTATAATAATATATGCTTAACAGTGAGGTATATAGGATTTATTTTACCGTATTATATAAATGCAATATATCTATAAAACGTCAGCTATGTTCTTCATATACTGGCTACAGCTCGAGAAAGAGGTGCATTCGTTGCAAATTACTTGCGCTTCTCGTAACTAAAGGCGGCCGGATATCATGCTAAAGGTCAACTTTACATGTTATAACACGTTCATATAATAGCTATATGGCTTATGAAGGCCTTTAATTATACTCTCAGATATAGGATTAATAAATAAATTTAATACAGATTACAATTAAATTAAACGATTTGCACACGTGACAATTAATCAGTTGGTGATTGGTCGCTTTATTAATGGTAAATCAATTACCAACCCATTAGGGCCGTCAATTAAGTCACGTGATCAATTATCAATCGTTAATTGCTCCATTCCCTCCAATTATGGCCCTTAATTTGGCTCAGGTACCCTCTCCCACGCCCCCTCCCCGCCAAAACGCGTGGCCTATCAATTAATTGGCCTATGGCTATTAGTTAAGTGTTTGTGACGTCACGATCACCTGAGACGTCACGATCTCCACCAATCCACAAGAACAGAGTGCCCGTCCACCCTCTACTTAGGTCACTTTGAGAAAGCCCTATACTAAAAATTAAAAAATAAATAATTGAAAAAAATTGGATCGTCTTTTGTTTTGTAATTTTTTTTACATTTTTTTATTGGTGCTAGGGACTGTATCTCAAAAAAAAAATCAGAATTATTAAGAGGTTGCTAAGGTTACATGTTAATCAAATGGGACTACAACATTCGATGTTTCGTGTTATCTGACCCTTAACCGGTCACTTGACGTAGTAATATAGGCCCCTGATTCGTAATCGGAGACTAGTGAGTTCGATCCTAAGCACCAACAAGTGTTGGTTGCTAAAGAACACCTACTCGTGCATCGGGGAGCTGATTGATGACATATATTAATTGACGACCATCCTGACTGTGGTTTCCATGGTTTCCTCCTTTGGCATAACAATTCATATGTCGAGACAGATTGCTATAAACTATAATATGACTGCCCAAGTTTAGAAAAGATCCATGAAAGCTCTAACTTATGGCCAGTGCCCTACAACAAGGTTAAGTTGAAGTAATAAAGAAAATTTCTTTATTTTCCAGCGATGATGATTGTGACACGACTGACATTGGTGTTGCTCGCCTTGGTGAAGATTCACAGAGAAGCCAGCCTGCCTGACCTGCACACCACAGGTCTGCAGAGAGCACCAGATGACCTCACCAAGATCACTGCGACCTCTGAGTCCTTCATGACCTCCAGTGAATACATTTTGAGTGGAAATAGATTCAGTGTGAACAATCACAAAAACTTTATTGACAATTGGATCAATGGACAGAAAACCATTAATTTATTTGTGTTATTTAGTGATGTGAAAATAGAAAATTGCACAGATTATGGTGCTGGTGTTTATAAACATGATGATCGAATTAGTTTAAGTCAATTGCAAGGATCAAAGGAAACTTGTGTTGGAACAAGATGGTGCAATCCGAAATATTTCTCAACTTGGCGTGGCAAGAAAGTTCGTGAAGCAAGTTTTAAACAAAAAATCCGGAACCTGATAGGGTTTGTAATCAGAGAATTACCTCAAATTAACTTTGAACTTTTGATCAACGTAGTTCAGCTTACACTTATTCTCTCCAATGACGTTGAGACAAACCCGGGACCTAATAATCCTGACAACAATCAAGTAATATGATATTTTTAATTTGGGTGCTTTTGTGATATTTTAGAGGCGGAAATATGAAAGAAAAGAGTAATAATAATAACAGTAATACTGTTGTGAAAAAGATTAATGCTGTGTTAAAATTTAAAAATCTGTAACAGTTCTTAAAATAAAGTGTCTACTACAAAAAAAAATCGAGTTAGTATTTTTTTTTTTAAATAGTTACAGTGCTCCTACATATGGAACCGAAATCCAAAAGATTCCACCTCACATAGGTTCTCCAGGAAAAAATTCCAAAGTCAGAGAGAACGCATCATTATACATGCGGCCTTATCTGAAAAAAACACTTCGAATATCTCGAAATAATACACCTTTAGGGGTTATGAAAAAAATATAGCCATGTTCTATGGCTCGAGCCTTAACCAAAGGTTGTTTAAAAAATATGTGTTCTCGAATTCTTTTTCCTTTCATAAAATCACGAATCTCTCTTTTGGGATTTAACATGGGAAACTTCCTTGATTTTTTTACTGAAATATGGTTTCGAGCGAATTTTTTTTTTTTTTTATTTAGCTTTCTGTTAAAGTTTGGGTCAAAGAATATTGTCATATATTTTTCATTCCACCTAACAGTGCATTTAATGGAAATATTTGAGCGTCATTTTTAGGTATGTCCCCTTGTTAAGCGACGCGTTTACTCTAATTTTAGATTTTTTTTTCTAAAGAAGCAATGCGAGATAGAATTTTTTGGATTTCAGTTCCATATGTAGGAGCACTGAATCTATTTAAAAAAAATACTAACTCAGTTTTTATTTTTTGACATCAGCTGATAGACACTCTAATTTAAAGCAATTTTTATCCTGTGCGAGAGGTCTTGTTCCAATTTTTAATTTCTAAGGCTTATAACATAACATTATAAAATACTACAATATCAATTTTAATGAATCTTCTTTGATATTAATGATACTGTATAATGAACCTTGTGGTCATCAAAAGCTCAAGCTTATGGATGTTGCAAGGGGGTTGCGGGACAAAAAGGATAAATAAGTTTATTTATTTTCAGCAACTTCTTATATTTAGTAAAGCTATTGAATTTATCACAACGTCGTTAATTGTACGTTCTTGTGATAAGTTGTGTTTTTGTAAATTTTTTATCAATCAAAGCAAGAATTCTGGTTTCAAATTTTAAAACACTCAATAAAAAATAGGCCACATAAGCAGTCCGCGTTATGAGTGTTATGATGTCATTTTCCTGTACTTAAACAAGCATTTATCTTTGTTCCACGTAGCCCCAGTCTACCTACTATTTGTTGATATAGGAAAATGACATCTTATAACAAGCTGGACTTCTCGCTTTATAAAAACCAGGTTTCTCGGTTTGATAAATTATTCAAAATTAACAATTCAACATAGAAACATAAAACAATTCTTATTATTAGTTTAATGAGATTCCTTAAACTTTTCCCCAATGTCGGAGCTTTTCCTTCATTAATTAATTACCTCTGTTTCAAAACAGGGCGTGTCTGCTACTGGCTACCGTGGAGGTGCTGCCAGAGAAAATCTTCCTCGTGGATCAAACAATAGACGACCTGGTCGAAGAGCAAGTCACAGGGGACCTACAAGAAGTGGAGGATTTCACCCAGGAGCTCCCAGAGGGGGAAGACAGGGTGGATTCTCTCCTCAGAGAGGTTATTTTAACAGGGGAACCCACTTCCTTCCAGTGGGTAGAATTGAAAACAGGGGTGGATATGATCCATGGGGTAGAGGGGCTCCTCGAAATTGTGAATATATAAGACCAGCATTCCCTCCCAGGGCTGGACAAGGCTACATTCAAGGTCGTGGAAACACAAAGAGAAGTAGAGGAGAAAACATCCCTCATGGACGTGGAGCATCATCTGCATCTCCTGGACATGTTGAGACTAGCCATGTGGTCCAACCACACATCAAAGTACCACAGACCTCTGACAACATCTCTGCAGTTATAGGCTTGAAGAGAATGTCATCTGATGAACAGCAAGGTCCAAACATCAAGCGAAGTCGCTGTGATGATCAGCCAGTTGCCGAGCCTTGTCAACCAAGGAAAATATTGTAAATATACATCCTGCACAAAATTGTTTATTACAGAACACGAATCAGCTGATTGACGTAGCTTAGACTTAAAGGGGTACCAAAGTGAATACTTTTTTTAGATATTCTGGTAGCTGTGAATTATTTTGTTATCCCTATGGCTCAATATTTTCGTTCAATCACTAGTTATTTTACAATAAATTTTTTAGATAAAAAATTGAGTCGTAGGTCTTTTGATTGCTTCAAACATGCACGCGGCAGCAGCAGTCACTGATACGACGAGAATCTCCCGCGAATTGGAGGTATCTTCCAGGAACCTCCTCTCGCCCGCCCCCTTCTTGACGTAACAGCAACTGCTACTACCGCGCGCCGGTTTTAAGCAACCAAAGAACCTACGACTCAATTTTTTTACTAAAAAATTAATTGTAAAATAACTAGTCATCGTAAAAAAATATTGAACCACAGGGATAACAAAATAATTCACACCTACCAGAATATCTAAAAAAAGTATTCACTTTGGTAACCATTTAACCCTTTTACTTAAAAGTGACGCCTCAAAAGTGTGTAGCCTTCATTTTCATTAATTATTTAGAAATTATACAATGCAAAAAAAACAGTTAAAAATCAAGCATAAGTTGATGACCTCTATTTCTGCAATAAATTTGTTTTATGTCAGATGTCTTTTATTACAACTGAATCTTCTAAACTCTTCAGCAACACCGAGACCAGAGACGATGCACCTCCACAGACTAGCAGCTCTCTACACGTTACCTCAATGCAACAACAGGAGGCAAATGGAGGAAATGACACGTCAAGCCAGCTATCTCAGGAGACTAGAGAGTGTCTGCCTGCACATGGCTCAGCACCAAGCATTGAGGCAGTTCCTTCTTGCAGTGAGATGCCAGGTGATATGAAGTGACATTTAGCAGAACTTTTTCTAATTCAAAACCAAATACAGTAAAAACTTGTAACTAATAATGCAAAATTAAAATTTGTTAACCCTAACAACGAGGTGCGAATTACAATTTTTACTGTATTTAATTAAAAAGTTTTCATATGATTTTCTGTTTGTACTGTTATTTTGTGAATTTTATCTTCGGCAATAGTTCATGAAATATTATAAACATAATATATTTATTTTATTTTTTTACTAAATACATAATTTATGAACTACTATAGCAACTAACAGGAAAAAGATACACATGAAATAAATTTGGTATAACTTTCAGTAATAAAAGACAATGGGGAATTCTCCTACATTTATTTAAAAAAAATCAGATGCTCTATGCCTTTAAACGGAAATAAATGTCCCAGAACACAAAAGTTTCAATTTTCAAAATTAGAGACGTGTGAATTTTTTAAAAATCTTCCTTTTTTTGAATTTAGCACCAAAACGTGACGTTTAAACTGCCTAGCAGGTGAATTTTTCCTGAAATAAATTTATATTTTTGATTATCACTCTTAAAGTAAACTGATATTAGGGATAAATCTACTGATACAAGGGTAGAATACCCCGCTGATTTTGATCGTGTTACTCAAATTTATAGCAAATCACTCCTTGACGCTCAAACTATGATATCAGACAGTTGTTGTATGTTAACTAGGGAGATTCTACGTCACAGTTTTCAGGTTTGCGCGCAGGTTGCATACTTTGCCCCTATTCTAAAAATCCCTTCAGAATCCCCAAATTTGAGTTAAAAAACTTGAAACGTAAGTCAAACTTATTGTTAATATGTACCCTATCATGATATAGTAGTTAAATTAAATTTCGAGTTGTAAGAGAATTCCCTATTACTAAGAACTGTAGCCCTACTTATCCTTGATTTTTATTCCACGTTAAAATCATGCTTAAACATGGTGTTAAACTAAAAGCAAAACATAGCACTACAACATGTGGGCTAAAAAATATAAACATATCTGTTTAACATTAATTTGTACCCATTTATTCAACATTTTTGTACCAGATGTCTCTTATGTACTTTGTTAGACTATGGTTTAGCTCAGTGTTTTAGTGCCAGATTTTATTCTTCGAGAAATTCATCAAGGGTACACCGTACAGTCATTGCAAAGTCTAATGTGACAATATCGGGGACAAAAATCTGTGCCTAACCATCACTTATGATGAGGGATGATCTTTGATGTTGTTTATGAGTTACTTTATTGATTTTCCTGCACTTTTTGCGAAACTTAGCGAGGTATAAAAGTGTAATTAAGTCATAAACAACATCAAAGGTCACCGAGATGTCAACCCTCATTTTTGGATGGTCCCGGCTCCTACAAGCACAGAGTTGCCTCCCCAAGATTTTCGCATTAGTTTTGCCTCCGTCTATGCATCCAGAATGTGGGTGTAAAGCACCTAAAATGCTTTTTGGAAGCCCTCATTTATATCTTACTTATCATTTGTTTCAGCAAATGCACCGGACATCCTGCCTGTACCACCCAATGAAGGAAATCACGGCTGTGAATCAAAATTACAGGTGAGAGATTTGCCAATAACAAATCGAGGCTTTTTAGGCCAAATTACAAAAATGTTCACTTTGTAATTTCCAGAATGCAACAAAATGCTCTGTTTTCAAATCACAAATGTCTATTACTACTTTTCCAGGTATATATTTTACACATTATTAAAATGCAAAGTGTACATTTTGTTGTATTCTGGAAATTGCAGAGTGAACAGTTCGACGAGAAACCATTGAAATATTTAATAATAATAATAATTATAATAATATTTGTTTATTTGGGATAAATTACATTGTAGGGAATAGGGAAAAAGATAAATAATAGCAACAACATAATAACCCAAATTGGTGAATATAAAAGGCTAAGGAGCCTATACACATAGAGCGAACATTCACCACACATCAGAAAAACTGCATCGTCAAAAATCGTATATATATATAAAAAATAAATATTTAACACATAAAAATTAATACATAAAACGTACAAGTCAATATCACATGATAGAATCAGACAGGCAGAGGAAATCTTACATCTTCAGGTAATGCATTGTATGCCTTTACAACTCTAGGAAACAGGGAAGACAAGTACACTGCTTTGCCCCTAGGTGTAACTAAGGAGGTCTGGCTGCTACGCAGACCAGCCCTATGCTCCTTGACAGACACACGCTCAGGACCAAACACATTGAGATCATATCTTCCAGCTAAGCACTTATTGAAAAAGGACATATAAATTTTCTTCCACTGAGACTCTAAACTAGAAATATCACACTTTATGAGCCTCTGCACACTATCATCACACGATCTATCATATCTCCCGTATCCAAGAATGAAACGGGTTGCTCTACTTTGCACACGCTCCAGATTATGCATATTAGACTGAGTGGTTGGATGCCATGCTGGCGCACCGTATAACAATAGAGGTCTCACAAGAGAATTATACAATGTTCTTTTTGCGCTTGGCATTCCACGACTAAACCCTCTTGTCAGCATGCCCAAAACTTTGGTACCTTTTTTCCTAGCCACTTCAGTCTGGTAATTCCACTTCAAATCACTTGAAATTATAACACCAAGCAATTTCAAAACATTATGTTGTGGAACAATTTCAGAATTTAACACATAAGGAACAACGATGGGAGCGTGAGACTTCGTCAAATGTATATGGACACTTTTAAAAGCATTTAACATCATATGATTATCACTGCACCATCTCTCAACAGATTTTAAATCCTCCTGGAGCTTCTCAGTATCCTCTTTACACTTCACAACTTTGTACAAGGTGCTGTCATCAGCATATTGTAATATTGAAGAGGCAACAGAATTTAGAAGATCAAGCACAAACATTGTAAATAGATAAGGTCCAATGAAAGATCCCTGAGGAACTCCAAAGGTAACGTCAACACACTCAGACTCCATTCCCCCGAATACAACACGTTGACTTCTATTTGTGAGAAATGATTTTATCCATGATAAAAGATTGCCACGAATCTTCAATGCCCAAATTTTATCACAAAGTCGATCGTGAGGAATGGCGTCGAATGCCCTGGCCCAGTCTAGAGATATAACATCAACTTGCTTGGCATCCTTATCATTAAGGCCAAAGTACCATTCATCAAAAACATGAGCTAACATTGTTACACATGACCTACCAGGTAGGAAGCCATGTTGATTATGGTTTAGCAAATTATTGTCCCTGAGATGGCACAAAATTGCATCAGATACTATACGCTCAAAGCTTTTTGATACCAAGGAAGTCAGAGATATGGGCCGGTAATTTTTAATGTCCTCTCTAGGGCCAGATTTGTACAAAGGCACAACCCTAGCCTCCTTCCAAGCACTGGGAACTGAACCTTTTAAAAGAGAATTTTGGAAAAAAAAATTCAAAGATGGTGAAAGTGAATTTGCACATTGTTTCAAAACAACTGCCGGTATTCCATCAGGCCCACACGAAGCATCATCCCTGATACGGAGAAGGCTTTCAAAGACAGCCCTCTCCGTAACAGGGATATCAGCTAATACAACTTTTACATTAGGATTAGAAGGTGGACACAGGTTATGACTATTGCGATTGGAAGGAGAAAAATTTAATTTGAATTTAGCACTGAAAGCATTACAAATGTCTTGTGGATCAGAGAGTACCACATTATTATATTTGAAGCTTGTGGGAGACATTGACCCCAGTTTACCTCTGATGAATTTCCACAAAGCATTGCAATTGCCAGATTTACCAAGATTCCACAAATATGAATTGAATGCATTACGTATAATACCTTTCACCCTGTTACGACATATTCTATATTTTTCCCACATTTTAACTAAGGGGATCTTATTAAACTTTTTAAAAAGGCTATCACGCTTTTTAACCTCTTTATTAATGGTACTGTCTATCCATGGGTGCTGAGTTTTAGGCCTTAACATAACTTGAGGTATACACTTATCAACACATTCAAAGAATCGTTCTGACCATGCTTTCCATGCAGCATCAATATCAACAAAACACTCAAAATTTGTAGGCAAAGAAGAAAGAAACATTTCATTTAATTTAGGCCAATTAGCTTTTTTAAAGTTATACACTTTACGCCTAACGTAAACCTTTTACTTTTGCTGCAATTTAAGTGTTGCATGTACACCATAATGGTCAGAAACGCCATTTACAATATTGAAGGACTCAATCATAGATTTATCAGAACAGAGCAACAAATCCAGTATAGAGCGAGACCCACCAACCACTCGTGTTGCCTGTTTAACAAGTTGAACCAAAAACATGTCGTAAAATGCCGACAAAAATTCATTAGCAACAGAACCACGAGGGAATGGAGTATCACCCCACTGAATATCAAGATTGAAATCCCCAAATAACAATACACCATCATAAGAGGCTTGAACATCAGAAGCCAACTTTAACGAATCAAGAAGTATTTGTGTATTTTTGGGGTCATTGGCATTGGTAGCTTTAGGGGGCCGATAGGCTGATCCCACAAGCAATTGCTTACTACCTTCAGTTATTGCCACCCATATTACCTCACCATCAGTTTCAATTCCGGTTACACGTACAGATTTAATATGATTTTTAACTGCAATAAGTACACCACCGTACCCATTATAGCATCTATCCTTTCTAAACACAGTATAACCGGGAGGTAATATGTGTGCATCGCTAATATTCTCATTCAACCACGTTTCACATATACAAATAACATCTGAATCAACTGAAGCAATCCAAGCAAAAATATCAGGATGATGTTTAGGATCACATAAACTTCTAGCATTAAATGACAAAAAAGATAAACCATGACTTTGGCTTGGAGTAAGACTTGAGTCGGAAGATTCGGACTTACTCGATGACGTAGAAGAATTGAAAAATGAATCAGAAAAACAGGGGACTGAACATGACCATCAAACCAGATTACATTTTCCATTTTTGTAGGTGCGAAAAATTTCAGGGGAGATTTTATTACAAGTTCTATGATAATCCTTTTTACACTTAGAGCATGTTATCAAAATTTGATTTTTTCTACCAGAAGAATTACAACATGAACAAATGCGTGAAGTTGATGAATGAGGTGCAGTATTGTTTATGTGAGTGTGAGTGACACGCCGGCCTCTCCCCGACTGAGGTGCAGCAGCACTCGCCGCCGCATTTGCAGCACAACGAGTGGGACAGGGGGGAAGGGGGTTAGGGCAGATATCACCGCAAAACGGCAGCAACAAGAGTAAGACGTTGGTTAAAGACTCGCCAGGTTGCAGCAGGTGACGTTTGAGGAGACAGGAGGCGAAGCGGGCGACTGCCGGCCTGGAGAGGCGAGCAGGTAACTGGCCGCGTGACGTAACCGCCCTCCATTGTGTCTCCTTCCTCGATTGTCATCTGCGCTTCAAGGTCATCTGACGTCTCATACGACGATTGCCCAAATCAGCATGACGACAACGATCCAACAAAAATATCCATATTGGAATTCGTGAATTAAAACTTTGATAATTGTCGTACTCACACGATTTGCATCTGTACTGGAACAGGTGATACTCGTACACAGGGTAATAACAATGTTTTTGTACAGCCTGCTCAGATACTGGGAGGAAACACCAAAAAAATATGACAGCGACAGCCAACCGCACCCGGGCTGCAGCCATGTTTCCCCCTCTCAATTTATGTATAATTTAAATCTGTTACTAACTCGTCTTAAAATTTATCAACTGGACTAGTATATAATTTTATTAATTTAATCAAATTTTGTTTTATAAATAAAATGTACTTCAAAATTAATAAAACAAAATGATATGTTGTATATAATTCATATTGAAATTTATGAATCTCATTATAAATTTTTATTTATGTCAAAAATTTAAGTAATTTATACCGGCATTTGTGTTCTTTATTTGTGCTTCTTTCTTTCTACTTGCATTATATTATCTGTGGTCGTCAATCCAATGTTATATAAAAAAAATTATTCAGTATTAGCATGGAGTATCGACCGCAAAATTCTTTATTGCAAAAATGGATAGAGCGTGCAAAGTTATGCTACCCTGACTTCTTTATCCGAAACACTAAATGTGTCTCAAGAATCGAAACACGTAGAAGTGTTTCGAAAATCGAAACACTTCCATGTGTTTCAAATAAGGGGGCATCCGGTGAGACACAAAAAGTGAAAATAGAAAATGGCACAGATTATGGTGCTGGTGTTTATAAAGATGACGATAGAGTTAGTTTAAGTAAAGTGCAAGGATCAAACGGAACTTGTGTCGCAACAAGATGGTGTACTCCAAAATATTTGTCAACTTGGCGCGGCAAGAAAGTTCAACAAGCAAGTTTTAATCAAAAATTCCGGAACCTGATAGGGTTTGTAATCAGAGATTTATCTCAAATTAACTTTGAACTTTTCATCAACGTGTTTCAGCTTACACTTATTCTCTCCAATGACGTTGAGACAAACCCGGGACCTAATAATCCTGACAACAATCAGGTAATATAATATTTTTATTTCGATGAGTTTTCAGAGCAAGAAATTTTGAAGAAAAAATTGTAAACCCATCATGCATTTACTTTTAAAACACAGATTGAAGCCAAGATAACGTTTAAAAATTTATACCCTTTCTTTTGTTTTTAGGTGTTGTTATTTTAGTGATTTTACTAATGACATTATAACAATGCAATGATTCTATTTTTTCTTCTCAAATTTGCTGCAATCTCGTCTTTGTATTTTATATTCGTCTTTTTTGAGAGACACCCCTATACAATAATGATAACGTCTTAATCAACGTGTTTTATCTAAACAACATGTCAAGGTAATTAAAAAGATTAAAAATAATATATTTTTCTAGGTTATGAATGTAATTAATGTTTTTTAACTAGAGATATTCATTGTATAGGAAAATGACAAAAAAAATTACATTTAGTTGCCAGGATCTTCAGTGCATTCATTTTCCCTGCAAAGTAGTCTTTTTACTGGGCCAAAATGTAGCCCTAGGTTTCCCTATGAAGTAAAAAACAACAACAAATATTTGAAATTTATGAAAATATCCTAATTGATTGCAGCCTTCAACTTCATATCATTCAACAAAACAGAGTTCATCATCGTCACTTCAGCAGAATGAACCATCTCACAGCAACGTGCAGCCAATAACGGTTAGTTGCAATCCTCAAAAAGTCCTCCAAATTACTGGGCCTCATAATAAAAATGTATATAATATGTATATTGTATGATGCCTGAAGGCTAAAGCTAAGAACTGTGGACTAATGGCCGTAAGTTGCGTCCAACCTATCCTAGGATAATCCTCGGATTTTTTTGTGGCGAAACGTATCCAAGAAAAATCCACAAATAATCCCTATCGGTCAATTATCCGAGATTTGCGTAAGTTGCGTCCCATGTCAAACTTATCCTGGAAACTTATACAAAGTTTTTGATTGATTGGCCGATTTGTTTGCGCGGGAAGTTTTACTATATATATATATATATATATATATATATATATATATATATATATATATATATATATGTTACCCTTGAAGGTTTTAATTAATTAATTTATTTATTTATTTATTTATTTATTTATTTATTTATTTATTTATTTATTTATTTATTTATTTATTTATTTATTTATTTATTTAATTATTTATTTATTTATTTATTTATTTATTTATTTATTTATTTATTTATTTATTTGTTTATTTATTTATTTATCAATTTATATATCAATTTATTAATTAATTAATTTATTTATTTTATTACTTCATTAAAAACCAAATTTTTATAAAGAAAACACCCTATCTTAAGGCGGATTCAGATGGCGACAACGGCGATGCGACGCGATTTTGACATAAAAGCTGTGAAATCCTATGCTGCGGCAAATTCGCTTGGAATCGCGTTAATTAAGATGCTTTTTTTCTTTTAATTGCCAAATATGGCCGCCAATGGATGCTACAGCAAGTGCGCATTATCTGCGTCGCGTCGCATGATAAAAATTGTCATATGAATCCACCTTTACAAAAAACATGCCAGAAAATGTAGAAAAGCCGACGAAATTTTCATACTGTCATATTTTCAACCCTTAAAAAGGGTTTAAAGGGTGCGAAACGAAAAGCTAGCAAAATTTGGGGATTGTAACTGTAAATATTTTTTATATATATTGAAACTAACGTTTATATATAGGGGCGTTATAAATTGATTCACAAAATTTTATTGTATTATGTAAAATTTTCCCCCTGATATTATATTTTTATTTTTTAAGGGGTGTTCCACTTTTTTGCGTGATGTACTATCAGAAATTTATTTTCAATTTTTAAAATTATAATATTAATGGAAATTATAAAAAAAAATAATATATAATTATAACAATTAAGTGTGATAAACTGATCATGTTGAAAAACTTATTTGACCATCCCCTGTGCCTTCAGGATTGGTTCTCCCACTTCTCTATACGATTTTTTTTTTAATATTATTAATTGCCAATTAAGGTTGAAACATTGATTCCAGCATGATATTAATCCATCACAACGTTGATGATGTTAAATTTTTTTAGAATCCTGCGCGCGCATGCCTCCTATGAACAAAAACGGCAAATGGACGCTACGACCCACTACGTACAGTATGGCACCAAACCCCCCTAGGGTTGGTACCCATGATTTTTCCCAAAAATACAAGAGTCCTTATGGGACCCAGGAATTTGAAAGGAAGACCCATTCCAACCCAAATTTAATTGGCTATCCGACCGTGGTTGATTTAAAGCCTCAACCCTATTTAAACCCTTTATAATGGGTACTCAATGAAAGCTTTGTTGCTAGCTTCAATTTCAGGGACCCCCAGCATATTGGGGCCAAATTTTGGGCTACGAACAAGTTTAAGACCTTTTTAGAACCGTATTTGCAAGGCCTAACTTTGACTTATTTCGAATTTGAGTTTTTTAAAAAAGCCCGGCAATCGGCAATGATATAAAATAGAGTCGCATGCCAAAATTCGACTTTTTTTCTCCTTGAATAACTTTTTTCAAAAACCAGAATTTAAAAAAATTCTTTGTTTGGAATTTGCCTACACATTTCAGCTTTCAGAAACTGTCTTCAATTTTTTTTTTTTTACCTTGAAGGGTTTGGCCACGCGAGTCAAAAACGTAAGGGTACCTTCTCCCATAAGGATAACATGAGGAAATCTTGCGTGATAACATTTTTAGGAAACAAATTTTGACCGATTTGCACTGAAGCTAATTTTAACAAGTTCACAGACACACAAAAATGTAATAATGCTACTTAAAACATGGTAAAAACTACCCTTAACGAGATGTTGACTCATACTACGTAAAAATATATTGTTTAATCCGAATTTTAAAATTACCATTGAAACAAGCTTTTTTTTTTTTTTACCCAGATATGATTTTAAACTTTTTTAAATCAGATATATGAAGCCAAGACTTTGGTTTTACGTGATAATATTTTTGCTCCCTTCCTTAAATTCTTGGCTTCATCTGATTTGAAAAACTTAACAATCGTTCCGGGTAAAAAAAAAATAAATAGTGAGTAAATAAAAAAAAGCTTGTTTCAAGGGTTATAATTTTAAAATTCGGATTAAACATTATTTTGACGTAGTACGAGTCAATATCTCGTTAAGGGTAGTTTTTACCGTGTTTTAAGTAGCACTATTACATTTTGTGTGTCTGTTAACTTATTGTAATAAGCTTCAGTTCAAATCGGTCAAAATTTGTTTCCTAAAAAGATTATTACGCAAGAGTGTAGTTCCCCATGTTATCCTTTTGAGAGAAGGTACCCTTACGTTTTTAGCTCGCGTGGCCAAACCCTTCAAGGTAAAAAAAATTTGAAGACAATTTCAGAAAGATGAAATTTGTAGGCAAATTCCAAACAGGGTATTTTTTTTTTTTAATTCTGGTTTTCTAAAAAAGTTATTCAAGGAGAGAAAAAGTCAAATTTTGGCATGCGACTGTATTTTATATCATTGCTGATTTCCGTGTTTTTTGAAAAACTCAAATTCGAAATAAGTCAAAGCTAGGCCTTGCAAATACAATTCTTAATTTCCTAGTCTAAAATTTGGCCCCATTATGCTGGGGGTCCCTGAAATTGAAGCTTGCAACAAAGCTTTTATTGGGTACCCCATTATAATGAGTCCAAAGAGTGTTGAGGCTTCAAATCAACCACGGTCAGATAGCCAATTAAATTTTGGCTGGAATGGGTCCTCCTTCCAAAATCCTGGGTCCCATAAGGACTCTTGTATTTTTGGAGAAAGTCGTGGGTACCAACCCTAGGGGGGTTTGGTGCCATACTGTACATAGTGGGTCGTAGCGCCCATTTGCCGTTTTTGTTCATAGGAAGCATGCAGGGTTCTAAAAATTTTTAACATCATCACCGTTGTGATGGATAAATATCATGCTGGAATCAATGTTTCAACCGTAATTGCATTGCAATTAATAATATTAAAAAGAAATCCTATATTGCCAACCCTGAAAGCACAGTAGACGGTCAAGTAACTTTTTCAACCTGATCACAATTGTTGATTCGTATATATATAAGCTACTTTTTTTCTTATTCGTTTTAATTTACAGGTCCGAATTAGTTATGTGCGGCATTTGAACAGTCATGATATTTTTGTTACCTTTGAAAATTAAGGGTTAGCCTAATTAAATTTAATTAAATTATGATTATAACCGGTGAAATTAATTAGTGCTTTTTTTAAGTAAGCTTATTTTCTAAAGAAAATTACAATTTAAAAATAATTAATATTTAACACGGTTGTCCTATATAGAAGAATGTATTTTTTTACTCTTATGTTTGTAATTAACTCGATTTTAAGGGTGGGAAATTAAATCAGATAATTAAATATAATTTTACTAAATTTCTTAATAAATTTTAACCATGTGTACAAAAATTTGTTTTAGTATTACATACTTTAATTTTTAATTGAAAGAAAAAATATTTATGGAACACAGGACATGCAGAATAGTTTGATTTAATTTTATTTAATTATAGCTAAATATTAATAACTTTTAGTTTGCTTATTTATAAAAATATTGTGAATATTTTCATTAAAATGAGGAATTTGCATTCGTGAATCTGATTGGCTTAATCGAAAGAGGGGGCTGAGAAATACATGTGTGAATTTTATGCGAATTTTTTGAGCACTGCAAGTATGCTCAAATGCATATTTAAAAGATGCACTTTACCTGGAGGCGATGGCGCATCGCCAGTGACGTCATCGCTATGTCAGGTTCGGTTCACTATATATATGCATACCTGTACGCACCTGCATAACAGGTAGCCAATCAAAAACAATCTAGCCAAAATTCAAAATTTCAAATGCCTAGCCTGATCGAAGTGGATGAGTTTTAAAACTTAAAAAATGCACGTTATTCCATATACGCGTACTGTAAAAACACACTGGGAGATAAGTAATATTAAAAACGTACCTTTCATCATATTTAAATAAAAGAAATTGTTTCGCAAATAGTTTCATTTAATTGAAGAGAAGATGCAATCGATGCAATATCAAGTCCTGCCACCAACTTTTCTGTTTAAATTATTGGCACGTCATGCAGCAATCAGCCAATAAAAATGCGTAAATTTATCATACTGGACTCCTTTCGTATCTGCTGATTATCTATTGAATTATTTTATTAAACCTAAAACTGAGCCTCTTTTCTGTTCTACGAAGATAGTAGGATGCCGTAGGATTCAATATTTAACTTTATTAAGACCCTTGAATCATAATTTATCAATGTCTTTTCAACCCCCTGTTTGCTGCTGCTGAAACCAGAAACGGAAGGATTGAAAAAAAAATACAGTTTTAATTTCAACTTTTCCAACACGCCTGTATGTGGTCGAGTGGAAAAGCACTCGCATTCCATGCAAGAGGTGAAGGGTTCAAATTTCTTCTGGATCATTTTACATTTTTAGTAGCACGAAGAATTAATTCAAACGTACGGGGTAAAATAATCTTATTTTTTCTTACAATATAATCATGTTATACTATTATAAATCAAACTTTTTCATATAAATACGCACTTACAAAAACTTTGCAAAAAAAAAAAAAAAAAAAAGCAAAAACCAAACAAAAAAAGCGTTTCATTCAATGATAGAAAAATTAATAAGAAATTATTAACAAAACTATTTTACCCCGTTTGAGTTAAAAATATGAAATAAACTTCTTCGTGCTACTAAAAATTTAAAATGAAACGGGGGAGATTTGAACCCTTCACCTCTTGCATGGAAGGCGAGTGCTTTTCCACTCGACCACATATTGGCGTGTTGAAAAAGTTGAAATTAAAACTGTATTTATTTTTCAATCCTTCCGTTACTGGTTTCAGCAGCAGCAAACAGGGGGTTGAAAAGACATCGATAAATTATGATTCAAGGGTCTTAATAAATTTAAATATTGAATCCTACGGCATCCTACTATCTTCGTAGGTAAGAAAAGAGGCTCAGTTTTAGGTTTAATAAAATAATTCAATAGATAATCAGCAGATATGGAAGGAGTCCTGTATGATAAATTTACACATTTTTATTGGCTGATTGCTGCATGACGCGCCAATAATTTAAACAGAAAAGTTGGTGGCAGGACTTGATATTGCATCGATTGCATCTTCTCTTCAATTAAATGAATCTATTTGCGAAACAAATTCTTTTATTTAAATATGATGAAAGGTACGTTTTTAATATTATTATCTCCCAGTGTGTTTTTACAGTAAGCGTATATGGAATAATGGGCATTTTTTAAGTTTTAAAACTCATAGGCTAGGCATTTGAAATTTTGAATTTTGGATAGGTTGTTTTTGATTGGCTACCTGTTATGCAGGTGCGTACAGGTATGCATATCTATAGTGAACCGAACCTGACATAGAGATGACGTCACTGGCGATGCGCCATCGCCTCCAGGTAAAGTGCATCTTTTAAATATGCATTTGAGCATACTTGCAGTGCTCAAAAAATTTGCATAAAATTCACACATGTATTTCTCAGCCCCCTCTTTCGATTAAGCCAATCAGATTCACGCATGCAAATTTCTCATTAGTAATTAAATTTATTTTAATTGGCAATTTTAATTCCACTTTTCACACCAAAAATAGTGAAATTATCCGAACATTATCCGCCAAACTTCTTGGATAGATTTTCTAAGATATTCCTCGGATTATTCTAGGATTTTTCTCGGATAGTAGCAAATTTTGTGGACGCAACTTACCAATTTATCTCGGATAAGTTTAGCCACAAAAAATCCGAGGATTATCCTAGGATAGGTTAGACGCAACTTACGGCCATAAAAGTATAAAAAAAAATTATCTTTAAATTAGTAGGTAATTTTCCAAATGTCTTCCAACTAGCCTTTATATTTTCCAGAATTTTTTAACCATTGATAAAAATTATTTTGTTATGTATTTTGTATCTCTTAAAACTGGAATTTGTTATATAAAAACAAAGTGACCAATTTTTGTAAAATTTCATTTTTTTTTTGTTTTGAATAAAACCTAATTTTTAGACTATTTTCCTGATTTAATTCAAAGTTTCAATTTGTGTCGTTTTTTGTAATTGATGATGAACAATTTTAGTATTTTAAAATTTTAGACTGTCAAATTAATTTTTTTTAAACTTTAAAATAAATACATTATGAAATAATTGTAGTATTAAAGTGTGCATGGTAACTAATATCAGATTTTTTCTTTTAAACTGACACTCTCTTTCACTTCACTCAACTGTATTGCCTGCAGTTCCCAATTTTCTGAGTCGAAGTATTACTAATACCGTCATTCCAGCATTCCTCCATGAAAAAAATCTTTCTTTTAAGTTGGTGTTGTTTGACAGGAAATACAATAAAATGTACATTTTTTCATCTTGATGGTTCATATTTTCTTCTTCCTTAAAAAGACAAAACAGTAATTTCAGTAACCATTTTTATATGTCAGTTACAAAAAATTATTATATTTCAGTATATTGTATTGTTTACACATAATAATGAAACATAATCAATAAGAAAACAAAAATATTAGTTATAAAGAATTGACATAAAATTCAGCCATTGTAATATATGAATACTGAGCAAGAATTTTGAAATATAAGTGAATGCTGGCTTTATTTGTTTTGCATTTAACTGCATCAATAATATCAATGACAAAAGCCTCGTCTCTTTTTTTACACAAATTTTTGCTATTAAAAAAAATTGCAATGTTAAATAAATTTATAATTAATTTAATAAATAATTTAAAATTAATTTGGCACTTGACGCAGTGGTATACGCCTCTCATTCGTAATCGGATGGTCGTGAGTTTGATCCCAGCCATGCACTGCCAAATCTTTCACAAGTGACGGTTGTTAAAGAACACCCACTCGTGCATCCGAGAGGTGATTGATAGCATAATCCATCAATTACCGACCATCCTGACTGAGGTTTACATAGTTTCCTCAGTCACTACCAGGGGAATGCTGGGATGGATTGCTTAGGCCATGCCCGCTCGGGTTTGGAAGGGACCCACAAAAGTAGGGTCTACGAACAGAATGGAGTTAAATTAAGTCACTTAACCCATTAACGCCCAGAGGCTCCATGTGGGCTTTCATAATTTGTTAATAAATTAAAATAATTATAAATTCGGTTTTTAGAGTTATAGCAAAACTGATGGTTGTAATCAAAAGTAAATAGTATGTGGATCATTATGAAAAAAAAATTTCATCAAAAACCAAAATTTGGATATACTAGGATAATTCAAAGTTTTGACACTTTTTTGAATGGCATTTTGAAAAAGTACTTCTTTTTATGATTCAAAATAAAATATATAATATTAAAAAATTTCACGAATACTTACATTTCCATAACAACCATTAAACTCGGAATATGGCCATGTAATTTTTTTGGGGTGAAATTTTTTTTATGGGCAGTAGAAAGGCAATTCAAAATAAATGTCCCGTATTGAGCCTCTGGGCGCTTACAGTATCATATAGCTTAAAAATAGCAATTCAATATAAAACACCATATTTACACTATTTAATCCCATTTTACCCAGACAAGGGTTAATTTAAGTGTTAGTTAATTAAAAATCTTCCCCAACCTCAAATCTGATAATTTTGGGGGTGGGGGTAGTTTTTGAAAAAATAAAAAAAAAATCTCGTTTGAATATAGAAAACCCTTACTAAAACCGGTTTAAAAATTATTTGGAATTTTTTTTTTGTCAAAGTACCTCATTGGGGTTAATTTGGGGTTGGAGTAACTATAGAATGTTTTATATATATTACTAAATTATTCATTTTTTTCAATTCATAAGGCATAGATAATTGTTATTATAAGACACTAGAAAAAGTTAAAAATCTAGGTAAATACCATGTTAGAAAGGCAATGGCTATGTTGTCGATCCAATTTCATCAGCTCTTTTAGCTTTTTTCACAAGACTAAAGAAAGTAATAATTTTTGGTCATATTATAGTTCAGTTCAGGATTTTACAGGCGCGGATCCAAGGCAATCACCCCCATTGCCCCCCCAAAAGGTCCCAAAATACATTAAAGGTATTACCACCCCCCACTCGTCGCCTCCCTCCACCCTCAAAATTTAACATTGCGGGATATGGCACCGCCCCCCCCCCAAGCCACGGTCTGGATCCGCTTCTGGGTTTTTACGTGTAATATATCGCAACTTGTCCGCAATACTGAGCTATATTTGATGCTATTTCAACAATGAACTTTTTTTTATACCGATTTTCTAATGGCGCTCACCTGAAAGAGCAGATTGCTTATTTATGCAACAAAATCGTGGTAAGCAGATAGCTAGTTCATTATTCTGGACGAGGGATAATATGCAATGGAGCAAGTGTTTGCCGCTCCAGTGGAGAACACTTGGGGTTGTTTGCTCATTGTCTTGGTGACGGTGTTTAATAGCTTCGAATATCTCTTCAAAATTTTTATGTTTAAAATAAAAGAAGAAAAACAATTAACTCCTACATAAAAAGTATCTCGCTAGAGCTAAGCACTAGCTATGACCATTCTTGCGTCATTTCATTTATTTATATTCGATGTGTGGAAACCAAAACACAAAGTACATTCCATGCGTGTAACATAAGATTTCCTTTACGGAGTAAGCCATAGCACACAGCACTATTACTGAAACCTTCCACAAACGGACCTCAAAACCACTCTATTCTTACACACACCATGACATGTGCACTTGCTAAGAAACACTCATTATTGGACAAATCAAATCTACACTGCATCACCAAAATTACAATTTTTTTCTCAAAACGAAAAAAAAAAAAAAAAAGTAAAAAGAACTGACGAAATAGGACAATAATGACATTGAACTTGTCAAAATAGCCTTTGTAACATAGTATTTATCCTAACAAAGGTACCCCATAGATTATTTAGGGACACCTTGTTCCAAGTGTTTTGTAATAAATATTTATCGGCGCCTTATAAAATGAAAAACTGGAAAAGAAAAATTTAGGGAAAATACTCATTTTTTCAATATATATATATATATATATATATATATATATATATATATATATATAATGCATTCTATATATAGTGCTACCCCAACCCCAAAATTAACCCCAATTAAGGATTTGTGGCAAAAGTGCATCCAAATTAAATTTTCAATCAATTTTTGTATGGTTTTTCTATATTCAAACCAAAAATTAGAATACATTATAAATTTAAAAAATTACCCCCACCCCCAAAATTATAAAATTTGGAAGTTGGGGGGAATTCTTACTAATTCAAACTTTAATTGACCCTTTCCAGCAAAAAAAATAATTTCCACGTTTTTTTACCGAATTGCTATTTTAAAGTAAAATGACACTGTAGGCGCCCAGAGGCTCCATATGGTACACAAACTTCAAATGCCCATGAAAATTTGAATTTGATACGAAAAAAATTTTTTTTTTGTAAATTTGGGTTACATTCACTTAATTTTATAAGAATTTCATGGTGTCAAGAAAAAATTTCACAAAAAGTTTTTCTGGGCGCTAATGGGTTAATTGTGGCCAGTGCCCTGTACAAGGATTCAGTTCAAGCAAGAAAAAAAAATACATGTGCACATCAGTCTCATAAAAATTATAAGAAATTTTCATAATTTTTACTTCATCTTAAATTAACCTTGTTTTAGGTCCCTATCAAAAATTAGTTAGTTAAGATTTTTCATCAAATGAATTAAGCAATATTTTAATTTTTTTCAAGTTTTTCCAATTTGGGATCGTACTTTCCGATAAAATCCATAAAAATTTCACTTGACAATTTTGTTTCAGAACGATAGTACGATTCACCAAAGTCAAGCAGGCAATCAAACGCACAAACGAGGTGGCGGCAGTCAACGGGCCCATGGAGATTTCTACCACTTGCTGTTGACCATGCTACTGATTGTCAGTGCACACGTCCAAGGCCTGCAGTTTGAAATAGCTATAGAGTTCGAGCCAGCAGGCAAGTTCGACGATATTTTCTTGAAGTATCAAAATAATGAAGGTATTTGGGAGGATTGTTTCTTTCAAGTCAAGCATTATAAGGATGATTCAACAGGTCTTGCTATTTGTGATTTTCTTTCAATTCCCAATAAGAAAGATAAAAAATGTAATAACAAGCTAAAGCTTCACACATTCATTGAGAGTTTTTTGAAACTGAAAAATTTAGCATCAAACCCAATACCTGTCTTATTTACAAATAAAAAAATTGAATTTGGTGGAAACATTGATGACTTTATATTCACTAAATCTGTATTTGAAAGGATTAACTTTCCCGTCCATACAAAAGTTTCATTTTTGAAATTTTGTCAAAGTTTTCCTGGTCAGGACTCTTTATGTTCTCATATTCTGAGTGAGCTTGTTGGTGGAAATTGTAATCAACAGCAGGTAGAGGAATTCATAAATTGCTTGCACATTGCAGCAGGCCAAATGTCAACCGATGAAATGAAGGAAGAAATTGAGAATTGTATTTTGAAAATTACGAGAGGCAATAAATTAACAGTAAGTAGCATTTGGGATAAGTTGTATGCATTTGTTTCAAAATGGTTCACAAGAGGTTCTGGCACATTTAAAACTCAACAAGATATTAAAATATTTGTAAATCAAGTCACAAATGATCCCTCCATTTCATATCATCATCAACTGAGAAGTCCACATGAAGAATTTACTGGACGAAGCAAAGAACTGAAATGTCTTCAAGAAACAGAGATCAAAATTATTTATATTTCTGGGAAAAGTGGTGTTGGGAAAACACAATTAGTGCTGAAGTATTTGCATGACAACATAGACAGCTTTACACACATAATTTGGATCAACGCAATAACTAAACAAAACATACTTGATGCGTTCCTTAAAGTTGCAATTATATTTGGAGTAGTTGCAAGTGAAGAAAAATGTGAAATCTCAGAAATACGGTCACGTGTGTATGGATTTTTTAAAAAGAGTGATCAATGTATATTTATTTTTGATGGTGCAGATGACAATGTCTATGATATACGTGAATATATTCCTGAGTACAATTTAAAAGCTGCTGTCAAGTACATAGTTACTACTCAAGATCTTAAAAAACATACTTTGATTGAACTGCAGGGATTTTCTGAAGCTGAAAGTTATAAATTTTTGACGCCTAATTTGAAAGATTTTCATTATGAAGACCACGCTAAAGAATTAACAAAAGAAATTGGATATTTTCCTTTGGCTCTGCAGTGCATTAAAAGTTTAATTAAACACAAAAATGAATTATGTGAAACTGTTGGAGAGGCTTATACGACATCACACTTCTTGCAAGAGTTTTTAGAGACGAAAAAAGATGTTCTTCAAACTTATGGTCCAATGCTAAACATGAATGAGTTAATCCTGTATGTAATATGGCAGCTGTGCATAAATTTGCTAATAGAAAATGAAAAAAAATCAGCGATTGATATATTACAATTAATGGCTTTCATTGAACCGTTTGAAATTCCCTCTCACATATTCTTATCAATCACTAAAAATAAAAGAGATTTACAGCATTGCCTCCATTTGCTTCAGAAACTCTCTCTCATACAAAATGATAGAGGTGTTTGCAGTATTCATGAAATGATTCAAAAGACAATTCAATGCAACTTAGTCCATAATAATAAGACATCAACAGTTATTCAGACTGGACTAAAAATTTTAACTGAAAACAGTAAGAAAACACTTAGGTGGGAGGAAAAGAACTTTCCAGACGGAATTATTCAACATGTAATAAGTCTTTGGATTCACTTTATTAAACTGGATATTAAACATGAAAAACATGAAGATTTTAACACAATTCCACAATATATACTAAATGATCTGAATGTTGATTACAAACTAGAGACGTGTAGAGATTTTGCGAGAATATCAATGGATCACTTACAAAAAGATGATTGTAATGCCCTAAAAGTTCTGCAAATTCAAACGCAAGAATCTTTTTGCCATTCTAATGATGGAAACTACTCGGAGGGTTTAAATACCATTAAAATTGTGATGCAGAGGTTGCAAACAATTGAAAATGGTTACCCATTATTAGCTCAAGTAAAGTTTGTATTAGCTGATGCACTTAAAAAATCAGGAGATTTTGAGGCAGCATTGGATATTTATAATGAAGTTCTTGATATGGATACACGCCAATTCGGGCTTGATCATCTAGTATCATTACTAACGCGAGGAAATAAGGCTGAAGTTTTGTGGATTATGGGGAGGATGAGTAAGGACTTGTGTCAGTACGAGCAAATTTTGAGTATTAGGAAAGAAAAGCTTGGTAATGATCATCCTAGTACCTTTACCACCACGAAAAAAAGGGCTTGGGTGTTGAATGACCTAGGAAGGTACAACGAGGCCTTTAATGAGTTTGATATCATTCTGAGAATTCAGAAACTGAAGTTTGGTGACGATCATCCTAAAACTCTGAGCACCATGCAAAACAAGGCTTCAGTGTTGATAAGTATGGGGAGGTACCACGAGGCATTTAGTCAGTGTGAGCACGTTCTGAGTATTCAGAAGGTGAAGCTTGGTGACGATCATCCTATCACTCTGAGCACCATGCACAACAAGGCTTCAGTGTTAAACAGTATGGGGAGGTATGACGAGGCATTGAGTCAGTACGAGCACGTTCTGAGTATAAGAAAGGTGAAGCTTGGTGACGATCATCCTGACACTCTGACCACCATGAACAACAAGGCTTTACTACTGTTGGACAATATGGGGAGGTACGACGAGGCATTGAGTCAGTACGAGCACGTTCTGAGAATCCAAAAGGAAAAGCTTGGTGACGATCATCCTAAAACTCTGACGACCATGAACAACAAGGCTTCAGTGTTGGACAGTATGGGGAGGTACGACGAGGCATTGAGTCAGTACGAGCACGTTCTGAGTATTCAGAAGGTGAAGCTTGGTGACGATCATCCTAACACTCTGAGCACTATGCACAACAAGGCTTCAGTGTTAAACAGTATGGGGAGGTATGACGAGGCATTGAGTCAGTACGAGCACGTTCTGAGTATAAGAAAGGTGAAGCTTGGTGACGATCATCCTAACACTCTGACCACCATGAACAACAAGGCTTCACTGTTGGACAATATGGGGAGGTACGACGAGGCATTGAGTCAGTACGAGCACGTTTTGAGTATAAGAAAGGAGAAGCTTGGTGACGATCATCCTGACAATCTGACGATCATGCACAACAAGGCTTCAATGTTGAACAGTATGGGGAGGTACGACGAGGCATTGAGTCAGTGTGAGCACGTTCTGAGTATTCAGAAGGTGAAGCTTGGTGACGATCATCCTAACACTCTGAGCACTATGCACAACAAGGCTTCAGTGTTAAACAGTATGGGGAGGTATGACGAGGCATTGAGTCAGTACGAGCACGTTCTGAGTATAAGAAAGGTGAAGCTTGGTGACGATCATCCTAACACTCTGACCACCATGAACAACAAGGCTTCACTGTTGGACAATATGGGGAGGTACGACGAGGCATTGAGTCAGTACGAGCACGTTCTGAGTGTAAGTAAGGAGAAGCTTGGTGACGATCATCCTGACACTCTGAGCACCATGCACAACAAGGCTTCAGTGTTGGACAGTATGGGGAGGTACGACGAGGCATTGAGTCAGTACGAGCACGTTCTGAGTGTAAGTAAGGAGAAGCTTGGTGACGATCATCCTGACACTCTGACCACCATGCACAGCAAGGCTTCAGTGTTGAAAAGTATGGGGAAGTACGACGAGGCATTGAGTCAGTACGAGCACGTTCTGAGTATTCAGAAGGTGAAGCTTGGTGACGATCATCCTGACACTCTGACCACCATGAACAACAAGGCTTCACTGTTGGACAATATGGGGAGGTACGACGAGGCATTGAGTCAGTACGTGCACGTTCTGAGAATCCAAAAGGAGAAGCTTGGTGACGATCATCCCAACACTCTGACGACCATGCACAACAAGGCTTCAGTGTTGGACAGTATGGGGAGGTACGACGAGGCATTGAGTCAGTACGAGCACGTTTTGAGTGTTCAGAAGGTGAAGCTTGGTGACGATCATCCTGACACTCTGACCACCATGCACAGCAAGGCTTCAGTGTTAAACAGTATGGGGAGGTACGACGAGGCATTGAGTCAGTACGAGCACGTTCTGAGAATCCAAAAGGAGAAGCTTGGTGACGATCATCCTAAAACAATGACGACCATGCACAACAAGGCTTCAGTGTTGGGCAGTATGGGGAGGTACGACGAGGCATTGAGTCAGTACGAGCACGTTCTGAGTATAAGTAAGGAGAAGTTTGGTGACGATCATCCTAACACTCTGATGATCATGCACAACAAGGCTTCAGTGTTGAAGACTATTGGGAGGTACGACGAGGCATTGAGTCAGTACGAGCACGTTCTGAGTATAAGTAAGGAGAAGCTTGGTGACGATCATCCTAACACTCTGAGCACCATGCACAACAAGGCTTCAGTGTTGAAAAGTATGGGGAGGTACGACGAGGCATTGAGTCAGTACGAGCACGTTCTGAGTGTTCAGAAGGTGAAGCTTGGTGATGATCATCCTGACACTCTGACCACCATGCACAACAAGGCTTCAGTGTTGAAGTGTATGAGGAGGAACGACGAGGCGCTGAGTCAGTACGAGCACGTTCTGAGTATAAGTAAGGAGAAGTTTGGTGACGATCATCCTAACACTCTGACCATCATGAATAACAAAAATGCTCTTCTCAAGAAACAAGGTAAATATGAGGATGCTGTAACAATATTCAAACATGTGTATAAGAAGAGAGTACAGAAAATTGGACTAGAACATCCTCACACAAGAAGTACATTAGAATTCATAACAGAATTGGATCCTGATTACACCACGGCCTAAGCAAGATAACTTTGTAAATTGATAATCACATGATTATATTATCATTACAATAATGTAAATACTGTACATAGTTGGTTAACTTGTTGGGTATTTTTTTGATGACTACAAAAAATATTTTTTAAATTTGTATATAAAAAACGTGTAATTTTGATATTGAAGTAATTTAATACTATATACATCATTAAATATATAATTTAAAAAAATATATAATCTTTATAAATTTATTCCTTTACAGTTCAAATAAAGTTAAATTAAAAAATAGAATAATTCACAAGCAGAGAATAGAAAATACTGAGAGATTTTGTTTATTTTTTTTTTAATTTACTATATGCGTGTTTCATATTGCAACATACTAAACGGTTCTTAAGTTCTTAAATTTAAGTTAAATGCAACTTCAGTAATAATTATTTACTAATTTTAATTACCATTAATGACGAAATTCCTAAATACCACTATTTCTCGAATTTTTAATTTTTATATATAATTATTGTCATCTGTCAGTCAGCCATTCAAAATGAACACTAGTAAGGCTGAAATCTTGAGAAATTAACAACTCTTTTTACCTCCTTATTATCACAACTGGCTAATGGAATAGAATAGAATAATATAAATGGTGTTCCGTCAAATTGGACCAACCCGTTTTATTGCGATTTGCAAAAGCGAACAACTCGTTTTATCGCAGGCGCTCAAAAAGGACTAACTCATTTTATCTCAGCCGCTCAAAAACGATCAACTCGTTTTATCGCGCACGCTCAAAAAGGACTAACTCATTTTATCTCGGCCGCGCAAAAATGATTAACTCGTTTTATCGCGGCTGTGCAAAAACGACTAAAATGTTTCCCAAAAAGGACTATCTCGTGCAAGTATGTTACCTTGCGAACATTTATCTGTCTTTTTTAATTAAATAATGATTCGGATTTCTTAATTTTTTAATTAATAAAACAGGTCATTTTGCGCCATTTATTAGTGTAACCTGGAATTATAATATTAAAAATCAGCTGAAAAAACAGCTGTTTCCCACAATTTATTGCCAACAAAGAAATGTGGATGGATTTGACCTTCCGAGGTAAATATCATGCCAAAAAATATAATTAATACATATTAAAATATGTATAATTGTTATATTGTATGATTATCTAATAAACATAGAATATAATGAGTATATATTTTTTTATAAAATACACAGAAATATCGAAGTAAAACAATATTTCTGTTCTGCAGATCATATCGTCACATCTTTCACAAGCGAGTGTTGTCCTGGCTTGTGATTTAAAGGCCTCATGAACCTTTGCACAATATTAAGTACACGGTAAGCTTTGCTTTAGTATGATTCGGCTGCATAAATTTTTTTGTTTCAATAGCACAAATATCAGATAATAGCCGATGAAAAGGAACCTGTGACGTCACTCACGCTCATTCAGCGGCAACTATATAGGGAAATCCCTGCATAAGATAGGTTCACTCCCGCTTCAACCACGGCCATAATTTCACTTCTGTAATTTTGAAACTTTACCAGGACAGTCTTGATAGTATTTTTCAAATAGCCTGAAAGATTTTTTTTTATGACATTCATACAAACCGAGTTATTGCGGTAGAAAGAGGAGCGTAAATTTTGTATAGGAAAACAATGTTAAATTTTTCGCTTATCTTGCTACCGCAAAAACTCAGTCTGTACACACTTCACCAAAAAAATTCTTTCCGTCTATTTGACAAATACTATCAAGACTGCCCTGCATGGTAAAGTTTCAAAATTCCAGAAGTAAAATTGTGGCCGTGGTTGCAGTGGGAGTGAACCTATCTTTTGCAGGGATTTCCCTATAATGTCACCGCTGAATGAGCGTGAGTGACGTCACAGGTGCTTCTTCATCGGCTATTATCTCTGATATTTGTGCTACTGAAACAAAAAAAAATTATGCAGCCGAATCACACTGAAGCAAAGCTAATAGCTAAATACTGTAAAAAGGTTCATGAGGCCTTTAAGAATTACTACAATTCAGCACTGATTGCCATTTAAGTAATTATTATTTTCTTAATTAAGTTCTGATAGGGACTATTAGTGTTAAATTTAGGTAAAAAGAAAAACGTCCTTTTTTTGAAGATGATTGGGGAACTGTTATATAATGTTTACAACTGTAATGTTTTGTTTTAAGAGTGAAAATTTTCGATTTTAAATACATTCTTAATTCGCAATACATGGTTTTCCATGTGGACAATAATTGTGTTACTATAATGGTTGAGTTTGTTGTTCTTTTTTTTTTTTGCTCAATGTTCTTTTTATGTCCCTTTTTTTAATCATTACATATTTTTAATATAACTGAATTGTAATAAAAATTGCATCTTATTTTTGCTCTGTTATCATCTTTTTTCCTCCTATTTTGCACCATTTTAGAGGAAGAAAGAGATAAAAAGACGAGATTACGTGTTTCTTTCTCTCCTTGAGTACAAAATGTTTGCAATATATTCTTTATTTCTTCCTCTTTTTAAGCTAGGAAAAAGAAGATGTTTTTTAGACGTTAAACGATTAGTTATAGACGTGTAATGGATGAGTTGAAGACGAAGAGTTTAAACTAGGTTAGCAGTCTAATGAATTTCTTGATTGTTTTAACATCAAAAGATTGTGAATATTTTTAATGAAGGCAAGTAGCCTCATTCGTTAAAGAGTATTGGTTCCAATGATGTACTCTTGTTGGTGCATGTATTATTACATGATGCTTAAAACTTGTTGTGATGATCTCCATCAGATGAAGGTGTCTAAATTATATCAATATGATGTATTGATATGCATATTTTTTCTTTGACTGTATTTATTACTTAAAATAGGTAGAATAAATAATAATAATTGGTGCAACAAATGGGCTTACGGGGTGTAATTTTTTTACTGGCTCAATCAAAAGAGGATGTCGAAAAATAACCCTTAGATTTTTTTGCGATTTTTTTAGCACTGCATCATACCTAAAATGGAGATTAAAAATGTATCTTGACCTGGAGGTTCCATCCGCAACGCCTATGACGTCACTACATTCTTTGGTTCAACTATATAACACTTGTAAAAAGTTATTGCATTGTTGCTTGTTTATAAAAAATATCATTTGTTTCCATAGCAATGTGTTTGTTTAAAAACATTAAATAGTTGACCCAAAGAACGTAATGACGTCATAGGCGTTGCGGATGGAGCCTCCAGGTCAAGAGATATTTTTAATCTCCACTTTAGGTATGATGCAGTGCTTAAAAAAATCGCAAAAAATTCTAAAGGATATTTTTCAACCTCCTCTTTTGATTGAGCCAGTAAAAAAATGACACCTGTAAGCCCATTGTTGTTACAATTATTACACTATAATGTGTTATTACTTAATACCAATGTGAAGGAAAAATACAATGTGTTTTATTTTATTTTAAATTTATTCAATTCAATTTTTGTTCAAAGAAATTGTGATTATGGGCTTCTGTGAATATTTCTGTATGAAAAAAAAAATTGTTGACGCAATATTAGCATAACTTTAAACAAAATGTAAAGCCGCTTCTTTCGTTACAAATTTTCGGTGGCAATAATATAATAATAAGTGGAGTGAATGATTTCCTAGAAATGCAAACTGCATTCATTTTGATTTTACTTCTCAATACTACACAGTAAATTTGAAGAATATTGTAAATTGATGCATAAATTAAGTTAAACTGTTGATGAAAGAAATGTAGGTAACAATAGAAAGTGCGTGTCAATGAAAAATATATGTGTAAATTGCTAACTTTATGCACTTGTAAGATGTTATTTTTATACAAATAATATAAAAAGGGAAAATTTGCAATAAAACTTTATACATTATATTTTCTCACCTCTTTTTTTTAATTTTTTTAACATGTTAATACTGTTAATATTATTATGTCATATTCAATTCGAATAATTTTAATTTAATTACAAATCAGTAAATTAAATTAAATAACAAAGTTTAATATTTCATAAAAAAAAGAAAATTAAAAAATTTAATATAAAAAATTAATATTGTAAAGTAAATAACTAAATATCTACTAAACATTATAGATGAAAAAATATTTAGGCCAGCAAAAAAAAATTACTATTCATTTCCTTCAAGTTTTTAAATCAACATCAGCGATAAAAAAAGATAATCGTTTTTGCACAGCCGCGATAAAACGAGTTAATCGTTTTTGCGCAGCCGAGATAAAATGAGTTAGTCCTTTTTGAGCGCACGCGATAAAACGAGTTGATCGTTTTTGAGCGGCTGAGATAAAATGAGTTATCCTTTTTGAGCGCGCGCGATAAAACGAGTTGTTCGCTTTTGCAAATCGCGATAAAACGAGTTAGTCCGATTTGACGGAACACCATCGGTATATAAAATATATTATAATATTAAAATATAAGAATATAAAAAAGTATTCAAATAAAATAAAAAATAATGCCAAATGAAGCTTTTTTAACATATTAAATCCCACTTACATAAGCCGACATACATACCTGCATGATATTTTTTTATTATGCATTTGAGTATAGAACCTAAAGAAAATAAACAATATTTTCATAGCATGCATTCACCGTCTATCGCTCTCAAAATTGATGTAAATAAAAAAATAAAAAAAAGACACATGAGAGATGATAAATATTTCCGTATGCTTGAGGTTTTATACTTATATGACTTACATGAAATCAGAGACTATTTTCTGTCAGTTTTATGATTATTTTAGGAAGAAAAAAATTAATAAATATATGCAAATTTGTAAAAAAAAAAAAATCAAGCAAATTTCCTAATACATAAAAGTCTTGCAGAGGATAGCATGAAAAAAAAATCATTAACAAAATTATAAGAATGGACAACATATATACGTGAAAAAAATTTATTGCAGAAATGAACAGAGGGTACCAAAATTTGCTACTATGAAGTTGTTTAGATTTTTTTGAGACCCGGAACTATTTTTAAATAATTATTGAAAGTTCTGTAAGTTAAGTTGGCACGCCTGAATTCTTAATAAAAATGATAGAGACTGGATGCCTATTGACGTCTCCAGGGGGCGTGGCCGCACTTTCAATAAATATTTAAAAGTAGTTCTGAGTTTCAAAAAATCTGAAACAATTCAAAGTAGAATAATTTGGTACCCTCTATTCATTTCTGCAATATTTTTTTTTTCATGCATGTTGTCCATTTTTTTTTTTTTTTTTTTGTTTTAGTTTTTAAAACAGAGTTCTCTCTTGGAAAGCTAAAATCATAAATTAATTTTTAAGAAATCAGCCCATCCAATTGTTTTGATTTTTTTCTGTAATTTCTTGGTGTTAAGGACTATCTATCAAAAAATTTTCAGAATTTTTATGAGATTGCTAGAGTTTACATGTAAATCAAATAAGACTACATTGTTCTGCGTTATCTTACCCTTAAGGTAGAGATAACACGGATCAGATGGCCCAATGCTAAAAAAAGCCCATTCATGAAAATTAAGAAAAAAATTCAAATATTCTCCTTATTTTACATCCCCTGTCAGTAGGTAAAATATCTTATATACAAAAACGAGCTAGTTTTTGAGTCATGAATTTTTAAAGTTGACTAATTTAACATGGAAGTTCCATTTCCCCATGTTAAATTGGTGAAATTTAAAAAGTCATAACTCGAAAACTAGCTCTTTTTTGTATACCTGATATTTTACCTACTGATAGGGGATGTAGAGGAGAACATTTTGAATTTTTTTCATATTTTTCGTAATTTTTATGAACTGGATTTTTTGAGCATTGGGCCAGCTGATCCGTATTATCTCTGCCTTAACAAATAAATAATTAACACTAAAATATTTGGGAGAATACTATAGTGGTATATATGGTGTATTGTCCATATTTATTTTATAAATTAAGGTACAAATTTACAAATGAAGAGAAATGAATTTAAAATTAATCATGACATTAAAGTAATAATAATTTTTGTAGTGCTGAACTGACATATCAGTTGAGAGGGACATTTTTCATATAATTTTAATTTTGTATTGATATTTCATTAACAGCAAGAAAATTTATTGCAATTGTTTAGTTAGTCTGTCAATATAATAAACATCTATTTTTCTCATATCAAACTTTAAAATTTTAACTCGCTGATCACTCAGTTTATTAAATTAATAACTTGTTGCATTATGTTATTTCTCTTCTCAGAGAATTTAATATCTTGCATACTGCAATATTCATTTAATTGTTGTTTTAACTGCAGATACACTGTAATAGAAAATAATGGTTGTATTTTCCTTATTTCATAATAACAAAATATACATATCCGTTTATGACTTGTTTCAGATTTTTTGGAGTGCGGGAAATAATATAGAAGTGCCCTAAGCACCACAATGTTTTTATGCAAATGTGATTCTTATGCTACGTAATGCATAACTAGGCTGAAATTTGCAAAACCACCTCGTGGTGCTTAAGGCAATTCTATTATGAGTTAACGATATTAAAAAAATTATTTAAAATATCTGAATTAGGGTGGTACTACCTGATCGGACCACTGTGACGTCATTAATAGTCATGCAATCACAACACGAGAAAATGACGACACAGTTATTCCATCAGGAAATACCGCAAACCTAATTCAGATATTTTAAATATATTTTTTAAATATGTTCACGCATAACAAAATATCTGAAAAAATCCAGAAAACTGTACTTTTATGTATATTTTCTAATTATGAAATAAAAAATACAACCGTTAGTGTCTATTTTAGAAATTTTATGTCTTGAATACGTTATATATTTTTACATATTAGATGACAGTACCCCTTTCTACACACTGAACTTCACCCCATGTCAACTTGTGACGTCACTACCAGGGTCTTCGGATGTTTTTAACATTCTTATTGGACATCTTCACTCCTCCCCTTATATTATAAACCTTATCCTATCTTAGTGCTGTGCGTCAAGCAAATTGTACGTAACGTTCGTCATGTACAGAGGTGCACAACGACAAAATGAGTGACTTCTTCACAATGAGGAATTTGCATGCGTGAATCTGATTGGCTTAATCGAAAGAGGGGGCTGAGAAATACATGTGTGAATTTTATGCGAATTTTTTGAGCACTGCAAGTATGCTCAAATGCATATTTAAAAGATGCACTTTACCTGGAGGCGATGGCGCATCGCCAGTGACGTCATCGCTATGTCAGGTTCGGTTCACTATAGATATGCATACCTGTACGCACCTGCATAACAGGTAGCCAATCAAAAACAATCTAGCCAAAATTCAAATTTTCAAATGCCTAGCCTATTAGTTTTAAAACTTAAAAAATGCACATTATTCCATATACGCGTATTGTAAAAACACACTGGGAGATAAGTAATATTACAAACGTACCTTTCATCATATTTAAATAATAGAAATTGTTTCGCAAATAGTTTCATTTAATTGAAGAGAAGATGCAATCGATGCAATATCAAGTCCTGCCACCAACTTTTCTGTTTAAATTATTGGCGATTATTGGCGCGTCATGCATCAATCAGCCAATAAAAATGTGTAAATTTATCATACTGGACTCCTTCCGTATCTGCTGATTATCTATTGATTTATTTTATTAAACCTAAAACTGAGCCTCTTTTCTTATCTACGAAGATAGTAGGATGCCGTAGGATTCAATATTTAAATTTATTAAGACCCTTGAATCATAATTTATCAATGTCTTTTCAACCCCCTGTTTGCTGCTGCTGAAACCAGAAACGGAAGGATTGAAAAATAAATACAGTTTTAATTTCAACATTTCTATAACGCCTGTACGTGGTCGAGTGGAAAAGCACTCGTCTTCCATGCAAGAGGTGAAGAGTTCAAATCTCCTCTGGTTCATTTTACATTTTTAGTAGCACGAAGAATTAATTCAAACGTACGGGGTAAAATAATCTTATTTTTTCTTACAATATAATCATGTTATACTATTATAAGTCACACTTTTTCATTTAAATACGCACTTACAAAAACTTTGCAAAAAAAAAAAAAAAAAAAAAAAAAAACCAAAAACCAAACAAAAAAAGCGTTTCATTCAATGATAGAAAAATTAATAAGAAATTATAAACAAAACTATTTTACCCCGTTTGAGTTAAAAATATGAAATAAACTTCTTCGTGCTACTAAAAATGTAAATTGAACCGGGGGAGATTTGAACCCTTCACCTCTTGCATGGAAGGCGAGCGCTTTTCCACTCGACCACATATAGGCGTGTTGGAAAAGTTGAAATTAAAACTGTATTTATTTTTCAATCCTTCCGTTACTGGTTTCAGCAGCAGCAAACAGGGGGTTGAAAAGACATTGATAAATTATGATTCAAGGGTCTTAATAAATTTAAATATTGAGTCCTACGGCATCCTACTATCTTCGTAGATAAGAAAAGAGGCTCAGTTTTAGGTTTAATAAAATAAATCAATAGATGATCAGCAGATACGGAAGGAGTCCAGTATGATAAATTTACACATTTTTATTGGCTGATTGATGCATGACGCGCCAATAATCGCCAATAATTTAAACAGAAAAGTTGGTGGCAGGACTTGATATTGCATCGATTGCATCTTCTCTTCAGTTAAATGAAACTATTTGCGAAACAATTTCTATTATTTAAATATGATGAAAGGTACGTTTGTAATATTACTTATCTCCCAGTGTGTTTTTACAGTACGCGTATATGGAATAATGTGCAGTTTTTAAGTTTTAAAACTATAAATAGGCTAGGCATTTGAAATTTTGAATTTTGGCTAGATTGTTTTTGATTGGCTACCTGTTATGCAGGTGCGTACAGGTATGCATATCTATAGTGAACCGAACCTGACATAGCGATGACGTCACTGGCGATGCGCCATCGCCTCCAGGTAAAGTGCATCTTTTAAATATGCATTTGAGCATACTTGCAGTGCTCAAAAAATTCGCATAAAATTCACACATGTATTTCTCAGCCCCCTCTTTCGATTAAGCCAATCAGATTCACGCATGCAAATTCCTCATTATAATATGATGCTCTTTAAGGGTAAAGGTGGATTCACAAGGCGATTTTTATCATGCGATGCGCACTTGCTGTAATATCCAAAAAGGGCTGCCATATTTGGCGATTAAAAGAAAAAGAGCATCGTAGTTAACGCGATTCCCGGTGACATCGCCGCCGCATAGGATTTCACAGCTTTTATGTCAAAATCGAGTCGCATCGCCGTTGTCGCAGTCTGAATCCGCCTTAAGGTAACACACGGCCGTTATTGTTAAAAGAAATTCCTCACATGAAAATTATGAAAAAAAATAAAAAAAATGTTCCACTGTACATCCCTTATCAATGGCTAAAATATCATGCAGGTATACAAATACGAGCTACTTTTATACTTAATAATTTTTAAAGTTGACTATCTTAATGTTAAAGTTCCATTTCTCCATTTTATAGATGTAAACTTTAAAAATTCTTAATTCAAAAACTAGCTCGTATTTGTACACCTGATATTTTAGCTACTGAGATGGTGTAGAGAGTAGCATTTTAAATTGTTTTCTAAGTTTTCATGTGATGATTTGTTTTAACATTGGCCGTGTTACCTTTTACCCTTAATCAAAGAAATGCGTGCTGATTTGAATTTTTATTAAAGGTCCTATGTATGACCATTTCACAGTTTTAAGTACATGCTTAGCTATTTTTCAGTGTGGTATGAATGGATAAAAAAAAATCAGCCTCAAAAATATCAAAGATAATGGAGGCTTCAAGTCAGCTAAATTTGCGGTGTTCCCACCTTCCTTTCCAAATCTATTTGTAAAAATATAGAAATAGACAATAATGGTTGCATTTTTTTATTTCACTATTAGAAAATATACCAAAAATTATGCTTTTCTGGATTTTTTCGAGTGCGGGAACTAATTTTAAAAAAGTATTTAAAATGTCTGTATTAGGATGGTATATCCTAATGGGACAACTGTGACATCATTTTGTCATGCTGCGATTGGCTATTGATGATATCACGGTTGTTGTGATTGGCTATTGATGACGTCACGGTTGTCCCATTAAGTTGTACCACTAGACCCCTATATGGGGGTATATGATGGTTCCAATTAAGTTGTTAGTTTTACTAGTTTTAATTTTCTAACATGGTGGTTGGTGGAGAAAATTTCGGGAACTCTGGAAACACTTGCAGCCTCTATAGTCAATGAAAAGGCACCTGCGACGTCACTCTTAACAATTTAGCAGCGACGATATAGGGAAATCCTTGAAGAAGATAGTTTCACTTTAACTGCAACCATGGACACATTTTTACATCTATAATTTTGAAATTTTACCATGGCAGTCTTGATAGTATTTGTCAAATATCTTCCAAAAATTTTGTTGATGACATTCATATATAAGATATTGATATGCAAAGATGAGGTCAAACTTTAAGTCCGGATTAACTGTGTTGATTTTGATTGATGCAAAAACAAAAACAACAGTGTAATCCGGATTTATAGTTTGACTTCATCTTTGCAAATCAGTGGTTATAGAAACTTAGTAACAATTAAGAGTATGTAAAATTTAAAAATGCAAACACAAATCACATGAAATGTATTAAAAATAAATATCTTATATCCTACTTTAAAATAATCATCGAGTGCTAATAAGTTAATTAAAATTACAAATTATTAAGGATATGACCACTTTTATAAAATTATAAGATTTTTTTTAAGAAATTTAATGAATATATTTATTGGATGATAAAAACTCAGATTTACAAAAAATGAAGTTTCATTTAAAATAACTTTAAATTGAATAATAAAATTTTATATCCACATAAGTCTGTTGAAACAAAACGATGACTGTCATATCTCCAATACAGTACCCAGTTTTGTATACGAGTGTAGAGAAGGATGTCCCCGCGAGGTTAACCGTGGCTCCGTCAGTAGGTCGTGGATGCCGTGGGTCAATCAATGGATGAGGGTCGGTCACTGATGTGCGTGGACGCCGTGGACAGAGGTCGTTGCAAAGTGGTAGTGCGAACTATGTCTACGGTTGGCATCAGAAAAGACTCATCCCTCAGCGCGATGACACACTAAGCTGCGCATCGTTGTCGTGTAAACATGATAATGATTAGACTCGGCACAATAAATGTTTACTTTACCAAACAAAAATTTTGATACGGTACACCCAAGTCCTAAATGTTTTCATACTCTGACGTGCGTTAAACATATTACAATTACGTTCACATGATGGTGTTTAATATGTATGGATCCATACTCGCAACGGATAGTTTTATTCTTATGGAGCGTCATCAACGGATACGACTTAAACACAATCATGTCAGCGTAGTGGATTTTGCAACTTCCAAACTTTGCAATACAAATCTCCTGTGACAAAACAGAGAAAAAAATTGATTTCTACATAAATTTTAATGGTTTTACATTGCATACTTCTAAAACACAAGAAAAATCAATAAATTATCATATTTGCTAACCTTAAAATATAATCACCATGATGATCATCATCACTTACCGATAAATAGAAGTAAATAATATTCCTGGGGTACTTAGAGCACTTGTAGTTAGGTATATTTCAGCACAGAAAATTTTTGCAAGCAGTTTGCTCCTATCACACAAGACAAATGAAGAAACCCAACGTTTTTTTTTTAAACAGGATGTTGCAGTTTGCTAAATTTTACCACACATGTAAGATTTTACAATTCAGTTACTTAATTTTTACAACGTTAATTTAACGTGCTAGCGCTAACGTGCTGTGAACGTTGTAAACATCAACTACTTACAAATAAAAAATCTTTACCAACATTTGCAAGTAACAATTTAAGACATTCGTAACATGCTAACACCAGCTTGCGAACATTGTAGATTTTAGCTATTATGTGGTAAATAAACTTTTACTAACATTTGATTGTAACATTTTATGACGTAATAACATGCTAGCACTAACTTGCAAACATTGTAAATATCACTTACTAAATTGTAAAATTTTATCAAGTATTTTTTAGAATGCTGAAATTGTAAATTTTGCAAAGCCCGTAATAAAAATATACAAGATTTGTGCACAGTTCAACAAAAAGATTGTAAGAATAATTTTTACCAGCTTTGCGTAGTAAATATTTTTGTCCGTGAATGAATTATTAAAAATAAAAATGGATATTATTGTTAATGCAAAGATCAAATTTTAATTATTAAATTGATAAGTTGTCAAAAATCACGTTGCCGGTAATACATAATACATTATGTAATATTTATATTTCTTGAAATATATAGCATTATAAATTAATTCTCATAATATATTAAATATATTTTAAACGGAGTCTGTAAATTACTAAATTCACCAACACCAACTCGTCACCTGACCTCCGCGAGATTGCAACCCTGATGACCTCACTTGTCTGGTGAGTTGAGTTCTACTGTTAAAAAATTCATAATAGACAATAATAGTTGCATTTTTTTAATTCAAAATTAGAAAATATACATAAAATTATGATTTTCTGAAATTTTTCAGATTATTTGAAGTGCGGGAACTAATTAAAAAAAAAGGTAAAATTATCATAATCAAGATGGTACACGTGATTGGACAACCATGATATCATCAACAGCCAATCACAACGCGAGAAAATGACGTCACGGTTGTTTCGTCAGGTTGTACAACCCTAATGTAGATATTTTTAATATTTTATTAAAATTAAATTCTTGCACAGCACAAAATTCTGAAAAAAATTCAGAAAAGTATAATTTTATGTATAATTATATTTTTTAAATATGAAATAAAAAAATGTAAAACCATTATTGTACATTGCATTATGAACATTAGGTTTAAAAATGACATTTTGTTCTCTCAATGCAGGGGCAACTTAAACTCGGCTGGTTTGTGACTAAAACCTCGACGACCTTACTGTGCCTGCTGCCGTGGCACCATGTATCAACTGAGATGGCATAGTTCGTCCACTTACCTTATTTTTCACCTGTACTGATTGCAACATTTTATCAACCGTCTCGATCGTTTAAACAATTTGGTTTGGTGAGTTGCCATTTTTTTATATAAACGATTGATGATCTACATCATTATTAAATTAAACAAAATGTAACGGAGTAATAAATATGATAAAGCTAGTATTGACCTCCAAAGTCTCTATTGCAGAAATAGATATAGGGTGCAAAGTTATACTACCCTGATTTTTTAGAGTTCAGGAACGATTTTTAAAAAATTATTGAAATTATATAAAAAGTGATGTCCATTGACGCCAGTCTTAATAAAAGGATAGGACTTAAAAGGAACGTGGGTTCAAATCCAACCTTATATGCAAAACTTTTTAACAATATTTCTCGGACATTAAAAATAGTAAAAAAACCTGCGTAGCATAACTTTGCACCCTCTATCCATTTTTACAATAAAAAAAGTTTGAGGTCGCTACTATTGTGTTCTCCACTGTAGCACCATTGGGCAACAGTCACGTCTGTGAACTGGCCGCAACTCTCGAGGTATTCAAGTCGAGGACCACGTGACGTCATGAACGTGACAGTGACGTCACAGCTCGTCCACCTCGGGACACCATCCTTGTGCAAACAACAAAGGTATAATAAATGTATCGGTATATCTAGCAACTTTTCAACTAAAATATTTACATACATTTGTTTTTTTTATTGTTTCATAATTTTATTTTATTTTTGTTATCAGAAAGTTAAAATAATTTTAATATCTTTAGAAGTGCTCTTGGCTTTTTTTATATATATTATAAAAAAAATAATATTATTCGTTCATATTTTGCATTATTATATGTTACATAATTGAAGTGTAGTTTTCTATTATATGATTCAAAAGGAAAGTAATAAGTTATAAGTCATAGATATCGACCTCAAAAGCTTTTATTGCAAAAATAGCAAAAGCGTGCAAAAATAAGACACTTTGATTTTATTCATATTTTTTAGAACTCGGGAAGTATTGCTAAAAAGTTTTACTGAGGATGGATTTGAACCCATGTTCCTTTTATTTCCCTTTTATTGAGAGTCGCGTCCAGAGGTGTCAATTTCTCTGTACTTTCATTAATTTTTCTTTGAAATATTTTCCACCGTTCTCGGACTCTAAATAATTTGGATAAAATCAGAGTAGCATAACTTAACACTGTCTATTTTTACAATAAAAATTTTATGGTCGATACTCCAACAACAATATGATTCATTAAATAATTTGTTGTTTTTAGGACTGACTGTGGACTCCACACACACGCTGTCAGGACGAGAAAACACCCCACGTGACACCACAAGGTTCACAATGTGGTCGCTCCATGAATCAGGATGTCCTCGCCAGGTAGGGATCATAATGTTTAGTCTGTCCGGGATAGTTCGATCTGACGTCACAATCTTTTGTCTACCAACAAAATCCTAATGGAAAATTCACGTGACTTAGGTCCTATGGTATCTTAGATAGACTATATAATTACAGAGACACTATAGAGATATCCGTGTCTTATGGCTAGGAATTTGAAGAACCTTGAATTTAGTTCCACCAGAATTACGAGTGGCCACGCCACTATCGACCAATCACCTTTGGTTTCATTATCAGTGACGTAATCCGAGCTGGCTAATCATCCTTCACAAAATTGCAGATTACGTTCATGCATGTCATTTGTTTTTTTTTAGTTTAATCTAAAGAGTGATTTGAAAAATACAATTGTGAATTTTATGCGATTTTTTTTTTTTTTTTAGTACTGCATCATACCTAAAATAAAGATTAAAAGAGTTCACGTTACCTGGAGGCGCCTTCCGCAACGTCTATGACGTCATTACATTCTTTGGTTCTACTAATATATAACACTTGTAAACAAAATTATTGCCAGGTAGCTTGTTTATTAAAATTTATTGTTTGTTTTCATAGCAACGTGATTGTTTACAACTTTTTACAAGCGTTATATAATTGAACCAAAGAATGAAATGACGTCATTGGCGTTGTAAAAGGCGCCTCCAGGTTATGTGACCTCTTTTAACCTCTATTTGAAATAAAACAAATCGCATAAAATTCTGACGTGTATTTTTCAACATCTTTCATATCAGCTACTTAAAAAATGACAAGAGGAACCTAATTGGCTATTTCGAGTGAAGTCACTGAACTGAAAAACCATTGCAATGTGATTGGTCGATAGTGGCGTGGCCACTCGTAATTCTGGTGAACTAAATTCAAGGTGCTTCAAATTCTTACTCATATAACACGGAGGTCTCTGTAGGGTCTCTGGTATATTTCCTCGTGGATGTGGAGAAATTCATATAGGTATGAATCTTTATGCAATGCTAATTGAATAATGCAGTATAGAAACTCCGTTAGCCCAAAATTAAAATCCTCTAATCAAGGAGAAAATTCCCTTATTGTTTGTACAGCTTTGTCATACACCTCGAGCAAGCCTGAATTTTAATTTTTATGCTGTAATTGTGCGTCACTCGCTTGTAAGTATAATTATATGTAAAATTTGAATATATTTTTTTAACTGTTAGTGTACTTAGCGTCCTAATTATACTTAAATTTCAATTTTTGTAATTATAATAAATCAATTGGGTTATATATTAATGTATAAACAAATAATTCAACGCAAATAAATTTATAATTCTCACTTTATACTCAATTTTATTAATTGCATTATTTCTTCTTCCTAGAATTCAAATTCAAATTTTTATTCAATCATTAGGTTGTACATAGACGAACATAGATCATGTCAATTTGACTACCATGATCGATCGTCCGCTTAAGAGGCCATTGCACCCCTCGACTTGCGACAGAATGACTCGATCCTCAACGATCAGAGACCCCACGTCACCACGATCGTTCGACCTGCAAGGATCACACGTGTCTTCTCCAGGTGGGAATATTGTACACTTGTAGGCAGACCCAATGATTTCTCTGCTCGGGTTATGCATTAAGATGCTATTCTATAGAGCAATGTCACGCGAGGCTTGGTGGGGCAGGAAAAGCGCACTTGCAGTGAAACCGTATGGCGGCCATATTGGCGAGGAAAAATGGCAGTGCGATTAAATCGCTGGCAGGAAAGCGATTTCTCGTCACTAATTTCATACGATTTTACTGCAAGTGCTTTTTTCTCGCCCGGCCCGCCATGCCTCACGCGACATTTCTGTATGGAAAAGGGGCTTTATACACTCACTTCCCCCGCCATCTTATATAGCCTCTATATGTGAAATTATTGTGCATTGGTGAGTTTGATGAAATTTCACAACGACAAGAGACGTTTGAATTATCATAAATATTTTACATCAGCTACAACTGTCAGTTTCAAACGCAATGTTAAATTTTGTAATTTCTAGCATTTCTGTAAACAGCAGAGACCCTACAGAGACCTAATATTGTAGAAGAAAGGGTACTCTACACAATGGGGTTCCACAATATCAGTTGATTAGGCATCAGAAACTTACGAAGTCAAAGCAAATACTTAATAAATTAAAGAAAATAATTATACATTTTCCTTCCATAGTAAAATATTATTGTAAAAAAATACAATAATAAAATAAACATGAATTTTATTGTGCTTCTTACATTTTTTTGTCGACGCTTCTTACATTTTTTTGTCGACTTTTTAAAGAGTAATACAGACAAATTATTTGACTCGCACCGTCATTATCAAATTTGGCGCCCGGCAAATTTGTAGTGGGAGGCATCAGGATTGTCGTAGGTCAGGGTTATTTTTCCCGCTAAGTAATATCCATTCTTCTACTTATCCTACAGAGACCTCCGTGTCATATGGCCAATGATTTGATCAGATTTTCACTGTAACTGAGAGTAACGGCGCTGCTAAAATCACAGCACGGTTGGGCACGGCCCGGTACTTGCTGGCTGAAATTGCCCGCGCAGCCAGCGAGAACCTTGCCGTGCCGCTGCGAATCAGTGGCGCCGCCACTCTCAGTTACCGCGATACTCGGCAAAGGTTGTTCAAATCCCTGGCCATAAGACACGGAGGTCTCTGTAGGGTCTCTGTGTATGCAGGAATGAAGATTATCAGATGTAAAATACAGATTTTTTTTGGTGGGAATGAAACTTCGCGTGAGAATATATCATTCCATTTTTTTTTTTTTTCCGTATGAGCACAATTAAGGCGGATTCACATGGCGATTTTTACCACGCGACGCGAAGCGAATAATGTGCACTTGCTGTAACATCCATTGGCACCCATATTTGGCGACAAAAAAAAGAGCATCGTAATTTAACGCGATATTCGCCACGGCAATGGCGAATTAGCTTCCACATAAGATTGCACAGCTTGTGTGACAAAATCGCGTCGCATCGCTGTTGTCGCCATCTAAAGGTGCATTCAGATGGCGGTTTTTATCATGCGGCGCGACGCGAATTAATGCGCATTTGCTGTAACATCCATTGGCGGCCATATTGGGCGATTAAAAGAAAAAGAGCATCGTAATTAACGCGATTACCTGCGAATTCGCCGCCGCATAGGATTTCACAGCTTTTAAGTTAAAATCGCGCCGCGTCGCCGTTGCCGCCCATGAAAATCCACCTGAAATCCTCCTTTAGATCACAATTACAGTAAACATTTGTTAACGATAAACTTATAGTCCTGTAACCTGCGACACTTTGGTGCATAAACAGTTGCCTAATTTACAGTGAAAACTATCTCATGACGTCACATGCCCCGTCATACACTTCTTGACATCCTGAACGTTACGTCTGCACTCATTACACTCCGCCCTGTCTTAATAACTTGATAATATTAAACTCACTACGTTTGCATGAAAGTGTTTAATACGGATCCGTTGACGACGCCTCATAAGAATAACATTATCCACCGTCGTCAATGAATACGTATTAAGCACCGTCATGTGAACGTAGTAACTGTAAAGGAGTCTTGTAAACACAATTTTTTTATTCAGTTTGCGGATTTTGGGTATGAAAGAAAATATTTGTTTGAATTATAAGGGAATGTCAAGCAGAAACTATCAAAGGAAAAGAAATCAATATTTTTTTATTGCAAATTTTGATACAGGATATCGTGGTAATTTTTGTTTCAACCATTTTAATCCAAAGGTTAAAAATTACGTCTTCAACTCATCCTTTACACGTCTAAACCTAATCTTTTTACCTCTAAAACACAACTTATTTCCTCTTCACTTAAAGTGAGGATGAAATGAAGACAATATTTCTAACATTTATGCTCAAGAAGAGGAAAAAGACGAAATCTCGTCTTTTTTCCTAAAAAGACGAAATCTCGTCTTTTTTTCCTCTAAAAGTGTGCAAAATAGGAGAAAAAAAGACAAGAGGAGAACTTAATAGCGAAGATAAGTTGACATTTATTTCAACTCAAAAATCCTCTAACACCGGGTCAATATATATTAAAGTATAATCAAGCTGCAAATCAATGTTTCTTCATTTTGTAATTTTATGTACTAAATCAAAGGGAAACACGTTACAGGACTATGACGTCACAGCATCTTTAATCTTGATTTTGATTGTTTCAAAGCAAGTGTGAAATATTCACACAAAAAGCTCTACAATAATCACTACAATGATATATTTGACCGTGGCTGCAATGTATACATGACATAAAGCACATGTTAATTGAAAAATAAAGTGGAGCAAGTTTCATTACCCCCTATTTTCAATCCAAATTTTCTATGGTGACTCTCTTCCTATTTTCACTTTGCTGGAACGTCTTTGACCTACACTTCGAGGCAGCCTGAATGTCACCACTGATGTCATTGTGGGTCTCTCACTTTGTCAATATAAATTTATAAATATAAAACCGTTTCAACGACAAAATTTATAAAAATAAAACTGCAACTTCCATAATTATGTATAAATTATTTAACTTTTATTTAAGTTAGAATTGTTTGTTATTGGTGCATGAAAAATGTCATGTCAAAATAAAGATGGTGTGATTTTTTTATTACGAGTAGTATAACCATCGTATTGTGTATGCATAACTGTTCAAAATTCAAATTGTATTCACTTGCTTTATACATTAGTACAATAGTAAAAGGTGGATTTTCATGAGCGACAACGGCGATGCGACGCGATTTTGACGTACAAGCTGTGAAATTCAATGAGGCGACCATATATTTGCCGGATAGGGCGTTAATTACTGACAGGATCCCTTTATTTTTATCGCCAAATATGGCCGCCAATTGATGTTACAGCAAGTGTGCTTTATTCGCGTTGTGCCGCAATATGGCAATCACTCATATAATTCCTCCTTAATACACTTAAATTGTTTACTCAAATTAATATATTTATAGAGCGTGATACGCGAATAAAAAAAAATAAACCACTGTGAACTGTGAGCGTCAGCCTAAATTAATAATAATTATAATTAACGTGAATAGTATGAGACATGGTTGACTTTTCGTGAAATTTCAGTTTTATTGATAACTCACAACCTGTAATTTCACAGGTGCAATATATGTTTCAGTGTGTAAATTGTTGCCTGCTGTTCAGTTATACAGTGACAATTATCTCTCAATATGGAAATTGAAAGAAATCAACATTTTATTATACTATGGACAACCTGTTTGAAATTGCAGAAATGATAAGGGAGTACAAAATTATGATAATTTGAATTTTTCAATTTATTTTTTTTTTTTTTAGTTCTAGGTGTATTTTTGAAAGTGTTTTCAATGTTTAGCCACGCCCCCTGGAGGTGTCAAATAGCGTCAAGGCAATATCCTTTTTAATAATGAAAACTTTACTTACAGAACTTTCAATAATTATTAAAATATAATATATTGAATTATATATATTATATATATAATTATATTATATATATATTCAATTATATTTTTTGAATCTCTGATATATTAAATCAGAGATTCAAAAAAAATCTAAAAAAAATTCAGAGTAACATAATTTGGTACCCTTTTTTTATTTCTGCAATAACAAATTATCATACAGCTCATCCATTTCATGAAAAAAACAAACAAAGAAAAAGAAAGAAAAGTGGAGGAATTTAATAGAAAATATTAGTACAGAATCTCGTGTGATGATTATTTTGTTCAGTTTAATTCAATAACACCTTTTATTAAAACAGAGTTGCCCTGACGTCATTGCATTTGCTATGAAAAAAAAAAAATTGCACACATTCAGAGAAATACGTTACATATAGGGAGACATTCTCAAAGCATTTTAACTCCAACTTTAGCCCCAAGTTTTATCTCTGGTACTAAACATGGAGCTAAACCAGGGGCTAACCATGTCTAGCTCCTAGATTAGCACCATGTTTAGAACCAGGGATAAAACTTGGGGCTAAAGTTGGGGTTAAAGGGCTTTGTGAATGTATAATGTCTACAGAGCAACTTTTATCTCAATTTTGATTCTTATGGAATTCCCAGCACTGTGTATGGGCCACTATAATGGGCTACCCATATTATGTAGATTTTTTAACCCAAAATAAAAATAAGTGTTATATTTATTTATTTATTTATTTATTTATTTATTTATTTATTTATTTATTTATTTATTTATTTATTTATTTATTTATTTATTTATTTATTTATTTATTTGTTTGTTTGTTTATTTATTTATTTATTTATTTATTTATTTATTTATTTATTTATTTATTTATTTATTTATTTATTTATTTATTTATTTATTTATTTATTTATTTATTTATATTATCATTATTATTATTATCAGGTTTTAAAGTTTGAGGTGCATTATTTAATCTTCGTTGTCTGTGTGTTGCAGGAAGACTGCAGTCCAGAATCGAGATCGAGGGGGGACGTCAAAAATCAAGAACATTTCTGTTAATATTTATTTATTTAAAATTTTATTTTTATTTATATTTTATTAATATATATTTTTTTAATATTTTGACATATCTTCTGTACGCATTTTGTAAAAAAAAAAAAAAATAAATAAGTAAAGGAAAAAAATAAATCTTATTTTGGACCATCAGATCATATTGGTGGTGCAGCAACTGATATAAAGTTGCTGTTGTGTTCTTTTTCTTACCCAACCTTCTTATATCATTGAGTGATAAAATATTTAGTAACAAATGATAATTACTTTGATTTGTTAAAAATTGTCAATAATTTTAGAATAGTGTTAGTCATCTAGTTAGGTGAATTTTATTAAAATACTACAAAGTAAATTATAGGTAATTTTAAAATTATATATAGCAGTTTTTTTCGATAGTAATTTACTTTTTACAATATATTTTAAACTTTTTGAGGGGACAGTGAAAATAAAAGATTAATACTCAGATACTTGGGTTTATCAGTTATATAAATTTCTCTATAGGTGCATAGTCTAATCAGTGTCAAGGAATAAGGCAGAGATAAGCATAATTCACGCACGTATCTGCTGCCCTCACACGGGCACCGTGGAACAAGTAAAGACAAATGACTGTCGCTCTTTTGGAGCCAAAAAAGTGTGTCCGTAAACCGTAAAGTGTAACTCGATCCGAGCTGGTTTATGAACACACTTCTTTGGCTCTAAAAGAGCGATCGTCATCTGTCTTTACTAGTTCCGCGCTGCCCGTGTGAGGGCAGCACCTCCGTGACTCATCCTTACCTCTTAGTGTCCTTGATATGTGTGTGAGATCGAGATTTTTAATTAAATCTCACACAATTTAATTGAATCAATATAAAAAATTTTAATTTAAGTTATTTAACAGATTTGTGATTGTAGGAACTTTATAATGTTATTATTAATACTATTTTTTATAATACGACGCCTTCGACGAATCGCATCAAAGTGCGTCTAATTTAAATCTCGCGGGTTTTGAAGAAGGCATAATTAAGGTAGAGATAACGCCGAACAGCTGTTCGACGTAATTCCCTTTGATTACCATGTAAACCTTAGCAAATTCACAAAGATTCTGAAATTTTTTTGAGAGGCAGAATTTCAAAACGATTTAACGAGCCGATTTTTTTTAATTAATTTTCTTAATTTTCAGCATAGGGCTTTCCCATGGAGAGCCAAACTAAAAAATTAATTTAAAAAAATCGGCTCGTTAAATGTTTTTGAAACTTTTGCTATGGCTTTTAGGCACTAATATCTGCCTCTCAAAAAAATTTCCGAATTTTTGTCAATTTGCTAAGGTTTACATGTTAATCAAAGGGGATTACGTCGAACAGCTGTTCGACGTTATCTCTACCTTAAATCGATTAAATGTTGAAATTAAAAACTCTTAATAAATTAATTTAATGAAATACAGTTAATTTAATTTGATCTTCCCTCCGGAAGTAGCCGGAAATGTAAAGTTTGTAGATATTCTGTTTACAATTCAGTTTTGAAAGTTTTCAGAAAGGTTTAAAATACACTTATATACTGATATATAATATGGATGAAATTGAAATACGAATTAGGATGTCCAGAAACCTCTCACATCCGGCTACTTCCAGCGGGAATTTTAAATTAATTTCACTGTAAGAGCATTGCCACACAAGTATTTCGTAACCTTTCAAATATTTTTGATGTATATAAAATACACCTACGTATTCAACGAATGAAATTAAGTTATGCTTTTGGTTTGATAAAATTGACATGACGAAAGCTATACTAGGTTTGTAATGGAAAGAAAAAATAAAAAATTAAAATAGAAATGTAAAACATAATTCTTAACTAATACATTTATGCATCGTTTTTAATAATATTTTAAATCAGAAAAACTATGAAAATTAATTTGTTCAAGTTAGTTCAAGTAAATTGATTTTTTTAATATTTAGGTGCGATGGATTTCTGTATGATGCTGCGCTCTAACGGCAGCTTTGTCAACTTCTTGAACAAGTTTTACCAGTTTAAATTAATAATTTCATGAATCTTCCCAAATTACATACTATACATTATTTAATGTTTTTTAAATGTTTTTAAATATTGGAATATTTTACCTGTCAATTTACAATCTAAACAATCTTTAATTATTAAAAAATATTTTGATGTAAATCATGGTGAATATAGAATTCATAATTATGATACCAGACTTATTCTTAATGATCCACTATTTACACCACTAAGAGTTAATAGATTCAGTGAGAAAACCTGGGAGTATATATTGCCTAGGCTGTGGAATGAATTACCTTTACATTTAAAAAATTTAGAATCTAAAAAGCTTGGTTAAAAAATATATCAAAAATTGGTTAATGTCAGTGATAAGTTAATGCAATTTTAATTAATAATGATATGTATAGAATAACAATTAAAGTGTTAAAAAAAATAATAATAATAATAATAAAAGTTATCTTGTGTTCTTATGTTCCAGAGTTTTCTATTGTTTCAGATTTCTAACTTTTTCTTTTCTTACAGAAATATAATAATTGTAAACAAAATAACTTTATTTTTTAATTTTATGCTTGTTTTAAAATATGTGATGAAATTTTTCCGTTGTTTGTTTTATCAGTTTTCTGAAGTAATATAATTATGTATAAAATAATATAGATATAATTATAAGGAATTGTACGTATTCTTCTTGCTCTCATGCTGATTGTATGTTTTTAAAATGTTTATTTGGATGAAACTAAAAACATAGAAAGTTAATGTTTGAGCTTTCAATAAATTAAACACTTTGTATTTCATGCACCAGCCATTAAGATTATGATGTAATAATCTTGGTTGGCCATTATTGTGTAAAAATTTTGTGAAATAAAAAAAAAAAAATAAAAAATTTAAATATATTATACATTTGCTTTTTCGCTAAAAGCTAAATAGTAATTTGTAGTTAAACGTACTTATTAAAACTGTATATCAATTATTTTATTCTTCGGCGATCAATGTAAAATAGGATTAATGTATACATTAATCATTTAATCATATATAATATATATATATATATATATATATATATACTGTATATATATACTGTATATATATACTGTATATATATATATATATATACTGTATATATATAAATTTGCTATTTTTAATAGTTTGCTACTATCACCAAGATCTGCGCTGACGGCGGCTCCAGAAGGCAGACTCACGCCCAGACCCTTCAGCGCTCACCGTCGTGACCTTCCTATTATACTCACTATATATATACAGTATATTTAAAATAAAATAATATAAAAGAAAAGTATACAATACAAGTAAAAATAACATAATAAAACATGCAGTATTTAATATTTATCAATTTTAATTATGGAGTGCGTGTGTTTATATTGAAGTCTCTGGAACTTCAAGATATTGTGTTAAAGTATAATGTTAAGTATAATGTTAAAGAGAAGATAAAAATTAATATACTAAATAAAAATAACGTGCAAATTTGAAAGAAATTGTAATTTCGATGAAATGATTATTATAAAGAATTATTTATTGATTTTTGCTCACAAACAACAAGTTAGGGAAGGTACCCTGCTGAAATTTCTTGAACAAGATCTTGTACAAGTCTTGAACAAGTTTTGACCAAGATCTTGAGCAATAATCTTGCCAAGATTTTGGCAAGATCTTGGCAAGATCTTGTGCAAGATCTTGGCAAGATATTTTCTTGTGGAAGATCTTGACAAGATCTTGGTAAAATTATTGCTCAAGATCTTGGTCAGAACTCAAAACTTGTCCAAGACTTGCACAAGATCTTGGTCAAATCTTCTTCAAGACTTGCGCAAATTTTGCCCAAGATCTTGAGCCCAAATAATCTTACCAAGATCTTGCCAAGATCTTGGCAAGATCTTGCGCAAGATCTTGGTAAGATCTTGGCAAGATCTTGTGCAAGATCTTGGCAAGATATTTTGTTGTGCAAGATCTTGGTAACATTATTGGGGTTCAAGATCTTTCACAAGACTTGCAACTGATTTGTACTTGAAAAAATTTGTGTAAGTAAATGCAAGATCTTGACAAGATTTGGTTGCAAGATGTGGTACCTAGTAGAAACCTCACAGTCGTCACATACATTTATCCATCATCTGAAAAAAAATAAAGAGTTTAATTAGTTTTTTTCTGGTATGCATAGTACATAATAGTTTTCGTTATAAGTTCGGCAGTTGTCTTGCTGGTTTCCTTTCTGTGGATATTCATCATCCTGCTTCATCTCTCCGCTCAGCGCACAATGAATCCTCTCACTCTATCCATGCACGTACGCAACGGCTAGGCCTGCGGAACCTGGGGATCAAAGACAGATTTAAAGGATATTCGATAAAATTAGACATGCAAGATCTTGCTCAAGACAATTGCAAAAGGTATTGTGCAAATCTTGCTCAAGACAATTGCAAAAGGTATTGTGCAAATCTTGCCCAAGATCTTGCCCAAGATCTTGCCCAAGATCTTGCTCAAGAATTTTGAGCAGTGATGCATTATATACAGTATATATTTAAATGCATGATTAACAATTTTTGTACTGTAAAACAAATTTAAACACTTCACTACTGTACAACGATGTTAATTTAATACATATACAACCACAATTTATTGCATTAACTTAAATGCATGCATATTATATAATATGCATACACAGTATGCATACATTGCAGTACTAGTATACATACCTTTATCAACTTTATACAAACCAAATACTGTTATGCCATCGATTTATGCGCACAACAGCCAACTTTTGTCGATCTGGTATGGTTGTCGAATCCTTGATAAGAATCCATCACATCCCGGCCATGTTTGCAAGCCGCTCAGCAAGCAGGAAGCAGGTCAAGCCACCGAAATGTCATTAAAAAAACAGACAATTTTGTGTGAGCTTAACAATATATTAAACAAAAACAACTATACATAAGTTAAAGCTTACCTGGAACTGTGTAATATCTACTAATTAGCACAAAAACACACAAAATCTTAATGTTTCTTCACCAGCTTCAATTTTCACCAACCATCCATCTTAAGTGTTATAAAAAAACGGTCATGCGCATCACAGTATAGAGAAGATAGTAGAGAAAGTCGTATCTTAGAATCGAAGTCGAAAACTGCTCGCGTCAACGGCATGTTTGTCCGCCGCAATGTTAAAATCATAGGAAAGGGGCACGACCAAATGGGGCATCCTGCAATGTTATGGCATAGGAGAATCAACTATAATCTGCTCTAACTCGGAAATTATTAAAGCTAGCACAGTGGAACTTTCACTAAAATATTAGAAAAAAAATCTAGTATTTTTTACAAAAAAAAAGTAAGCTCTTAACCCAATATTCAAAAAGTGTCAAAAATTGACTTCAGCTCCCCCGTAGCGCAGGTATGGGAGTTTGGCTACTATCTTTCCTGTACTGTGATGCGCATTGCATTTGTTTCACATCGTCCACTTGCGCAGTCCACTTGCGCAATGAAAACGCGCGCAAGATTTCTTCTTGCTCAAGTCTATTACTTGCAATGCTCAAGATAAAAAATCTTGGGTAAGAAAAAACTTTTTAAACAAGATTGTCATTTTAAACATGCACTGAGGAAAAAAATAAAGCTTCAAATTACTTTGGTATATAATCAAAGCAATTATTTTTAAAATGCAACCGTCTTCTACATAAAATTTTAAAGTTTTGCTGCTTTTTCGCTGCTTAGGTCGGTGAAAGGTTAAACTTATAAAGTTTTAAAACATTAAAGAAATTTTAATGCAACAAGTACATAATGCTTTAAGACTGAACTCTGTTATTAGTTAGTTATAAAATACATAATCTGGAGACTTAAGTTAAATAATTTAAATTCAATAAATGTAAGTATATAATAAAGTATCGACCTAAATTATACTACAATATCTAATAATTTTGTATTTAACATTATATGTGTTGCTCTTGTTTGTTTTTTAACTTACAGCGCTCGATGTATAGCATTTTACAGTTTGAACTTTTAAACAGTTTCTTACTCTCTTTGCTTCATAGCTTTTAACATTAAAAAACATTAGAATCAAATAAGTAAAAGTTACTTCATAACGCCATAAAATATCAAGTCGTATAATGCTTAAAAAGTTAAAGAGTACAACATAATATTTAAAGTTACGGAATTCTTACTTACCAAGCGCATGCGCACCACATGCGCACAGCGATGACAGTTGGTCAGTCGTTCATCTATCTTTGCTTGCCGTGTTTGCGGCCATTTATATTCGACAAGTTATCTACAAACATCGAAGTCATCTTTAGTACTATCTTTTTGAACTAAAGATTTTTAGTTAAATCCATTAATTATTTATCTGTTGTGTCATAAAGTTTAGTGATTTATGTCATATTTTCATTAAAATAATGTGTTTGAAAGTTCAATTTTTTTTTTTTACCGAAGACAGCATGGCATCCAACTCCCGGAGGGGATCATCTGATGATAAAACTGTAAGTATGCTAACATCGGAATCAAACCCTTTTTAAAAGTTTTGTTTTATAGTTGTTAAGTATTATTTTTGTTTTAATTTCCACGTTACTACAGTTGCCACTACATACTACATATGTGGGCAAACCCAACTTCGGCCCTATGGGCAACTTTGCAAATCTGATCGGTGATTCGGTTCGCATGGGCAAAATAAAATCCGGGAAGGGTGACCCCCCCCCAATTTCCCCAACCCCCCCAAAAAATATTTTTTTTTCACTATCTTGATTGTGGACGACGAAGGGACGGTGAAGTGAAAAAAAATACCCCCCTCCCCTCCCGGGTCATGGGCAAAGTCAACTTCGGTCCTATGGGCATATCTGCAAATCTGATTAGAGATTATTGTTCCGTGGGAAAAAAAAAAAAAAAAAAAAAAAAATTGGGGTGGGGGGAAATTTTTCCCACCCCTCCTCAATTTTTTTTTTTTTTTTTTTTTTTTTTCTCGATTCAGGACGACAAACTTTTGGTAAAGTGAAAAAAAAAATACCCCCCCCCCTCCCTGGTCATGGGCAAAGTCAACTTGGGTCCTATGGACAAATCTGCAAATCTGATTAGTGATTAATGTTACATGGGCAAAAAAAAAAAAAAAAAAAAAAAGTTTGGGGCGTGGGGAAATTTCCATGAAAATATTATGTGAACTTATTGAATATTATTTAAAATTTTCAAATAATTTTATTCACTGAAAATTAAAATGTGCCTTTTTTTTTATTCGTCATAACAAAAGTTTTATATACAGGAAAACTTTTAAACAACGGCATTAAAAAAAATATTTGTGAAGCAGCAACGTATGTCCATAATTTTTCACGCCCCATATTTTTAATAGGAATGAAATTGCTATGACAATGTTTTAAAGCATGATTTTAATGTTACTTTCAGGTTCCAGGAAACCTGTGCACTGAGCTGCAGCGTCTGCAGAATAGAAGTTCCGTGTAGATAATGTTTTCATAGTTATTAAATTGTAATTTCAACACATCATGCAACATCATATAATACGCTGCTCTGATGTTATGTTAAATAAGCAAGGTTTATTATGTATGCTATTTCTATATGTCCATCAGTGGCGTGCGGTCCATTAATGCGTTGGATGCGGCGCATCTAGGGAAAATTTGAGCTTTCTTTAAAGAATATAAATATTTTCTTTTTCAATTTCATCACGTCAAATTTCAATAAAAAAAAATAATTTATCTTTGTCTATGTGAAAATCTTCGTTTGAATTTATTGAAGCGTTTACCGCAAAAACGTAAATGAATTCGCGGTGCAATGCAAAGACGCCCTCTTGCATGAAAGCGGTAGACTCACTCAGCTTTGTTTTCCCCATGCATGAATCTACATTTCCCCTCCCACGCCCGTTTTTTCGTATAGTTTTATCATCAAAGAAAAAGCTGAGCTTTCTACCGATTTAGGAGGTGGGGGCGAGCTTCAGTCCTGGGAGGGAGTTGAGGGAGGGGAGCGACGACGATCGAGGAGCCGATGTTTTTGCCTCGTGGATTATCGTAAATTATATGCTGCCGGGGAAAAAAATATAAGATTCGAAAACTTTATCTCTTATTTTTAAAGCAAAACAAATATATAGTTTCACAATTATGAAATCCACACTATAATTATTTTAAACGATTAAACTCATGTTCTTAAATTGACTTTACCTTTCAAAACAACGAATTATTTGAAAGAAATTACGTATCTTAGAAAATAAAATATTGATTTATCGATCGACTGTTATATCCTGATCAATCCGCGTCGCGGATCACAATTAGAATTTAATTGACTGCAGAGAATAAAATGCGTATTTTTTTTTCACGTATTGCAGCTGTACACATAGTCGGAATCACAATACAAAAATTATACGTATTGTTTTTAGTGAAAATAATTATATATTATTATATATTAATTATGTGCTGATCGATCATGAATATAACTGTCATACGATCGATATAAAAAAAGACATTACCTTTAACTCGTCTTACAAATTGATTTAAAAAATTATTTGTGATTGATTTTAGAATTGTATAAAACGTCGAAATATAATATATTTTTGTGTTATTTTTATGCTTAAAAAGTCGCCTGCCACGCCCCCTTTTTAATTTTTTTTTCGCCTGCGGCGGGCTATCCGGGGGGCTCCGCCCCCCGGCCCCCCTTTTGCTGTGTCCAGTCCCATAATTTTGCCGCCGCATTACTGCCTGCTAAACCCACCGCACGCCACTGATGTCCATTTATTTCAATAAATTGTATATTGTAATCATATTCATTTTTTTCATTGATTAAGTTATGATGTAGTATGTAGTTATTATTTTTATGTCTTTATTTATATTTACTATTTTTAAAATAACGATTCCAAATCTGTTGTAACTGTGACTTTTTTTGTAGCAATGTGGAGTTGGATCAATTTATATACTGACACAAAGCAAAAGCATTGAAGTTTACTTGAAACAGTACTTTAATGCTTTTACTTCATGTTAGTCGATGAATGAATCCAACTGAACAATATATTCATTTATGATTTAAGTTGCTACACATTTGCCATGAAAATAGTAAATATTTAACATGTTAAGTTATTGCATGCATTTGAAAGCAAAAAGATTAACAGGTAGCTTTCTATTGCTTAAGTAGATAAAATAATATAGTTTACTCTATAATAAGTAATGTAGATATTTCTTGAAAAATAATGGTTTGATACATTGAATCTTACCCATTATGTACTTAAAAATAAAAAGTACATTCAATAAAAAGTAAAGTAGTATTCTACTTATAAAGTAATGTTATTACGCTTAAAAACCTAAAGAGTTTACAGCTTAACAAAGTAGCACTTGTGACATAAAGCCATAGAGAGCCCGCTGCTTACAATTTTAAGGAGTTACTACTTAGAATTTTATATTTAAAACAGTGACATTCTAGGCATTGCAGCTCATACAATACTACACCGCAGTCGCTAGCATTTTATCTTCTGACTCTTTACTTTCTGATATATTATACAAAGTACATTTCAATGTACTCGAGTACTTAACTTTTAAAAGAATTTGGGGCTGGCATAGATCCACCAGTGTTAAACTTTTGATTTCAAAAGTTACTCTTTAACTATTTTTCTCAGTGTGATGGTAACTTGTCCAAGAAATAATATTGAGATAAATATGAAAACATGTTGAAGATTTTTCTTGCTCAAGATTAAATCTTGCGTAAGAAACGATTTCTTGAACAAGATTGTCATTTTAATCAAGATGATAACTTCTCTAAGAAATTATACTTAGAAAAATATGAAAATTTGTGTAAGATTTTTTTCTTGCTCAAGTCTATTACTTGCTCAAGATATAAATCTTGAGTACGAAATGACTTCTTGAACAAGATTGTCATTTTAAACAAAACGGTAACTTCTCCAAGAAATAATCTTGAGAAAAATATGATAACTTGTTTAAGATTTTTTTCTTGAGCAAGTTAATTACTTGCCAAGATGTTGTTCTTGCGTAAAAAATGACTTCTTGAACAAGATTACCATCGTGCGCAAGACGGTAACTAGCTCAAGAAATAATCTTGAGATAAATTCGAAAACACGAGCAAGATTTTCTATCTTGCAAAGAATATTTTCTTGCGCAAGTGAGTTTCTTGTTAAGATTGTGATCTTGCGTAAGAAATGACGTCTTGAATAAGATTATTATCTTGCTCAAGATCTTGTTGAACCAAAAATATCTTATTTTGTAATTTTTTTCACATTTTTGGCTAAAATATTGTTTTTAGAAGGATAATATCTAATAATAATATTACAGACCAGCACTCAACCCTGTTGCGCCTCTTTCTTGGTCTTCTCGTGTTTACTTGGCAAGATCTTGTCAAGATCTTGCAAAGATATGCTCAAGATTTTTGAGCAGGGTAATCATGTTATATATATATATTATTATATTCAATTATTACACTATAATAATATAATTTATAATCACAATTATGATCGTTTAATACGCATTAAAACGAAAACGTATAAAAACATGAAAGGAAATTGAAAATAAATATGTAATTTAAATTACATGAAATGCATTGTAAAAATAAAATAATAATAAAATAATTAAAAAAAAAAACAGTCATCTGAATTTAGAATTGTAAATTTCAGTTTCCACCCAAAAGCTATTTGTTTTCTTGAATTAGACAATTGGCACAACAAATCTTGGGAAAAAATGAAACGTGATAGTTTTGGTTTCAGGTATTGCTTTTTTCACGTATGATCCACTTACTTTTTTTTTTCTTTTTTTTTCCACTTTTTGATATATATTATATTATTTATTTATAATAATAAAAGTTGCTATTTTATTTTATTAGCGTATCAATAGTTTACAATTTAATATTTATAATTAAATATATTTATTTAATATTTATGTCCTGAAAATTAAAAATTTGTTTTAATAAAATAGGACAATTACAATATTAAGGCTTAACCTGAGATATTCGGACGAAAAAAGTCGTATCGACAGATGTTCTTGAAATTAATTTTGTAGAATTACAACAATTGTCCAAATACTACTGATTTTTTTTAGATTTTTTTAACCGTTGGTTTAATTATAATTAATTTATTCAAATGTGTATTTTGTATCCTTTCAATGTTAAATTTTTCAATCAACATTGCACAAAAACGGCTCGAGATTTTTTTTAGAATTTTACATGGATTAAAAGCTAATTTTTTGGACTATTTTTCTGAATTGTTTTCATATATTTCGAACCGTGGCGATGATCGTTTTTGATATGTCCTAAGAAACTTGGCAACGCTCTCAAGGACTGTAGTTACCACCCCCTCCTAATCTTTTATTCGCATTACTATTGCAACAGTGTTGTCAGATTTGCAGGTGTAGCCACGCCTCTTGACCTTGACAGACAAATTCTCAGGTTATACCTTAAATACTTTTTTATATCGTTCAATTCTCTTTTTCGCGCGTTCGCTCCTCGCAGCCAATCAGCGACTCCCGCAGGTAAGAGGTCTCACCACCTAGCGGTCGGAAAAGAACTTTTGCGATCAGACCGTAGACTTTGTAAATATGCCACCGGGGCTTTGTAGAGCAGCCGAATAATACCCACTAGAGCTCGATCGCCTTCTGCCACCGCGCAGCGGCCTATACAGTATGCTTGGTAGTATAGTATAATTACATAATAATTATATGCACAAATTTAAGATTCAGCGTCATCCCTGGTAGCACAATCCACTATAAGCTCACTCGATTTCCACGTGGACTTATGGTGGACCATCATCGTGGATTTCACATGCAGGATGACAATAATCGCATACTTTTTCCACTATGGATATATGGTGGTGTTCTCCATCATGGAAAAATAGGGAAGCATTTCACCATACCTCCATCAACTATAATTTAGTATAAAATCCTACAATTATGCCTAAATTACTGCCAACAATTTTAAATTATGCAATAAAATATATTATGTCTCTAAAATATCTTTTATTCCTCTAAAAATAAATAATTGAATCCTATAGCTAGCATTTATTAATTCACAAAAGTCATTTATTAACAACTGTGAGTTTTTAATTTAAATGCAATAAAAACAATCAAGGTAAAACATTTTTGCCACCAATTAAATTATCTAATTACAACCTAAACATATTTAAAAACTTAACGATCAATATAATGTATTAAAATTTTTACTGTAATATTTATAAATATTGTCAGGACAATAAATAATAATATTTTAGAGAGTATAGATTTAATTATAAATCATATATATATATATATATATACCTGCCATGGAATATATATTATACATAATATTAAATCATCGCAGGTAGCGATGAAATAGAAGCACATTTTAATTGTTATTTTTTAATAGAAATTTTTAAAAACTTTATTTTCAGATACATATATCTTTATAAGACAATATATATATATAATATATATATTTCAATCATATAGCAATCATATACACTGAGCAGCTAGGGTTTATGAACAGGTCTTTTTTATAGTAAAATTTATTATTTTTGAAATTTTTAACTTTCTAGCCAACTTCATAATTATAAACATATAATTATAAAGAATTTCAAATACTTAATTTAATTGAATGACCAATAATTTCATTAACATATGTTTGAAGCTACCAGAGATTAAGCAGTAAATGAAGTTAAGAGTTATATATGCAAAAAAACAAAGTAATAGCAGTCCACATTGTCTACTAATTAATTAGCCACACCCCTTTATTACATATTTTATAGGAGTTGGGTATTACCGAGTTACTGATGGGAAATTAGTGAAATCAACACAACACCAAGGATTTTGTATGTATGGATAGGTGATGGTGCTGCCGTCGGTGAGGCACAGTCGTGAGGAGGAATTGCCGCCGGGTGGCGGTTACAACAGTAACCAATGGGATGTCTGTCATCTTACGTTGGGGAACTTCCATACATTTACAATGCAGATGGCTGCGCTCGGTTGCCATCTTACGTTGGAGATTTGCCTCAGTATATAGCTCTAATGCTATTGGTATAGAGATAACCCATCCATACATACAAAATCCTTTCACAACACCAACAAAATATGTATTACTCATATTATCTGAGAGTACAAAGTGGAGCATGTAAAGTCATTTTCCGGGCATGTAACAGAAATATAGAATGTCTATTATAGTTTTTCTATATGACCTGCATGAGTTTTTGCTTTTCAAATTCAAGGAGCACCATCCAAAAAAGCAAATTCATTTATTATTATCAAAACTAGAGAGTGTAGCAGCCATGTCAGATACACAGAATGCACCCCCTCCCCCCCCCTCGATTTTTTTAATTTAACATGGGCAATATAGGGACTTCCCCACTACATTTTTTATCATTGGCCCTATGGAGGCAATCCCCCCCCGAAAATTTTCTGCGCCCCCTCTCCCCCCCTTAATTTTTACCTGGATTCACGCCTGTCCATTACCTTTTTTTTTACATGGCGAATATACCCCTCTATACACTTTATTAGGAAATTACATTTTCTTATAATGAAAACATTTCATAATAATTTTCTTTAATAGGATAAGTAATTTAACACTTACATCAAAACATAATGTTTTATTAAACCCCTGGATCCAGACAGGACTGGTGACTGACATGCGCGGAGGTGTTTCTGCACCGTTGTAGTGTCAATTATTCAAGTCCCTTGTTAGTTGTTGAAATCATGGACAGTAATTGCTTTAAAAAGCTGCTGCGGAAGAACTCATATACTAAAGCAGTACATTTATTTATTGTCGCTCAATACCGGTACGCATTTCATTGTAAAAACTACATACAAATTCTCAACACCATTAATTGCTAGCTTGAAATTATAATTTATTATAATGTCACTCTTACCTGAAATAAAATTATTTTTTTATAGATGTCTTAACACATAATCGAAATAATAAAATTTAACATTAAATGTTTGTTTATACCAAGTAATATTATGACAATCAAGGTGCCCACAGTTTTTAATTTTTTATACATAAATGTACTGCTACATAAAACATATGACAACAAAATACATGCATATATGCTCTATACTGTACGTGGCAGCAGCAGTTCAGCTAGACTTGGTGGCAGTTGTCACTGATGACTTGCAGACGACTTCCATGGTGATGCGAGTAAAATCTACCTGACGTTTCTTGAATCAGCTGCGATACCACCCCCAAAGATCTTTGCTGTGTTAAAGTATTCAGCAAAACTGGGTACTTAATCATAGCTAGCTAGAGATCTGGTCCTTCAGAATTTTGAACCTGTGAACAGAAAAAAAAAAAATCTTTAAAATGAATGCTATGAATCATCATCAAGAAATAACGTAGTTTCCTGCACGTAGACCAATAAAATTCCACTGCTTCAAAGTGTACTGTACAGTTAGAAAAACTTGCAGCATTATAGAGCACTCGATCCATGTCAAAGTTCTGAAAGCTTTTTCATACTTTACCTGAAACTTTTACTCGAGATTGATTCCTCGGTAGTGCATTCACATGCAAATATTTGCATTTTACATTTTATGTACATACATACTCTTACATACATGTATGGTACCCTTCAATTTTGCATAGTAAATGAACGAGTCCTCAATCTTTTTTTTTTTTTTTTTTAAAGTCAATGCAAACTTTGAACTACACATGCAATACATAAAATATACAGGATGCATACTGTACTAGGTATGTAAAGTATGATATATATGCATCACTCCTTTATGCTGGATATGCACACATAATGGAGGCATACAGTATGCATACTGTAGATAAGATACGCATACTTTACATGGCAGAAGTCGCTTTGACGCTGCTATAGTTGACGGCAGTGACGACTTGTAACAGAATCCCTGTGATGAATTTTCTACATGGTTTTCTTCGAATTTGACGCCATCACAAATTCACTGCATTTACCTGACAGTATTAAATACAGATTCGCTGACGACACCTCATAAGAATAAAACTGTCGGTCGTCCGTCTGAACTCAATTCCGTTGTGTAAACTTACGAAGTAATTTTCTGCTTCCCGGCAACCTGCCAATGGCATTATCACGGTCAGCTGGTAGTCTATGAATGTAAGGTACGTTCCTCCTGTGAACAGAAAGATATAAATTTGTAAAACATTGCTTCGAAATTATTAAATTTTTAAATAACATGAAGGTTTCCAGCAGACTCATTCCACTGCTCCAAAGTGTTTGAGGCTGGCAACATTATACCTGAAATTTACCATACCTTACCTGTTAATTTGCAGTGCACTGTAAAGTCTGTAAGACTGTCAAATTTCTTGTCGGCTGCTTCGGCGGCCGTGTGCTTTGCAGGAATGCATGGCATATATGCATATGCATGATATTCATACTGTACTGTATGCATATACAAACGGTAGCATTATACTCTTTATAATCATTAACATTACATTTGTGTATGTATGCATATGCATACAGTTCAGTATCATAAACGCTATGCATTCAAGCAGTAAAATATATGCATACTCTAGGTATGATATAGCCCTTGGCTAAAACATTCAACACAAAACAAACGTATCATACATACCTGCATGGAGTATTCCCTGGCACAATATACTTAATAAACAAAATAATGAACATGATCATTACCTTAAATTTGGACAGTACCGCCATAAAGTCCAATAACAGACGTAGAATATAGTTTATATTCACCCATCCGAACGACCGGAAAAGCTGGCAAAAAAGGCAGCAACAAAACCTGTATGGAAGTTGGTGGTTTCACGCCACCTAGAAACAGAATTCATCACAAAGCAACTGGCACTACTTTTTATATACATTACTGAAACATAATTATTACTAAAATATAACTTATCTGATCTGAATATCACTCAAAATCACAAAACACAATGCATTTGTAGTCAAGACACATGTGGGTCCCGCCGTGCCCGTGATCCGTGATGAAATTGCTCCGCCGAACTTTTTTTATTTTTTTCGTCGCGTAATATTCAATTTCCGTTGCGCATGCGCAGGGATTTTTCACGCGCGACTCCGCAAATCGTGGAGTTTTCGTGGGTCTTTTCCATGTGATCAAACTAAACGAATTAATAACATTTGTGTGATAAAAAAAATTAGAAGAAATGTCACGGCAATACACATAAAGAGCTAGTAAATTAAGAAAAGCAAAAATATTAAATTTTTAATGTTATGGAAAACTGGTGGAGCTGGTCATCCGTGGGACTCCTTGATCCTTTCCACTGGTTGTCCACGATGAACTTAGATTATTAGCAAATATTTTTTTAAACACGTTCAATTTAAATCAATTTTTGATTGCCGTATGTGGAGGTTTTTCCTTAATACACAGAATCTATTTTTAATCAAGTACTGTAATTTTTAAACTAGTGGAAAAGAGTGGACAACTTGTGGAAAAATCCATTCCACTTCTTTTCCATGTTAATCCACGTTTAATCCACTACGGGTTCCACGAGTGTGCTACCAGGGATGCGCTTCCAGGGCTATTACTGCTTTCATTTTAATTATTTTTTATGTATTTACAATGTAGTTTGTGGCCTTTTATATTATAATATAAAGTGTATTATTCTATTTGGCTCGTCATTATAATACATTAATAATTTTATAATGAAAAATAAAATACATATTTTTGTAATTATCTTCCTTTAGCGTTAATAACAGGTACTTAAAAATAATAATGTTTTTTATAAAACAATCAATTGTCGTGTATTTTTATATAAATAATAAAAATATATTTCTTTTAAATTGAGTAATTTCTGCCATCTTGATCGAATTTTTTAAATAACAAACTAACGTTCCCCGTCTACGAGTTCTAAACTCTTGGGGTTTATCTTGTCTTTCTATTTTGTAATAATATGTATGTTTGAATTCTGAATAAAAAATTAAAAAAAAAGTCTTTTAATTTTCTTATCGAAGATTTCTGGAATGTGCTGCGCTCTAGCAACGACACTGCTAACTGTTTGCACAACATTCGACAGTTCAAACTTCAAATGAAACAAGCTTTTTTCTATTTTTCATAAATATTAATTAAATTAATTTTTATAATTGGACGATGAGAAATTAAGAATGTTTAAAAAAATAATTATACATCATAATAAAAGTACACGATTATTATTATAAATAAATTTATAATAATAGAAGGTTATTATTATAACCATTATATTATATAATATATATAATATTATAATATAATATTATTATTATAAATATAATAAATATTATTATTTATAATAGAAGGTTGTCTCGAAAGAGCCACCACAATGTGGGAAATATCTTCTTCTTAGCCAAGTCACCCGATGCGCCCATGGCGACAAAGACGTGCGGCACATTGCCGTCGAAGTGCGTTCCTGGCGCCGTACTGGAGGACTTGAGTGAGCGCCGGATCAGCACCAGGCTGTCCTCGGGACTCAGCTTAGATTTCATAAGAAATAATATATTATCATCTTTTTATCATCTTTAATAACTTATTCAGCATCGTCGCTATAACCACAGACAATTTTATTGTCTGTGCTTTAACTTTTCTCCTCATTTTTTTTTTTTTAATTAATTTATTTTTTTTTTTTTTTTACCTTCTAAGTTGAAATAAATTTCCTCTTTTCTTCGCTATTAAGCTCTCATCTTATTTTGCACCATATTTTAGAGGAAAAAAGATAGGAGAAAATGCGAGATTACGTCTTTCTTCCTCTTCTTGAGCATAAATTGTTAGAAATATTAATGGTTGGTATTCACGAAGAGTTAAGGAACGTTTTAAGAAGATATATTTTATGAACCTTTTTCTTACCTGTTACCTGATATAAAAAACGCTTCATAAAATATCTCTTCTTAAAACGCTCCTTAACTCTTCGTGAATATATACCACCCATTGTCTTCACTTTGATCGAAGAGGAAATTAAATGTGTTTTAGAGGTAAAAGATTAGAGTTATACGTGTAAAGGATACTTACATACTTACTTAACTTGAAGATGTAATTTTTCAACTAAAGGGCTTATTTTCACGAGGGATAAAAAGGCGATAAAATATAAGGATACATATTTATTTTTTCTTTATTCAGCGTGAAATGCTATTGCAAATTCTTTCTTCATTACACTCTCAATTTGAGCAAAGAAAGAAATGAGTTATGATTTTGTTGGACATAAGAAGATGTAAAAATATTTTAGTCGTACTGGCTCATACAAGTTAAGGATAAGTGGGCAACGAAATAAGTGGAAGGTAGCAGGGATCAGCTGTTCGATGTAGTCCTATTAGATTAAAATAAATATAAATCAATCTTAGCAGACACACAAGAATTATGATTTTTTTTTTTTTTTTTTTAGAAATAGATTTTACGAGAAGCCACAGAAAATTTTTAAAACAATTTTGAGCCTATTTTTTTATTTTAATATACATAAAACGAGCCATACGTGCAGGCTCGGACTGGGAAGCTAGGGACCAGTCAGGACCATATAGACATTACATTGCAGGCAGCAGGGGCCACTTTTCAGGGGGTCTGATACCTTTTTCTATGCTCCTGTGTTAAAAATCTGAGGGGCCAGTCAGGAATCCCTGACCCAGCCTTATGGCCAGTCCGAGCCTGCATACGAGGCTCGCTGTCGTCCGCGCTCCCTGCTATTCGCTTAGCTTGCAGATCTCATGGTAGAGAATCTGGAGCAGCGTAGTTTACTGTGCTGGGAGCGAGGGTGACCGGAGGTGAAAGCGCTGACCCTTACATATACATAGTTATATATATTATATATATATTAACTTTCAACATAGGGCTTTCTCATGGAGAAGCAAACTAAAAACTTAATTAAAAAAATCGGCTCGAATAATTGTCTTGATATTTTTTCTATGGCTTTATAATAAAATCTGTCTCTCAATTTTTTTTTTTCTGTGTGTCTGCTAAAGTTTACATGTTAATCAAATAGGACTACATCGATAAGCTGATTCGTGTTACCTTCCTCTTAAAATATAATATACACCTCCTTTTTAATAATATATGGCAGTTTTTCAAGTCTCATCAAATCTGCTTGTTTTTTTTATATGAAATATATGTAAATGATTTTGTTGCTCTTTACCTGGTTTTGGCTTTTTGATCTATTCGTAAAATCATCTAATCATACACCTTCTTCACTTGATCGACCGTAAGTCCAAGTGCCTGACAAAATACAGATATGAAAATTAGGGAGTTTTTGAGCAGCTCAAGACAATATGTATAATTATACGTAACAATTTAGTTTAAATTTATTGTAATTTAATCATGCACAAAAAAAATCGCACTTTATTTTCAGATCAGTGACGAAAAAAAACGAAGTCAATAAAGTCAATACATTTAATTTAATTTAATTTAATTTAATTTAATTTAATTTAATTTAATTTAATTTAATTTAATTTAATTTAATTTAATTTAATTTAATTTAATTTAATTTAATTTAATTTAATTTAATTTAATTTAATTTAATTTAATTTAATTTAATTTAATTTAATTTAATTTAATTTAATTTAATTTAATTTAATTCAATTCAATTCAATTCAAATCAATTCAATTTAATTTAATTTAATATTTAATTCAACTGCGTAATACTCAAGTTAGGGTTTCGGAAGGTTCGGGGTTTCAAAGTAGTTTGTAATTAGTAAATAGAAGTACCCAATAGGGTTTGATTAAAAAAAAAATAAATAAAAAAAAATAATTTTGTTGTAACAATACTCTACAATATTAAATTAATAATATATTATAAATCTTCACATTATTAACGGAAGTAATAAATAATTTTTACAATTATATAATATAACTTTATTTGAGAAATATTAGGAATATTGTAAACACTTAATATATCACGGTTTATTATATGTATTAATATATGTCGTCTGCTCGTTGTTAGAAACAAAGTGTTGTTGTGTAATGTCTGTCGCGTGAAAGTAAAACCATGGGACGCTTTTTGATTTACATGTTAATTTATGGAAAATGACCGTTAATTATGAAGTTGAAACGGTTTCCTAGCTCCAACAATGTCATTACGTTTTCTGCTCTGGTTGGAAAATTAGGCACTACGTCGTCTCATGTTAAACAATGAAAAAGGCTTCATGCGACAGACATTATAATTTTATTATAAACAATGGTTTGTTACAACTATTGCGAGTAGATGACTTTGATAAATTTAATAGACTTAAGGACATTGGGTGTAGCACCGGTAGTTGGCAACACTGACGTATCTTCACCATGTTAATTTTTTATCCTTGCTCCTCGGAGTAATTTTTATGCTAGAGCTAAGCTGATTGCTGTAGTATCAAGATAATTAGTAGCCCAAGTGCACAATTTGGCTATTAAATAAAGCCTGATCTAAAGAAAAGTATTTTTTAGTAATTTTTTAAATTAACATGCATTTTTCTAAAATATAAAAAAAATACTTTTCTTTAAATCAGGCTTTATTTAGCCAAATTGTGCACTTGGGCTACTAATTATCTTGATACTACAGCAATCAGCTTAGCTCTAGCATAAAAATTACTCCGAGGAGCAATGATCAAAAATTAACATGGTGAAGATACGTCAGTGATGCCAACTACCGGTGCTACACCCAATGCCCTTAATAACATTATGTATAATATAATATATATTCCAAGAAATTGAATTTCCCCTCTGCGTGAAATACAAACTATATTAATTTCAGCGATAACATTCCGCACGCTCCTAGTTGTACCCCAGTTGATGTTGTTAGTAAATTGTTAACACATTTTCACGTCAAGCAGCCCTCACAAAAGACGAGAATTCTCAAAGCGTCAACGAGGGAGAGAGAGGTAGGGGGGCTCTAATTTAAATATTGATTCAAGTCGCGGACAAAGAGAGAAACGAGCATTCTCATTGGTCCACGTGAGACACGCCCCCTTTTTAGATCTGTGATTAACACGTTAGTCCTTTTGTGTGAGAAATGGTTGCCTGTTTAATGGTTGCATGCTGGGGTTTAATAAATATAGAAAAGCAATATTTCTGCTCGTATGAAAGAAACGAACACATCATGAATATTGTATTTAAAAACAATTTCTATTCACTTCAATATAATTTATAAATAAATTTAGATTTTTATTGCCAAAATTGGTATCTCCCTAAGTTGAAAAATTACGTCTTCAACTCATCCTTTACGCGTCTAAACCTAATCTTTTTACCTCTAAAACACATCTTATTTCTTCATCGCTCAAAATAAGGATGAAATGAAGGCAATATTTTTAATATTTTATGTTCCATAAAAATAAATGACACATACTCGTCTTTTCTGCATATTTTTTCTCTAAAATGGTGCAAAATAAGAAGGAATTAGACTAGAAGAGAGCTTAATATTTAATAAAAGATTAAATATATTATTTCAACTCGGATACTCTAGTTGAAAAATTCTTCAACTCATCCTTCACACGTCTAAATAGTTTTTTTTAACCTCTAAAACACATCGTATTTTCTGTTTGCTCAAAATAAGGATGAAATAAAGACAATATTTTAAATATTTCTTACTCAATTAAGAAAAGGACAAGAGACGTATTATAATCTCGTCTATTTCCCTCTTTTTTCTTCAAAAATGTTGCAAAATAGGAGGGAATTAGACGAGATGAGAGATTAATAGTGAATAAAACCTGAAATTTATTTCAGTTAGTGCTACTGTATTTAAAGCCAACAATATTTTTTTCTTTTTATTTCAAATATGGTAAATTATTTTATGAAATTTTAATTGTTTTCATAAATTCATATAAACACAAAATTCATTATGAATACAGTCAGTATTGAGCACTTGATGCAGTGGTATGCGCAACTGATTCTTAAAAATTGAAATCATGAATTCCGCCAAACTTTTCCGAATGACATTTTTTGCATTAAATTTAAAAAACTCACTCGTACGTTTGGGAGGTGATTGATGATAATCTCCATCAATTGCCGACCATTCTGACTGAGGTTTCCATGGTTCCCAAAACCACAACTATTATACTATTAACTATAATACTATTATACTATTAGTATATTATACTAATACTGGAATTGGATGAATTGCAATAATATACTATATGAATACTTTCGTTTTTTAAAGGACAAAAATATCATATTAGCAGTGCTAAAGGCGGATTCAGATGCGACGCGATTTTGTCACAGAAGCTGTGAAATCTACGGCAAGCGAATCCGCCATTGCGGCGGCGAATATCACGTTAAATTACGATTCTCTCTTTTTTTTTTTAATCGCCAAAATATGGCTCTAATGATACAGCAAGTGCGCATTATTCGCTCCACTCTTCGCATAATAAAAACATAAAAATGGCCATGTGAATTCACCTTACGTCTACAAAAGACTTAGCAGGATTATATAGATTCAGTTGAGACCAGCTTAATGCTCTAACAATAAGGACTTGTAATCAAAACAGAGAATAAAGATAATTTTTTCATTTTTAGAGCATAAATTATATAATATTGCATTAATATTACAATATTTACCTTTTTTACAGCTAGGAACCGTTGTGTGCCAACAGTTTAACAAAGCAGATATTTTAGGAGCTTCATTAAGGGTAAGATAACACGAAACAGCTGATTTTATAGTCCCATTTGATTAACATGTAAACCTTAGCAAGCTCATAATTATTCTGATTTTTTTTTTAGCGACAATTCTTAGCACCATACGCGTCCCAGCATTCGCTGAGTGAGACTGAGAGAACCGTGGAAAACCTCAGTCGGGATGGACACCACTATTTTTTTTATCGATGGACCAAAGCGATGTCCAAAGCCTGGGAAACTACACACAAACCAAGGACCAAGCAAAGCGATGCCCAGAGCCTGGGAAACCACACACAAACCAAGGACCAAGCAAAGCGATGTCCAAAGCCTGGGAAACCACACACAAACCAAGGACCAAGCACTAAGTGGAAAGAGAGATGAATTTACCTCAGGGAAGGAGCAACGTAATTTTTGTATATGAAACGGTCACCCATCTAAGTAATAACCACGCTTGACGTAGCTTGACTTTTTTGATCTAACAAGAAAGTACGGTTAATGTACTATATACGCCACTATGTTAATTATTATTATATCATCATCGCTATTATAATTATTATTTTGACTATTTGAACTGCATTTACGTTTACTGTTCAAGGTGTTTATATATATATATTAATAATACCATTTTTTGTACTACATTCATAAAATCAATTAATGAACTGTATGATTTATTTAAAAGTTTTCAGGACTCATCAAATTGTAATATGTGAAGCAACAATTCATTACCGTGGATCAGCAACAATATTCACTACACTGTAAAAAAGGAAAACCTAAAACGGGTAATTACAGATACCCAAGAGGTTGTCTTCAGATTAGGTCAACTTATTAAACTAAAACGGGTAGCAATCCTGCTTACCTATTTTAGATGAGCTTATAACTTTTAATGTACCTAATTCGGGTAACTTTATTTAGCTAAATATTAACCTAGGAATTCAAAAATACTGAAAATAGGTATTAATATCAGCCCATTTTAAGTTACATTTTTAACTCAAAATTAGGTAGTATAATTTCCTAAATATATTTTTATATAAATAATACACGCATCATTATAAAATAAAACAATTTTATTTAATGAAAATCATTTTCATACATATATCAATGAAATATTTGTTGTTTTGGCGTTGGGGCAGAACAGAAATAAAAGCTTAAAACACTTCATAAACATAATTTTTTATCACAATTTTTTTGTTAACTCTAGCACTTCAATTTTTTTGTGGGTGTTGAAAAAAATAAATAATAATCGTCTTTGTAGTTAATGAGTCAGTCGGGATTATTTATTTAAAAACTCACTGTGGATATTATTTGCATGGGGTTGGGGATTTTGTGGATCCACTGCTTTTTGGCTGCATGGACTTGTTGGCTAGAAGACAATGTTGAGAGTATGATCTTTCCTTGGTGAAGCAAAATCTGCAATGAAAAAAGAAAGAAATGTTATAGAACAAATAAAACGTTTAATTTTAATTAGAATCGATAACAATTTTGTTATTATAGTGAAATTAAAAACGTTCAAATAAAAAGATACAAATTAAAAAAAGTGAACCACAAGAATTACCTAATATACTGTCATATAATATAATTATATATGATACTGTGTTTACAATTAGAAAAACAAAACAATCCAGCAAATTTTTAATATTAACAAAGTTAACTTTAGTATAATAATTATCTTGATTTTTTTAATACTCCTTGCACTATAAGGAACATAAAAAATAAAATATATTAATATTTTAGTAAAATTATCCCATGTTATTATAGTGTAAAAAAGTCATAACAATCGTCTTGGTTATATTTTAATACACGCTCACATTACAAGAAAGGGGTCTTTTGAATATCCACGACTATATCATAATTCATAGTACATATATGAGATAAGAAATTAAGAATCTCGAGGATGCTGCATGCATTAACTTTTTTTTTATTTATTTCTTTCATGTCACGCTTTCATATTTTTTTTTAATTTTTTTATTATTATTTTTTTTTTTTTTCAAGTTTTGTTTTGCACCCATACAGAATAGATACTTAGATTCTTATTTCTTATCCAGCAAAACTTATACATATAAAAGGTCGCAGTAAATGTTCAATTTTTAATTACTATACCTGTGGTAGCAGAGCATCATTATGGGCTGTGGGTGGGTGGTAATGTGGACATTGTAGACGGGCGGGCGACTCGGCAGATCACAGTAGCTCACAGCTCGGTCCACACGGCAAGCTCCAAACTCCCTCTTTGCATTCGTGCCGGCCTCTATGATGCATTCGATTTCTACAGAGCAATTGCACACAAGTGTCAGAAATTTTCATATCAACGTGTACACTATAACTTCATGATTGTAATTATATCATTATATTTCCTTAATCTTACCTTGGTTTGACAATATTATCCAGTAAATGAGGATGTTTCTGTATCAAACTGCACTCCAGCTGCAGACCGACGCTAACACGTCATGATGATGTCATGTGGTGGGAGTCATCTCTCGCCATAAAAATTTGATTGGCTTAGTCTTTTTTTTATCGTCTTTTATTTAAAATTTTAACGGACAAAAAATCAGGCTAATATAAAGACCTATTCTGGGCACATATAGAATGTAGGTAGGCTAATATTTAGGTAATTAAGTAACCCTTATTGGGTACATCTAAGTTTCAGGTAGTTTCGTTTCCAATTTAGGCAACTAAATACCCGTTTCACGTTATTGCATACCTAAATATGTAATATCATATTACATATTTAGGTAAATTAATGAAAATAGGTCCACTTAAACCTGAAATTGGTAAAGCACCCCTATTTTAGGCTGGAAATATTTGTTCTTTGATACCTACAATAGGTATAGCTTTTTTACAGTGACGTTTATATGACGGTGTTTAATACGTATTCGTTGACGACGGATAATGTTATTCTTATGAGGCGTCGTCAACGAATATATACGCATTAAACACCGTCATGTAAACGTATATATATAACTTAATAATACGCGTGACAGAAGATTTTACATCGACGTCATACTTCAAATATATTCACACCAGAAAAAAAAATATTCGTCTATTATATATTTATATATATATATATATATATATATATATATATATATATATATATATATGAATGTGTAATAACAATTAGCAATTACCTTGTAACTGGGCTATTTCCCTCGCTGAAAATTGTTCACTTTACACTCTATACGATGCACTTAAAAAACACACACACAGTTCAAACGTGCATGAGTGTCAAAGTAACATCTGACGACGGTGGCGGCAAGTTACCGAAAGCTTATGTTTTTTATATTTTAACTGTAACTGTGCACGTTTGAACTGTGTGTGTGTTTTTTAAGTGCATCGTATAGAGTGTAAAGTGAACAATTTTCAGCGAGGGAAATAGCCCAGTTACAAGGTAATTGCTTATTGTAATTACACATTCATTATGTTACCTCGCTTGCAATTATCTTTCTCTAACATATATAATATATATATATATATATATACATATATATATATATATATATATATATATATATATATATATATATATATATATATATATATATATGTATATGTATATGTATATGTATATGTATATTATATATTTTCACGTTAATGTCAATATTTAAATTCGATTTTTTAAGGCAGTTGATGCTGTTAGAGATTTTCTACATAATATTTTAAATAAAGAAATTCAGTTAGGGAGAAAATTTATTTGTGTTCTCTCTCTGTATATTATATAGAGTTGTGTATATTTGTATATATTTATTCAAAATCCAAATTATGCTATTCTGAAATTTTTCAGATTTTTTTGTAACCCAGAACTATTTTCAAATAATTATTGAAAGTGCGGCCACGCCCCCTGGAGGCATCAATAGGCGTCTAGATCTTATCCTCTGTAATAAGGATTCAGGGGTGCAAACTTAACTTACAGAACTTTTAATAATTAATTAAAAATAGTTCTGGAACTCCAAAAAAAAATCTGAAAAAAAAAAGAGTAGTTAAATTTGGTACCCTCATATCTATTCATTTGTGCAAAAAAAAAATGTTCATGTATGTTGTCCACTGTAAATTAAACAAAAATAAAATTCGCATTGTTCCGAAGTGTACGACATACTCCACACATTATCACGTTCTCCTCCCATTGAGTGGCACGTCGGGGCGAAATTGAGCGAGAGGGGTGTCAAATCTGATTATAATATTGATTCAGTGTGTCAAAGGAGAGGCCTCGAGCTGCCATTGGATAACATTCTCCCTGCCATTCTGAAGGGGGAAATTGTGGCGCAATAATGGACCCTCAATGGAGTCATTATAGTGAAATGTATGAAAGCTTTTTCCTTTATTGAGGGTGCTTTAGAATAAGATTGTATTTTATATTCAGTTATAATATGTTGTTGAAGAGAATTAAATATATTTGGACGTGATTCATGAAGGAATTGATAATAAATTTATCCATGATTTTTCAATATATAATCACGGTTAGTTTAAACTTATATACTGCATGTAATTTTTATTGAATATTTTAATATAAGAACTCACTTGTCAGTAGTACAAATTTTTCCACATTTTTTTAAAAATAATGTAAAAAACTTAAAATTAAGATGAAAAACGCTATGTAAAAATCCCGCGTTGAAATAAATTTTGTTTTTTATTCACTGTACCAAATTCTCTATACTGGTCTAATTTCTTCTTATATTTTGCACCATTTTAAAGCCTGAAAAATAGCAAATTACGTCTTCTTTTCTCTTTTTGAGCATCAAATGATAGAACTTTTTTAATGTCTCTAACAATATTGTGGTACAATAATGGATTCTCTCATGTGGAGTCGTCATAGTGAAATGCATGAAAGTATTTACCTCTATTGAGGATGCTTAAGAATTTAATAAAATTGTATTTTGTATACACAGTTAGAGCATATGGTAAAGTGAAATAAAATATATATTTGTACGTTATTCGTGAAGAAATTAACAAGAAATTTAAACAGTTTTCACTAATCATGCAGCTTATTTAAGGCTTGCAATTTTAATTGCATTTTTTAAAGAAAGACAAAATGTACAAATTTTTCCATATATATTTTTTTTTAATTTCTGCAAACCCAAAATTGAGCTAAAAAACACTTTATAACAATATTTCCTTATTTCTATTCGTGTTAAATATTTTCATGATTATGAAGTTAATTATTTTGAAGTAATATTTTAATGTTAAAAATATGAAAAAAATTACAAAAAAATCACTAACATTCACTAGTACTTTGCACTGGTCATAAAATACGAGAAATATTAATTCTGCAAAACGCACAAAAATAAATGTACACAAATTTTGAGCCAAACTCTAAACAAAATCTCATTGGTTCAAACCGCGATGTGCAGAACTAATAGTTTCAACAATTCTTTTTTTTGTTTTTGCCTACATTCGGCTTTTAGGTGCTAACATTTTGTTTAAAAATGTAAAATTCATTTTATATTTTTCCAAAATTTCTAATTTTAGCAATGGTATGTATTTATTATTTTTTGTTCTTTTGTATATAATATACATATATACTTAATTATATATATTATTATATATAACTATATATGCTGTATATATGTACTTGTGGGTGAATAAAAAAATAAATAAAGTATATATGTTTAATAAATATTAACATTTAATTCTACAATATTTTTTGTGATGTTTATATATTTTTATGTGCTTTTTGTTCAAAATAATAATGAAAGTTCTGGAATGAAGAAAATGCATTCAATTTCATGTGTTATCAAACCATAAACGGAAAACCTGTGTGAAATTGTTTTACTGCATATTTGCATATAGAACATCGAATAGATAATAATGGTTGCATTTTTTTCTTTCATAATTAGAAAATATACATAAAATTATACTTTTCCGATTTTTTTGGAGTGTGAGGACTAATTTTCAAAAAAAATCTAAAATTTCTAAATTAGGGTGGTACAACTTGATGAGACAACCGTGACGTCATCAATAGCCAATCACAGCACGACAAAATGACGTCACGGTTGTCCCATCAGTTGTACCACCCTAATTCTATAATTTAATTATTTCTTTTTAAATTAGTTCCTGCAATCCCAAAAATGTGAAAAAAATCAGAAAATCATAATTTTATGTATATTTTCTAATTATGAAATAAAAAAAGTCAACTATTATTTTCCATTACGTATAAAGTTATATTGTCAATTTGTTTTTCACATTTTGTTGTACCGCCTCTAAATATCTAAAAATTGAGCGACAATTGAGGAAAGACGCTGTGACGTCACAGTCATACAACTTCGTTTCATATGTCAAATATTTGCATAACTTTGACGTTACAGAGTTGAAATAATTTTATATTTTCTTCGCTCTCCTTTCTTCTTTTTTCCTCTTATTTTGTACCATTTTAGAAGAAAAAAAAGGGTAAAAGACGAGATTAGGTATTTTGTCCTCTTCTTGAGCATAGATATTAGAAACATTGTCTCTATTTCCTCATCACTTTTAGCGAAGAGGAAATAAGATGTGTTTTAGAGGTAAAAAGATTAGGTTTAGACGTTTAAAGGATGAGTTGAATATGTAATTTTTCAACCAGGGTGCCGTTAATTTTGAGTATGTTATAGAGGGTTCTACCTATAGGTATGTTAAATCATTCATTTTTTATAAAAAATATTATTTATATTATATCTGTGATGCATAAAAATTAGTAAGAAATTTATATTAAAAAAAAAAACAATAACAAGCATGAAAATGAATATAAATTTTTATTTTTACTTCTCTTCACTTCTTTTTTTTTTTAATAAAATAATAAATTAAATTGATGTACACTTTTACATACCATATATATACATATATATATATATATATATATATATATATATATATATATATATATATATATATATATATATATATATATATATATATATGTATTATATGTATGCTGGGCAATCTCCGCCGCTCCTTGCACCAGAGTTCTTACACTATAAAGTGTATCTGATGATCTCTGCTTTAACCTTTATTCAGCACAGCGCATTAACACTGACTTCAATAATTATTATTATATAATATAGAGTACACGCATATGCATATGCCTGTTATATTGAGTATAATTTAAAAAACGAACAATTTGCCTGCACAAAATTCAATGTATTCACTGCAACTTATATAACATATAATTGTCTAAAAATTCCTCCATTTAAACAATTTAATATGACAATTATAGAAAAACTCATGTGTGTGTTTGGCATCACTATAATTGTAAAATAATATTAATATGACACAATATTTCAATGGAGATCGAACTAAGGACTTACCACAAGCACATATCAAGTTACAATAATAACACATTGAAATGTGAGCACGTCCATTGAAACATATTGAGAGATGCGGGTCTTTATATTGTTGCTACTGTTGTAGTGTTGTTAATTTGAAACCTCGGTGGTACAAAGGATTTTGGTTTTCTCGAGATATTTCCAACAAGTGTAAAACACGTGTTTACAATTAGGAAAATATGGAATGTTATGTTACATGTTACCATCCCTAGTTGAAAAATTACGTCTTCAACTCATCCTTTACACGTCTAAACCTAATCTTTTTACCTCCAAAGCACATCTTATTTCCTCTTCGCTCAAAGTGAGAATGAAATGAGGAAAATATATTTAACATTTTATGTTTAAAAAGAGGAAAAAGAGGTAATATCGTCTTTTTCACCTCTGTTTTCTTCTAAAATGGTGCAAAATAACAGAAGAAAAGAAGAGAGTTTAATTACGAAAAAAGGATGAAATTTATTTTAACTCTATATAGTATCAGTGAGGATAAAACTAATATATATATATATATATGTTAGCACCCAAAGCCGAATTCGGGCAAAAGCCGAAAAAAATGCCCACATCTAGTTTTGCGCATCACGAAATGAGCCAAAGCCGAAGTGAGTTTTTTTTTCGGCTTTGGCGCATTTCATTTTGAACAAAACTAGATCTGCTCAAATCGAAATGCACCAAAGCCGATATGAGATTTTACTTCGGCTTTGGCGCATTTCATTTTGAGCAAAACTAGTTCTGCGCATCGCGGTTTGAGCAAAAGTCGAAATGATATTTTATTTCGGGTTTGGAGCAAAATTTTGAGCACATCTAGTTTTGCGCAAAATAAAGATGATTTTAATGACGCGAGATGATGATTTTAATTTTAATGATATTTATTTTAATTTTTTAAAAAGAAAACAAAAAAAACTAATCATAATCAAATGTAATCATACAGTATATACGTACGTACATACCTTATAAAAAATATTGTAGAACCTGTTGATTTTATAAAGCACTCCACCATTTCTGTCACTTGATTACTATTTGATGATGTTTTTGTTAAATTAATAATTTTTTTGTTTTAAGAACTGCAGCTCAAATAAAATAGACATATATTATACGCCACACGTTTTAAAGTATTCATTTATAGATTCACTCGCTCTCACCATTAGAAATATTTTGTCATGCACGCACTTGTAAATTTCATAGTTCTATGTCTTAGAATTAGGCTATCATGCAATACAGGTTGTTATCGGTACAACGAGATAAGAAAGTAGCCTTTACCTCTGCAATTAACCCCATTTGATTGCCGTATGCATATATGTTGATGTATGATGTATTGTTGCTGCTACCAGGGTTGTATAAGCCTGTGCTTCTATACAATGTTCGTAGAAATAGAACTATGAAATTTACAAGTGCGTGCATGACAATATTTCTATGGTGAGAGCGAGTGAATCTAAAGAATACTTTAAAACGTGTGGCGTATTATATATGTCTATTTTATTTGAGCTGCAGTTCTTAAAACAAAAAATTTATTAATTTAACAAAAACATCATCAAATAGTAATTAAGTGACAGAAATGGTGGAGTGTTTTATAAAATCAACAGGTTCTACAATATTTTTTATAAGGTATGTACGTACGTATACTGTTATGATTACATTTTAAAGTTATTATTTTTTCCTCAATTAATTTATTTTTAAACAGCGCTTGAAAGATATTAGGTCACAATACTAATATTTATTATAAGTTTAGTCTTAGTTTTTTATTTATATTTTTAAAAATTTAAAATTAATATCATTAAAATTAAAATCATCATCTCGTCATTAAAATCATCTTTATTTTGCGCAAAACTAGATGTGCTCAAAATTTTGCTCCAAACCCGAAATAAAACATCATTTCGACTTTTGCTCAAACCGCGATGCGCAGAACTAGTTTTGCTCAAAATGAAATGCGCCAAAGCCGAAGTAAAATCTCATATCGGCTTTGGCGCATTTCGATTTGAGCAGATCTAGTTTTGTTCAAAATGAAATGCGCCAAAGCCGAAAAAAAACCTTACTTCGGCTTTGGCTCATTTCGTGATGCGCAAAACTAGATGTGGGCATTTTTTTCGGCTTTTGCCCGAATTCGGCTTTGGGTGCTAACATATATATATATATATTATAAAAACACTCTCGTGCATCCGGGAGCTGATCAAAACGTTAATTAAAGCAAATACTTATTATATCATGTATTATATTATTAAAAATCAATCATTATTAAAATTTATTTATTATTATTTTTTAATCAAACCCCATTGGGTACTTCTACTTACTAATTAGTAATTAAATACTATACTTTGAAACTCCGAACCTTCCAAAACTGTAACTTGATCGTTTCGCGGGCTCTTCCAGAACGGGGACGGCCACGGCCTTGCAATCCATCCCGGCATTTGCCTGTGACTGAGGGAAACGTGGAAACCTCAGCCAGAATGGACGCTACAGCTTTTTTTCAATGAACTGCAAGTGCAATGGTCCAAAACCAGGGGAATCACAATTAATAATAAACCATTTTGAGATTTTAATTGTTTCTTCAGTCAAAACACGCGAACCTTATATTTTGACGTCAAATTTAACTTTTAATATCCTCATATGAAATAACTCATAATCTGAGTCATATGTACACTCGTCACCTTGGAAAATTTTCCTCTTGCAGCCTTGTTGTATTTGTTTTTATTTATTACACATAATGAACCGTGAGGTACATAGTGTTTACATTGCTAATACCTGTTAATAAGACCATTTTATTATAGAATTAAAAATAGATATTAATAACCATGTCTTGTGTTATATTTATATGTAGCGTGATCATTAACAACAAAGGGAAATTTTCCAAGACGAAGACTGTACATGATACAAAATAGTAAGGTTAAAAACCTACTTTATCAAATTACCATAGTGAGATTATTAATGATATTATTTCGTTAATAAAGACACGTAATCAAATTAATCAAAGTCGATATTAACAACTTTATTACGTCACGACGGGAGGTTACAAAACACAATGGGCTGACCTCCCGTGGTTTTACCGCAAGACATGATCCTAATGTGCATTTAATGACCAGCCATGATAGTGATAGTGAACAGGGGAAATAGAAGAAGATATGTGGTAAATATAATAATTTGTAAACGGTATAAACACGTATTTTAATTCAAATTCATTTTTGTTCGTCCAATTCCAAATACATTTATGCATCATATATTGATTTTTTTTTTATTTGTTTATTGTTTATTGGATCCAATACAGAATACAGAAATGCCATATTATGGATACATGATATAGTACATCTCCAACAAAAAAAAAAAAAAAAAAAAAAAAAATTATGTCAATTTACAATACATATAAATAACGAGTATAAATAAAGCGTTTTGCATGGTTAAGATACACCCAAAGGCAAGACACAGAAAAAAAAAATCACTGTAGAAAATTTTTAACAGAATAATGCATTTTTTTCATACATGGAAAAACTTTTTAACTGATTTCCTAAAATCTTAATTTCTTTCTACATTTCTTTCACTCCTATTCTAAAAACATTGAAAATGGTATAGTGTCCCTAGTCGAAAAATTACGATTTCAATTCGTCCTTTACACGTCTAAACGCGTAATCTTTTTAACTATAAAACACTTTTTATTTCCTCTTCGTTCAAAGTGAAGCTGAAATGAAGACAATATTTTTAACATTTTATGCTCAAGAAGAACAGGAAAGAAACGTAATTTCGTCTTTTTTCATATTTTCCCTCTAAAATGATGCCAAAAAAAAAGAAGAAATTAGACGAGAGGAGAGTTTAATAGCAAAGAAAAGATGAACTTTATTTCAACTCGGGCTTGCAACCAAATGGTCTTGTGTTCAATTATCGATGCAGTGATTTTGTTTCTCAGTCAAGTGCGCTGCATGGGAACAGCAAGACTCCGCTCATTATAAATTCAAATATTAGCTGATGACTGTGGTTTCCACGTTTTCCCAGTCAAATTAGTCAAATTCTGGGATGTATAATTTAACGGAAAAAAACCTTTTGTTATGTTATATAAACCCCATTTTTTCTTTTCCTACGTGGTACCTGGTCTATTTTGTATAAAGGTGGATTCACATGGCGATTTTTATAATGCGACACGACACGAATAAAGCGCACTTGCTCTATCATCCATTTGCGGCCATATTTGGCGATTTAAAGAAAAAGAGCATCGTAATTAAGGCGAATTCGCCACCGCATAGGATTTCACATCTTTTACTTCAAAATCGCTTCGCATCGTCGTTGTCGCCATCTGCATCCACCTTAAAAAAGTGGAAATTTTAAATGTAAACTTTTTGTCACTATCTCTTAAAGGTGATTTCCATAACGATGTCGAGCGGGGCGAGAAAGGCGCACTTGCTTTAATGTAATATGGCAGCCATGTTTGTGAGAAAAAATTGCTGTGGGAAATCGATTTTTTCACGCCAACATGGCCGCTAAATTATTTTTGAAGCAAGAGCGATTTTCCCGCCCCACTCGACATCGCTCCATTGCAAGGCACTTTACGTTTTTATTTATTTTTTAATGGTTAATAATTTTATTTTATGATAATATACTAAATAAAATAAAAAAAAAAAAAAAAAAAAAAACGGGTCCTTCACCATACGTCACAAAACAATATGACGTCACGATTGTGTAGGCAGTACATTGTCAGCGGCATAGCAAATACGTGCTAAAGTTGGTCTCGAAATTAATTTCTCCTGAATATTCGCATCATTTTTCTTACAATTTTCTTTCAAAAATGGTGACGTAAGGAACCAGTGCAGATAATTATTTGGTGATTAAAAGTTGTTAAAAAAAGAGATGATAAGTTACATTAACACGCACAGCATACGATTTTAGAGTTTTCTGTGTACATCCCGAAGATCTCCGGATGGCTTCAGGCATCTCCGTGCTCCTCAAAACGTAAACATGAAATTTCCGAATGATGAAATATGATGACTTCACATCAATGTTAAGACAGACCATGACTACACCAAGGTATACATTATCAATGATGACGTCACATCAATGTTAAGACAGACTATGACTACACCAAGGTATACATTATCAATGATGACGTCACAACAATGTTAAGACAGACCATGACTACACCAAGGTATACATTATCAATGATGACGTCACAACAATGTTAAGACAGACTATGACTACATCAAGGTATACATTATCAATGATAGGCCAGGTAACAAGGGTTACTAATTGGTCCGTGACTAAGCATCAATTCAAAGTGTGAATTTATCTGATGAAATGGTCTGAGAGCATCCTTGTATATAATATATGTATGTAGCCAGCAGGTATCAATATTGAAATATATTTACTTGTATACCAACATACATAAAAAGTGCTGGATTCTAATTACACTGTCACAAATTATAGGAAAAACTGCATACTTTTTTTTTATAATATATGTAACTATGTATGTTTGAATATAGGTCCTCAATTACGTATGTTTATTTTTTGTTTGATATTTGAAAACCCTTTAAATTTTGCTGCAAACATCTGCAATGTAACGTTCTTATATAAGATAAGATAAGTTAAATGATACTTAATAAATATATAGATATTGTTCAATAAAATTACTAATAAATTTTATTTTTAAATTGATTCACCCTTCATAAATATATAATAGACAATTAATAATGGTTGCATTTCTTTATTTCATAATTATAAAATATAAAATTTTGCTTTTCTGAATTGTTTCAGGTTTCTTGAAGTGCGAGAACTAAATTTAAAAACAAATTAAAATACCTGAATTCGAGTGGTGAATTATGAAGACGTGCTGAAATTGTTGTATCGCATGTTGTGTTTCCATATAGGACACCGAATTATGTACTGTGTATTTACACTTTCTTTTTAAACCATTTTTTACACATTCAATTAGAATTCTGCTGCTAACTATAATGTGAAGTCACATTGGAAAACTATAATTAAAATATATAATATTGAAATTTTATAAAATTATAAATATATTACATCAAATAATTAAATTCAGGTATAATTTTACATACCAACCTGACTGAGATTTCCACATTTCCCTCAGTCACAAATAGGCAAATCTTTAGAAGAATTGGTTAATCCATGCACACATTATTGTTATTTATACCCTGATTTGGAAAAAAAAGTATCAAATACTCTAACATGCTATGTATGGCCACGAATCACAGAAGTATTAAGTCAATTGTGACTTCCGATATATATGCGTAATAAAGTTTTATTTGAGAATAAAAAATTATCAATTTTATTATCTGATTCTTTCTCTTTATTATTTATTTATTTTATCATTTATCTGATATTATCTATTTTTTTTATCATGAAAATATTAAAAATTCAAAAATGTAAATAATTTCAAAATAATAAATTTCCATAGCATCACCAGTTATAAATATTTTTGTTGTCGTTGCATTGGTTCTTCGATTGATATAATTATTTCAATGTAAGATAGAAATATCTTTATTTCCCGAGCTCTCATAAGATGATTACGGTCCTCATTTGCAATGACTTGCATCTTCTAAACAATAACTTACATTTTATATATACCTCACGAGCCTTGTTAGCGAGCAAACGGAAGCTTCAACAATGAAAATGATAGCCGCAGTGAAGAAATATTATAACAATATTTCATTTAATTGTTATCTGTGACTGTTCATCGATGTATCGATGATAAGTTACTGCTTAAGGATAAGATAACACGAAACATCGATTGTAGTAGTCCCATTTGATTAACATTTGAACCTTAGCAACCTCATAATAATTCTGATTTTTTTTTTTTTTTTTTTTTTTTTTGAGAGACAGTTCTTAGCACCAAAAAAATATAGAACAAATTTCAAAACAATCGGTCGATCCGATTTTTTAAATTAATTTCTTATATAGTTTAGGTCTCCATGAAAAAGCCATATACTGAAAATTAAAAAAATTAATTTAAAAAAATTGGATCCTCCGATTGTTTTGAAATTTTTCCACATTTTTTTGGTACTAACTGGTAAGAACTGTCTCTAAAAAAATTTTAGAGTTATTATGAAGTTGCTATTATAAATTTTACATGTTAATCAAATGGGACTACCTACTACAATCTATCTTTCGTGTTATCTTACCCTTAAGAAAAAATTTAAAATTTAAATTAAAACAAAAAAATATAAAATGCTTCAAATGAATAGTTCGGAATGAAAATGTTCAATACTCAAATTCAAATTATTATTTATTCAGAAACAGTTACAGAACCAATGTACTAAATGCAATAAAGTCAACATAAAACCTGAAAAATAGTAAAACGTAATTATATCATAATTAAAAAAAAAAAAAAAGTAAAATAATTGCATGCTGCAACTGTTACAAAATAAATAATAAATTGAATTTATATTTGAGTATTAAACATTTTCATTCCTTTAGAAATTCAATATATATTTATTACGAATTATCGAAAAATCTTAAAAATTATCTTCTAATATAAATCTTATCATAACATCATACAAAAAAGTAAATAACAAACTTTACTGATCTCACTATTAGAAAGCTGTTGGTCCAATATTGAATTATAAGGACCGGATGTATATTAAAACTTGTTATCATCTATTTACAAAAAATTTGACAAGCGTGCTATATAATTTAGGATAGTAAACATGAGCTGGACGTATTATTTCATTTAAAACAGTGAATCAGCAAAATTGCCAGGAGACCAGAGAGAATTATCTGATGTTATCATCTTTTAGTTGACAGCTGAGAGAGAGAGAGAGAGAGAGAGAGAGAGAGAGAGAGAGAGAGAGAGAGAGAGAGACTTAATTGTCGCCTAAATGTGACGTATATAAGAATTTAAATGCATGTAAAACGTATTAATTATTATAGCACAGTGACAAGTTTAATTTCAATTTCATATAATTTGTATCACTGTGGTCACCGTAAAAAACTCTTCCCGTGGGTAAAATCTTCAACTTAAGGATGAATCTCAGTAGATTGATATCTCGCAATCGTAGCTCCTGAATGCAACAAGACTTGCAGGGGACTTAGAACTCACCATCAATAGGTGGCATACAAATTTTGAAGCGAATCTGTCTTATCAGTTTTTTGAAAACTGATGTAGTATTTTAACATTGGCCTTATGGATTAAAACCGGAAATGGAGCTATTGTAAGAAAACTGTAAGACTGAATTTGCTCAAACCATAAGCAATTAAGTTTTAGAACATTCTTGATTTTTTAAAATTTATTTCATTTGATTCGTTTGCAGGGAAATATTATTTGACTCCGATGCGTATAACTAAGATTAATCGTTACCCAAAAATAAAACAATAACATCATTTCCCTCAGTCACATCAGACAAAATGCAAACTCCATTTCCAATGAGCCCATGAAATGAATGTATCTAAAATTATTTAAAGTGCAACATTTTATTATATTATAGCTAATAGTAAAAAGCAACAATTTAAAAACTATAATATATTAATATCACTTTCAAACTGCCATAGCATATTGGAAGAAGATGACAAATAATGTTTGAAAACATATGATATTATAATTAATTATATATAACGAAATTTGTAAGATTTTTTTTTTATCTTGCATGTGACTTCAGATCGCAAGTTTACAAGTATCAATGGTAGTCGCCGCATTCTTGTTGGTAAAGATACATTTCATATTATATAATATTCTATATGTTAAGCGTAAGAAAACTAGAAAATTATATTAAAAATATAAAGAAAAAAAAAAGAAAAAATCTGAGGTGAGTAAAAGTGTTCATTATTTGTTGCACTCAATTTATTTTCATTTAATTAATTAATAATGTTTTCAACTTAAATTTTGCCTGTTTGACTCTTCCTCACCGTCATGCCTGCCTATAGGGACCGGATGCACGTTTTTTTTTCGTGCATCCGAGATGCGCATCCGGATGCAAATTAATTTTTCATGCATCTGGGATGCGCATCCGGATGCATTAATTTTTTCCCGTGCATCTGGGATGCACGGATGCGGATGCAAGCCCATTTTTTCGCATCCGTGTGCATCTTGCATCCGCATCCCTGCCCGGAGTGCTTATATATGTTTGCACTCTTCCAATGTAGACCACTGCATTGCTCATGAGTTGCAATTTTTACAAAATTAATACATTTAATTTATATATAATACTTTTAACAAAGGAAAACTCCCACAAGCAAATTTTAATCTCAAATATTTCATTTTTCTAGGATGCAATGACCGTAAACTAAATATTATACACAATAATTGTCATTTTATGATGAGCTTTATACAAATAATTTTAAGTTAACACTTATTTATATAAATAATACTATATATCGTGTTATATTTTGAAGAAATTCTAACAATTATTATAAAATTGTCATTTATTATTATAAAATTTATTTCTAAATAAATATTTTAAAATTAATTTTATACTTTTATTATATTTTAAAAATATACTGTACTATTTTTTAAAATATTCAATAACATTTTATAGATACTACAATATTTTACACAATCCACCATTTTGAATTCATCCCCTAGCTACCACCCCTGCCGCCTCAGCTCGCATTTGACGTTCTAACGATCGACGTGGTAAAGTCACGTTCTGACGACAGATGTGTTCTTGTGACGACACTTCAGTTGAGGGGGTCTACACTTCGGGACATCAACAATTTTACCCTGATTTGATTGTAGATATAATGTTATAACCCCAGGTTGAAATAAATTTCATATTTTCTTCGCTAATAAACTCTCCTCTCATCTTTTCTCCTCTTATTTTGCACCATTTTAGAGGAAAAAATAAGTGAAGAAGACGAGATTAAGTCTTTTTTCCTCTTCTTGAGCATAAAATGTTAAATATATTGTCTTCATTTCATCCTCACTTTGAGCGAAGAGGAAATAAGATGTGTTTTAGATATAAAAAGATTAGGTTTAGACGTGTAAAAGATGAGTTGAAGACGTAATTTTTCAACTAGGGAAAGTTGGTGTTTGACGCAGTGCGCTTGACCGGGTCACCGAAGTCGAGCAACGCCAAGCTTTGCTATTAGTTGGATGGGTGACCATTTTCAACAAAAACCATGTTTCCCATGACCCAGGGTTAAATCGTTACGCTTTTCCACTTATTATGTGATTCCACTGGCTTTGAACCATTACACTCTTCAGGTTCATTAAAAAAACACTGCAGCGTCCATCCTGGCTGAGGTATCCACGTTTCCCTCAGTCAAATGCAGGGATGGATTGCAAGGCCGTGGTCGTCCCTGTTCTGGAAGAGTCCGCGAAACGCTCAAGTTAGGGTTTCGGAAGGTTTGGGGTTTTAAAGTAGTATGTAATTAGTAAGTAGAAGTATTTAGGGTTTCATTAAAAATAATATTAATAATGTTATGTAGGGAAACATACATTAAAGAAAATCTTTTGCTGTCAACTGCATTCAATTGCTTCTGTTAAATAATGCAATACATATAATGTTATAATATTATTATAATGCATATTTTTATTTTTTTTTAATCAAACCCTATTGGTTAATTACTTCTTCTTACTAATTATATTCTACTTTGAAACCCCGAACCTTCCAAAATCCTAACTTGAGCGTTTCGCGGGCGGGATCTTCCTGAACGGGGGTGGTTAAGAAGAACCATATTTTAAGCATGGAATGCAACCCTAAAATTATAACTTCCTAGATATAAATTATTTTTTTAATTTATTTTTTTTTCTTAAACACACATACATACATCAATAAAATTACATAGTAAATCACAAGAATTTTGAAAAGTTTTAATTGAACTCTGATTTTAGATTATGGCAAGACGACAGAACATAATAATTATACATCTTTATTTATTTATATAGTACAAATGGAATAGTTTGTATTAATTTTTATTTATGAACTTTTACATGTAAATTGTTTTTTTTAATGCTGTATAAATTAGGAATCTAACACTTAATGCATGTCTATTATTAAGTTAGCCGTAATAGATTATAGATCTATTTTATAGATGCATAAAAATATTCTTAACTTAATTGACAATATTTCATTGAGAATGTACTTAATTTTTTTTTCAAAAACAAACTTCTAGCATTTGACTTTTCTTTACATTTCACTGCATTCTGTATATTATATACATAATTTTAATATGTACATACTTTTTTCATGCATATTTATATAGTCTTCGAGAGTTATTTGGGAGTTCAAATTTACACCAAAATTGAAAAAAAAAAAAATGATGGTTATAAAAAATAAATAAATATAATACTGTACTGTTATGTGCTAAAATAAATAGGTAAAATAGGTATTTTTTTAAAATGAATAAAAATTAATTACATTTTTACAATTTTTAATTTGTTTTTAAACAGCAATTTTAAATTTATAAATTATTGCAAACCATAATTATATAAATAAAAAAATGAATGCCATTCAAGTGCATAAAAATGTTAGGTACAATATGATTTGTGCATAATGCATATATATAATTCTGTCGTTACATGTGCATCTTCGACAAATTCGATATATGTAGTCTTGCATATAATTAACTCTACATAATATAATAATTTAAAGCTGACTTATGGAATATAAATGTAGTATATGTCTGAATATACAAATATATTATCAAACATGTTTCTTACAAATAATTACTATTTTCCCTTGTTCTTGATATTCTATACATGCATTTACATCGCTAGTTTGTCATTATTTTTGGTTGATGGATTATACAGATAATATTATATTTATATTATTATAATAATGAATTTGATAAAGATAAATTTATCAGTTGAGTATATGTTATAATTAAAAGTGTAACTCATATTATTTATTTTATTAATTTGAACTTTGCTACTAGTTTATGGATAATTGTACTGTATGTATAATGAATTGAATGTCGTATTTTATTTATGCTACATATAATATGATTTAACTACATGTATGTATAAAAACCATGTAGGACTTCTCTGTATTAAAACCATAAACAAATCAATTCCATACAATTTCATGAAATGCACTTGTAATACAGCTTGTAACTTTTTTTTTGAAAATGTTACATGAGGTCTGTTGTATTTGATATTGCAAAAACAATTTCTAAATTATTTTCATCGCCATCATCGCAATGGTGTATGTATGTATATATATATATAATATTATATATATATATATATATATATATATATATATATAATATATATATATATCGATGGTGTTCCGTCAAAAACGACTAACTCGTTTTATCGCAAGCCGATATGGATGGTTTTGCACTATGGGTTTCCAGGTATAAAAAAAATGTATACCTGCATGGAAAGACATAGTGCGAAAGCGACCATCTCGGCTCGCGATAAAATGAGTTAGTCGTTTTTAACGGAACACCATCGATATCCTCCTCTTGACTATACCATAATATGGAGGAAAATAGTTTAAAATTTTTAAATAATACTAAGTTAACTGTACGTACAGTACATTAATTTTACAGCAATTGTACTAACTGCACGGAAAATCATATCATGTAAAATCAGCTTTTTAACTTTCTTATATTATTGCATGCCCGAGTTGAAATATATTAAATCTCATCCTTTCTTCACTATTAAACTCTCTTCTCGTCTTTTTTCCTCTTATTTTGCACCATTTTAGAGAGGAAAAAAGGTGAACAAGAATACGTCTTTTTGTCCTCTTCTTGAGCATAAAATGTTAAAAAGATTGTCTGCATTTAATCCTCAATTTGAGCGAAGAGGAAATAAGATGTGTTTTGGAGTTAGAAAGATTAGGTTTGGACGTAAAAGATGAGTGGAAGTTGTAATTTTTCAAATAGGGTGGAATGTTTATCAAGCAGGCTGCATACCATGTACACAAAGGTTACATATACCTGAAGCAATATGAAGTATAATAATATATTGTGTCCCCTAACTCTTTACACCTGGGATCTTCAAGAACGTTAACTTGCTAAAATTGTTGTCAAGCAGTCTATGGAGGCGTGTGGTGATACTGCATAGTGAATTGAACTATATAACTTATTTGTTTCGGGGCTTATTCTTAAATGGGGGTGCAGGCCACGGCCTTGCAATCCATCTCAGTATTTGCCTGCGACTGAGGGAAACGTGGAAACCTCAGCCAGGATGGACGCTACAGCTTTTGTCCATGAACCGAAAGTGCAATTGTCCAAAGACAGGGGAACCACATATAGTGGAAAAGCGCAACGATTTATCGAGATCCGTGACTTTTGCTGAAAATCATGGCTACCCATCTACCAACTACGTTTGGTGATCTGACACGACCTATGCAGTGCACCATATGCACTTTTTTTAATTAAATCATGCAAGCACAAGATGTCTCTAAGTGTTAAAAATTTTGGCTTTTAACTTAAATAAATAATACTTAAATTAACAATAATAAATTAATATATAAAGTGTTGAAGATGCGATTTACATATAATTTAAATTTCTTCAATATAATGATTTTTGAATGCATTTAAGTAATATTTTAATTAACATTAATGAAATAATAAAATATATATTATATAATATAGTTTTAGAATTATTTGTATTAAAAAATAATATCACTGACATTTAAAAAAATAATAAATTATTTTTTAATTTACAAATTAGTAAAATAAATAAAAAAATATCAATGATACATTACAAAAAAATATAAATATTAATGTTTTAAGGAAGGTATAATAGTATTATTTTTATATTTAAAATAAATAAATATATAATTTGCAGGTGCAATGGATGTTAAGAGTTTTTAATTTCGTTGTATGTCTCTTTGGAAGCTTAATGTTACTGTAACAAATAAATTATTAACAATGTTTGTAAAATAACTGGTTCTTTTTTTTTTACAATTTTGTTACATGATCCAAATATAATGTATTTATAATATAATAGAAGGTATGCAATAAATATGACTAGTTAAATAACACGGCCAAATAACAGAGTGAACATTATCATAAGTTCTTCATTCGGAAAAGAAATAATAATTCTAATATTTTAGAAAAAAAAAAATTGTTGAAAAATTACGTCTTCAACTCATCTTTTACACGTCTAAACCTAATTTTTTTTACCTCTAAAACACATCTTATTTCCTCCTTGCTGAAAGTGAAGATGAAATGAAGACAATAATAGTAACATTTTAATTGAAAGAGGAAAAAATACGTAACCTCGTATTTTTCTTCCTTAAATTTGCCCTCTAAAATGGTGCAAAATAAGAGGAGAAAAGACGAGAGGAGAGCTTAAAAGCGAAGAAAAGATGAAATTAATTTCAACTCGGGACCATACGTTTTTTCCAATATTTTAAGACATAATTAACGAAATATAAATATTTTTTGTTGTATATTAAGGCGGATTCACAAGGTGATTTTTATCATGCGACGCGACGCGAATTATGCGCACTTGCTGTAACATCCATTGGTGGCCATATATGGCGATTAAATAAAAAGAGCATCGCAATTAACGCGATTTCGCTACCGCTACCTGGCGAATTGGCTCGCCGCATAGGATTTCACAGCTTGTGTGACAAAATCGAGTCGCATCGCCGTTGTCGCCATCTGAATCCACCTTTATAACCATTTTTTTATGAACATCAACGAACGAAATCATTTTTTATAGTATAGTAGCCATTTTACTTGTTATATCTCGGGGCAAAGTACGCTTGCGTAATTACATCGATCCTATCAGCCAATCAGAATCGTCCTCCCGTGACAGATGTGCGGAGAATGAAGTCAATGAGGTGAGATTACGCAATTGTCGCTTTTGTACGTCGAGATTGACTTTTCGTTCAGTGAGGGGGGAAAATGATGTACTGCAGGGAAAATCACTCAATAACCGACTTAATTGAATGTGGAGTCGTTTTATGTTAGTTTTATGAGAGCTACACCTCGGGATATTACAAAAGTTACTCTTAATTTCTTGGGAAAATCCCTACTATCAATAGAGGGGATTGCGCTGACGTCATTTGAGGAGGGCCAGAATGCCCAGACTAGCATAATGTAAACAAAGTGTTTAATTATTTTTTTTACTTAACTTAATACATTATCTATACTTATTTATAAATACTTATTTTGCTTAAATATTAATTAAGCATAAAAATAATTTTCAGGTGATATTGAATGATTTTAATTTAATTGCAAATTACATTAAATTTGTGATGGCATGCCAGCGATGGGTCCAGCATCTGGCCGGTATACAAGAAAAGCGTTGAACCAGCATGGCTTGCCACCACATGCCAACAGTGGCAAGCCGGTCTGCAGCCAGCTGCAGGCCAGCAGGTTTTGGTTTGCTGGGAATAAATCAAGTTTAATTACTTCAATAATACTTTAACAGTACAAGATCGAACTAATAAAAAGAAAGATCTCAGTGACAAAAAGCTGTTAAAAGTATTTTATATAATATGATTTTTTTGTCATTATGGTTATGCCATATAATATGGAGCTATGCTCACTAAATCTGGCCCCTTAAAACTTAATCTTATCCCACCCTCCTGCGCCTTCTTAGCATTGTGCAGGTATAGGGACTACCCCTCTTCCGATAAACAGAAATCAGCTCTATAACTGAGTTATTGCAAAAAATTAAAAAGCATCTTTATGCATATTTAATTGATAACATGTTTCACGATGTCAAAGATTTTTTCAAACAAGTAAATCATATTAATCTCCTGATATTATATGAGTTTAGTTTTAGGATGTCATTATAACTTGCTTTCTTTTTAGAATTATTTATAAGACATCTAGTCTATTCTGTATGGACTACAGAATGTAACAGAATGAAATGTGGAGTCGTTATATGTTAGTTTTATGAGAAATACACCTTGGGGTATTATGAACGTTACTAGGGGGTTAAAATGGACAGGTCTCAAAATAGACAGCCACCAAGTGTTATTATTATAATTTTTTTTATAATCAAACTCTAGCTGGGACTTCTACTTACTAATTATACTCACTAAGTTTGAAACCTCGAACCTTCCAAAACCCTAACTTAGAGTTTCACGGGCTCTTCCAGAACGGGGGTGGCCACGGTCTTGCAATCCATCCCGGCATTTTCCTGTAACTGAGGGAAACGTGGAAACCTCAGCCAGGATGGATGCTGCAGCTTTTGTCAAAGAACTGGAAGTGCAATGGTCCAAAGCCATCAGAGCAACCACATAGTGGAAAAGCGTAATGATTTATACCCCCGGGTGGGAAACGTAGTTTTTGTTGAAAATGGTCACACATCCAACTACTAAAAACGCTCGGCGTTGCTTGACTTCGGAGATCTGTCGAGAGCCAGTCAAGCGCACTGCGCCACACACCCACCAAGTGTTATAATATGTAATCAGTATTTCTAGAGTTGTAATAAATTTCATCTTTTATTCGCTATAAAATTCTCTCCTCGTGTATAACTCACTCTTATTTTGCACCATTTTAGAGGAAAAAATAGTAAAAAATACGAGATTACGTCTTCTTTCCTCTTCTTGAGCATAAAATTTTAGAAATATTGTCTTTATTTCATCCTCACTTTGAGCGAAGAGGAAATAAGATGTGTTTTAGAGGTAAAAAGATTAGGTTTAGACGTGTTGAGTTAGATGACTTGAAGACGTAATTTTTCAAATATGGAGAAAGCACAGATCATCTGGCGGATGGAAGAAATATTTTATTCATTGATATTAGCCACCCATCCTCGGCATTGCTTGACGTCGGTAATCTGCAAACATTATGAGAACTCAACCAATTCAAGGCGTCATATTTTCAAATATTTTGAAATGCATTTAATCACCAACATTATTTAATGTTATAATATGTTACATATAAATATTAAAATAAGAATTTAATTTTTTTTTATTTCAAAATATTTTATTTATTATATTATTTGTTTATTTATTTTAAATGAATAGTTCAACGCTGTTTCTAACTTTAAACTATTATAAAATTTTAATTTTTACAGTTTACATATTATATATAATTATATTAAAAGTATTATTCATATTATCATTTTTGTAGTTCCCATCGCGTGTGCAGGATCAATGAAATAATATTATATATGTAATACATTCAGATGTAAATATTTTACATTAAGCGTATATGGAAGAAAATAAAAAAATAAATCAGAATAAAACAATAGCACCAATTATATTATTTTCCATTTGCTTCATGCTATAGTACCATTTTATTTACTTGAACATGTTTCTAAAAACGCAAGCCTTGAACATTCCGAATTATAAATCTTTTTCCACCAAATTCCTACTTCTATATAATTACTAAGTTTGAAACTCTGAAACTTTCGATACCGTAAATTTAGGTTTCACGTGCATGCGGGTAGCAGCCACGGCCTTTGTCTGATGTGACTAAGGGAAACGTGGAAACCTGAGCTAGAATGGACCCTACAATTTTATTCATTGACGCGGAAGTGTATATAATGGTCGAAAGTCATTATTTTTAACCAATTAAATTATCAGCGCTGAGTTATAAAAATAATTAAATTCTTTATACTAAAAAATTGCATCATTTTGTACATTAATGCTCATAAATTGAAAATGTATTTTGAATTTTTGTACACTTTGCGACAGCCATAAAAGTTACAATTATACTTTCGTGTACTTAAATAAAAAAAAGGTAGGCATAAAATTTGGGACTGCATGCACTTTTTCCTTCCACAAAATTGCAAATCTGCATCTCTTTGTTTATTAATTGGAGCAGCTCTAGTTGAGAAATTACGTCTTCAACTCATCCTTTACACGTCTAAACCTAATCTTTTAACTTCTAAAACACATCTTATTTAATCTTTGCTCAAAGTGAGGATGAAATGGAGACAATATTTCTAACATTTTATGTTCAAGAAGAGGAGAAAAGACATAATCTCGATACCTCTTTTTTTCCTCTAAATTGTGCAAAATAAGAGGAGGAAAGTCGAGAGGAGAGCTTAATAGCGAAGAAAATATGACATTTATTTTAACTTGGGAGCAGTTATTATAATAAATCATGCAGGCACGTATCTTTCATACTGCGTTCCGAATTGCACATATCCTATCAGTTATATACTTATTTGAAATAAATAATATCATCTTTTATTTGCTATCAAGCTCTCTGCTATCTATTTTCTTCCTATTTTAGAAGAAGAAAAAGAGGGAAATGTGTTCTTTTTGCTCGAGGATAAAATGTTAAAAAAATTGTCTTCATTAATTTCATCCTCACTTTGAGCGAAGACGATATAATGTGTTTTAGAGGTTAAAAATATAAGGTAGACGTGAAAAATAAAAAGAATGATTTGAAGACGTAATTTTTCAACTAGGGGCTGCAGTTATAATAAATTAGCGTAACTTTCATGATGTGTTGAAGTGTCCATAATTTGTAAGTAGGAATTATATTCTTTATGAGCTACCAAAAATTTGATCAATAAAATGTTGCAAAAAGTGTCTTGAAGCTACCGACATCTAGTGGCGTAAAAATAAACTAAAAATTACATTATGAGCATCATGATTTTGCAATGATAATTATTGGTTTTCTATATGAACTGGTGGTTAGGTGGTATACAGGGCAGTCTCCTGTAGCAGACTGCCCTGTGGTCTGTGGTATAGAAAAATCAAAGTATATAGAATCAAATCAATGGAAGAATTCAATTTTACCCCTGAGGTCGAGCGTGGCGCAGTGCATTGACCGGTCCTCGTTAGATCACCGAAGTCAGGCTACGTCGAGCGTGGTTAGTACTTGGATGGGTGACCGTTTCAAGTAAAAAATACGCTGCTCCCTCCCTGGGGTAAATTCGTCTCGCTTTCCACCCAGTGCAGTGATGCACTTGTGTGTGGTTCCCCAGGCTTTGGACATCGCTTTGGTCCATTGAGAAAAAGTAGAGGTGTCCGTCCTGACTGAGGTTTTCCACGGTTCCCTCAGTCTCACCTCAGCGAATGCTGGGACGCGTAAGCATGCAGGCCGTGGCCACTATCCGTTCCCTACCTTATCCCTACCCAGTACCCTGTCGCGAGCTGTAAGCTCCTAGGGGTGTATCCTTGTAAAAAAAAAAAAAAAAAAAATTTCAACAAACATGAAATAATTTATTTTATGGCTGATTATTATAAATAGCAATTTTTATTACATCGTCAAATTTGTTGACATCTTGTTCAGTAATTCAATCAAAATTAGATTTATAAAACTTGCACAAATCAAATTTATTATCAAATGAAACTTATACGGGTAATAAATAAAAATTGTTATTATGTTAGTAAATTAATTGTTTATAATAAATTTAAAAACGAATTTATTTTAACGTTTTTATTTTATTTATTTTAAAATATTTTTAAATTATTTTTATTTTATTTTATCTAAAAAAAATTTGGATAATCAGAATATTAAAATAGCATTTTGAAATTGATTTTTAAATAATTAAGGCAAAATAAAATATAATTTTTTCAATAAAGAATAGTGTTAGAATACCACACACTACGATGCTCACCTATTCATAAATTTTTCCGTTAGTTGTGGAAGTTTGGCTATTTCGAGTCTTTTACATATTATGACTATCGTGAGTTATTTAATATGCTTTATTTTGAAAATTTTGATGCAAAAAATTAATACTGTAAGATAGTGCACAGTGAAATTTTTATATATTTATATTTCATTGCTAAGTGGAACGTGCAATATTAATGCAAAAAAAAAAAAAAAAAAAGTTTCAAGCTAAATATATATATTCTTCGGTTTTTTAGAGGTAAAAAGATTCAATGAAAGAGGTGTGGCGCAGTGCGTTTGACCGGGTCTCGTCAGATCAACGAAGTCAAGCAAGGTCGAGCGTGGTTAGTAGTTGGATAGGTGACCATTTTTAACAAAAAACCACGTTTCCCACCCAGGGGTAAATCTTTACGCTTTTCCACTATGTGGTTCCCCTGTCTTTGGACCATTGCACTTCCTGTTCATTGACAAAGGCTGTAGCGTCCATCCTGGCTGAAGTTTCCGCATTTTCCTCAGCCGCAGGCAAATGCCGGGATGGATTGCAAGGCCGTGGCCGCCCCCGTTCTGGAAGAGACAGCGAAACGCTTGAGTTAGGGTTTTGGAAGATTCGGGTTTTCAAAGTAGTATGAAATTAGTAAGTAGAAGTACCCAATAGGGTTTGATTAAAAAATATATATAACCAATAAAAAATTTATTTATTTTATATAAAACGTGGAAAACGTGATTTTTGTTGAAGATGGTCACCTATCCAACTACTAACCACGCTCGGCGTTGCCTAACTTCGGTGATCGGACGAGAACCGGTCAAACGCACTGCGCCACACCTCTTTCATTGTACCTTTTTACCTCTAAAACACGTCTTACTTCGTCCGCGCTCAAAGTGAGGATGAAATGAAGACAATGGTTGATATTCACGAAGAGTTAAGGAGCGTTTAAGGGGGAGATATTTTAAGAAGCGTTTTTTACCAGGTAGCAGGTAAGAAAAACACTTATTTTTTTTTCTCTCCCTAAAACGCTCCTTAACTATTCGTGAATACCAACCATATTTCTAACATTTTATGATCAATGAGGAAAAATTACGTCTTATTTTTCTATTTTTCCCCCTAAAACGGTGCAAATTAGGAGAGAATTAGGCGAGAAGAGTCGTTAATAGTGAATAAAATATTAAATTTTCTTCAACTTGAGCAGTATTAACCAATTAAAATTACGTCTTCAACTCATCCTTTACACGTCTAAACCTAACCTTTTTACCTCTAAAACACATCTTATTTCCTCTTCGCTCAAAGTGAGGATGAATTGAAGACAATGGGCGTGATACACGAAGCAGTTAACCAGGTTTCTCACAACGTTTAGCTTAACCACATTTACCTATATACCTGTTTTACGTGTTAAACCTCCTTAGTTAAACATGGTAAGCTAAACGTGGTAAGCTAAACGTGGTTAGAAACCTGGCTAACTGCTTAGTGAATCGCGCACAATATTTCTAGCATTTTATGCTCAAGAAGTGGAAAAATATGTATTCTTGTCTTTTCTTCTCTTTTTTCCCTCTCTAAAATGGTGCAAAATAAGAGGAAAAAAGACGAGAGGAGAGCTTAATAGCGAAAAAAATATGAAATTTATTTCAACTCAGGTTTGGTATGAATAACCTCATTACAAAATACAAAAAATAACACGGACATGATACCCCCCCACCTGATGATCATAATTAAGACACGTGACCCCCCGTCATCTCTCCACATGACGTCCGCTAATGTTCATTTAATGACGACAATATGATGTATATTATATGATATAAATATATTATATTTTATGTATGATATGATGTACGGTCATTGGAAATGATATGAAAGTGTGCTGTGGAGCGTTGACCTGCTTCTGATTGATCACCGATGTCAAGCAACTCTCAGGGTGGTCACTACTTGGATGGAGAGCTCTTTATTATGTAGATCGTAGATTTGAATAAAATAGCAATTGATGTAGTGTTTTGAACATATGATTCGTAATCACATAGTCGCGTGTTCATTTCTAAATTTTATTTTAATGCAGTCGAAAAACAGGAGAAGTTAAGCTAAACGAACACACTTATCTCTAGTTAAAAAATTACGTCTTCAACTCATCTTTTACACGTCTAAACCTAATCTTTTTACCTCTAAACCGCATCTTATTTCTATCGTATCTTATTATTCCTCTTCGCTCAAAGTGAGAATGAAATGAAGACAATATTTCTAACAGTGAATGCTCAAGAAGAGAAAAAAAAATACGTAATCACGTCCTTTTTTCTCTAAAATGGTACAAAATAAGAGGAGAAAAGACGAGAGGAGAGCTTAATAGCGAAGAAAATATGAAATTTATTTCAACTCGGGTATGGACAGAAACCGGAAATGAAGTTGTTGTGAGGAAACTGTCGCCTTGAATCTGCTCAAACCATAAGCGATTAAGTTTTAGATTAATCTCGAATCTTTAAAATTTATCTAATTCAATTCCGTCTGACAGAAATTTCCTTTGACTCGCGTAGTAACTGGTCAATTAATCGTTAAAATTAGCCGAATTTTCACGAACTCACACGTACAATTTTCATTTAAACACGACACAAATGTTACTGTTTGCTTGACTGATTGCTAACGCGATCTTCTTATTTGCCGTTTAAATTTGCTGGAATAAACGAGGCTGCATTTTACATATATTACAATGTCAATGTGGATTTTGCTCGTTAAAATTCACCCCGCGTAACGTGGGAGTTGAAGCAAATTTAGAGAAACTTTTTTATGTGAGTTTTAAAGGCAACTGAATATTACGTTTCACGGCTTTTTTAGTCATTTATGATATTATTTATGGCATTTTATAGGGAATCTAAGATTTTGAAATATTTCAGCATTACAATTCTTTTATTAAAATTCTTTTTATTATATATAAGAATTGGAATATTCACTTTTAATTCATATTAAATAAAAAAAATAGTAATTTAAAAAATATTTTATTTAAATATATATTAATTATTTTTTAAAAAAAATTAATATTTTTTATTATTTTATTTTTAAAATATAAACATTAAATTATGTTTTTAATTTTAAAAATCAATGTAAACTTACATAATATATTTAAATTAAACAAATGTTGAATATTAAATTTTAAAATAATTTTTATATAAATTTGTATTGTTGGTTACATTAGTAGATCATATCCGCGTTCTCCGAAGTCCAAAAGTATTATAGTAAAGGTCTTATATCATTTAAGTCAACACTTATGAAAAATCATTGTATTCGTCAAAATATCATTTAGGACTCGCAATGCAACACGGGGTTTTATATTAGTTGCTCTTTTATTATTCTGCAGATAATAACATTGGTCATCGTTATATCCCATCAAATGAATATAGAAATTTTCAAAATGGGCAAACAACTTGAACTTTCCTTATTATAATTTTTAATATTTAGATAAATGATTTTAGAATCAATCAATCATCGATTTTGAGTTATGTAACTTATGTATATTGCCATTTCATCAATTGAACTTGAGTCAAATTCAGTAACAAATATTTGTGTGTAAAAGAGCTTTAGTTAAAAATAAAAAAACATCTTCAACTCATCCTTAAATACGTTTTTTTTTTTTTTTTTTCTATTTTCTTATTTCATCTTTTCACCTCAAAACCACACATATTATTTCTTCCTCGCTCAAAGTGAGGATGAAATGGAGTCTTTATTTTCATTATTTCATACTCAAGAAGAGGAAAGAAGACGTAATCTCGTCTATCTTCTAGGAAATGTTGCAAAATAAGACAGAGAGAGAGAGAGAACGGGCATTAAAAGTGAATAAAATATGAAAATTAATTTCAATTCGGGGATTTCAAATTCAGTATCTTATATTTAAGAAATTATTCCCTCCTATTTCAAACCATTTTAGGGGAAAAAAAAGAGGAAAAAAGATGAGATTACGTTTTCTTGAACATAAAATATTAAAAATATTGTCTTCATTTCATCCTCACTTTGAGTGAAGAGGAAATAAGATGTGTTTCGAGGTAAAAAGAATAGGTTTAGATGAGTAAAGGATGAGTTAAAGACGTAACTTTTCAACTTATATAGGGTATGTAATATTGAAGATTGCAATCACTATGCCTTGCTTTGTTCCTAAGTGCAATAATCTCTTTCTATCATGTCACTCGATATTTGTGAAGACAATGACCTCAGGCGACACGTGTCATCTTGCGGACACGTGTCAGAAACAGACGACAACTAATTGCTCTCGTCACTTTGCTATAGAGGCAGGAGACAATATTGCTACTGTTGTGTGTATTATGTGACATGTACAGTTATGAGAGAATTGGAATTATATTTATTTCGAAACATTTTTCTTATAGGGATACACTCAGAAGAGCTTACAGTTTGAGGTGGGGTAATGGGGTAATATAAGGAAGGAAAAGTATTATATGGTGGTCACGGTCCCAGCATTTGCTGAGGTAAGACTGAGGGAACCGTTGAAAACCTCAGTTAGGATGGACACTTCTACTTTTTATCAATGGACCAAAGTGATGTCTAAAGACTGTGGAGCCACACACAAGTGCATCACTTTAATGGTTAGAAATTGAGTCGAATTTACCCCAGCAGTGTAATTTTTAATACTTGAAACTGTCACTCATCTAAGTACTAACCACGCTTGACGTAACCTGACTTCAGTGATGTAATGAGAACCAGTCAATGCAATACACCACACTCAACTTCATTTTATGTTGAGAAATAATTAAATAAAAACACACCGAGGTGTACTAATATGCACGTGATGTTATTTTTCAGTATTTTTAATGCACTGTATAGTGTGTACACTCCTCGCCTCTGAAACGTTCCCTTCTACAGCCTTGTTTTTCACCATGTCCCGTAAGTATAACACAGGGCATGGTGATTAGGGAAAAGATAATACGTATCAGCTGTTCGACGTAGTCCCTTTTGATTAACATTTTAGCAAATTCACAAAAATTCTGATTTTTTTTTCAGAGGCAGATATTAGTGCCTATAAAAGCCATGCATAGAAAAAATTCCAAAACAATTTAACGAGCCGATTTTTTTAAATTAATTTATTTAATTTTCAGCATAGGGCTTAGACAAACTATAAATAAAAACTTAATAAAAAAATCGACTCATTAAATTGTTTTGAAACTTTTTCTATGGCTTATAGGCACTAATAGCTACCTCTAAAAAAAAATCAGAATTTTTGTGAATTTGCAAAGGTTTACATGTTAATAAAAGAGACTACGTTGAACAGTTGATTCGTATTATCTCTACCTTAACAAGGCCGCAAAAGGAACTTACAGTGGCTATATAAGAGTGCACCTAATGCAAAATGCTATCTCTCTGGAACTCCCTCCTTTGTATCCTCGTGTTGCAAAGTTAGTGAGGTCCGTGGTGAGGAGATTAGTGTCACAAAGTTGTCAGTCGTGGCCAAAATCCGAGATAAGCTGCTTTTAACAGTGAGTGGGGAGAGAGAGAGAGAGAGAGAGAGAGAGAGAGAGAGAGAGAGAGAGAGAGAGAGAGAGAGAGAGAGAGAGAGAGAGAGAGAGAGAGAGAGAGAGAGAGAGAGAGAGAGAGAGAGAGAGAGAGAGAGAGAGAATAAAATTGTACACACCATTTTATATTTTAAATTTTAATTAAATGCCATAATAATTATGTAATAAAATGAAATCTATATTTAATTTATTTACAAAAAATGTATTTTATTTTGTGAATTGTTATATCTTTTATTTACATTTTGTATAAAAACATCAATATATAATATACTATTTTAAGACGGTATTACACAGTACAATTTTTCTAACTATAATATTGCATACAAATTTTCCTTAGCCGGTATTTACACGATACAATTGTATGCAATAATCAGAAAAATTGTAAACTTGTAATTCCGGCTTTGCAAGAAAACTTGAACTCCCGTTGTGTGTGTGGAGATGAAATTTATAAACCGAAGATTTTTTAAATAAATTTTTGTTTTTTTACCAAAATTGCATGCTGCAAAATTTACCTGTTTTCATTTGCTCCAACATCATTTATTAGAGATGATGCCAAATTAATGTGCCTGCTAAAAGACACCCACTCATACATTTGAGGTGATTGAGGGCATCAATTAACTGCTGACCATCCTGAACGAGGTTTTCATGATTTCCTCAGTAAAAACTACGTGAATGCTAGATTCATGATTATCCGTTTTACTACAAAATCTTACACAACCTCTAACTACACTGTTGGTAAAGTAAGGGAACGAACCAACGAACCACTAGTTGAAAAATTTCGTCTTCAACTCATTCTTTACACGTCTAAACCTAATCTTTTTACCTCAAAACACATCTTATTTCATGTTCACTCAAAGTGAGGATGAAATGAAGACAACAATATTTCTAACATTTTATGTTCAACTAGAGGAAAAAATACGTAATTTTCTTATTTTCTCTCTAAAATGTTGCAAAATGAGGACAAAAGACGAGAGGAGAGCTTAATAGTGAATAAAAGATGGAATTTATTTCAACTCGGGACGTCTCATATGACCTCTGGTCAGTCCCCTTTATATTTCTTTGACGTCAGAATTTGATTGACATGACGATGATTGACGTTTGTTATTGTTAACTTAAAGGAAACGTCAGTCTGTGTAACGAAATTCAATCTTCAACTGTTTAACATTCACTCCACGTATTGTGAATCATAGTGGTTATATACTTTAATTTAACATAGAATAAGAGACAGTATTTTACTAGCTCCTTTCTTACTGCTTACAATTTTGTAATTTATATAAATACAATGATATAATGGAGGACCCTGGTTGAAAAATTATGTCTTCAGCTCTTCTCTACACGTCTAAACCTAATTTCTTTACCTCTAAAATACATCTTCTTTCGAATCCTCTTCGCTCAAAGTGAGGATGAAAGGTAGACAACATTTCTAACATTTTATGCTCAAGAAGAGGAAGAAAAAATACGTAATATCGTCTTTTTCACCTCTTTTTTCCTCTAAAATGGTGCAAAATAAGAGGACAAAAATTACGGGAGGAGAGTTTAATATTTAATAGCAAAAAAAATATGAAATTATTTCAACTCGGGTTATTACGTAATTATACCTGCAAAACAATATAATTTTTTCTCGCCCAAAGTGAAGATGAAAAAGACAAAATTTGTTAAATATTTCATGTTCAATAAGAAGAAAAAAAAAATCCCCCCCCCTTATTTTTCTTGAAAATGAAAGAGAAAAAAGACGAGAAAGGACGTTAAATGTGAATAAAAGATTAAATATCTTTCAACTTGGGAAACCTGCATGCAATGGGTTATAATATTGGCGTCATAAAGTTAGTGCGAACCTAGTGGTAACTGCTGGAACTATATATACGTGCGTCTGGCAAGGATTGTTATTTTTAACATTGTAAAATCATGTAAATGCTCTATCAATTAACAGTCACAGCATAATTTTACAGAAATGACAACACCATAATTAGCTGTAAAAAAAATATATATTTGAACTTCGTAAGTGATTTCTTTCCTATAAATTTGATAATTTTTGTGATTAAATATTTCAAACAATAATTTATAATAAAATAAAGAGAGCAGTGCTATTACTATATACATTGAACTGACTGGTTTCCAAGTTTCCTCAGCTAATTTGGATAAATTGTAGTGTATAATAAAATGTACATTAATTGCCACGTCCATACAACATTCAATAAACAAAAAAAAAATATCTCCTTTCTCTACTTATAATTTTTTATAAACATAATGGACAACATACATGAAATTTTTTCATTGCAGTTAGAATAGAGGGTACCAAATTATGCTTCTATGAATTCTTTCAGATTTTTTTGAAACCCAGAACTATTTTTAAATAATTATTGAAAGTGCGGCCACGCCCCGCGGAGGGGTGTATAGGCGTACGTCTCGGTCCTATCCCTTTTATTAAGGATTCAGGGGTGCCAACTGAACATACAGAACATTCAATAATTTTTTTAAAATAGTTCCGGGTCTCAAAAAAATCTAAAAAAATTCAGAGTAGCATAATTTGGTGCCCTCTATTCATTTCTGCAATAAAATTTTTTCATACCATGTATGTTGTCCATTAGTTATTATTTATTACATGCTATAGACTTAAAGTTACTCTCTTTTCAATAATTATAGAAATAAAATTGTGACCTTTACATCAAAATGTGACCAATGTTAATTGTATTATAAATCAATATGATCGTTCTTACCTTGCTGATTTTAAATTTAATCAGGTGTAAATTATAAATTAAAGCAGTGGTATTAAGGTAGTATTAAATAATTTTTACATGCATGATTGAAGTAATGATATCTGATATTATATCACTATACTTTACGCAACTTTGGTCCAAACTGAAAAATAAAGTTGATAATTCAAAATTTATATTTTTTACTTGATTTAATAACCGAGTAAAGTTAAAAAAAAAAACACTTTGCTTCATTTTCAACTGCAAGATGGACCTTAGCGACAACAGTTGCGCAGCGAGAGCGCACTCACTTGAAACCTCTATTTAAAGCAGAAAGAGACAGAATGAGAGAGAGAGAGAGAGAGAGAAAGAGAGAGAGAGAGAGAGAGAGAGAGAGAGAGAGAGAGAGAGAGAGAGAGAGAGAGAGAGACTATTATATATAGAGGCCCATACACGGTAGATCGGATTTCACTCTAGTCTCAAGTTACCGAGCAGATACGTTTGATCCCCCCCCCTCCTAAGTATCAACAGCAGCTTGATAGCAGCGACCTTAATGATCGTGAGATGAACTAAGTGACATGGGGAAGGGGGGTAGATAGGATATCAGTATCGTACAGACCTGTTGGTTTAAAACGTCTTTCACGCAAAAACTGTAGTGTAGATTGCGCTGACGTCATGTCCCTGTAACTTTAGACTGCCCTGAGATGGATCAGAATGCAGAGACTATAAATTATGGCATTCTATGATTAAATGCTGTCATGTGACCATCATGAATGAGGTTTCGATGGTTCCCTCAGTTATAAATATCCAAGTTGAAATAAATTTTATCTTTTCTTCGCTAGCTCTCCTCTCGTCTTTTGTTCTCTTATTTTGCACCATTTTAGAGTTAAAAAAGAGGGAAAAAGACGAGTTTGCATCTTTTTTCATCTTCTTGATAATAAAATGTTAGAAATATTGTCTTCATTTCATCCTCACTTTGAGCAAAGATGAAATAAGATGTGTTTTAGAGGTAAAAAGATTAGGTTTAGACGTGCAAAAGATGAGTTGAAGACGTAATTTTTCAACTATAATAGGTTAACATTATTTTATTGAATTAAATCTTTAAGTTAAAATCAATCTATAGTTGAAATGTCATTTAATAAGCTTTATTGATTTAAAAAAATCTCGTTTACATACACAATGCTATACAAAGGTTTACAAATTATGTTCAATAGGACAAAGGATCTTTGTTTATTTAGGATAACAAAAAGCTCTTACGTTTTTTATTTGTCTTGTTCGACCTTTGTTAATGCTAAATAATGGATGTATGAAACTGATATTCTGCTTTTTTTACTGCCAGTATTGATTTCAACTGCTCTCTATATGTGCATTATTTACACCGTTTGACCGCATTGTTAGTGATTTAATGGTGTGTTATTATAGTAAGAGAGCTTATAAATGTGTTTTAAATTTGTTAAAATATAGATTTTTAAAATACGACATATTGCAAAAATATGTTGTTTCAAAATAAATAAGTAAAATAAATAATTATTAAAAAAAATAACTTATTAACAATATCTTCTAAATTTTAAACTTGGTAAAAACAATTTAAATTGATTTATTACAATATTTTAATTTTTATTATATATTTTGAAAAATTTAAGGTAATTCAACTAAATATTTTTGCCATGTGATAACAGTTAAATAATTAAAAATTTACAATATATTCATACAATATTTACGTCTTTATTTACTAATTGTATTTTATTCCTGTTTCAAGAAATATGTAAAAAAAAAATCTTGAGATCCTTATACTATTCTTAAATCAAGATTCTAATATAGTGGAAAGAAAGTTAAGTGCGTAAAAATTGAGTCAACCCATTTTTTTGTATACCTGCAGCACAAATTGCAATTTTAGGTACATTGCAGTAATAAAAGTGTTTGATTAGTACCACATGTAATTTAAGTTTATAAATTGCACTGGACTGTGACTGAGGGAAACGTGGAAACCTCAGCCAGGATGGACGCTACAGCATTTGTCAATGAACCGAAAGTGCAATGGTCCAAAGCCTGGGGAACCACATAGTGGAAAAGCGCAATGATTTACCCCTGGGTGGGAAAACGTGATTTTTATTGTAAATGGTCACCCATCCAACTACTAACCACGCTCGGCGTTGCTTGACTTCGGTGATCTGATGAGACCAGGTCAAGCACACTACGCCACACCTCCCATATATTAGATGCAGAAGTTCGAAGAAATTTGTTATTAGTTTAAATTTTAAGCAAAGCTACCCTAGTTCAAAAATTACGTCTTCAACTCATCTTTTACGTGTTCTTTTAACTTCTTTTACCTATCTTTTTACCTCTAAAACACATCTTACTTCGTCTTCGCTCAAAGTGAAGATAAAACGAAGACAATATTTTTAACATTTTATGTTCAAGAAGAGAAAAAAATACGTAATCAAGTCTTTTTCTATTCTTTCCTCTAAAATGGTGCAAAATAAGAGGAAAAAAGACGAGAGGAGAGCTTAATAGAGAAGAATAGATGACATTGATTTCAACTCATGTAGACTTTCGACAATATAGAATGTATTAAATATCAAGCTAGACTTGTTGAGACAGTATATAGAAACATCATAAGTCACGCTAGCCCCCATATACTATACATATTATAAACTGGCCATCATTATAATATTAATTCAGATTATGTTCGGAGATGCTCGGAAGAACTCGGTTAGAGTCGGACCATACAAAGATTCATCGATACAAACTGTGAACCAATGACCGAAGACGTTACAAACACGACGAAAAGTTAATTAATTGTGACGTGAAATATAAACATTCAAAACGTTCTGTGGTGTGAAATGATTTGGTTACCTCTCCCTTCCAGTGTAATTTCAGTAATTGTGTAAAGACTAATTAGGCAGACATAGTGTACAGAGAGAGAGAGAGAGAGAGAGAGAGAGAGAGAGAGAGAGAGAGAGAGAAGAGAGAGAGAGAGAGAGAGAGAGAGAGAGAGAGAGAGAGAGAGAGAAAGCAGGGGCGGCTTTGTGTAAAACAAAAAGAATGATGGAGTTGGCAGAAATGTAAATTTTAATATCTTTATGAATTTATTCATCTCGTTTTTTCATTATTTTTTCATAAAAATTCTGTCTTCTCTCTTTCTCTCTCTCTGAAAACTCATTCTCTGCATGGCTATTACAAATTTAGTTAATCGTTTTCAACGTTTTGTATTATAAAATAAAAAAGAAATAATTCCATTTACAAAATATTTGGAATTCACAAAAAGAATCCTTTCATAATCTTTGGATTTTTTTTTTTTTTTTTTTTTTCCAAGGTACAGTCGTCCTCGGAAAAATTTCATTTTCAGCCTTGGTCAATTACCAGGCATGCATGTATCGTAAGAATAACACAGGGCATGGTGAGTAACAAGGTGAGTAGGAAATTTTCCAAGGAAACGAGTGTACTTTAATTATTTTTCCACTTTCACTTAATTTGCACTTTTAAAAATATCAAGAGAAATAACTTTACTTAAATACAGAGGTTTCCACGATTCCCTCAGTATTGGGAATATCAATCTATTATAAATACAAAAAAATGTAGCTAAATATTTTAGGAGACAATTTACTATAAGGTTAAGGAAATTTGGAAAGTTTAGGTTATATTCCTTGAAAGATTACGATTAATAGAATTTTATACGCGGTACAGCATTATATATAAACACTATTCCATACAAATATACGTAATTTCAATAATAATTGTTCCAGCACTAATTAGGAGTACAGAAAGATTTGTGTGCATGAGGTGAAGCAATTTAATAAGAATTGTCAGAAATATAAATTTTAATATGTGATCTGTTGAAGTAATTTATCTCGTTTTTTATTATTATTTTTTTATAACATCTCTCTCTCGTTCTCTCTCTCTCTCTCTCTCTCTCTCTCTCTCTCTCTCTCTCTCTCTCTCTCTCTCTCTCTCTCTCTCTCTCTCTCTCTCTCTCTCTCCGAAAACTCGACCTTCGGCTATTACAAATTAAATACACCATTATTCAACGTTTTCTATTATAAACAAAGTATTCAATAAGAAGCAAAATTTGCCGAGGACCTTAAGTCCATTATAATAAAAAATTTTGGACTTTCATGCAATATTCCCTAAGTTGAAAAATTACGTCTTCAACTCATCCTTTACACGTGTAAACCTAATCTCTTTACCTCTAAAACACATCCTATTTCCTCTTTGCTCAAAGTAATGAAATGAAGACAATATTTTTAAAATTTCATGTTCAAGAAAAGGAAAAAAGAAGTAACCTCGTCTTTTTCCCTCTTTTTTCCTCAAAAATGTTGCAAAATAAGATGAAATTAGACGAGGAGAGAGCTTAATAGCGAATTTATTGTACCTCTTGTATAGCGAATTCATGCGATCACAGCCCTTAGCAAGGTGAACTGATGGTGCTCATTTACGCCAAATGTCCCAGCTTTTTTGTCCATCACTGTACATTAAGCTCCTGTTATTGATTTATAAAGTGCTCATGAAAAAAATAACAAATATCACTTCTGTTGTTTCTACCCACCACAGTTGCAGAGATTGATGCGCGTGCGTCCTCCAATCATCTGTCTTGTCTCTCTACACCACGCCTCGTACCGTCCACAACAAGAATACTGGAACCTAAGTTGTAGCATCCCTATTGAATAATTACATCTTCAACTCATGTTTTCACGTCTAAAATCAATCTTTTAACGTTTTTTTGCATAAAAAACAACAAATTTAAAAAATACACATCAGTTTTTTAACATACGCGAGTTAAAATAAATTTCATATTTTCTTTACTTTAAGCTCCCTCTTCGTCTAATTTCTTCTTATTTTACACAATTTTTGAGAAGGCGAGTGGCTTTGGCTGCTCGTTGCAAAGCCCCGGTGAGTAGGAGGTTTGCGACGGTGAGCGCTGAAGGGTCTGGGCGTGAGCGTGCCTGGAGCCGCCGTCGGTGCAGATCTTGGTGATAGTAGCAAATACTACCATACTACCACATGGAACTGAATATCGCTATTTTATACTGTGATGCCAAGGTAGAACATGATGTAAAAAATTATAACTCTATGAAATCATGCAGTAACTTTCGTGCTGTCGAGAAGTGTACATCCGTTTGACAAATTACACACCCATGCGCTGTTTCCTATAATTTACCTATCTCGTTGTGTAATGGTGCAGATTTTACCCTCATATTGTCACTGCAATAATCCCCCTCCCCCTCCATATATATGGCTTTGTTGAAAAGGGTGATTGACAAATGGTTACTATTTTCATATCTGTTTTAAAAATTCAAATTTAAAACTACATATATGAAATTTTTTAATTGATATTAAAATTAGGTATAATTTAATTGTATGTTAACTTAAATCATATCTGTGAAAATTGTTTTATGTTGTAAGCTGGAGTATACTATATATCATGTATCGATACTTATGGAAAGACTGTAATATCTACTGTATTAGATTCAATAAATTTATAAAAAAAATTAAACTTCAATTTTTTTAGTTCTGCGGTGGTAAGTTCCATCCCATGCAGGTACCGCCAAACTTTTCATAAGTGATTGTTGCTAAAGAACACCCACTCGTGCATCCGGGAGGTGATTGATGGCATCCTTTATCAATTGTCGACCATCCTGACAGAGGTTTCCATAGTTTCTTCAGTCACAATCTAGTAGTATAATATGCAAGCTGGGATGGATTGCATGCCATTTAGGGACCTCCAAAGTCCTCTAAGCCACGCTAAATTGTGTTCTTTAAGTTTGGTCACTTGTGGCCAGTATACACCTTAGTTCAGAAAACACGTATAACGCCATCAACTCATCTTTAACACGTCTAAATATAATCTTATTATGTCTCTTTACCTCTAAAACACATCTTACTTTCTCCTCGCTCAACATGAGGATGAAATGGAGAAAAAATTTCAAATATTTCAGGCACAATAAAAGGTAAAAAGAATTAATTTCGTATTTTTTCCTCTAAAATGGTGCAAAATAAGAGGAGAAAACGAAAGGAGAGCTTATAATAGCGAAGAATAGATGAAATTCATTTCAACTCAGGTCAATAAAAAAATCTGACTCCTAAATTTGAAAATCAGCTTTAGTTTGATCATTATTATATGGTTTGATTTCTTTAATAAAGTTGTGTATATTGAAAATAGAACAGCTCAGAGATAAAAATTCAAACCTTCCCGAAAGTGTACAGCCATGGCATTCATTGTCATATAAAAATTATTATTACAAACAGATAACATTAATGTAGATGTATACAGGGGCGGATCCAGCCCGTAGCTCTGGGGAAGGGGGGGGGGGGAGATGGTGCCCTATTACGCAATGTTAAATTCTGGAGTGGGTGGGGCGCGACGGGTGGTGGGTGGTAATACTTTCAATATATTTTGGGACCTTTTGGGGGAGGGGAGCGATCGCCTCCATCGCGCCCCCCCCCTCCTTGGATCCGCGCCTGGATGTTTATTCAAATATAAAAAAATAGGGAGGCTAAATAAAAAATAATTGTATATTTTTTTATTTTACATTATATTATAGATTTTAATAAATTTCACACTTTTGTAAAGAACATATTTGAAAATTATTTATATAAAAAAATGTGATATAAAAATTCAATTTAGTTTTTCCTTTGTGTATAAAAGTGCGATGTTTTGAAGTGACAGCTCCTCGGCTTTTGACTCGTCAGTCGCCGATAAAGAGATCTTGAGAACCCCCCGTCTTTGTAACGCTTTGAAGTTTGTGCGAAGTTAATCAAACTTTGACAAATTGACTTCCTTCAAACACCTTTAATAAACTGTCTGTTGTCGGTATATACAGTATTATTATATAGCGTGGTACAGCCGCAGGCAAAGTGTATAGTAATAATTTTGAAACGTTGTACTATAACATTAATGTCATTCAAGTTTGGAAATTAAAGGGACCCTATAGTTGAAAAATTACATCTTTAATTCATCCTTACACGTCTAAATCTAATCGTTTTACCACTAAAACACATCTTTTTCCTCTTCGCTCAAAATGAAGATGAAAAAACAATATTTTTAATATTTTATGCTCAAAAAGATGAAAAAATGCGTAATCGACGTAATCTCGTCTTTTTTCCTCTAAATTCGGATTCACATGGCGATTTTTATCATGTAATGCGCAATTGCTGTGATATCCATTGACGGCCATATTTGGCGATTAAAAAAAAAGAACATCGCAATTAAGGTGATTTCGCTGCCGCAACCTGGCGAATTCGCTCGCCGCATAGGATTTCACAGCTTGTGTGACAAAATCGCGTCGCATCGCCGCTGTCGCCATCTGAATCCGCCTTAAAAATGATGCAAAATAGAAAAGGAAATTAGACGAGGAGAGAGCTTAATAGGGAATGAAAGACAAAATTTATTACAACTACTCTGGACTTCAAACAACTTTAATAAAGTGCGCTGTTGTCGGTACAACACTGCATGCATTATACTGTATATATATATATATATATATATATATATATATATATATATACAAATACCCTGCTATGGTACAGCTGCAGGCAAATAATTTTGATATAGTTTACATGTTTTACTAACTTCAATGTAAAACAATGATAACTGTAGAGAGAAAGTGAATGAGATAATGTTCATGGTAAGAATAACATTTTCCCATTATAATTATTGTATCAACTCTGCAATGTTCTGAGGTTTCAACAACTAATTATTATAGGGGCCAATTTTAAGTACAGTTCTTTCACTAGAAAAATACAGTAGCTGATAATAAATAAAAAACACTCGATGCTTTTTGCATTATAATTGCTTAACTATTGAAACTGCTTTACAATATTTTATCTGTCCAAACTTATGTAAAAAATATTCATAAAATATGAACATATTTCTATCCACTAACTCCATGAATAATTTTTCATGTTTGCAGCTATTTTTATCAGCTGATGTATATAGATGGGAAACGTGTTTTTTTGTTGAAAATGATCACCCATCCAACTACTAACCACGCTCGACTTTGCTTGACTTCGGTGATCTGACGAGACCCGGCCGGTCAAGCGCACTGCTCCTCCCACTTTTAAAACTTATTAAGGGGCATTCACAAAGCCTTAAGGCCACATTTAGGGCTTGATATTTTAAGACCAGAAATTTTGGGTCTAAAAAGCATGCCTAAAATCGGGCTTTAAATTATTGAGCCCTAAATGTGGCCTTAGGGCTTTGTGAATGCCACTTATTATAATATGAAGTACACTTGAAACTCCCTTTATCACCATTTATCTTTTCACATCACAAAGATGAATAAAAAACATGCAGACGCAATTTCCAAAGCTACGAGTGTCAGTGCACTAAATATGTTTTTGATTCAAATAACCAATATTTACTTCCTCTCTGAATTACAAAGTTATTATAATTGTATTTCGAAGGCTTCTCTCCAAAAATTACCGAATATAATTAATTAAATTATCTAATACATTATGCATTTGAGGGTTTGTAAAATATATAAATGTTATTTTATAAAAATAATTTGATAAAAAATATAACATAAACTAAATAATTTATTTTAACAACTAAATTTGCAATTTTTAATTTCAAGTTTTTTTTTTTTTTTTTTTTTAATAATTTTTTTTGTTAAATAAAATAAAACAAAATTATTGAATTAACTTTTATAATTTTACTTATTCATTTTTTATAGTTATATTATAAGGCAGGTATAAAAATTAAAGTGAAATTTAAAAATCAACAGGCAAAATTGCAGTAAATAGCCAACTCATCTTTTTTGTAAAAATTTACAGTGCATAAATGTATAATCAAGCACTAATTAAAATATCATTCTTTTATGATTTGTAGGAAAGCATACATATGAAATATTGATATAATATTCTCTCTGCTACAAACCCGGTAAATCCCCTTGAATTTAGACTACCGTGTAATGCTTCAATGCTCAGTTGGTTGCAGAGTTACAGGCGTTCAAAAGAAATTTAATTTTAGTCAAATTTGCATTTAACCAAATTTCAGCCTTTAGAAGTATAGCAGCCTCGAGTTGAAATAAATTTTATCTTTTCTTCGCTAATAAGCTCTTTTCTCGTCTAATTTTATCTTATTTTGCACCATTTTAGAGGAAAAAGACGAGATTACATCTTTTTCCCTCTTCTTGAGCATAAAATGTTAAAAATATTATCTATCTTTCATCTTCATTTTGAGCAAAAAAGAAATAAGATGTGTTTTAGAGGTATAAAGAGTAAGTTAGACGTGTAAAGGATGAGTTGAAGACGTAATTTTTCAACCTTTAGGGATGATATATGGTGTAGAATAGCCTGAAAGTTGAAATTTCATGACTGTATTATAGACCCTATAGTTAAAAAAAAAATCATCTTCAACTCATCCTTCACACGTCTAAACCCCTTTTACCTCTAAAACATATCTTATTTCTTCTTGGCTCAAAATGAGAATAAAATGGAATTTATATTCTTAACATTTTCATGCTCAAGAAGAGGAAAAAATACGTAATCTGGTCTTTTTTCCTCTAAAATGATGCAAAATAAGAGGAAATTAGACGAGAGGAGAACTTAATACCGAATAAAAGGTGAAATTTATTTTAACTCGGGAAACGAAGAGTTTAAAAAATTATACAATTTTTCTTTACTAACCTGATATTTCAATCAAAGTCTTCTGCTCGTTGTTGGTAAACAAAGTATTGTTGTGTAATGTCTATCGCGTGAAAGGAATAACATAGGACGCTTGTTGATTTACATGTTAACTTATGGAAAATTACCGTTAATTATGAAGTTGAAACGGTTAACTAGCGCCAACAATGCCATTACGTTCTCTGCTCTGGTGGCAAAATTAAACACTACGTCATCCCATCATGTTTAATAAAGAAAAAGGCTTCATGCGACAGACATTTAAACTATGGTTTGTTACAACCATTGCGAGTAGAAGACTTTGATTTCTTACACACTAACAACACATGAAATTCTATACTACAATAAGTTACAATCGTGTCAGCTACACAAGTCGACACGTCATCTAATGTTTGTCTTTGAGATTTACGAGAGACGAGGCGAGGAAATCGTCAAACAATGTACAGGGGGAGTGCACGAGGGTCAAATAATGTTAGGGGAGGACTAGTGACACAGTTTTCCTCCCCCACTTTGAGTTTAGGGAAGTTAACACTTTCATGGGTCAATGGAGCTAGATTGAATATAACTGTGCGAAACATGTTACAAAACGATACAATTTTGCATACAATTGTTCCTTATAGAAAAATTCCATACCCATACAAAATTAATGGTGTTGACACGAGTTAAAATAAATTTCATCTTTTTTTCGCTATTCAGCTTTCCTCTCGTCTTTTCTCCTCTTATTTTGAACATAAAATGTTAGAAATATTGTTGTCTTCATTTCATCCTCACTTTGAGCGAAGAGGAAATAAGAGGCCTGTTCGTAAACCCTGCTCGGTGTACACTTTCTGCACCCAATCGACCTTATGTACATGCGATATAAGGTCGATTGGGTGCAGAAAGTGTACACCGAGCAGGGTTTACGAACAGGCCTAATATGTGTTTTAGAGGTAAAAATATTAAGTTTAGACGTGTAAAGGATATAAAATAATAAATTAAATAAATTTAAATTAAATATATTTTAAATAATATTTGTTATTATAATTATGTATTTTCCGTTACTAAATACATTTGTATTATAAATTTAATTATAATATATTTGTGATACAAATATAGTACATTTTATTTTTTATTTATAAATAGCATTGTATCCATGTCAAAGTAAATTGTAAAAATACTAAGTGATCATTACGGGGAGTTATAAATAAGAGTTGCTTGATATCTGAGGTATAAAAAAATGCCATTAACAATTTACCATAATACAGTAGCTTCAATTGTGTGCGCTTGCACTGCGCAACTGTTGTCGCTAAGGTCGATCTTGCACTTGAAAATGAAGCAAAGTGAAATTGTTTTTTAAACTTTTCTCGGTTATAAATAAAGTAAAAAAATCTAAATATTCAATTATCTACTATATTTTTCAGTTTGGACCAAAGTTCCGTAAAGGAATTTTCCCTAACAAATCTTATTCTTGTTAAGTGAAAAAACGAATTCACGTTTTTTTTTTATATAGGTTTAAAAAGGATGGTAGGAACACCTAAAAATCAGCTGACTTGAAACCTCTATATATTATATAACCGGAGTTGAAACATATTTCATCTTTTATTCACTATAAAAGACACTTTTTCATAGAGCGATGTCACGCGATGCTTAGCGGGGTGAGAAAAGCGCACTTGCAGTAAAATCGTATGGCAGCCATATTAGCGAGGAAAAATCGCTTTCCCGAAGCGATTTAATCGCACTGCGATTTTTTTCTCGCCAATATGGCCGCCATACAGTTTCACGGCAAGTGCGCTTTTATCGCCCAGCCAATTCTCGCGTGACATCGCTCCATGGAAATGCACCTTAATTTCTTCCTATCTTGCACCATTTTTAACTATTCTTGTAATATTTTTCGTATACAATGAAAATAATTGTTATAAACCACGACTTCTATAATCTATACAGTGTTGTTATGATTTATTTCAGCTTTACATTATATAGTATATACACTGTAGTAACAATATTATTTTAACAAAAATTAATCTATAAAATAATGTTTTCTGTAACCCAATGTAATTCAACACATAAATTAGTTATGTTTGAGGGGATCAGAAAGCTTTACACGTTGCGTGATTAAATTTAAAACAGTGCGCCCCCCCCCCCTCCAAATCTCTCGTCGGCTTATTTTCCCTTTATGTGCGAAATCCCAAGGGAGTCAAAATACAAATACACGCAGAATAGAAGCAACTAGAGTGGAAGCAATTTTCATCTTTTATTCACTTTTCTATCGTTTCTGCCCGTCTTTTTTCCTGTAATTTTGCATCATTTTAAAGGAAAAAAAAAAAGAGGAGAAAGGACGAAATTTCGTCTTCTTTGGTGACATTTACGAAGTTATCCCGGTTTGTCACTATAATAACCACATTTAAATATCATTGAATTAGGCTGAGTGCTAACCGCGGTTATAGAAAGAAACGTGGATACTGGATAACTTTCCAGATAATTATTTTCGTGGTCCGCTCCTTTCGGAGGGAGAAATTATATTATTTTTAGAGGTAAAAAAGACGTGTATTAAAAACGTGTTACAGATAAGATGAACATTTTTTTTTTAATTATAAGGGTAATACAAAGTTGTTGATATTATAGCTATTTAATTAAGAAGGAAGTACATTCATTTATTAATGTCAATAGAAAATTTTTAGGGAATTAATTATTACTACTGGGGTTTCCTTAGTCATAATAGGTAAGAAATACATCAGACCGTGGTGCCAAAGGGGGTTTGAAACTTGCAATTAAGAAATTAGCAATATCCTAACTTCAGGTTCCCTGTTCAAGCGTTTTAATTTTACTATTTATATAAATATTTTAACTAACTTATATTGATTTAAATATTGAATCATTGAGACATATTAAAATATTTCGTCAATCAAAACAATGGCATCAATAGTCTAACTTAAAGCATTCTATAATTTTTTTTTTTAAGTTCTTATTATTAAATTGTGTACAAATACAGTACAACCAAGGCCCTAAATGAAGCCCTATCGGTTGGAACTGAGATACATACAATTATTCAACAAGTATAGTAAGCTTAAACAAAATTACCTATATTTATTATAAATAACAATACAAAACAATACATTAATAACATTAACAAAAGATAAAACAAAACAAACAAAAATAAGCACGAACAAATTTAAACCCTTCAACTCCCTCAAAAGCACAAATACAATTAATAGAATAGTATTACAGCTCACATTAACGCAAATTTCATATTTGGAACTGAACTGTTATTGTAAGTATCCATCAGAAAAATTATAAAGTCGCCATGTTCGTTTGCTGATTTTGACTCATGCCACAACCACCGCGCATCGGCGCGCAATCCTTCTGCACACGTTTTTCGGCTTGAAGTCAAAACACTACTACCGCGAAATTCTTTAGATGCTCTTCTATTAAACTCCCTAGAGGCAAATAATAAAAATTTTATAGCAGCAAACGTGAAAGGTTAGTGCAAATACGTAATTTTAAATTTGCAAACATAACTCATTTAGAGGGTTAACAATTGGCGATCGAAAAATTGCTCCGTATAGGATCTTACGTGCGCCCAATATTTTTTTGTAAGTAAATGGGAGGACAAACGGATTATGCCGTCAAGATGGATATTTAATAATAAAACTTATTAAAATTATTGTTAAATTTTTACTCTTAAATTAGCTTCAAAATGCATTAAATATGGTACACATAACAATATTGCTAGTTTATTAAATAAAAAGTTAATTTTTAATAAATAATTAAAAAAAAATGCTTTTAAAAAAATATTATAAAATAAAATATATTTCATTATGTCATAACACTTAAAATTTTGAATTACACTTTTAAAAATAAATTATTAGTGCAGGTGTTATTCAATAAAATATTTTATATAACAATAAACAAACAAAAAAAGTAATTGATGTAAATGAAATTAGTGAAAAAGATAAATTACAAGGTATATTAAACAAATTAAAATTTAATAATTAATTAAAATATAAAAAATTAAAATATAAAACATTTTAAGAAATATATATAACTGATGCAATGTGTTATATTAAAATAATTTGAAATATATTTTGTATTGTGTATTCCAGATTATCAGACGAAACTCCCTCTGTTGTATAATATAAAATTTAATATAGATACTGGTTGAAAAATTACGTCTTCAATTTATCCTTTACATGTCTAAACCTAATCTTTTTACCTCTAAAACACATCTTATTTCCTCTTCGCTCAAAGTGAGGATGAAATGAAGACAATATTTCAAACATCTTATTTTCAAGAAGAGGAAAAAAAAAAAACGTAATCTCGTCTATTTGGTGAAAAAATGGTGCAAAATAAGAGGAGAAAAGACGAGAGGAGAGTTTAATAACGAAGAAAAGATGACATTTATTTCAACTCGGGTAGGAAGAAAGGAAAAAAAAAAAAGCTATAATCATTCACATCTACATTTACTGTATGTTATGTACGTACATTATTTATACAGAACTATTTCTAACATATTGTAACATGTTATATTCATTTAATAAATAGACCATACCTTTTCAAATAATTCAGATTCTTATTACACACAGCTGTGGTAGAAATATGAAACTCAAAGCATCAAATAATGAATGCAATGTGATCTTTATAAAACCACATACATTGAACAGTGTATTGAAAAATGTCGCTATTCATTCCACGGTGGGAATAATTTGAGCTACAATCTCAAATATCTGAATAACACAATTATTACAACACCATTTGTTAATATACAAGGACAATTTACAGGGAGGATGGTCTTGTTTACTCTGTATTCGACAATTTTCGTCAACCTTCGGGGAAGTCCGCCAAAAGGCGGATTCAGATGATGACAATGGCGATGCGATGCAATTTTTTGCCGCAAAAGCTATAATTTCCCGAGTTGAAATAAATTTAATTTTTTATTCATTTTATTAAGCTCGTCTAAATTCCTCATGTATTTTGCAACATTTTAGAGAAAAAAAAAAAGACGAGATTACGTTAAAGACTTAATTTTTCAACTATATATATAGGGTTTAATACAATATAAGGACAGTATCCTAGGTAGGATAGCCTAGTACGTCGAATTGAGGAATATTATATTCGACAATTTTCGTTAATCTTCGGGAAAGTCCGCCAATTAAGTCGTGTTTCAAAGATCTGATAGCGTATCGCTGGCGGATAAAGCAGCACCTTGATTATAATTAAGGTGGATTTTCATGGGCAATTTCCAGCCTGCGACACGACGCGAATAAAGCGCACTTGCTGTAACATCCATGCATGCATGGCATTGGCGGCCATATTTGACGATTAAAAGAAAAAGAGCATTCTAATTAACGCGATTACCGGCGAATTCACCGCCGCATGGGATTTCGCAGCTTTTACGTCAAATCGCGCCGCAAACGCTTCTATCGCTCATGAAGACCCACCTTATGACTAATTAAATATCACATTCGCTTATAAAATGTTAAATTTTGGTAGTGAAAATAGATTAGTTAGCTTCTATATTAAGAAATTTTCCTTCAAGATGCATATATTAAAAAGTTACAAACGTGTTTTAAATTAATTATTATTAAGATATGCTTACAATAAAATAGACGCGATTAAAAAAGACGTCCGAAAAAAATATTTAATCCAAATTGTTTAGTAAATAAATATTATAAATATAAGTGGAATATATATTATTATTTGTTTAAAATTGTTTCATTCATACGTATAAAAAATAAACCTATATTCCGCTTTTTATAAAGACCTAAAATAATAACACCGTTTTTTTTTATTTAATGTTTTGCTATGTAATAAATAAATAATATAGTTATCATTTTTATTATTTTCATTGTTTTGAATATATTTTTTATTTAAAATAAGAAAATATTTTATATTAAATCATTTTTACTTTTTTAAATAAAACAATGAAATATAGTTATTTTTGTCATGTAATTTAAATGAAATTATTCTATCAACATCGATTGATAAGCAAGAAACTGAAATATATAGTTGAGATGAAATGGTGGAGAATTGATATAACTGCAAATTATTTATGCAACTTCAAATAAATAATGTATATTTATGGCTTCATTATAATATATAATAATTTCCTATTGAAGCTTCTACATATAATATGAAGCTTCTTTTAATTTCGTATCTAGAATATTTAAATTTTTTAAATACAATGCGGCACATAATAAGTAATAATACAGTATTTCCATAAATTTGGTTACATTGTGTATAGTACATATCTTCAGCCCATAAAATTAAACAATTTTTACAAAAACCAATAATTAATTATTATCATTAACACAATTACATATTATATATTATACATTTTTTTTTTTTTTTTTTTATTGGTCAATTTAATTATACATCTCAGCCAAGGTTATAACATATAACCTTATTGGCTGATACAAATTTCAAGAAAGTAAATTTCTTCAAGACCTTGCTGATAATAATTTTTAACTTAATTAACAAAAAATTTAAGACAAACTTCTTATTTTGAACAAAGCAAATAAAAAAATTTACATGAATTTTATGTTATTTTAGCGTATTGAAAATCATATTAAAGTATTTGTAGAATTATTTAATATCTTTTAATATACATTATTATTGCTTAAAAAAAACAATTAAAATTCTTACAATATTGATATTCTTATATATATTGATATTGCAGAAATTGTATATAATCCAGGCTTTGGATATCAGGATATCACTTTCGTCCATTGATATAGTAAAGGTATCCGTCTTGACTTAGGTTTTCCACGGTTCCCTCAGTCTCACCTCAACGAATGCCATAACGTAACAGGCCATGGCCACCATCCTTTCCTCACCTTATGCCTACTCATTACCCCGCCGTGAGCTGTAAGCTCTTAGGGGTGTATCCTTGTGAAAATAATAAACAATTGTTATATTGTTAACACGCTTGTCGGCCATCTTGTAATTTAAATGTCCCCAGGGGGCGTCACACAACGACAGTTTACATAACTAAAGTGAGGACCAATGCAATGAGCCGTTGTTAACGTACAGATGTCGTTATTGAAATTAAAGTAGAGGGGAAGTCAACAATGTGACACGCCCCTTTTACCCTCCTTCATCATACAACTCGGAACATTACAAAAGTTACCCCTTATATGTGTGTTAACTTTGTCATGCAGTCTATATTGAAGGGTAATGGGAAAATTTAGACTTATGGGAGATGAATCTCAGTAAGTTGATATCTCGCAATCGTTGCGCCTGAATGCAACAAGACTTGCAAGGGACTTAGAACTTATCATCAATAGGTGGCATACAAATTTTGAAGCGAATCTGTCTTATCAGTTTTGTAAAAACTGAGGTAGAAGTTTAACATTGGCCTTATGGACGGAAACTGGAAATGGAGCTGTTATAAGAAAACTGCCAGATTAAATTTGCTCAAACCATAAGCGATTAAGTTCTAGAACGATATCGATTCTTTAAAATTTTATTTCATTCGATTCCTTTGCTGGAATATATTCTTTGACTCCAGCAGTAACTGCATGCTGAGATTAATCGTTAACTGGGTGACTTTCTTACCTCTTATATAATTATTACAAAAGTGCATCTCTTTAAGCCAAATCAGTAGTTAATTAATAATTCAATAACTTAATCCTTTCTTTTTCATGATGATGTTATTAATCACCCTAGTTGAAAAATTACGTCTTCAGCTCATCTTTTACACGTCTAAACCTAATCTTTTTACCTCTAAAACACATCTTATTTCCTCTTCGCTCAAAGTGAGGATGAAATCAAGACAATGTTTGTAACATTTTATGCTCAAGAAGAAGAAAAATGATGTAATATCGCTTATTTCCTCTTTTTTCTCCAAATGGTGCAAAATAAGAGGACAAAAGACGAGAGGAGAGTTTAATAGTGAAGAAAAGATGAAATTTATTTCAACTCGGGATAACAAGAAAAGTTGCATCAATGAAGTAAAAATGCATTTTCAAATTTCAAACTGCATTTTCCCCCAGTACTGTACACTAGAAAACACTTATGGGCTTGACTGTACACTGCTGGCACTTATCAAGGGTTACAATTGTGTTACACTTGACAACTCCTTCAACATTGTGTCCCTCAATCTCATCACACCCTTACAGCCGGGGGCATTGACGGTAAGGGTCAGGCCATTAAGGGTCGAATTCACAATTTTATTATAGTAATATGAACCATGTTGACAAATACGTTGCTCTTGGTATTGGTTTTAATGTAAGTTTTGGTTGATAAAAGCAATATTTAGTATTTTAGAATATAGTAATATGAACCATATTGTAAAAATATTGCTCATAATTTTAGATTTTACCGAAATTTTGGTTAATAACGCTGATATTTAGTGTTTTAATACAGTAATATAGCTCTTATTACAAATATTTGTGTATTCTATTTGTTTTAGATAAATATTTGCTCATAAAGACCAAATTCAGTGTTTTAATATAGTAATATGGTCCATATTGCATACACTTTGTGCCTGGTATTTGCTTCACGTATAAAAATGTGATCATAAAGGCTATAGGTTTAGCATTTTATCATAGTAAAATGAATCTTATTGTAAATATAAAAGATGTAGATATATAATATTGATTAAAGAAAGAGTAAGATTGAAACATTGATTTTATATTTGATTAAAGATAGAACATGAAGCATCAAATATTTATACTGGGGTGTTGTAATATTGTATTCTATCGAGGGAGTTCAAATAGAAGTGTATATATTTTATGCTATATCTTGATCTTGTACGTGGAAATTATTAACTATTTGGGTGCGATTCACGAAGCAGTTAGCCAGGTTTCTAACCACGTTTAGCTATGCCTGTTTTACATGTTAAACCACCTATAGTTAAACGTGGTTAAGCTACACGTGGTTAGAAACTTGGCTAACTGCTTCGTGAATCGCACCCAAATAGTTAATAATTTCCTCGTACAAGATCTAGGTATATTTTATTATTTTATTTAACAATGACTCTCAGTTACGGAGTCAAAGAATATTTTTCTACGAGGGAATCGAATGAAATAAATTATCTAAACCTTAATCGCTTATGGTTTAAGCAAATTCAGTCTTGCAGTTTTCTCACAACAAATAATAATTCCATTTCTGGTTTCCGTCCATAAGGCCAATGTTAAATTTCTACCTCAGTTTTCTGAAAACTGTTAAGACAGATTCGATTCAAAATTTGTATGCCACTTATTGATGGTGAGTTCAAAGTTCTCTGCAAATCTTGTAGCATTCAAGGGGGCCGATTCCAATATCTTAATAAACTGAGGCCAATCCATTTAATTTGTGCAATATTTTCTAATTCTGTATATATATTTTAAAAATTTATTTCTATAATTTATTTCCTACCCTGATTTCTCCATATTACGTCTCTCCACTTAATTTGCTGTTGTATATTACAGTTACATGAAATACTCGAAATATATCGTTAGATCGTTAGTAAAAATTGATCATTTTAATCAAAATTAATAATCCAAGAGAAAAGTTTAATAATATTTTACAAATTTATGCAAAAAAATAAGTAAATTTAAACTATTTTTTTTTTTATAAAAAATAAAAAAAAATTACAATTTTATACATTAAAAAAGTGTTTACTTTACTTTTTTTTTTTTTACTATTGAATCTCAGTAGGTTGATATCTCGCAATCGTACCGCCTGAATGCAACAAGACTTGCAGGGGACTTAGAACTCCCTATCAATAGGTGGCATACAAATTTTGAAGCGAATCTGTCTTATCAGTTTTGTGAAAACTGAGGTAGAAATTTAACATTGGCCTTATGGACGGAAACCGGAAATGGAGCTGTTGTAAGAAAACTCCCTGACTGAATTTGCCCAAATCATAAGCGATTAAGTTTTAGAACATTCTCGATTTTTTAAAATTTATTTCATTCGATTCGTTTGCAGGAAAATATTCTTTGATTCCGAAGTAACTGAGATTAATCGTTAATCTTTAATCGTTAATGGGGGGGAGAGAGAGTTCAAATGATGCACCAGTTAAATTCTTATTTCTTTCTCAATATTTTTTTTATAAATTTTTTTTGTAATGTTTTTAATATTATTTTACCGTTCGTCCTTCAGTAACTGATATACCGTACACAAGGTTAATTTGTGACGTCTTAATTTTGAGTCATTAATTAAAAAACGTCAACCCCCCACTGTGATCACACCTGGTGGACCTTAATGTGACTTTAATGACACAAACTTCACTGCCATGTCACTACAGTCAAATTTACATGGTGTTCCCCCCGGAAGTAGCCGGAAGTGCCCAAGTTTGTGTTTTGTTTTGAAATTTTGAAGAAGACCTATAGTGATTAAATAATATATATATTTAAAATAATTTAATATAAGGTATGAAAGAAATAGCAACGCTAAAATATATACAAATAAAAAGGCTACAATTTTGATATTCTAATTAATATATTCGTCTCTCGTCCAAAAAATTAATGATTTGAATTAAATTTCATCTTTAATTCTCTATTAATCTCTCCTCTTTTCTAATTTCCTCTTATTTTTCTTATTTTAGAGGAAAAAATATGAGGAAAAAACGAGATTACGTCTTTTTTCCTCTTCTTGAACATAAAATATTATAAATATTGTCTTCATTTCATCCTCACTTTGAGCGACGAGGAAATAAGATGTGTTTCAGGGGTGAAAAGATTAAGTTCGTCCGGAATAATGAGTCATCTGCTTGCCATGATTTTGTTGCAGTAATGAGCTATCTGCTATATTTCAGGTAAGTGCAATTATAAGTTGTATATCAGTATAAAATAATAAAGCTCATAATTGCGCTCACCTGAAATAGAAGATAGCTCATTATTATAGGGCCCGGATTTTAAGTTTTCAAAAGTATGAATTTAAGCACTGGATTAAGTCCAATTTTTTCTCAAAATCAGTTTTTAAGTTTCTTAAAATCAGTTCACTTTCATGGTAGTTCAAAAACGTAAAATAAGTTATTTCCAGTTTATATAATTTTTTACAATTTTTTGACCATTTTTACTCTTAAAACCTAGAAATAAAGGAAAAATTTAAAAACATTAAAACTTTTCAAAAAAAATTTTCGCATTTTATTGGCAACCTACAATCTTAATGAGAGAAGTGTCAGTCAGATGTAATTAAGATGGAGGCCGGGAAGAAATAAATTAATTCAAACATATAAAATATACATATTTTCATTTTAATTTTTTTTTTTAATCATTCCACATTTTTTCTACACAAAACATCGATTTAAGTTTTACAAAACTGAAAAAAGTTTTAAAAACTTGAAAAAACTCTAAAAAACTGAAACAGTTCTAGATTTTCAAAATCAATTTTTTTAAGTCCAAACTTTTTTCATTTTTAGGCATGAAACTTCATGATTCGTGGACATTTGAAGTCAGATCCCATATTACATGCGTATTTATAAAACTTGTTAAACTTGAGATCCGGGCCCTACTCATTATTGCGGATGACGGACGAAATACACCAATCAAGAAAATTTTATTTATAAAAATTAATTTTAAAATTTTTACATATTTATTTTATTCATTAACCAATCTACATACAATTTCCATAAACACGTCAATGTTTGCATGCTTGACTGATTGCTGATGCGATTTTCTCTCCTTATTTGTCGTTTAAATTTGCTGGAATAAACGAGGCTGCGTTTTACATAAATTACAATGTCAATGTGGACTTGTTAAAATTCACCCCGCGTTGGACAGTTTAAATTAAATTGATTGCATGAAGAAATTTCATATTAGGGTTGAAAACTTGAAAGAATATCTTAAAATTTAAATCTATTTAATAATATTCTATATATATGTAAGATATGTGCAATATAAATAAAATTAGATTCATATTTTATGTCTAATTTTATCTAAAGAGTTCAAGCACATCAACTTCTGCATCCAACTATTATCGAACATCGTGACTGAGGTTTTCATGGTTCCCTCAATATGAACTAGACAAATGTCACATCATTCTTAAAAACACTCTAGCTTAAGTGCTTTTATTCACTTTAATCAATTTCTCCTCTGGTTTAATTATTATAGATTAGAGTGAGCATAATTGCGATATATTCTATTAGTTTTGAAAGGTTTTAAAATAAAAATATTTAATATTCATTCATTTTATACATGTCCTTAAATTTGTTTGCTACAGGCATTATTGATTGTCTCGTAATTAACTTCTAAATTAACGAAGGCATCAAATTTTGTTTTGGGAAAATTTTACTTGAGATCGATCACCTACTTTTCAAATTTTCAGCAACAATCATTTCCGATTTTTAATCCAAAACAAAAGTTATTAATCTAATTTATACTTTTCTACCCTTGAGTTATATTTATAATGCCTGTATTAATGTTTTAATAGAAATAATATAATTTATAAAGGTACCAAAAAATTTATGTAATTTTCGATTGTGAGTCAGCCTTGCAACCTAGAGCTAAACCAATTTCTTTCCAGCAGTGTATTAAATCTTACATCAACAAATTAATATTATAAATATTTTGCAATAACATTTTATGTAATTATGTAAAATATTTACTTTATTAATACATAATAAGACAAATTTATATATAATATATAATAATTATAATTATTATTAATAATAATTTAATATTATTATAAATTTTAATGCAATACACATTTTTAATGAAATAAAAATATTTTAGAAAACCTAGACAATATTGTTTATTTATTATTTTCTTTCTTCTTCTATTAGCAACAACGCAGCAAAGTCTTCTGCTCGTTGTTAGTAAACAAAGTATTGTTGTGTAATGTCTGTCACGTGAAAGGAAAAACATGGGACGGTTGTTGATTTACATGTTAACTTATGGAAAATAACCGTTTATTATGAAGTTGAAACGGTTGACTAGCGCCAACAATGTCATTACGTTCTCTGCTCTGGTGGTGAAATTAGGCACTACGTCGTCCCATGTTTAACAATGAAAAAGGCTTCATGCGACACATTATAAACAATGGTTTGTTACAACCATTGCGAGTAGAAGACTTGGAAACACATAATTACCTCCCCCTCCCCCTTCTATTAAAGGCTTCAAGTGTTCTCAGGTGGGAAAATTTTCTCCATAAGCCACCATGTTTGAAAATTTATTTTTTTTTCTTCGTAACTACTAAAGCTATAAATTTGATAAATTTTACTACCCCTCCACCATTTAAGGGTCTTCAGATAAATTATAATGAATCAAGAACATATTTTACTTTAAAATATTAATTTCGTTTGTATCAAAAAAGCAATTTTGAGTTTTTTTTACACAGGTTTGGATAGGTCGTTGGGAACACCGCAAAATCAGCTGACTTGAAATCTCCATGAAGATTCATTGTCCTCTTGTCAAACGCACGTGTCTTCTAATTGAACGTCAGGATGATTTGTTTTTATTCCCGGCTTCAATTTGTGATGTAAGACATTGTACACTCTAATAGAGGTTGAGCGTGGCGCAGTGCATTGACCGGTTCTCGTTAGATCACCGAAGTCAGGTTACGTCGAGCGTGGTTAATACTTGGATGGGTGACCATTTCAAGTAAAAAATACGCTGCTCCCTCCCTGGGGTAAATTCGTCTCGCTTTCCACCCAGTGCAATGATGCACTTGTGTGTGGTTCCCCAGGCTTTGAACATCGCTTTGGTTCATTGAGAAAAAGTAGAGGTGTCCGTCCTGACTGAGGTTTTCCACGGTTCCCTCAGTCTCACCTCAGCGAATGCTGATGGGACGCGTAGCATGCAGGCCGTGGCCACTATCCGTTACCTACCTTATCCCTACCCAGTACCCCGCCGCGAGCTGTATACTCTTAGAGGTGTGTATCCTTGTAAAAAAAAAAAAAAAAAAAAAAAAAATCGCCTTGGAAAATTTCCCTTTGCGGCCTTGTTAATCATCGTGTCCCGTAAGAATAACACAGTACATAATGAATAATAAGGCTGCAAGTGGGGAATTTTCCAAGGCGACGAGTGTACTTAAGGTAGAGATATCACGGATCAGCTGACCCAATGCTAAAATAAAATCCCATTCATGAAAATTATGAAAAAAGTTTAAAATGTTCTCCTCTACATCCCCTCTATCATTAGCTAAAATATCAGGTATACAAATACGATCTTGTTTTCGAGTTATGAATTTTTAAAGTTGACTAATTAAATATATATATATATATATATATATATATATATATATATATATATATATATATATATCGGTAGTCATCTGGCAAAACCGGTCAACTGGCTTTTTAGAAACTTTACAGGAGAGCCAAAAAACACTTTTTTGAGTGTTTAAAAATTCATAAAATATTTGTTTTTTTACTGATTTTTATGATTTTTTTTTTGTGTTATCACTTAATTACGAATGTAGCTTGTAGTGAAATTAGAAATTCAATACAATTAATAATTAATTCAGGAAAAAATAAAATGTCCCAAAATTAGCCAGATAGCCGATTTTGCCAGACTCAGATTCAGGAATTTGTAGCCACTTGGCCGGTTTTGCCAGACTGCAATTAGCTTTTTTTCCACCAGTTATCCGCTTTTGCCAGACTCAAATTCAGGATTTTTTAAATTTAACATTATAAAATAAGTTAACAATTAAATTACTATTTTATTATATTGAGCAAACTGGATTTTAATTTACATAAAAAAATAATATAATACAAAATAATTATTGCGTATAATAATCATCACTTAATTGAAATTGAAGCTTAATTGTTGTGCTTCTCTTAACGGTAGCATTATAATTTATAACAATTATGCTTTGTAAGATAATAAATTACTAGCGCTTTTGAACATTATTACGCAATATAATTCTTTATATACCAATGTGCAACATGCATTTCAATTATAAATTAAAAAAATAAACTCATTAAGTGGGTATTGTAGGTTCAAAAAAAGTTTATCTACAAAAAAATAACAAGTTTGACTATGTGGGAGGTACGATGCAGTGCGCTTGACCAGGTCTCGTCAGATCACTGAAGTCAAGCAACGCCGAGTGTGGTTAGCAGTTGGATGAGTGACCATTTTCAACAAAAAATGCATTATCCACCCAGGGGTAAATCATTGCGCTTTTCCACTATGTGGTTCCCCTGGTTTTGGACCATTGCACTTCCGATTCATTGACAAAAGCTCTAGCGACCATCCTGTCTGAGGTTTCCACGTTTCCCTCAGTCACAGGTAAATTCCGGGAAGAATTGCAATTAAAGTAAAGTGCGCGCCAGAAAAAAACGTTGAGTTAGTTTTTTCTAAAAATAGTTCAAGTAGTCCTCAATATCAAACCAAAATTCAAAAAATTCTATCTCAAATAGGTTTGCAAGAAAAAAATTCCAAAGTCAGAGTGAACGCGTTGCTTAACATGGGGCCTTAACTGACAATAACCCTCGAATATCTCGAAAAAATACACCGTTAGATGGTATGACAAAAATATAGTAATGTTCTATGACCCAAGCTTTAACCAAAAACCGATTAAAAAAAATTCTCTCGAATCCATTTTTCCGTAAAAAAAAAATAATAAAAAATCTTATGGGAATTAACATGATAGATTTTCTTGATTTTTTTTACGGAAAAATGGATTCGAGAGAATTTTTTTAATTGGTTTTTGGTTAAAGCTAGGGTCATAGAACATTACTATATTTTTTTCATACCATCTAACGGTGTATTTTTTCGAGATATTCGAGGGTTTTTGACAGGTAACGCCCCATGTTAAGCAACGCGTTCACTCTGACTTTGGAATTTTTTTCTGGCAAACCTATTTGAGATAGAATTTTTTGAATTTTGGTTCGATATGGAGGACTACTTGAACTATTTTTAGAAAATACTAACTCAACTTTTTTTTTTCTGGCGAGCACTTTACTTTAAGGCCGTGGCAGCCCCCGTTCCAGAAGAGCCCGCGAAATGCTTACGTTAAGTTAGGGTTCGGGGATTCAAAGTAGTATGTAATTAGATTAATTAATAAATAGAAGTAAAATATAACCAAATACGGGGGTTTGATTAAAAAATTGCTTCTTAATTCTTTATTTTATTATTATTTTTTTTTTCATTTTTTTTTTTTTTTTACTACAAGGACACACCCCTAAGAGCTTACAGCTCGCGGCGGGGTAATAGGTAGGGATAAAGTAGGAAAAGGATGGCGGCCCATGGCTTGTTACGCATCCCAGCATTTACTGAGGTGAGACTGAATAAGGAATCATGGAAAACCTCAGTCTGGACGGACACCTCTACTTTTTATCAATGGACCAAAGTGATGTCTAAAGCCTGGGAAACCACACACAAGTGCATCACTGCACTGGGTGGAAAGAGAGAAGAGTTTACCGAGTAGCGTAATTTCTACTTAAAACGGTCACCCATCCAAGTACTAACCACGCGCGACGCAGCCTGACTTCGGTGCTCTAACGAGAACCGGTTGAATCAATGCACTGCGCCACGCTTGACCTACATATTTGCTACACCCTTCTTTTATAATTAATTAATTATTATTTGAAAATCATAAAAAATTACAGGGATCGGATGCGGATGCAAGATGCACACGGATGCGTAAAAATGGGCTTGCATCCGCATCCGTGCATCCCAGATGCCCGGGGAAAAATGAATACATCCGGATGCGCATCCCAGATGCATGAAAAATAAATTTGCATCTGGATGCGCATCCACGGATGCACGAAAAATAAATTTGCATCCATTTAACACTTTTTTTTTCTATTTTTTTATCAGGTTTTTTGCTAATGGCCTCTAAATAAATCTTTAACACAAGGCATTTTTTTTTTAAATTTATTTGCCACTTGTCGTTTAAAATTGCAAGAAACAAAGTCTATTATAAAAACCAAAGATCGGATGCGGATGCAGATGCAAGATGCACACGGATGCGCAAAAATGGGCTTGCATCCGCATCCGTGCATCCCAGATGCACGGGAAAAATTAATGCATCCGGACGTGCATCCCAGATGCATGGAAAATAAATTTGCATCCGGATCCGCATCTCGGATATATGAAAAAAAAACACGTGCATCCGGTCCCTGAATTCATAAAAAATAATTATCTAATATAGTCTATAATAATCAGTATTAAAAATAAATAATTTTAAATTAATAAAAATTAAAAATCTTCAATTATTTTTGTAACAAGATTAGAGCCAGATATCCGGTTTTGCCAGATTCATGAGACAGCTTTTTAAACCACTTGTCCGCTTTTGCCAGATTCATGATGTACTTTTTTCAACCACTTGTCCGGTTTTGCCAGACTCGACCATGAGAAAAATATTTTCAAAAATCTTAATATTTTTGCCCTTAAATATTAAAAAAAAAATAGTTGCATTGTTCAGATGACAAAATGCTTCTAAAATATCATAGGATTCAATGGAATGTACAGCACTATGCAAAAAAACGCATATCGAAAATTTCGCCACTTGACCGGTTTTGCCAGATGACTACCGATATAAATATATATATATATAAATATATATATAACATGGAGAAATGAAACTTTCATGTTAAATTAGTCAACTTTAAAAATTCATAACTCGAAAACTAGCTCGTTTTTTGTATACCTGATAATTTAGCTACTGATAGAGGGGATGTAGAGGAGAACATTTTAATTTTTTTCATAATTTTCATGAATGAAATTAAATGGAAAACCTTCATTAAAATTTTTATTGGATATTTGGAAAGAAGATCTCGAGTTATAATAATATGTAGTCAAGTTTTCAAAATAAAATTTTTAACACTCTAACATTGTTAACTTCAAGGAGAGAGACATTGTGATGTTATAGTCATACATCTTTTCCTGTTTTGTTTTTGTGTTAAATATTTGCATGACTATGACGTCATAGCATTTGCAGAATGATTTTAAGGGTGATTGAGAATTTCAAAAAATATTACATTACGTATGCATCTACCTTTGCGCTGGTTTTGTTTTGGCTAAGGTTATCGACTAACAACATAATTTTATTCAATTATTTCAATATACAATTTATTTAGTACGTCAAATATTGAGAACAGTGGCAATTGGCTTATTTCTTTTATTTGAGTGTTCTGTTAATGAAATTAAAATATTTAAATAAAAATACGTATAAAAATATTTTTAAATTTTTAAATGGATTTAAATTTTTTTTTTTTTTGTAAATGTTACACTTATTAAAATTTGTGCAATATAGTAAATTTTAATGAAATAAAATAAAAATTAGCGTAAATTTTAATTTTTTTTAAACGAAATATTATGAAATTATTATATTATCATTATTTATAAATAATTTTTGCCAACTCGTGAACTTTACCCTCTTAGTACGTAAGACTTCATATTAACAAGAACTGCTTCGATTTTGTAAAGCAATTTACAAGTAGCTAATAGACAAATAGACATTTTTATTAGACATTTCCAAAAGACCCATGATATAAGTTGAGCCAAACTGAAAACTTTATTAAAAAAAATCAGCTCTAATAATTTATTGTCTTGAAATTTTTTTTTTTGGCATTTAGGCTATACTAAAATCTGTTTCTCAAATTTTTTTTTTTTCAGAATTTTTGTGAATTTGCTAAGGTTTGAATGTTAATCAAACTGGACTACAAAATCAGCTTATTCGTGTTACCTTTCCCTTAATGCAGAGCTTCAGAAAACTCGAAAAAAATTAACATCTAATTTGCCTTGAAATGTACATTTATTAAAATATAATTTAAATTGTAAAGTTTATTTATGCCAGCATGAGTTATGCTTTTATAAGTTTAAAATCATTATATCTCAATCTTAAATTAATTCATATTTTTTTGTATCCTGGTATCATGTTATGAAATAAAAAATAAATATATTCCTTTTAACATTTCTATACATACTAACGATATATGAATAACAAAATATAATGATATGGAAAAATAGACCTTATTTCTCATTTAAATAAAGGTGAAAATCGTATTGAAAGATATGTTATATTGTTGACAGGTAAGATATAGTGCTTACTAATTGGTGAATGAGTCAGCACTAAAATGAAGTGTGAATATCTATGATCAGATCACTTGAGTAGAGCCAGCAGGTATCAATATTGAAATATCGTAACTTATATACAAGTACAGTCACCCGCATAATGAACAGAATGTAAAACTAGAAATATCAGGAATGTTTACACTAAAATGAAGTGTGAAAATCTAGAGAAGTCAGTATATTTTGGCATAGCAGGAACTGTTGACACTATAATTAAGTGTAAATAATCAGTGGAGTCACCATGTACAGTACTGTACACTTAAGGAGAGTGAGAATGTTCACACTAAAAAGAAGTTCGAATATTCATTGTATCAATGTTGAAATATCATAACTTATACATAATATATACAAGTACAGTCACCCGCATAATGAATAGAATGTAAAACTAGAGACACCAGGAATGTTCGCACTAAAAATAAGTGTGAATATCCAGCAGAATCAGCGTAACGTACACCAAGAATGTTAGTACTATTATTTGGTGTGAATATATCTATTAGTCAGTACATTTTGAAGAGTAGGAATGTTCGCTCTAAAATTAAGTGTGAATAATCAGTGGGGTCAGCATTTACTCTTCAGGGAAGTGAGAATGTTGACACTAAAATAAGTGTGAATATTCAGGTACCAAAATAGTGAAATATCGTACCTAATAGTCAGTAGCATAATGAATAATGAACACATATTGGAAGAAGTGCATAAGATTTTGAGTACATATTTGGATAAAGTACTTTGAGTTTTGTATTGCTTATTTTTTTAAGACTTTTAAAACTCATAAAATCACACTGCAAAAACAATGTGACGTCATAGTCATCAAATCAAATCACATTTAAATATTTGTATGACTATGACGTCACTGTGTTTTGCAACCCAGTCGTGTTATATACAATATTAACCCTAGAATTACCAAGGTAATTTTTTGTCACACGCTTTATCAAAAGGGGATCAAGGGGGTAAACTTATACCCGCTATTTAATTAAACAAAGTTAAAAAAAGTTAAACCTACCCTCCTTAGAAATGCTAGGGTTAAAGAACATCTGAAAATCTAAAAATAAGTAACACAAATTTCAAAATTAGAGAAGTATTCTTACTTTGTTATTATAAACCTATATAGTTGAAAAATGACGTCTTCAACTCATCCTTTACACGTCTAAACCTTAACCTTTTTACCTCTAAAACACATCTTATTTTCTCTTCGCTTAAAGTGAGGATGAAATGGTGATAATATTTCAAACATTTTATGCTCAAGAAGAGGAAAAAAGACGTAATCTCGTCTTTTCGCCTCTTTTTTTCTCTAAAATGGTGCAAAATAAGAGGACAAAAGACGAAAGGAGAGCTTAATAGTGAAGAAAGGACGAAATTTATTTCATCTCGGGTACAGTATTAATCTTAGCATTACCAAGGTACTTTTTCGTGACACGCCTTACCAAAGGTGGGGGAGGGGGGGAGGGGGGTCATATCGACCCGCTATTTAAATAAAGTTAAAAAAGTTAAACCCACCCTTCTTACTTCTTTGGTAATGCTATGGTTAAAGAACACCTGAAAATTTAAAAATAAGTAACACAAATTGCTCTATATCAAAATTATAGAAGTACATTTTTATTTTCCTATCCATTTTGTTCATTACGTTTTGCCCATGTGCAGAATTGTGTATTATTTCACTGTCATGATCCACTAGCTGTCATGGCGTCCTGTTTGCCTGTAAAGGCGGATTCAGATGGCGACAACGGCGATACAACACGATTTTCATATAAAAGCTGTGAAACCTATAATATGCGGTGTGTGAATTCGTAAGGTTGCGGGGGCGAATATCACATTAATTATTAATGCTCATTTTTACTCGCTAAATATAGTCACCAATGGATATGTTACACAGCTAGATCACATTATTCGCTTCGCGTCGTATGATTAAAATCGCCATGTGAATCCACTTTGATAGGCTTCATAGGCTGATTGAATTATTCATATGTACTATATATTATACAGAGTGAGTCACAATTCGTGTGTCATTTCTATCCTCTAATTTGGAATTGCAAAAGAGCTTGTAGAAACTTCAAATTTCGTACAGTGGTAGCTGAGGGTTGTTTGTTTTATGTTCTGGTGGTGAAAATTTTTTCCCACCCTTATTTCATCCCTTCTGGGGGGTGGGTTCCCGTTTTTTACAAAACCCTTATGGGCTTACAATGTTAATGAAAAAGAGATTAAAAAATTTTCGAATTTCAGTCTGAAAATTTCAAACTAGGGGTTTTCGAGTATGAGAAAAACAGTGGTGACATTAATTTTTTACTGCCGTTGACCCTTGACCCTTCGCAGGGTCAGAATTTGTCTCTCACAGACCCTTTTTTTTAATTTTCACATTATCTTCATGTTGGAAAGCTTTTAAGCGTTTTCAAGCATGGTAAAACCAATGAAAGACCTATCAAAGTGTTAAAATTGGTCCCTGGACCTTGCAGGGGTCACTGGTGACCCCTGGCATGACCCCTGGCATGACCTTTTTTTCCAAAAGTTTCAATTACCTTGAAATTGATGAGTTTTAAAGGGTTTTCGAGGACGATAAAGCTGATGGAAGTTCTTGCAAAGTGGTAACATTGATCCCTGACCTTGCAGGGGTCACTTGCAGGGGTCACTGGTGACCCCTGGCATGACCTTTTTTCCAAAAATTTCAATTACGATGAAATTGATGAGTTTTAAAGGGTTTTCGAGGACGATAAAACTGATGGAATTTCTTGCAAAGTGATAAAATTGATCCCTGACCTTGCAGGGGTCACTGGTGACCCCTGGCATGACCTTTTTTCCAAAATATTCAATTGCAATGAAATTGATGAATTTTAAAGGGTTTCGAGGATGATAAAACTGATGATAGTCCTTGCAAAGTGATGAAATTGATCCTTGACCTTGCAGGGGTCACTGGTGATCCCTGGCATGACCTCTTTTCCAAAATTTTCAATTGCGTTGAAATTGATGAGTTTTAAAGGGTTGTCGAGGACAATAAAACTGACGGAATTAAATTAAGGTCTTGCAAAGTGAAGAAATTGATCCTTGACCTTGCAGGGGTCACCCGGTGACCCCTGGCATGACCTTTTTTTCCAAAATTTTCAAGAACTTTGAAATTTATGAGTTTTAAAGGGTTGTCGAGGATAATAAAACTGACGGAAGGTCTTGCAAAGTGATGAAATTGATCTTTGATCTTGCACGGGTCACTGGTGACCCCTAACATGACCTTTATCCCAATCTTTTTAATTACCTTCAAATTGATGAATTTTTATGGGTTTTCGAGGACGAGAAAACTTTTGGGAGGTCTTGCAGTGTGATAAAATTAATCCTTGACCTTGCAGGGGTCACTAGTGACCGTTTTCCTATCTTACTTTGAATTCTCGGATTGCTTCCATAGTAATTTGCTAGTATTAAGGGTTTTCGAAGATGATCGATAAAAATATTGGAAGTCAGTTTAAAGTGTTAAAATGCTAAAGCTATTTTTTACCCTACAGAGGCACTGCATGGTATCTCTTTATTTGAACTTTTTTTTTTAATATTTCTTGAAATTAGGATGGCTTTAAAAGACTGCTAGCAAGATTGAAATTATAGGAATAATGTAAGCACGTACTTGACAAGTTGAATTAAAAATTAGAGTTGATGATAATTAAAAATGTTATTTTTTCATTGAGAAAAACGTAAAAAAAAATCAGTACAAACTAACATACGCTGTGAATAATAATAAAAAAAATGCAAGTTGGTTATCTCTGTATTGAATTTATTTTGCTGTTATTTTGTTTCCAGAGTATTGGTAAGCGTTTTGTTAAAATTTTATTGAATTTTTAATGTAAAAATGAATAATTTTCCTGTTTGCTTGCTAATGTGCGTGACGATTATGAGCACTGCGAACAGAACATAAAGCATAATTTGAATGAAATCAACAAAATCAAACCGGCAAGGGGTCACCAATTTCCCTTTCCCTGTGAGATAAGAGAGAGATTTGATCACTTTTTGATTCCCTCCAATATTTTTATGATCCTCTAAAACCATTATTTGCAAATTATTATGGAGATAAGCTGAGAATTTAAAAAAATAATAATAAAATAGAAAAAAAAGACCAGGGACTCTTCAAGGTCAGCGATAAATTTTATCACTTTATGAGAACTTCCATTATTTTTAAAATCCTTGAAAACCCTAGCTTACTTGCAAATTAATATGGAGGCAATCCGAGAATTCAAAATAAGATAGGAAAATGGTCACTAGTGACCCCTGCTAGGTCAGGGATCAATTTTATCACTTTGCAAGACCTTCCATGAGTTTTATCGTCCTTGAAAATCCTTTAAAACTCATCAATTTCATCGCAATTGAAAATTTTGGAATAAAGGTCATGTCAGGGGTCACCAGTGACCCCTGCAAGGTCAGGGATCAATTTTATCACTTTGCAAGAAATTCCATCAGTTTTATCGTCCTCGAAAACCCTTTAAAACTCATCAATTTCATCGTAATTGAAATTTTTGGAAAAAAGGTCATGCCAGGGGTCACCAGTGACCCCTGCAAGTGACCCCTGCAAGGTCAGGGATCAATGTTACCACTTTGCAAGAACTTCCATCAGCTTTATCGTCCTCGAAAACCCTTTAAAACTCATCAATTTCAAGGTAATTGAAACTTTTGGAAAAAAGGTCATGCCAGGGGTCATGCCAGGGGTCACCAGTGACCCCTGCAAGGTCCAGGGACCAATTTTAACACTTTGATAGGTCTTTCATTGGTTTTACCATGCTTGAAAACGCTTAAAAGCTTTCCAACATGAAGATAATGTGAAAATTAAAAAAAAAGGGTCTGTGAGAGACAAATTCTGACCCTGCGAAGGGTCAAGGGTCAACGGCAGTAAAAAATTAATGTCACCACTGTTTTTCTCATACTCGAAAACCCCTAGTTTGAAATTTTCAGACTGAAATTCGAAAATTTTTTAATCTCTTTTTCATTAACATTGTAAGCCCATAAGGGTTTTGTAAAAAACGGGAACCCACCCCCCAGAAGGGATGAAATAAGGGTGGGAAAAAATTTTCACCACCAGAACATAAAACAAACAACCCTCAGCTACCACTGTACGAAATTTGAAGTTTCTACAAGCACTTTTGCAATTCCAAATTAGAGGATAGAAATGACACACGAATTGTGACTCACTCTGTATATCTCTCTCTATTCATACAGGCATCTTATCCATCTCTCTAACATCAAATTTTCCACCGTGTATCCTTGTTATCCCACGCGGTTGCTTGCAGTATAATACTCGGTCAAGATATTTGTGCTGGTCATTCTTGTTAAAATCTTGATGCTCGCTTCTGACAGCTTCTCACAATAATACACACGTCTGCATTAGTCTGATAAAATAACACTGTCTTAACATTGTCATGACGTCATAGAGAAAAGGTTATGATAGTTGAATTTTACTTGATTGAATAATATTACATAGAGGTTCTTGTTCTTGTTTCCAATTTTGAGAATAGGCCTTAATATAGCTTTGCACCCAATACTATAGTAGCAACGAATAAAATTTACTTGGGCATGCATGACCAAAATGTTTCAATTGCCCCAAAATACCAACCAATCAATCATCAATGAATCAAAATTAGTAAATCAAATTTTTTTTATTTGCAAGTAATACACATATTTAAATAATATATTATATATTTAGCTCCATATTGACAGAGTAATGTACACTCCTCGTCTCTGAAAATTTTTCTTCTGCAGTCTCAGCCATGTTAATTACCTTGTCCCATATTAAGAATGGGCGCGTGATTCACGAAGCAGTTAGCCAGGTTTCTAACCACGTTTAGGTTAACCATGTTTAACTAGGTGGTTTAACACATAAAACAGGTCTATTTAAACGTGGTTAAGCTAAACGTGGCTAGAAACCTGGCTATAAACTGCTTCGTGAATCGCACCCAATAACACCAGGGCATAGAGGCTGCCTGCAGAAGGGAATTAACTTATAAACTTAACTTAAGTATAAACATTATTGTAAAAATATTAAAACAAATTTAAATTTAGTTGAAAAATGAACAATAAATACTACTAAACTTTATATAGTAACAAAAAAAAATCTATAAAGTGATTGAAAAACAAATAACTCTACCAAGATAAAAAAAAAAAAAAAACTCTTTTAAATTTTCACCTCGACCGAAGATTTCCGAGCTCTCCTAAGATGATTGCGGTCCTCATTTGCAATGACTTGCATCTTCTAAATAATAACATACATTTTATACCTCACGAGCCTTGTTAGTGAGCAAACGGAAGCTTCAACAATGAAAATGATAGCCGCAGTGACAATTGAAACAACCAGTCACTCTGCCATTGTTGTGTTTTGACTTTATAACAATTGACGATGACTTTATTTCAATTTTAATATTTTAGACGTGCCTTCTGTTTATCTGATGTAATAGAGCGAGTGGTGGAATGTTTTAATGTGGACCTTCAGCCATTGAAAATTCAAGCATTTGCCTCGTGGTGACTGAGGGAACAATGGAAACTGAAATAAGATTAGTCGGTAATTTGGAGGATCATTTGTTTATTCAATGTAATAGAGCGACTGGTGGAATGTTATAATGTCATGGAACTTCAGATAAAGATTAGCCATTGAAAATTTTAAGCAGTTACCTAGTTTTGATTCAGGGAACAGGGAAACTGAAATAAGGATGGTCGGTAATTTAGAGGATGATTTGTTTATCCGATACTGAATATAGAGCGCAAGGTTATTGGAATGCTTGAATGTAGACATTAAATGGATAAGCTGCATTAAAAATTCAATCAGTTACCTAGTTGTTACTTAGGAAACAGTGGAAACTTAATGAGGATGGTCGTTGATTTATATATGATTTCTTGGCTCTATTACATGAGCCCAACCTAAAGGATTTTATAACACCCTGCCAAATTAGGGTGGTTATGCCTTAGCAATATCAGCATTTAATTACCGACTGAGGGAAGCATGGAAATTTTATTCAGGTTTTGGTCGGTGTTTAAAAAAAAATTTAAAATTTAACAATTTTTCAGTGAATCATATTGGCATGTAGGTCACATATAGTTAGGTTTTTTTAATTCTAAAATATACTTAATACGATAATATCTTAAATGTTAAATAAATAGCATAAGGACTGAAAAAGGAGAATCACAAAAACAACAAAATTTTATATAAAAGGCAACGCTCGATCATGAAGTTAATAAAAATTTTAACACTCGTCTGAAGGCATGTGACATCAATTTTGTAACATTTGACTGGGTAGAGCATTCCCTAGTTGAAAAATTACGTCTTCAACTCATCCTTTACACGTCTAAACCTAATATTTTTACCTCTAAAACACATCTTATTTCCTCTTCACTCAAAGTGAGGATGAAATAAAGACAATATTTCTAACATTTTATACTCAAGAAGAGGAAAAAAGACGTAATCTCGATCTTTTTTCTCTCTTTTTTACCTCTAAAGAAGAGGATAAAAGACCGAGAGGAGAGCTTAAAGGGACAAGGGACCCTAAAAATAAGTATTTTTTAATCAAACGTTACCCATCAACTGAGTATGAATACATGCCGCACGGTGGCGAGTGCCTCAGGGTAAGCGCCCTATGAATAGCGCGATCCAACCGGAGGAACGTGACGTCACGTTCATCGCCTGGCAACACTGCTGCCTCTTCTCCATGTAACTCACTCCCCCCTCCTCCCGCCCAGCCGTACTCACAAGTCAGTGCAATGTTGCCTGTGCAATTGACCTGCTGCTCTCTATTTTTAATTAATTTTTATAAATTTGGGGGATGTTCTGAAAACGGAAATTTACTCATTTCTCGCATCAATATAAATATCTTACAGAAACTTTTTAAGCATACATTATTGCATTGTCCCATGTCCCTTTAATAGCGAAGAACAAATGAAATTTATTTCAACTTGGGTTTACCATTAACATGATTTTGTAAGGATAACTAATCAGATAATTAATTTTCGTTTGAGCACGTAGTTCCGATTCTTACCACCAGGTTCTCCACCTAGTTTTATATAGCCTCAGTTTACCTCCTCTGTCAGAACCAATTAATATAAAATCAGGTGCAAATGAAACCTCACTGCATGAAGTGCAGGTTTTACAAGCAAATTTTTCAGTGTGGTAATTAGAGATGTGAGATGCACTGTGGGGAATTACTGTCACAATTTTCTCCAGCCAAAATGTGTTGTTAAAAGCTAGGCTAATCCTAAGCTGCTTTGAGAGAGAGAGAGAGAGAGAGAGAGAGAGAGAGAGAGAGAGAGAGAGAGAGAGAGAGAGAGAGAGAGAGAGAGAGAGGGGGGGGGAGGATTCGAGTTGAAATAAATGTCATATTATAAGCTCTCTCTTCGTCAAATTTCCTTCTATTTTGCACCATTTTATCGAAGAAAAAGACGAGATACCGTCTTCTTTTCTCTTCTTGAGCATAAAATGTTAGAAACATTGTCTTCATTTCATCCTCACTTTGAGCGAAGAGGAAATAAGATGTGTTTTAGGGGTAAAAATATTAAGTTTAGACGTGTAAAGGATGAGTTGAAGATGTAATTTTTACACTAGGGATAATAGTTTTAAAATTTATATTTGCTTATCCCTTCTGGTATTTTAATTTATTTCTTGTAATTCATGATGTGCTAAAATATGGACATGGAGTTTATTCATTTAATATACTTATTTAATTAACAATAATCGTTTCAATTGATTTTCCTGCATCTTTGCCAGCAATTTTGTGTCTTATTGCATGATTCATTTATGCTATTGGTTATGACACAAGAATCAAGCAGAAATTATATTTTATTATTATAAATTTACTGATTATTACATTTCATAACGTATTTTATATAAAAATTATACTTTCACTGTTTGCAAGACAAAAAATAAAACAAAAAAAATATTTATTTTTTAATAAATTAAAAACAAATTTACATTAAATTAATATTTGAATCAGCATTAAAATTATGCATATAACTAAAAATATAATAAAATATATAAAAAAAATTTAATTTGATACATACATCAAACATGATCAAAGTAATTCTAATTTCTAATCCAATTAAAGTTCATGTTTAATTTTAAGTAACTTTAAATTTTTCTGGGCTTTCTGGCATGATAATTTACACATTCTTTCGACAGAATTTGAGTATCTCTAAACTCCCTAACTGCACACCACGAACTTTCCGAAACCGTAACGTCAGCATTTCGCGGGCTCATCAGGAACGGGGGCGGCCACTGCCTTACAATTCATCCCGGCATTTGCCTGTGACTGAGGGAAACGTGGAAACCTCAGTCAGGATGGACGCTGTATACAACTTTGCAATACAAGCGCAATGGTCGAAAGCAAGGCGAACCATATAATGGAAAAACACAACAATTTAACCCTGGGTGGGAAAGTTTTTTTTTAAATGGTCACCCATCCAACTACTAATCATGCTTGGCGTTAGTTGACTTCGGTGATCTGACGAGACCCGGTCAAGCGCACTGCACCACACCTCCAGCAAAATATGTATTTTCAAGCAGTAATTTGTTTATTTTTTCTTTTCAAATAATATAATAAAATTATTTTAATTATGTCCCTATATATACATGCATAATATATACTTAAGCCCATGCATTATCAATATGAACGATACATTCATGAAACATGTCATAAATAACAAAATTCATTGATGGCAATTTTGTCAATTAAATATAAGAAAACTCCCTTCGTATATGATATTCAGTATAATCACTATTCACTATACATAATTTCACGATTATAACACATTTATAATTTGTGATTTGTGATACCTCATCAGATAACGCTCAACAAATGTGACAAATATTAATTAATTTTCCATTTCAATATTCAACGCAATTAATAATATAAGTTGAAAAGAAATTTATATATATATTAAAAATTTTATACTGGATATTTTAAATTTTATCCGTATAAAATTATTTTGTAAAACAATGAGCTGTATTAAAATTATTTTTAAAAATAAAAAAAAAATCAATCTTTTTTATAATAATTTAATTTTGTTCAAAATAAATTAAAAAAAAATTAATTAATTTACTTTTTTCTATTATACACCCTATAGTTGAAAAAGTTAGGTCTTCAACTCATCCTTTACACGTCTAAACCAAATCGTAACAAGTCTTTTAACCTTCAAGACATATTATTTCTTCCTAGCTTAAAATATGGATGCCATAAAATTCACAGGTGTATTTATTTTGTTGACCTCTTTCGATTGAGCTAATGAAAAAATGGATGCTACTTGTCCATATATGTAACATATTATGTTCAATAAGAGGAAAGAAGACGAAATCTCGTCTTTTTTCCTCTTCTTTCCTCTAAAACGATGCAAAATGGGAGGAAAAATGAAGGGAGAGATATTAAAAGCGAATAAGAGATGAAAATTATTTTAACTCGGCCACCATATAATTTCCAATTGCATATTTCATCACATCGATGTTTCAATTGAGAAAATTACACCCAACAGACGATGATTGACGTTTGTTAACTTAAAGGAAACGTCAGTCTATATGTAACGAAATTTGATCTGCCTTCATGCATCATTGTCTGCACGATACAGTCAAATTAAATTAACGCTACCTTCCAAAAGTATAGCCGGAAGTGCGAAATTTCTAGATGTATTTAAAAAAAGAAATTGTTTTGAAACTCCAATTATTTATTTATACATATATTATATATTCATATTATACGTATTCTCTTGTGCATAAAATTTTAATGCTAAAATATAATAGAAGGTAACGGTCAGGAAGTATGTGCAAGGTTATGCAATGTTAATTAAAGGAAAATTAAGATACAAATATATAGTTTTAAAATATTTAAAAAAAAAAAATTAAATATAAAATTTAATATTTTTTAATGCTTTAAATATAATTTACAATTTATATTTATCTTTTTAAAATTTAATTAATTATTATTTACTTAGCTTATAATGGAATCTAATAAAGATAAAAAACTAAAATTTTAAATTTAATAATAATGTAAGCAAACAAGCAATCAAAATGAACAAGGTATCGTGAAATCTATAAATCTCTAACATCTGCTATGATCTGTAATACGGATTTGAAAAAAGTAGAATTCCCTTATGAAAATCATGTAAAGACAACCATATTTGTTATTGTGATTAAAAATTAATTTAAATATATAAAGCCTTCCAATCAAATGCACAACAATCTGCCTCGATATTTGCTGTTGATTTCTACACTCCACTGCAGACATAAAAACAACAAACAACAATCGAATTGTTGAGAAACAAAAAGCCGTGCCAGTTTTCAATCTTTTGACTAATTTAATATGGAGAAATGGAAATTCCATGCTAAATTAGTCAACATTAAAAATTAATAACTCGAGAACTAACTCGTTTTTGCATACATTTTTACCTACTGATAAGGTGTGTTAAGGAGATCATTCTAAATTTTTTTCATAATTTTTATGAATGGGATTTTTTTTAACATTGGGCGTGTTATCTCTACCTTAAAGTTAAATGAACGTTTGAAACTGATATGCTGTTCTGTTATGTAATACAGAGGGTCTTCTATGGATTACATAACAGAACAGCATGAGAGGATGTTTTTAAATTTTAAACATGCTAAATGTATAAATATTTATTTTTTAATTCTTTGTATTTTATATATAATTATAATTTAGTTTATTTATTAATAAAAATTATAAAACAATGATTTATTTTAATTTCTTATCTGCAGTTTTTACTTTTATAATTGAGAATATTATGCAACATATTTAAAATATCAACGATTATATTATTATAAAAATACGTTAATATTAAAAGTTAAGAAAATTCAAAATAAAATTGAAAAATGAGGAGTCACATCCATTAGCTTAGTTAGCTCATTATATGTAAATTAAGCAGCATATTTCTCTGGAAGTGCCTAAGAAGTTGATAATATATAAATGAGTAATAAAGTATTGATTGTTTACAGTACATTACAAAATGGACAACATACATGCAAAAAATTTATTGCAGAAATGAATAAAGGGTACCAAATTATGCTACTCTGAATTTTTTCAGATTTTTTTGAGACCCGGAACTGTTTTTAAATAATTATTGAAAGTCCTGTGATTTCAGTTGGCACCTCTTAATTCTTAATAAAAAGGATAGAGACTTGACGCCTCCAGGGGGCGTAGCCGCACTTTCAATAATTATTTAAAAATAGTTCTGGGCTTCAAAAAAATCTGAAAAAGTTCAGAGTAGCATAATTTGGTATATACCCTCTATTCATTTCTGCAATAAATTTTTTTCATTTATGTTGTCCATTTAAGACTACTAGTAGGCCCTTGATTTTTAAAGTGGATCTGTCTGCATGGTCAGTTTTTGAAAAAAAAAAAAACTTAAGTTTAACATATAGGTACGGAAACTGGAAGTGAAGCTGTTGTGAGAAAATTATCTATTAATTTGCTCAAACTATTTATGACTTAAAACATAATTTTCCAATTCGAAACATTCTGGAATTTTTAAAACTTATTTAATTCGATTCCATGTCAGAATGTTACTATATATATATTATATGACTGGCAGTACCTGAAATAAATTTTATCGTTACAATAATTTTCGTTAATAAAAATGAAAATATAAAAATGTAATTATAATATACTGAATATATTGTAGAGAAAACATATTACATATTATAATTTAAAATTCAGTTTGAGTTGAAATATTATGTTAAACAACCAATAATAAAGCTAGACTATATGCAGCATAAATAAAATTAAATATTATAAAATATCCTTGTACTATATCAATATCAAGCTAGCCTGGAAGAGAGTATAGAACATATTAAAAGTGAAGCTAGAGTGCAGACACTATAATATAAAACATTCAAAACGTTCTGTGGTGTGAAATGATTTGGTTACCTCTCACTCGCAGTGTAATTTCAGTAATTGTGTAAAGACTAATTAGGCAGACATAGTGTACAGAGAGAGAGAGAGAGAGAGAGAGAGAGAGAGAGAGAGAGAGAGAGAGAGAGAGAGAGAGAGAGAGAGAGAGAGAGAGAGAGAGAGAGAGAGAGAGAGAGAGAGAGAGAGAGAGAGAGAGAGAGAGAGAGAGAGCAGTCGGCTTTGTGTGAGTTGAAACAAACATAGTTGGCAGAAATATATGGAGATTATATAGCTTTGTAAAAATGTTATGTTTTTGATATATTAAATTTTTACATAATGCAAAATTCTGTTTTTAAAATAGAAACCTTTAGTATTTATTTATTTTAATTTATTATATTTCCCTCATGAGTACATAAATAACAAGTCAGAGGCAGGAAATTCACAAACAGTCCAATAAGAACAAACCACTTCCCGAAGGTTGTGCAGGGAATCCCTGTAAACACAAAAATAAGGAAATAAACAATTAATAAGTAACATAATATGTAAAATAAACACTATAGAATATAGTATATATACAGTAATAAGCATATATTAATTATACAATTGTCTTATTTACAAAGTAAAAATATGAGCCTTTAATTTAGTGTAAAACAAAGTGCAAGTAAAAGCACTTCGTGAAAGCTAACGTATAATCCCTACTCTCTTTGATCGTTGAGGAGTCCCTAGTTGAAAAATTTCGTATTAAACTCATCCTTTTACACGTCTAAACCTCTAAAACATATCTTATTTCCTCTTCGCTCAAAGTGGGGAGACAACGTGTTATTTGTAACATTTTAAACTCAAGAAGAGAAAAGAATACGTACTCTCGTCCTTTTTCCTCTTTTTTTCTTCTAATAAGGTGCAAAATAGGGGGGAATTAGACTAGGAAAGAGCTTAATAGATAATAAATATGAAATTTTATTTTAACACCCATTACCCCGCCGCGAGGTATAACCTCTTAGTGGTGTATATTTAAAAAAAAAAAATGGCTCTAAATTGAAAATAAGAAAAAAATCAAGGCATTTTATTCATTGTTCTCAATTTTACATTTTTAGTGAAAAAAGAAATTATAAATTCATAATAATTAATAATTTTTCATAAATTAAAATGGCACCAAAAGATTTGTTGTTAAAATTTTAAAATGTGATTTCAATCCAAGGCATATCCAAATTTTTTCACATGACAGATCACCAATTTGTACGTACATCGAGGAAGTGATTTTCCGACGACCATCTTAACTTAGATTTCCATGGTTCTCTTATTCACAACTATACAAATACTGGGATGGATTGCTATAACCCATGATCACCCCAGTTTGGAAGTGACATACAAAATCAACGCTATATACATAGATTGGGTTCACAAAGAGCCGGTACGTTAAATTTAGTCAGTGCCTTTCAACAGGGTTCAGATGAACCAAAAAAATCAGTATGAGGGGTTGCTTCATTAACTCATGCAACCTTGAGGTTATTGACCTACAATTTTTTACATATGTTTTTATGGTTTCCTTAGTCATAACTAGGAAAATAATTTGTGGGCAGTGGTTCGAATCAACCATTGAACTAAAATTGCAATGAACTGGGTAGGGTCATGTGCAGATAGCTGGGAAGATAATAATATACTGAATAAAGAGCAGCGCCACGAGATTGTTGGGTTGCCTACTTACAGGATAACGGCCTGATGTTTACCTCCCCTTACTTCCCTTCCTGTTGTCAAACCGTACGCTCTAAAGCATTAAAAAAAAATAGAAAAATTGACTTTTTTGCTGAGGTATAATTATTTAAGGACCCGAAAATGTAGTTTGTGTATTCTTTATAAACTAGTAGATGATATGGAAACGATATAAATGTAATAATTGCCGTCTATAGCTTATATATTTCAGATTCAGATTCAAAAGGCTTTTATTCAGAAAACACATATTGCAATACAAGTTTGGGTTTAAGTGCAAGACTTTTTAACCAGATCAGCCATAAAAAAATACATTAATTATATTATTATGCATTGAATAAAAAATACATATATTTTTACATTTTCTTCCTTAAAATCCTTACACGCTGCTGATGCAACACAACACTATGGAGCGGCAGGCTCCTGTAAAGTTTGCAATATGCTTTGCATTGCAGTGACATCACGTGGACCTGGCATATACTTGGGACAATACAGGATACCTTAATTAACAACATGATTCAGGGAAAATAAAGCATTCTTATTAATATTAAGAGCTTCTACATCATTAAAGTCTCTCAGCAAACTTTATTGATTTTCTTGAACTAAAATAAAACTAACAAATGTTTTTTACCCACCACAGTTACGGAGATTGATGCGCGTGCGTCCTCCAATCATCTGTCTTGTCTCTCCACACCACGCCTCGTACCGTTCACATCAAGAATACTGGAACTTGGTTGTAGCATTGTATATTTGCATTGTTTTAATTAAACAGCACACTAAGATTTGCACGGATGTAATAATGTAATAATGTATATAGACTCATCGCCTTGAAAAATTTCTCACTTGTAGTTTTGATAATCACCATGCTCTGTATTATTCTTACGGGAATGTTGATTAAAAAGGGAGCAAAGGGGAAATTTCCAAGGCGACGTGTGTACCATTCAAATAAAATTGAAATATTATGTAATATAATATCTTAATACGATATTAATTTTAAGCATTATTCATTATTATATTAAAAATAAAATATTTTTAAAATTATAATATTTATTACTTTAAAATGTCACAAATTTATTTTATGTATATTATTTATACGACTCCCAGGTTAGTTTTTTACTTAAATAATTATTTTATTATCATTAATTATTTTCTTTGCGTATTTTTACCGATTCTCATAGAATTCTGACGTTACAATTATTATAACAATAAACAGCTCATGGCAGCTTGCAATATTGAAGAAATGAAATCAGGGTGAAATTCTTTTGTAAATAAATATACCGAAAATTTATTGAATTATACAAGCAAATGTGAACTGAAGTCAGAATAATTAAAATTTAATTTATATGTAGATTAGGAACCACTATTATACATAAATTTGAAAGCTGTTTATTTTCAAAGTAGCATATATTTTATTTTAATGAGATATTATATAGAATGTGAAAATTTTAGTGGCTTAATCGAAAGAAGGGGTAAAAATATGGCACTGTGAATTTTTTCCGATTTTTCTGACACCGAAAACTATTTTTAAAAAATTATTGAAAGTCTATTTGATGACGTCACGGGCGGCACTGCCCTATCCTTTTTCTTAAGAAGTGCCGCCCGTGACGTCATCAAAATAGACTTTCAATAATTTTTTAAAAATAGTTCCCGGTCTCAGAAAAATCGGAAAAATTCACAGTATATACCAAATTTTTACCCCTTCTTTCGATTAAGCCACTAAAATTTTCACATTTAAATAATATTCATATCGCATTTAAATAACGTGCAATGTTTACTAAAAATTTTAAGTTTTTATATCTCACTTTTTTTTCCGGAAAAACATTGCTGGGTGGCTAACTATAGGGATTAAGAATTTCCTCAGATAATTTTTAGAAGTATATTTTACACATTTTAGGGTTCAGGCACAAGCTGTTAGCTTGTTAGCTTTAATGCAGCGTTGAACAAGTATATTTTCTTGGTATATTTCATAACCCTATAGTTGAAAAATTACGTTTTTACTCATCCTTTACACGTCTAAACCTCATCTTTTTACCTCTAAAACACATCTTATTTCCTCTTCGCTCAAAGTGAGGATGAAATGAAGACAATATTTATAATATTTAAGGCTCAAGAAGAGGAAAAAGACGTAATCTTGTGTTTCCTCATCTTTTTTTTTTCTAAAATGGTGCAAAATAAGAAGAAATTAGACGGGAGGAGAGCTTAATAACGGAGAAAATATGAAATTTATTTTAAATCGGGAATATTCTGTTTTGGTATGGGTATATAACATGTAATAGTTTATGTACTTCAAATCACTAATCCCCATGTGTCTTCAAGCCATGTAAGTATAATTAAGGTATAAAATTCGCCGTGTGTGTGTGGCACAGTGCGCTTGACCGGTTCTCGTCAGATCACCGAAGTCAAGCAACACCGAGCGTGGTTAATAGTTAATAGATGGGTGACCATTAATTTCAATAAAAACCACATTTCCCAGCCAGGGTAAATCGTTGCGCTTTTCCACTATATATTTGGTTCCCCTGGCTTTGAACCATTGCACTTCCGGTTCACTGACAAAAGCTGTATCATCCATCCTGGCTGAGGTTTCCACGTTTCTCTCAGTCGCAGGCAAATGCCGGGATGGATTGCAAGGCCGTGGCCGCCCTCGTTCCGGAAGAGCCCGCGAAACGCTAAGTTAGGGTTTCGGAAGGTTCGGAGTTTTAAACTTAGTGAGTAATTAGTAAGTAGAAGTACCCAGTTAGGGTTTGATAAAAGAAAAAAATCATCCCTGTAAATATTAGTGTACAGTACATTAATATACAATAATATTACCTAACTGTTTCTCTATTAATTCCATAAATCACGGTGCATTAACCACCCTTGTAACACCGGTGTGTTATGATGGTGATTTACCCCTCATATTGTCATTGCAATAATCCCCCCTCCCTACATATATGGCTTTATTATGAGAGAAGTGATTGACAGTATACTGTTTTCATATCGGTTTAATTCAATGTTAGGATTAATAATGATTTTTAGATTTGAATGCAACAAAAATATAAATAATTTTTAAATAAAAATCTGTGTTTTAATATTTTGTTTCATTATGAATCACATTAAATTAGTTGCCTTAAGATTTTCTGTATTAATTATTATATTAAATCTGCAAAGTGGCTATGAAAAATAGTATACATTATATGATTATATATATTATTATAGAGGTAAATAAATCTTTACAAGTATTGAAAATAAAAAAAAGAAGAAAATTAATAAAAAAAATCGGATAATTCAAAATGTAAGAAAATATAATACTGAATAATCTGCATCCACTATCAGTATAAAGTTTCCATAGTTTCCTCAGTAGCAAAACAGAACAGAACACTGCAATAGCTGCTTGAGATTAAAAATATTAGCAGCTACCTGAGTTGAAATAAATTTCATCTTTATATTCTCTCTCCTCTCGTCTTTTATCCTTCTATTTTGCACCATTTTAGAGGGGGGAGGCAAAAAGATGAAATTGTGTTTTTTTCCTCTTTTTGAGCATAAAATGTTAGAAATATTGTCTTCAATTCATCCTCACTTTGAGTGAAGAGGAAATAAGATGTGATTTAGATGTAAAATGATTAGGTTTAGATGTGCAAAGGATGAGTTGAAGACGTAATTTTTCAACTAGGGTTATTTTCAATTATTAAAGCTGATAATTTGAAAACAACTTCTAGCACTCTCCTCCCCTTAATTCATTTTGGATTCTTGGTGATTTAAATGAAACATTTTTTATTTTATTATTTTTAATTTTTTACACATAGTGTTATAGATATAGGACGTGGAACAATAAATTGCAAAATCAGGTGATTTTAAAGTCTTTAAACTATGATACAATAACACAAGCAGTCTTTCCATAAAATTTAATTTTATTTTTGCTTTATCTTTCATTTATGATTATTTATTTATGAAATAAATAAATGAAATAATTATTTATGAAAATACAAAAAGTTGAATAAATAATAAATTAGTTCATTGAAGCGAGTTAAACTCTTGAAATATCGATTCCCCAGATAATATAAAAATACAATTTAGTTTTCCTTTGTGTATAAAAGTGCGATGTTTTGAAGTGACAGCTCCTCGGCTTTTGACGCGTCAGTCGCCGATAAAGAGATCTTGAGAACCCCCCGTCTTTGTAACGCTTTGAAGTTTGTGCGAAGTTAATCAAACTTTGACAAATTGACTTCCTTCAAACACCTTTAATAAACTGTCTATTGTCGGTACACTATTATGTAGCGTGGTACAGCCGCAGGCAAATGGAGTATCGACCTCAAAATTGTTTATTGCAGAAATGTATAAAGGGTGCAAAGTTATACTTCTTATTTTTTTTCTCAAATTTAGAGTACGGAAACTATTTTTTAGAAAAATATTAAAAGTACACAGAAAAAGACGTCTTTCATAAAAGGATGGAACTAAAATGGACTTGGGTTCAAAGCCAACCTCGGCAAAACTTTTTAGCAATACTTCCCGAGCTCTAAAAAGTCTTAAAAAGAAATCAGTGTGGCAATAACTTTGCACCATTTATCCATTTCTGCAATAAAAATTTTTGAGGTCCATACTTAATTGTGGAATACGTGACACAGCTTTCAGATAAATTTGCTCTAGACTTTCATTAACTTTTAATGCGTACTTTATCTGTATTGTATTCAACCATAATTATTTTATTTCAATAAAACGTTCAGAGAGGAAACACATACTACCAAATATTTTGATTTTGATTAATGTCAAGTATTATAATTAACCGTCAAGTTAATAATTTGTGACATTATTTTATTTGTTATTCAATAACAAGCAGTAAGCAAAAATAGGAATCCAACCCTCCTTCAGACCATGTTATTTTGATGCTATCAACACTGTTAATGCTTATAATACTGGAGAAGTTTAATATAGTTTTAGAATTTATGCAATTTAATATTAAAAGACAATATAAATTTTAAAATAAGAAAAAAAAATTAATTTCATTTAACTTAATTAAAATATAAATTATAAAAATTATAATAAAAATAAATTAAAAAATAAAAAATATGAGAAAATAATTATTTATAAAACTTTACAATTTTTACATACATATTTTTTTATTGTACAGAAATGGTAAAGTGTTAACTTAATTGTATTTCATTTAAAATGTAATATTTGCCAATATTGCCTAATAGATTAATATCTCAAACTGATATCTAGTAAAACTTTGATCTTTTTATTTGCATTTTTATATTGTTTTTATTTACTTACATTACATGTGTGAGCTCTGGAATTATATGTATGTTACAGGCTTTTCTGTTAATTTTGTTATTATTTTACTTGTTACGTTAATATAGCTTGACAAACACCATGATGAGGTTGTTTATAAAAATTATAAGTCTGTTCGTAGACCCTGCTCGGTGTACACTTACTGCACCTAATCGACCTTACATATACGTCCATGTACATAAGGTCGATTGGTTGTAGAAAGTGTGCACCGAGCAGGGTTTACGTACAGACTTATATTACTAAACATTGATTATATAATTACGCATATTGAAATAGAATACACCCATATGTGTGTATATATATATATACACATATGGGTGTATTCTATTTCAATATGCGTCATAACTTTGCAAATTTAAATTTGTGTAAATTCCAGCAAATTATGATTATAAATTTTATAAAATGTAATGTGTGCTATAATATATTCTACTTTCATCATTTGAAAGGATTATATAATTTGTATTCTATATTGTCATATTATTAATTCAAAGATTGGATTTCAGTGTATCACTCTACCACCTCCGTATCACATTGCAGGCGATGCATCCCAATTGCTAAGCACAAGATAATGTTAATAAATTTAAAGATGTTTTTAATATATATAATTTTATTAAAAATTAATAATTATGTTGCCATATTTTGAAGTAAAAAATACAATATTTTTTTTGTTTAATAATATTTCACACAAATTTAAAAAAAAAAAATAAAATTTAATTAACATATTTCATTTTTTTATAAAACTATATTTTTTTGTTAAAATTTATTTTATCATCAACATTTTTTATTGAAACATCATAATTTTTTTAAGTTATGCAAATATAAACTCTTTTAAGAATTGTTAAATTGAAAAGTATTTATATTAGTAAAAATAATAAGTCAAAGTAAATTGCCACAGTCTTAAAGGCCTCAGGAACCTTAGCACAATATTAAGTACACGGTTAGCTTTGCTTCAGTGTGATTCAGCTGCATATTTTTTTTTTGTTTCAGTAGCACAAATATCAGAGATAATAGCCGATGAAAAGGAACCTGTGACGTCACTCACACTCATTCAGCGGCGACAATATAAGGAAATCCCTGCAAAAGATAGGTTCATTCCCGCTGCAACCACGGCCACAATTTGACTTCTGGAATTTTGAAACTTTACCAGGGCAGTCTTGATAGTATTTGTCAAATAGCCTGAAAGATTTTTTTTTTGATGACATCCATACAAACCGAGTTATTGCGGTAGAGAGAGGAGCAAAAATGTTGTATAGGAAAACAATGTTAAATTTTTAGCTTATCTTGCAACCGCAATAACTCAATCTGTACACATGCCACCAAAAAAATTCTTTCAGACTATTTGACAAATACTATCAAGACTGCCCTGGTAAAGTTTCAATATTCCAGAAGTGAAATTGTGGCCGTGGTTGCAGCGGGAGTGAACCTATCTTTTGCAGGGATTTCCCTATATTGTCGCCGCTGAATGAGCGTGAGTGACGTCACAGGTGCTTCTTCATCGGCTATTATCTCTGATATTTGTGCTACTGAAACCAAAAAAATTATGCAGCCGAATCACCCTGAAGCAAAGCTAACCGTGCACTTCATACTGTGAAAAGGTTAATTCATAAGGCCTTTAATTATTTACTATAATATACAACACTGAAACTTATTTCAATTACAATTTTTATTATAATTACAAGATACAAATTGGCTTCATATTATGAAGGCATTATTACATTTTATGAAATTTATTGCTTATCATGTATAAAGGCAGCAACAATTTTACATTTTTTGTTTCCCTAAGGGAATCGTAGAAACCTCAGTCATGATGGTCTACAATCAGATCATGCCAATACACTCAAGATTGAATCAACATTTATGGTTTTAATATGTTGTGCCCGAGTTGAAATATATTTCATCTTTTCTTCGCTATTAAACTCTCCTCTGGTTTTTTCTCCTCTTATCTTGCACCATTTTGAGGAAAAAAGAAAGAAAAATACGAGATTACGTATTTTTTCCTCTTCTTGAACATAAAATGTTAGAAATACTGTCTTTATTTCATCCTCACTTTGAGTGAAGAGGAAATAAGATGTGCTTTGGAGGTAAAAAGTAAAAAGATTAGGTTTAGACGTGTAAAGGGTGAGTTGAAGACTTAATTTTTCAACTAGGGAGTGGCTGTTATTAATTTGACTTTAAAATATATTATGCTGTTTTGAAAATAAAAAAGCTGCATGCCATGCATGCCATGCATGCATTCTCTCTCTCTCTCTCTCTCTCTCTCTCTCTCTCTCTCTCTCTCTCTCTCTCTCTCTCTCTCTCTCTCCCTCTCCCTCTCTCGCGCTCTCTCTCTCTCTCTCTCTCTCTCTCTCTCTCTCTCTCTCTCTCTCTCTCTCTCTCTCTCTCTCTCTCTCTCTCTCTCTCTCTCTCGGTTTATATTACATATGGAAATGATATTTCTAAGAAAATGGAAATTTTTCAGCACCACTCAAGGCACATTATTGTGAAGGTATATTTACACCTGAGTCTATGAAAGCGAGTTAATACTCGGACGTTATTATCTGGCCACGTATTTGTCATAAGTGACACATCACTGGATTATTTGTACTGCAGATAATATGGACGACCGGATTTGTGAAGAGGGGGGAGGGATGTAGAGAATGACAAAGGATACGGTTTCTAATGTGATAGAATGTCATATAGAACCGGATACGGGATTGTTATTATACATTTCTCAAGGGCCAAAGATACAGTCAAATTATTTTAAAAGTGCTTCCGGAAAAACCGAAAATGTGAACTTTCAATTTGTATTTGAACGTTTCAATACTAAATTACAAGACATTATCTCCAGGTAAGTATCCATCAGAAAAATTATAAAGTCGCCATGATCGTTTGCTAATTTTGACTCCTGCTACAACCGCCGCGCATCGGCGCGCAACCCTTCTGCGCACGTTTTTTCGTCTCAAAGTCAAAACACTACTACCGCGAAATTCTGTAGATGCTCTTTAATTAAACTGACCCAAGGCAAATAATAAATTTTTTATAGCAGCAAACGTAAAAGGTTAGTGCCAATACGTCATTTTAAATTTGCAAACATTACTGATTTAGAGGGTTAACAATTTGCGATTGAAAAATTGCTCCGTATGGGATCTTACGTGCGCCCAATCTTTTTTTGTAAGTAAATGGGAGGGGCTTGGTGACTTCAAGATGTATCCTTACCAATGCAGATAGCTTAAAATTATTAAAATTTTCACTAATATTATTATTACAATATTATAGAATACAATATATGAATAATGTTATTTTTAAATATTAATTAAAATAATATTATTAATGAATACAAAGTTATACTTTGAAATATATTGTAATATATTAAAATATAATATGAATTATACAATATAATGTAAATTAGTAAATTTATAGATATTATAATTATAGTTTTTATCAAGAAAATGAATAATTATTATTTTAAAAGTATTTAAAAATATAATAAATACTCAATATGAACTTTATTAAATTTTTATTGTAAAAAAAAATGAATAAAAACTCATAATATAATTTAAATAACAATTAAATATGTAAGGAGTAAATTTTTTTTTCGCATTTGTATTGTTGTTTTAAATTTTACACAATACGTATATTATTAGTTTTATTAGTAAAAAAAAAATGAAAAAATGTTTACAAATAATTACGAATGGATAAAAAAAGTTCACTGTAGCATAAACTTAATTCTGGGGCATATCCACGTAAGGTTATGGAAGTGTGGTAAAATTTCTAGGAAGGGTAGACTTGGGTGCCCCAAAATTACTTAACCTCAAATCATCTCATTCAAAATTAAAAATTTATCTCTTGAAGCTGTAACAAAATTAGTAATAACATTCTTTGTGTCCAGAAGTGTACATACAGTTCATAAACTTAAAGGGACTAAAATGATACTCCACAAATCATCGAAGTCAAGCTATGCCGAGGATGGTTAGTATGCGATGGATGAACATGACCATTAAGAAGAACATGTTTCCCACCCAGGGGTAAATCGTTGCGTTTTCTCACCGTTTTCATGAATTTTAACCATTGCACTTTCGGTTCATGGGCAAAACGCCCATCCTGGCTGAAGTTTCCACATTTCCCTCAGTCACAGGTCATGGCAATCCCCGTTCTGAAAATTGCCCACGAAATACTCAAGTTAGGTTTTTGGGGTTTAAATTTTACAACTAATTAATAAATAAATGAAGTCAAATATTATTTGATTGAAAGAAAAAAAGTATTTTTCCTCCAAAACGAAAATTATTGTCCTCACATTTGGAGCTCCAGCAAATTTAGTAATAACATTCTTGGTTTCCAGAAGTGTAACATATGGCTATATATCCTGTCTTACCAGTCTTTACAGTAGTATTTGTTACACTTGAAGAGGGGTTGACAGGATGGTTACAATGTGGTTTACTACAATGATACTGGGAGTACTTATCTTCTTTCACACCCAAATATAATGGACACATCCGATTATTTACAAAAGGTGTGATGGATTTTCTATTATAAGTATGCTTTTAGTAAAATCTGCTACGCTTGCCTAGATATAAGTTATTGTAATATATAAGGATAAAAAGGTAATAGCACAAACAATTTTTTTAACATTAGGATATTATCTTGCATGCTTGGAATATATTCAATGGAATATTTTTGAAGAGAAATGTAGTATATAGGGTATGTGTATGATTACTGAGCATATTGAAATATAAGTGATTTTTAGTTGTGAATTTTTATAGTTATGGGAAAAATAATATGTTGTAAAACAAAAGAATATGTAATTATTTTAAAAGTAATGTATAATAAGCATTGCAACAAATAAAATTTAGTAAAAAAAAAAAGAATGATTTGTTTTATTGTTATATTCTTGTAAATCGCTCTCTCTCTCTCTCTCTCTCTCTCTCTCTCTCTCTCTCTCTCCTCTCTCTCTCTCTCTCTCTCTCTCTCTCTCTCTCTCTCTCTCTCCCCTCTCTCTCTCTCTCTCTCTCTCTCTCTCTCTCTCTCTCTCTCTCTCTCTCTCTCTCTCTCTCTCTCTCTCTCTCCCTCCCTCCCTCTTAAATCGTATCAAAGAAAAATGAATAAGAAATAAAATAATATTCAGTTTATTTAAATGTGATTATTAAGTCAAAAACTCAACGAACTTTATTAAAGATTAGACTTTAATTTGTGTTCATTTTATATTAAATGGATTCCTCTATATATTTCAGCCCTGCAGAAAGCTGAAAGCATTTTCAATTTACTTTTTTTGCATAAACTATAATATATATTTATACTCTAAATAAGTGGTAAACAGAACTTTTTAATATTATATAGTATAACATGCTATATCTTGAAGTTAAATATATACAGCAGTAATCAAACACACTGCATTCCACATTTTTTGTTATTTTTTTATTATTCAATTAACATGTTCATGCAACATGGATCACGCGTCAAAACCTATAATTAAAGAAAACAACACATAACATAAAGATTGAATATTGCCAATGCCCACTCCATCAAGGTTTGCGAACTATAATATCGACCTCGATTGTTTTTTTCAAATAGTAGTCCTAAATTTTCAATTCCCCATTGAGTTACATGCTAATTTCACCCCGAAATTTCCATGGAAGGAGTGATTCTAAAATTTTGAAACTTTACACACGGCAAGATAAGGGGTTTAGAAATTATGCCTGGGGTGTGAAAATATCAAGAAAAATTTATTTCTTTTGGATTTAATTTGAATTTTACAATGTTATAGCAAATGGGGTGGACTACTATAGTTTGTTTCGCGCTTCGCAGTTCGCAGGCCTTGATACAGTGGGCATTGCTTTATTCAATGAATTCTATTTCATGCCTGCAGAAAGTATATTCAATTTACATAAAATATACTAAAACATATTATTTAAACAGACCAGATGTTCAATAATATTGACAATATTTATTTTGCAGTTTTTTATTGTAATATTTTAGTAAAGCATGCTAAATCTTGAAATTACATATAATAGTAATCGAACAAACTTTATGACATTCCATTTTTTTATTAAAAAAATTGTTATTATACTGTACAAACAACATGAATCACGTAAAAACTTTAAAATTAAAGAAAGTAACAAACAAAACATAACATTAACAGACAATATTGCACTTTATTGCACATTAATTGTGGTTTTCACTGTTCTCTCATAATCCGAAGACTTACGAACTTTCACGAATACAAATTATCTATATATGAACTATCCTTTAGACTACTTGCAAGTACTTCCAGTTACTTCCGATTAAAGTAACAAACTGTATTCACAAAGGATGGTTATTACCCGAGCTACTAGTTAGAAACAAGATCAATGTACAACATCGAATTATCCTCCACCCCTTCTCTTGGCAGTGAGATCTTCCCCTAAGTATATGATTAACTAGAGGTACACCTTAGGGCATCACAAATTTAGTGTACAGTCGAAAGCAAATAAACTGGAATAAATATGGTTCTTTGTTAATCTTGCAATATTTTTTGAAGTGAAAATTCATTTATGCATTTAGTTTCAGAATTTGAAAAGAAGCATTTAAGATTTTATGTTTTTAAAAGTCCGGTTTGTAAGCTGAGTTAAGGTTAACTATATAATTAATTAAGGGTAAGTTTGTCATATGTTAAAAAAAAATTCCACACATAAAAAATATGAAACATATTAAAATATTCTCTATACTGAATCCCCTATATCATAAGCTACAATATCAGGTATATTATATATAAATTCAAGCTATTTTTAGAGTTATTAATATTTAAAGTTGAATATGGAGAAATGAACTTTCATGTTAAATTAGCCAAATTTAAAATTTCATAAGTTTCATAACTTAAAAACTAGCTCGTATTTGTATACCTGATATTTTAGCTATAATATAGTACTGATAGGGGATGTAGAGGAGAAAATTTCAATATAATTTTTGTTTCACATAATTTTCAGGTTTTTTATTTATTTTTTTTTTTAAACATTTTGGGCGTGTTATCTGAAACTTAATTTTGAGTTGTAAATTTATTCATGTGATAACTTCTAAATTGAGCAGAAAGAATTTACGATATATTCATGCAAAGTTTTTCCATGTAATATAATATATACATGCTTTGATTGCGTATTAAATTATTTCATGACAATGACGTCACAGCGTTAATATGCACGGGGAAATTATATTAAGGGTTTAAAAAATAAAAGTCAATACATAACTTGGGGTTTTTTATTATATTTATAAAATATTTATTATTATGCAGGTTATACACTCGTTGTCTTGGAAATTTTCCCTTTGCAGTCTTGTTAAGTATTTCCAAGACAACGAGTGTACATTGTTTCTCATATTAAAAAAAAACTCTTATGTTTTGTTATTAATATCAGGTAGGGAGTTATCATTAAATTGATTGTTCTCGAAGAATTCAAATTATTTAAGAATATAAAGCATTTTAATATATTATACCAGATGTATACCATGATGTATTATACTAAATTGAATAATAAACAAAATAAACTCCCTTAATTCTTCTGAATATTACCTTATTCAACCAAAATACATGAGATTCTCATTGATCAACCATAAATCCAAATGCAATCAAAACATGGCAATATTTTATATAATGTACTTAATATACTTGATTTTCGATTTTTAATTACATATTTTTTGCTCTTTATAACATCATTAGATGTAATAAAAAAAAATAAATTAAATAAAAATAAATAAATGTTTGCTTAAAAATTCAATAAATAGGTAAAAATAAGCAATAAATAAATAAGTTTGAAAATAAATAAAATTTTAAATTATATAAATTGATAAATATTTGAATTTAAAATATTGGTTGAAAATTTCATACTATTTAGAAAAATTAAAAAAATGTGATTTTTTATAATATGTCAATGAATGATAATTAAATATAATAAATTATTAGATATTTAAATTTCTATTATTATAATAAGTTATCAGTACTATTTAGTTTAACCAAAAAGTGTTTTCTGTAACCCGATGTAGCACCATACAAGAAGTTATTAGTGTTTTGTTCGAGGATCCAGAGAGCTATACATGGTGCATGATTAAATTTAAAACAAAGTCCCCCCTCCCCCCAAATCTCTCGTCGGATTATTTTCCCAAACGTGCGAACTCTCAAAGGAGTCGAAACACAAAATAATACACGCAGAAGAGATTGGTTGTATGGCATGCTGTATTATTTTATATTATAAAATAATGTGGTTTCTAACAGATTGGATTCTAAAAAAATTACAAGGTTCTATTGTTATAAGTTACTATTTATTAAATGTAATGCAAAATTGGTAAAATTGATAAATTTAAAATGTTAATTGTACCATCACAATATCATATAAATAGAGATATGTAAATTGTAATTGTATATTTCTACAAATAAAAATTTTGATTGCTCATTTGCTGTAATATTTATCAGAGAATGTTCCCTGATAATAAATTGAATTTTAGCCAAACATTAAATGAATTATTAATAATATAACAATTAAAATTTGCAATCATGATTCTTATACAGTATAGTATGGTTGAAATCAATTGAAAGTGTTACATATGAAGTTATATATATTTGGGGAATGATTTAAATATAAAAATTTGTTACTTTAAATAATTAACGATTTATTTAAAAAAACTATATTATTTAATTAAGCGTCTCCATATCTCATTTACATTGAAATATTAATTTATAATTTTAAATAAATCGAAATATTTTGTTCAATTTGATTGATAGATATTTTTTTAAATTTTTATTGTTACCAAAAAAAAAAAAATAATAATAAAATTTATCGGTAAAAATTGTCAAATTGTATACATTTTTACTATACTTGTTCATGAATTCATTTTTTTTTTCCTGCTTCAAGTGAACCGTAGTATTGAGTACTGGCCACAATTAAGTGACTGAATTTATCCTCCCAGCTCTTCGCAGACCCTAATTTTGTGGGTCCCTTCCAAACCGGGGCGGCCATGACCTAAGCAATCCATCCCAGCATTCGCCTGGTTGTGACTAAGGGAACATGGAAACCTTAGTCAGGATGGTCGGCAATTGATGGAGGATGCCATCAATCACCTCCCGGATGCACGAGTGGGTGTTCTCTAGCAACCACCACTTGGAAAAAGTTTGGCGGTGCCTGGGATCGAACTCACAGCCATCCGATTACGAATCAGAGACTCATACCACTGCGTCAAGTGCCTAAAAATTAATTAAAGATTTAAAAAGATAAGAATTGTTTCCATCTTACTTTAAAAAATTGCTTTTCATGAACTAAAAGGAAGTATTTTACATCAATATTTTTAAAGTATTATAATCTTGAACATGGGTAGTTTAAAAATCTTGCTTTACCTGACCCATTGTGGGAGTTGGCCATGTGGTTGATAGACATTTTAACACCTGGTCCATTACCTGACCCCCCTCCCCCCTACATGCAGTTCTTTGCAACTTTATCATGTTCCATCAGAACCACACAAAAAAATGTTGTGATAATATCTTTTTACTTACATGCATGGTGATGGTGAAACCACAATAACAAAATATGTCTAGAAAATAAGAACACATTATGGTCTAACAAATTTGTTAGTAAATAAAGTTCAGCTCTCCATGAGTACATTAAGGACCAATAGATGGCGTTGCTTGCAGAAATGTTGGCTCTTTTATCGACGATGCGCAAGTACCTATTCTCGCTGAAAGTGAGGATGGAATGGATATAGTTATTTTTAAACATTTTATGATCAAAATATGATGAAAAAAATACTTAATCTAATCCTTTTCCCTCTTTTTTCCTATTATTTTGTTTATAAAATCTTTTAAGAAAACAGTATAGATGGGGATAAACACAAAAATGACAAAATGAAAGAAATCACTTAAATTTGATTTCTTTATTTTTTTTTTTTTTCCATAATTGTCTTTATAAGGTATTGCACAATTATAGAACTAATAGTGTTGTTAATTCTGTAAAATCATCCTGTGGCTGCCGTCAGAGAATTTTCTGAATTTTATGTAATATGCACGCACATCAGTTATTACCACCAGCAGGTTCGCTGCTAACATTTTGGTGTCATAACTTGTAACAGATTTTTACATGATAATTGTAAAAGAAGGAGATATGGGAAAAAAATCAGAGTAACAATAATTTTTTTTATTGGATTAATATTTTTATCACTTTATAATTATGTAAAATATTATTTTAAAATTTTAATTAAATATTTGTTTTTTTAATACAATAGATCCCATTCATTTTTATCAGGTTATTACAACATAATCAAATATACAAATAATCAAATACTCATAATAAGGGTTTCATAAACACATCTAGAGTAAGACAGTCCAGAGCAGTAGACCTGCATGCTTATTATCCTAAAACAAGATTTAATCAATATGAGGCACCTCTCAGACGTTTCATTTAACTTGACAGGAAATAAGACGTTTTGGATGTCTTGCTGTAAGACATCAGAGACTTGCAGTGTAGAAATAATTAAGAAATCAATTAACATTCCTTGCAATCATTTTCCACGATTTTATCACATTTAGTAATTAAAAATGTAAATTCATATAACAAAGAACCCCCTAGCGTTGAAAACAATTTTTCCTCCTTTTTTCATTTTACTTATTTTTTAACATTGAATTTTTAAATATATATATCATCAAAATGAATTCAACATAATTATTATAAATGCCAACATCGAAGATAATTTTTGTAAAGTATTACCACTTCCTGATTAAAAGTATGATGTTATATAAGTTTGCAAGTATCAATTTAGTGCTTGATTGTAAGGTCATTTAACTCATTTAAATCAATTTTAAAAAAATAATAATAAAATATAATTATTTTTAGTGCATTTAATAAAAATATAAACTTAATTTTATTTTAATTGTACTTAAATTTAATACTTAAGAATAGTATAAAATATTGAAAATATTTCAATAACTAAATATTTTTAAAAAAGAAAAAGAAAAATTATAATTTTTGTAAATTAAATAAAATTTATATAACAATTAAAATTCCCAGCAAAAATATTAGAACGATAAAATTATTACTATTTAAAGTGAATAAAGCTTCAGGCCCTCAAACATTTTACACAAACAAAATTTATTTTCTATTTCTAATATATCTGAAGCAAAAATAAAAATCAACTACACTTTAATTTTAATGTTAATTAAACTCCGATAAGTACAAATAGATTTCTCTTGACGTTCTTTATATTCACAACTGAAAATATAATAACAGATGCAATTCAAATTGAAAAAGTATTATAAAAAGTTAATAGTTAATACACTTGACACCATGCATTTTACCCTTTCGGGTGTGGCCAGGCCGATATTTAGCCTTGTCAGTAAGAGTTATCTTGCGACCATGCTGGGGCTTACCAGGCTCCCAGAACCCTTTTCTGCACTCTTCTGGGCTCCTACTACCAGATCTGTGCAGCCTGCAGTGGCAGTGCAATACTGCAGGGCAGCGGAGTATAGACAGCCGTAAGCTGCCTTCCTCCTACCAATCTAGTAATCAGTCACACCCATCCCAAGTCACGAAAAGTCTGCCGTGTTATAAAAGATCACTAAATGCATACACCATATTATTATAAAAATAAATTATATATTAGCAAATTAATAAATAATATTAAGAGTGTATATGAGCAAAAAAATAATCACTACCGTTTAAAACAAATCATTTATCCAGTTCTTCAAATTACAGATTATTTCTGTATAAATAAATGATATATAATTGATTAGATGATTAGACAGAAAATAAATGACCATACCAATGCAATTCTATATTATTATTACACAATAAAGTCAATCAATATTAGGTGAAACAGGGGATACATAAAGATTTCATTTTCGTGTTTTACTAATTATTAGGCAAAAATTTGAGTAATATTATAAATATATAACTTTTATCTTAAAATATATTTTACGGTGACTTCATTTTACACTTGTAAATGATGTATGAAATTATAGTTTTGATACCAAATTAATACAAAATTAAATATTAAGAAAAAAATAACAGTAAATACTAAATAAATTCATTTAATAATAAATAATTTTAAATTTTACAACAATAAAAATATATAATAATTATTTTTTATAATTACTTAGGGTTAAATCCAATTATAATATGCAGCTCAAAATAATTACGACTACATAATCATTAAAATAACTATATTCTTCATTAAAATTAAAAAGAATAAAGAGACACTAACATTTTAAAGAAAATTTGTTTTATTTTTCAAACAAATCTCAAACAAAGTAAAATCCAATTACCTTCATTGTTTATAAAACTCTGACAAGTACAATTAGATTTGATATTCTTTATATTCATAACTGAGTCTATATAACAGGTTTAGACAAGATTCAATTTGAAAACGTATTAGATGCATGCAGGCGAGCTCTAACCTCGTTACCTAGTTTTTATGTCGCGGGGGGTACAAAATAAACGATGACGTCACACAATGTAAACAGATATGATGACGATACCATTTCAATATTAGGGGGGAAGGGGATTTTAAATTATAATTTTAATTAAAATAGTTTGAAAATTGATATATGGTCTCTTTGTAATGTTCATGATCGAGATGAACTAAATTTCATCTTTTTATTCGCCGGCCCTCTCCTCTCGTCTAATTTCCTCCTATTTTGCATCATTTAATAGAAAAAAATAGGAAAAAAGACAAAATTACGTGTCTTTTCCTCTTCTTAGCAAAAAATACTAGAAATATTGATGGGCGCGATTCACGAAGCAGTTAGCCATCAGGTTTTGACCACGTTTAGCTTAACCACGTTTAAACTATACCTGTTTTACGTGTTAATAAATCACCTGGCTAAACGTGGTTAAGGTAAAACAGGGATAAAAACCTGGATAACTCTTTCGTGAATCGCCCCCATTGTCTCCATTTCACGTTCACTTTAAGTGAAGAGGAAATAAGATGTATTTTAGAGGTGAAAAGATTAGAAGAATAATTTCAAGACGAAATTTGTCAACTGGTTATTTTGAACGTTCTAAAATTTTACACAATTTAAGAGGCTCTTCTATAATAATGAGTTGAAGCATTGTGTGAAATAATGAGAGAACCGTAGAAACCTCGGTCAATGTGGACGCTTTGATAATTTATTAACCATACTCTTGGGGTCTACAGAATTTTCTTATAAATGTATTATGTACTATGTCTATTTTATGAATAAACATTTATAAAAAAAAAGTTTTCATAAAAATGGGTGCATGATTCTCTATAATTTTGTAATACATAACATATAGTACTGTGTTTTGTAATAAATTTAAATATTTTATAATGATCGCGACTCACGAAGCAGTTAGCCAAGTCTTCTAATTTCTAACCACGTTTAATATTAGCTTAACTAAGTTTAATTATATCTGTTTTACGTGTTAAACCACCTAATAGTTAAACTTGGTTAAGCTTAACGTCAGGCGCGGATCCAGGGGGTGGGGGGCTGGGAGGCTGCAGCCCCCCCCCCAAAATTTTGGATTTAACATGGGCAATATAGGCATTTCCCCTACTCCAATTTTTTTTAACATTAGTCTTATGGAGGCAGCCCCCCCCCCCCCTTCCCCCGAAATTTTTTTCTGGATCCGCGCCTGCTTAACGTGGCTAGAAACCTGTGGCTAACTGCATGCTTCGTGAATCGCAATCAATTTAGATATTATGCATCAGTATTTTATAATAAACTGTCATATATATAAATTCAGTCAAAAGTCCCTAAAAAAATAGAATAATTTTGTTAGCACCATGATTATACCATATAATATATATAATACTGATTATACTATACATGTATATAATAACGATATTTAACATTAAATGCTATAACTGAAGACAATATTGTTACAACATCCCGTGGTATATTATCACATACAAATTTCATTAACACATTAAGTATATATATACAAGTACCCTTGAAAAAGCTTTTAATTCCAGCCAAGTATCTATTGTCACCTTTTATTGAATTTTCTGTACCCTCATTTCGTTCAAGTGGCTTTTAACTTGTAAGAGTGGGGACACAATTTCTGACTGTAGTGCTTCAAATGCGCTCGTGATAAAATGTTGAAATAAATTTCATCTTTTATTCACTATAAAGCTCTCTCCCTCTTATTTTGCACTATTTTAGAGGAAAAAGTGATGAAAAATATGAGATTACGTATTTTTTCCTCTTCTTGAACATAAAATGTTAGAAATATTGTCTTCATTTCATCCTCACTTTGAGCGAAGAAGAAATAAGATGTGTTTTAGAGGTAAAAAGGTTAGGTTTAGACGTGTAAAGGATGAGTTGAAGACGTAATTTTTCAACTAGGGTAAACCTAGTGAGTATTTACTTCAGTAAGTAGAAGTACTGAAAATTATAGATTGGGAAAAAAACATATAACATTTGTGGAATCCCGAATTGTAATCCTCATAAAAAGTATAATATAATTACGCTACCTGATGTTTCTCATCATCAAGCCAGGAAATGTCAAAAATGACCTTTGCTTCCCTCTATGGCGCCACTTTAAGTGCGACGTCTTGAGTTTGGCGCAAGCGGCAAGTGTTGAGGGGGAATGCCGGTAAATTGTTTTGGTAGACACCCGGGCTTCCTTCTTTAGAGAGATGTCAGCGGTTAAGACAACATTTTTAACTCATGTTTGTTTTGCGCTTCATTTACTTTTGACAAATCCCCTACTGACGACAACCACTTTACAATTTGTTCAAGAGACAGGAAGCTGATGATATAATTTTTTGTACTTCTTTTTATTGTTTTGAAAATCATATAAAAATTCAGTAAGGAAAAAAAATAATTAATTTTATTTAAAATAATTTGTTATTTATATTTTGTTATTAATTAAAAAATTAATTTTTTAATACTTAAATAGAAAAGTATTATATACTAAAATATTTGAAATGTTATATTAAATTAATTTGTAATATATTATATTAAAACAAAGACATATTGATTATTAAACTGTTATCTGTAACAAATGCATTGTTCTTGGAAAATTGTTCCTACTAAAAAAAATCGATAATATTTAAAATGTGAAAATTAATCATTTTTGACGTATTATATTGTACGACTCAAATACACCTCAGGAACTCGCAAACGTTACTCCTAAATTTTATCTGCTGATTTAGCGTTATAAGCCGCAGTTCAAAGTGCAACAGATTTGCAATTTTGAGCGATAAATGAATGTTACAATCATATTGTTAGTCCAAAATTCCATTAAAAAATTGTTTTACCACAGCTACATGGGGGCATTAACAAAGCACTTTAGTTTCGATTTTCACATTGAAATTAAAATATGTTGCCATGTCAGGGGATAAACATGGTACTAAAAAGATGTAAGCTAATTCAGTGGTTTAATGTATGTGACTTGTTGCGACTTGTGACTATGTGTTTAACACTGCTTATTATAGCACCGATTTTATAACTTACATTTTTAGTAAAAATTTCTAGTCACTAGTTTAGCGCCATGTTTATTACCGGAATAAAAATCAAGGCTAAAAAAAGGCTAACCCAAATTGAAAATTTACAACTTTAACTCATCTTTTACACGTCAAAACCTAATCTTTTTCCATTTAAAACACATCTTATTTCCTCTTCGCTCAAAGTGAGGATGAAATGGAGACAATATTTTTAACGTTCTATGCTCCAGAAGAGGAATAAAGACGTAATATCGTCTTTTTCCCTCTAAAATGGTGCAAAATAGAAGGAAATTAGACGGGAGGAGAGCTTGATAGCCAATAAAAGATGAAATTTGTTTCAACATGGGAAAATGCTTTGTAAATGCTCCCCATGTATGTATTGCAGGAAAATATGTACTACACATAAAGCACAAGTAACGTTTATGGTATCCGGAAGTGTTCAGCCGTAGGCAGAAGCTATTTACTATACATAAATAATGCCTTGTCTCTATATTTGTTTAACTTTTTTTCTTTATAATAATTATAGCACTCAATGTTTTTGTCTCGTATAGACAAGTCACAACACAAAGGCTCAATTATATTCAATGACAGTCAAAATATTAGGCGTCATTGGAGCAGAAGGTACAACAATTAAGTCGCAACAATTGATTAGGCAACAATTTAGTAGATGGAATATGTCCCTGTTTTATAACAGAACGACGAAGTAATTAATTTTACATAATTTTTGTGATTGTAATTATATGCAATTATTTAGTGTCTTCGGTTCATAATTCAGATACTTAATGATGTCATAAATTTCCCTACTCTGATAAATATAAAGTTTAAAAAAATCATATTATATTCACAAAATAATAATAACATGATAATCACATTTTTAATAAATTTGTAACACTGTTTTACATTGCATATAATAGGGAGTTTAAAAACATCATATATATTTATTATAGTTTAGAAATTAGCTCCCTTAGTTCACAAATATTATATTTATGAGATTTCTGATTTTACAAATTGTACGTGAAATGTGCTCACCCAGTATAAATTGTTATTTTTTTTTATTAAAATTCATTACTACTTTATAAAATATTAAATTTTAATTACGATGATTTGTAATATTTTATAAAATAACTTTGGACAATTAATTTACGAGTTCAATTCAAAATTACATGATTTTGCACTTGACGCAGTGGTATACGCCTCTGATTCGTAATCGGATGGTCGAGAGTTCGATCCAAGGGACCGCCAAACTTTTCACAAGTGGCGGTTGCTAAAGAACACCCACTCGTGCATCCGGGAGGTGATTTATTGCATCCTCCATCAATTGTCGACCATCTTGACTGAGGTTTCCATGGTTTCCTCAGTCACAACCATCAGGTAACTACTGGGATGGATTGTTATGGCCATGGTCACTCTAGTTTGGAAGGGAACCACATAACCCTACTTGTATTATAGATTGAGTTCATCTTAAGGTTAACAGTCAAATGTTATTATACTTGTGACCTGCAAATTATATACCTTAAGGGGAAGGTAACAAGCCCAATGTTAAAAAAAAAAATCCCGCGTATGAAAATGTTGAAAAAAAAATTAAAATATTCTCCTCTACACCCCCTATCAGTAGCTAAAATATCAGGTACACAAATTTGAGCTAGTTTTTGAGTTATGAATTTTGACTAATTTAACATGGGAGTTCCATTACTCCATGTTCCAGTGTTATGTTAGTATAAGTCAACTTTAAAAATTCATAACTCAAAAACTAGCTCAAATTTTTATACAGTTTGATATTTTAGCTACTGATAGGGAATGTAGAGGAGAACATTTTAATTTTTTTTCTTTATAATTTTGATGAATGAGATTGTTTTTAACATTGGACGTGTTACTTTCCCCTTAACTGCAGGGTTTAACAAATTATTACTTTTCTCTCATAAAGCCACAATAGTTACAGTATAGGTCAAGAAGTCAAACTGTACTTGATCTTTAGTCGTGGAGAACTACTGATGCAAAGAAACGTCAACCACTAAGCTCCGAACACTTGGTGAAATCATACATATATACAGACAAGTAGATGGAGCAACGTGGTTTGTATTCCTACATAATGTTTTTTATTTATCTTCTTATCCCAGCCAGGTTAAAGGCCCTATGATCATTTTACAGTATTAAGTCCATAGTATTGCCTCAGTAATATCAGAGATAATAGCCGATGAAAAGGCACCTGAGACGTCATTTCCCTATACCGGCGACGGTATAGGGAAATCCCTGCAAAAGATAGGTGCAGTGTAGCTGCAACCACGGACATAATTTTAATTCTGGAATGTTGAAATTTTACCAGGGCAGTCTTGATAGTATTTATTTTGTCAAATATCTGAAACAATTTTGTTGTTGACATTCACACAGACTGACGAATCAATACCTTGTATATTATTATATAGGGGACAATGATTATACTTTTACTCTCTTAATTTTTAACAATATTGTATACAAAATAAATTTTGCATTTAAGTATTAACAAAATTCAAATATACATGATTTTATTGATTTACATAATAATACCATTATTATTTCTTATTTTTAATATCTCCATCATTAAATATATAAAATGATTATAATACAAGGTTTGCCCAAATCTATACAAGATCCAGTGATTTCTGCATTTCAATTATATACTGCATGATAAAGAGTGCAATAATTTATAAATAAGTAAATAAAAATATTATAACTTCTATCAAAAAACTCTAATTTTTAATGTAATTTAAAAACTGTTTAAATTATTATAAAATTTTATGTTTTTTATATAAAAAATTAATAATTTTTTTTAAAATTAAATTAAAAGTATTATATTATATATATAGTAAAACAACGATATGAATATGCTATTTAATACATTTCAAAATTATAAGAATATTTCTTTATTGAAATGTTTATTAATATTAATTTTAGTAATAAAAAATATAAATTGATAAATTACATATTTTACGCGATAGAATACATCAATATTATTATATTGTCCTTCATGATTGATACTTGCAAATATGAGAATTTTATGTCCTAAAAATTAATGAATTATAGCTGCCATGATAATATAAAAAATTTATATGAAACAAAATCATTCAATGGAGATCTTTAACAATTTTAAAATATTTTTAATTTATACTTCTATATAATGTCTTTAATAGGTTGAACTGAAATTTTTACATTCCTACTTGTGTTACAGGGGTCGAAATATTTTCTCTTATTTATTATTTAATTTAACTATCATACTTATATTGGACATAATATTTCTTTCATTTTTATTCGTATACAAAATAATACTAATAAACAAAAGTATCCATGTTTATAAAATGCGACATAAATTTTTTGCTTTTTACGATTTGTATAATCAGTTTCATGATTAAATATATATAAGTAGGATATTATTTAATCACTTAATAAATTTTAAAAAAAAAATAGCATATGGCATGGAATATATTTATAATTACTATCATAAATTTTATATTGAGCAACTCTGACATTAAAAAAAAAAAAAATCGGCGATATTTTAAAACAAAATATTGCACCCCCTATAAGTTCAAAAATTACGTCTTCAATGCAGTATACTTTACAGGTCTAAACCTGCTTGTACATAAAATTTTTACCTTAAAACTTATTTTATTTCCTCCTCATTCAAAATGAGGATGAAATGAAGATAATATTTAAAACATTTTATGCTCAGGAAGAGGAAAAACACGTAATCTCGTATTTTTACCTCTAAAATAGTGCAAAATAGGAGTAGAAAAGACGAGAGAACAGAAGAAAAGATGAAATTTATTTCAACTACATATTCTTACCTCAATGAAACTTGCAAACTTGCATGTACTCCTTGGTAACAAGCCAGAAGTAAATTTCACGCTGTCCCATATGTATATTGAAACAAACAATAAACATCGACCATTGTCGACTAGGTTATAGATTATACAATAAACTTCCACTGTATATAAAACTTATACCACTGTTTGTTGATTTTAAAAAAAGTCGTAAAAGTATTATTGTTAAAGAATTGTTTTTACAATGTATCTAGTTATGTTAAGCCAGTATTACACGATACAATTTTTCTGATTATTGTATACAATTTTTTCTTACAAGAAAACTTTATCTCGATTTTTTGTATGGAAAGGAAATTTTCTTGCAAGAAAAAATTGTATACAATAACCAGAAAAATTGTATCGTGTAATATAGGCTTTCCATTTAATTTTTAAGAAATTGTATGTTTGGACGTGTCATACCATTTCATTCAAAGTGCCTTCATTTTATTGATTTGTGTCTTTATGTTTTGAAAATGACCAATAAAGAATTGATGTGAAAATACAAACAATTAATTGAAACATTATTTCAATTATGTTACGTTTAACATTTTATAATACTTCACTTTTCACAGGGTTTTTTTTATTTATTTTCTAAAAAAAATTAAACCTAAAATGAAGCCTTCAAAAATGTGGCTTTACGAACCTTACGAATCTGATGTCATAATATTTAAAGGCTTAATTTAAGGCCACACACTAACACACAAGCATGATATTAACACTACATGATACACTATAAAATATGATACATTATAAAATAATATTATATAAACGTGCTGAGCGTTTCGTGGGTTCTTCCAGAACAGGGGCGGCCATAGTTTAGCAATAACATCCTGGCATTTACTTGAGATTGAGGGAAACGTGGAAACCTTAGCCAGGATGGACGCTACAGATATTATCAATGAACTGGAAGTGCAATGGTCCAAAGTCAGGGGAATCATATATATAGTGGAAAAGTGTAACAATTTACCCTTGGGTTGTGAAACGTGATTTTTGTTGAAAATGCATGGTCACCAATCCCACTACTAACCACACTCGGCTCGGCACTGCTTGACTTCGGTGATTTGACGAGACCCAGTCAGACAAACTCACAGCACACCTAACACTTAAAGTAATAAAACGACACGAAATCTAAATACACACATTAAAGTAAAATCTTTGCAAACTGAAAATATACCCTTATAGTTGAAAAATTACGTCTTCAACTCATCCTTTACACGTCTAAACCTAATCTTTTTACTTCTAAAACATATCTTATTTCCTCTTCGCTTAAAGTGAGGATGAAATGAAGACAATATTTCTAACATTTTATGCTCAAGAAGAGGAAAAAATACGTAATCTCGTCTTTTTCACCTCTTTTTTCCTCTAAAATGGTGCAAAAGAAGAGGAAATTAGACGAGAAGAGAGCTTAAAAGCGAAGAAACTAGTAAATTTATTTCAATTCTTGTACACTTGTCTTATTCTTATACACCACTCACACACAAGGCACTGTAACACAACATAACACACTGCAGGGTAGCCCCACGTGTTGTTGGCATGGCTGGTCTAGTCGTACTGAGCTCTCCCCTCCCTAACTCTCACCTGCACGCATTTAACTACGTGGGGGGCGTTGTAATTACCGAGCCTTAATTAACCTGGGGGTGACTAATACAGTGGTTGGTCACTTTTTGTTTCTTAGTGTTTTTGTTGGAGAAGTTATTATATTATATTTTCTGAAATATCAGTAAAAAAACGCTGTAAAATTGGTTTCAGCGTATATAAGATAACGCTAATCAGCTGTTTTTTTTAGATCCATTTGATTAACATTTAAACCTTAGCAAATTCACAAAAATTCTTAAAAAAAAACAAACAAAATGGAGACATTAGATTCTAAAAGCCATAGAAAAAATTTCAAGGCAATTATTCGAACCGATTTATTTTTAATTAATTTTTTTAATTTTCAGCCTGGGCTTTCACATGGAGAGACAAACTAAGAACTTATAATTAAAGAAAATCGGCTCGAATAATTTTATTGTTTTGAAATTTTTTTATGGCTTTAATTTAATACATGCATACTTAATGTACTGTTGTAAACCGAGTGAAAGGATATATAGGAAATTTCATTTATTAAATTTAGTAAAGTAAAAATGCTTTACTATGCGTATTAGATAGCAATTTTATTAAGGAGTTTATATTCTAATTGATTTTATGCACTATGGGGGACATTCACAAAGCACTTTAACCCCCACTTTAGCCCCGATTTTTAACCCTGGTGCTAAACATGGTACTAAACCAGGGGCTAACCATGTTAAACTCATAGCTTAAATTAGCACCATGTTCAGCACCAGGGTTAAAAATCGGGGCTAAATTGAGGGTTAAAGTGCTTTGTGAATGTCCCCCTATATGTTTATTTATGTATTTTTGTTTCATAATTGAAAATATTAAAATGAAAATTTAATGCATATCCGGAGTGGAACTGTAGTAGTTCTTTATTAGTTATTATATATGCCCGAAAAAAGATGTGCTACCTATTGTGCAGTAAACACGGATTATGTACAATGAAATTATTGTTTATTTATACTTATAATAATTGAAAAAATAAAACGGGGGCGGCCACGGCCTTGCAAATCCATCCCGGCATTTGCCTGCGGCTGAGGGAAACGTGGAAACCTCAGCCAGGATGGACGCTACAGCTTTTGTCAATGAACCGGAAGTGCAATAGTCCAAAGCCAGGGGAACCACATATTGGAAAAGTGCAATGATTTACCCCTGGGTGGGAAACGTGGTTTTTGTTGAAAATGGTCACCCCTCCAACTACTAACCACGCGCGGCGTTGCTTGACTTCGGTGATCTGACGAGACCCGGTCAAGCGCACTGCGCCACACCTCCCACTAGTTTGAAAAATTACTTTTTTAACTCATCCTTTACACGTCTAAACCTAACCTTTTTACCTCTAAAACATGTATTATCTTATTTCCTCTTCGCTCAAAGTGAGGATGAAAGGAAGACAATATTTTTAACAAATTATGTCCAAGAAGAGGAAAAAATACGCAATCTCGTCTTTTTCACCTCTTTTTTCCTCTAAAATGGTGCGAAATAAGAGGAAAAAAGACGAGAGGAGAATTTAATAGTGAAGAAAATATGACATTTATTTCAACTCGGGAACACACTAATAATAATAAAAGATGTGTAACTGGTATTCCAAACTGCACATATATCTTTTTCAGCAATTTAAATATTTTATTTATTCATCAGTGTTTCTTTAAAATAAAAATTGTAACGTAAATTGGATGACTTCAATTTAAGAACTAAACGAGACTTGCAAATCAAGTTAGGTGAAAATAAAAGAGCAACGAAAATGTTTTTATTTGTGAAATGTAATTTCCGATTTTCAATTTATTGTAACTCGACTGAAAACAATTCAATTTGTCAAGATTTTTGTTTCTTTCTTTTTTATAAAGATATTTACTTAGAGGGAAGAAAAAAGAGGGGAAAAACTCCCTGTGCATTTTTCTTTATATGAAAGAAAAGGTTTTTTTGTATTATAGCAATTCTCTCATAGAAATACGAAAATATTCTAATTTGTTAGTATTTATCGAATTATTTATATTTGTATAAAAAATATAGATTTCTAACATACACTTTTATTTTATTATATACATACTTATTTATATAGTCCCTTTTATAGTTGAAAAATTACGTTTTCAACTCATCCTTTACACGTCTAAAACTAATCTTTTTACCTCTAAAACACATCTTATTTCCTCTTCACTCAAAGTGAGGATAAATGGAAAAAAAATATTTCTTTCAACACTTTATGCTTATAATAAAGAAGAGGAAAAAAAAAAAAACGTAATCTCGTCTTTTGTCCCCTAATTTTTGTCTAAAATGGTGCAAAATAAGAGGAAATTAAACGAGGACAGAGGTTAATATAAAATAAAAGATGAAAATATACAATTTATTAGTGCCTGTGATATTATAATATTTAATGAATTTATAAATATTTTGTGGGTCGTTTCAAAGCAACGTTAGCAATCCTTTGCCTGGTTGTGACTGAGGGTCCTTGGAAACCTCAGTCAAGATTGTCGGTTGTCCAAGTATACGTGTTTTTAGCCCTGGGATTGAAATCGAACAAGTTAATATAGGACAGGTTTTTAAACAATCATTTCAATGTTATTTTGATTTCATATAAAATTGTTTACAAACAATAAATTTGGTTCAAAATATTGTTTCGAAGCTCATGTTATATTAAAAATAGTGCTTCTTGAACATTCTCTGTAAAAAGGCCATCGTCAGCTTCATTGAATGCGGTAGAAGATTATAGTAAAATTTAATATTTATAAAATAAAAATGCTCATACATTGTTTAATTGTGTAACAATTGTTGCAATGTACACACAACTTTTTCAAATTAAATTTTTAATTTTATGTGTATTTATAAAATATAATATATAATAGACTTTTTATCCAATAATTTAGTTAATTTAGTTAATTTAAATTCTAACAGTTTGCAAAATATACTTTTTTTATAAAATACACCTTCCTTCATTACTTATAATCTATTTAATATTATTAAAAAAATACATAATTTAAATTCACTTTTATAATATGTTCTGCCTGTGAATGTACTACCTGTTACTCCTGTTTGTATATATACACTCGTCGGACCAAATACCCCCGGACGAAATACCCCCGGACCAAATATCCCCGCCCGGACCGGACGAAATACCCCCGGACGAAATACTCCCGGACGAAATATCCCCGGACGAAATACTCCCGGACGAAATACCCCCGGACGAAATACCCCCTTGTAAGTGGAGAGGGGCGGGCGACCAACACGGGAGGGGAAGTTGACTTAGAAGTTTTTATATACCAAATTTACTGAATCTGGTAATCAGCCTGTCAAGGTGTAGTGGTTGTGACATCCGCTTCAGGTGCTAGAGGTGCCAGGTTCGAATCCCAGGAGGGGTAAGTACAGTAAACGACTTTTAATCAATTAATAATTACCTACTTTCAGTAAAACTTTAATAACATAAAATAAATTGCGGATTAATAATAAAGAAATAAAAATAAAATATTTTTTTAAATTTTTAATTTATTTCTGTAGCTTAACCCCAATATTATACTTTAATTTACAATATAGCATGGGTTAGCTGGACTCCCAGTAGCATCGTACGTAGTATAGCATACACTCCAGGTTACATTAAGCAATACTCGCTACCACGCCAGACAGGAGTAGCGCACTCTCCCGCGGTGGGTTAATATGCATCCCAACTGCTGGGTTCCGCCTCACGCACTACCTGGGATTCTCCCGATACTACCGCGAGAACACCACGCCTGGGTCAAAAAGAACACTAGCTTAGATAGCGGCTATAGCATATCTATGGTAGCATAGTTATTACACTATCCAGGCTTGATTTCACACTAGTGTTTTCTCAGTGTATAAAATTTTCACAACAAATATGTATCATATATGATATTCAAAGTATATTATTTATAGTTAATGCCGTATCAAGATCTCAAATTGCGTATTTAATTTTATTATACCAAAACATGAATCGCGGAAAAAAAAACCCTCGGAAAAAAAACCCTTGTATTAAAAAACCCTTGAAAAAAAAAAAAAATCCCCGAGGAAAAAAAAACCTCGGGGATAAAAAAACCCACGGAAAAAAAACCCTTCGCTGAAGGAGCAGCCCCAAGGAGCATTCGTGGCGTAGTAGCGCGGTAGCGAGGTTTCACGGTGTGGGGATTCGAGCTCATCAAAATGTAGAAGTCTACGCGGCGATGTTGTGGAGGTTAACTATTATCTGTATAGTAATTCCAACTGTGTTTTTAGTTAAAAATTATTTTAAAAACATATTTTTTCTAACTTCGAATATTATATATTGGATATAAAATAATTAAAATAAAAAAGTAATAAAACAAAAAAAAGTCGTCGTCAGTCAGTTCATTCAAAAATGAACATTTGAAAATTATATAATATCTAATAGGTTTAAGTGATTCAATAATTATTATTAACATGACTAATGAGACTAATCAGATATATATATATGATATCTTATGTAATATATAAATTATTGGAACATATATAATGATAATCTGTCAAAATAGGAAAAAAAAAATGAAGATAGACAAGTTTTAACTTAAAAATGCCGCAGCGCCGCATTCTGACATCGCTTCGTCCGTAAGGTTTCTTAGGAGAAAAATCTTATTTATTTTTTCATTCAAATTCTATGCTGCACAATATCTCGAATATTTTTTATGTCGTGTAAAGTGATCTTTCCAGTGGCTCATATAAATTATTAATCTTGCCCTTCATAAGAGACTTCTACATTTTGATGAGCTCCCCATGCACACCGTGAAACCTCGCTACCGCGCTACTACGCCACGAATGCTCCTTGGGGCTGCTCCTTCAGCGAAGGGTTTTTTTTCCGTGGGTTTTTTTATCCCCGAGGGTTTTTTTTCCGAGGGTTTTTTTTCCGCTTACCCAAAAGATACGCAAAATTGTGCCGCAAACAAACGATTTTTGTATATATATGCTATGCTTACTTTGATTGTGCGGCAATTATAAATTGTCTCAGCGTTTTGCAACAAGATTTTGAAGGTTTTTAAGCCTATAGGTATGTGCCCCTAGCGATTTGAGCAAAGCCCGAAATTAAAAAATATTTCGGGCTTTGCTCATTTAAAGTTGAACATTTCTAGAAGTGCTCAAATCGAAAAAAGCAATCCCCGACGAGAAGTTTTATTTCGGGGTTTGCTCCTTTAAATTTGCTCATTTCTAAAAGTGCCCAACTCGAAAAAAGCCACCCCGACGAGAATTTTTATTTCGGGCTTTGCTCACTGTTTTGATCATTTCTAGAAGTAGAAGTGCAAATGAAAAATAATAGCTGGAAATTGCGCCGTATTATAGTAATATATAATAAAATAATGTAAATTTAATAATATTTTAATTATATCACTTTTTTAATTTATTTATAAACATACAAATTTAACATTAATAGCGTGTATAGTATTTTTTTTATTAAAACATTTCTTTCTGTATTATTCAAGTCATATTGAAAAAATACGATTTTTTTCACACTTAGAGACACTTTATATTTTTTTATTATTATCATTTTTTTATAATTAAAGGTATGATTACAATTTATATACTCTAGCAATGAATTCCAGGTAGCAGATGAACAATTTCTAAGCTCAGATGACGTACCACACATGACAAAGAAAAGAGTGTCTCATATCAGCAGCAGCATTAGCAAATTCAAAGCAAGGTTTTGTGTTTTGCAACGCAACTATAAGAAAGGTTGTCAATCTATAATAAAACATGTTGTGCAAAGAAAAAATTTAGATGAAATTTATAATGCCATGATAGTAATCCCTGCAAAAATAAGTCAAGTTCAGGTAATAATAAGATCAGAGGTAATAATCAGGTATAATATTTATTTATTTAAAATTAATAGGTTTGGAGCTCTGTGCTTCTTGGCAAGTTCTGTAAATTAAGTTAAAAAGATTTTATAATATATCAGCTGTAAAAAAAAAAATATTTAAATTAATTAACATAAAATATTAATATAAAAAGTGTGACAAAATCGCATTTTTCAGTATGACTTGAATAGAACAGAAAGAAATATTTTAATAAAAAAATAATATACACGCTAATGCTAAATTTGTATTTTTGTTACTTAATTAAAAAAGTGATGTATGTAATTAAAATATTATTAAATTCACAATATTTTATTATTTTAATTATTTATTACAAATTATTACTATAATACGGCACAATTTCCAATTATTTTTTTTTCACTTTGCTTTGAGCACTTCTAGAAATGATCAAAACAGTGAGCAAAAAGCCCGAAATAAAACTTCTCGTCAGGGTTTGTATTTTTCGAGTTGAGCACTTCTAGAAATGATCAAATTTAAATGAGTAAATTTAAGCCCGAAATAAAACTTCTCGTCGAGGTTTCCTTTTTTCGATTTGAGCACTTCTAGAAATGTTCAAATTTATATGAGCAAAGCCCAAAATATTTGTTAATTTCGGGCTTTGCTCAAGTCACTAGGGGCACACCTAGATGTGCGCATTGAATTCGAGCTTTGGCGCCAACATATATAAATAGAAAAGGAAGGAATAAATAAGGAAATAAATAGAACAACAAGTAAATTAAGTTTCTTCAGGAAGGGTACACATGCTACGTTAAGTGTTCACGGCACCTATAGCACCGGGGGACCAAAAACAATAAAAAATATTGCAGTTTTAATTTTTAGACCTATACCAATCGAATCAGAATTAAAAAATTACACTAAAAAAACTTACTTAAATTTTTTTTAAAAGTAAAAAATTATATAGGGATGATTTTGAAAATTTTTGGTTAAAAAAAATCTCAAAAAATGCAATAAACACTTATAATTAACATGCATAAAATGTATCGTATCAAAATATATTACACATTAATTTTAATTTGATAATATGAATGATATGATAAATTAATGCAAAATGTGTACGTTACTAACTTCCTTCTTTAATACGACGCGTGTGACGTCAGACAAACGACAGAAAAACAGACTTTATAAATAAAGTCAACTTCCCCTCCCGTGTTGGTCACCCGCCCCTCTCCACTTACAAGGGGGTATTTCGTCCGGGAGTATTTCGTCCGGGGATATTTCGTCCGGGAGTATTTCGTCCGGGGGTATTTCATCCGGTCCGGGCGGGGATATTTGGTCCGGGGGTATTTCGTCCGGGGGTATTTGGTCCGCTTACCCACTCGTCACCTTGGAAAATTTATCTTTCCAGCCTTGACCGGTTCTCGTTAGATCACCGAAATCAGGCTGTGTCGAGCGTGGTTAGTACTTGGATGGGTGATCGTTTCAAGTAAAAAATACGCTGCTCCCTCCCTGGGGTAAATTCGTCTCGCTTTCCACCCAGTGCAGTAATGCACTTGTGTGTGGTTACCCACAGGCTTTGGACATCGCTTTGGTCCATTGAGAAAAAGTAGAGGTGTCCGTCCTGACTGAGGTTTTCCACGGTTCCCTCAATCTCACCTCAGCGAATGGGGGGACGCGTAAGCATGCAGGCCGTGGCCACTATCCGTTCCCTACCTTATCCCTACCCAGTACCCCGCCGAGAACTGTAAGCTCTTAGGGGTGTATATCCTTGTAAAAAAAAAATAATAATAATAATCTCCATACCACGTAAGAATAACACAGAGGTGTAGTGGTAAAAATCAAGGCTGGATGTTGGAAAATTTCCAAGGCGATGACAGTACATTAGTCACCTCGGAAAATTTCCCTTTGCATATAGCCATGTTAATCATCATGCCTCAAAAGAATGGCACGCGTTCATGGTGATTAACAAGGCTGCAAGTGGAATATTTTTAAGGCGACGAGTGTACATTAAATAAATTGTGATGATTTATTTTTGCACCATGCTGTACACGTTATACGAAGTCTTTCAAATAACGTCAAGACAATTTTTATTTGAATGGTTTTTCTTTTCTCTCCCCCATCAAATTGACTTGATTCAATAAAATTTTGTATTTCCCTTCCATAAATTTCTATATTTACATTATTACTTGTAAAAAATCAATATTTATACTTCAATTTATTTCTTATAAATAAAATAAATTTGTGCAGTGAAATTGAAAAACATGTTAGAATTATTTTATATAATATATTATTTTTAATTTAATTAAATTTAAAACATATATTTTTATTTCAAATATATTAAATTTGTTAAAATGTTATAAAAATATAATATATAAATAATATTTTGTTTAATTTTTGAATAAGTAATTAAAAATTGGCTATAAGAGCAGTAAATACAATATGACACATTGTAAATCGTAATTCGTTGATGGCTTGAATCGTCTGAGGCAAAAGTTACTGTTTTCTAATTAATACAATTAAAAAAAAAAAATTAAAAAATTCTTATTCGTCAATTTTCCAAGCATACAAACACAAACATTATAAAATGCAGCACTTTGAATGAAGGGTTAGACACGTCAGAAACAACATTAAAAAACATATTAAAAACATGGAACATTAGAACTTAAATTGCAAATAAGCGTTTACACTATAAAAACAACACTTTCAATTTCGATTTTTTTACAATCTTTGTAATTTGCCAAATTCTCTTATACAACATGGTAGCTTAAATATACAGTCTAATGCACATTGATAAAGGTCCTTTATTACAACATTTTAATATTACCATGGAGCTTACAAGCCCTCTATGGTATTAATACATAAAGCTTGATTTTACCCAAAACAATGAATTCAATGCTTTAAAGAACAATTTTTATAATATATAAATTACTAATGATTAAAATAAAAGTCTATAATAAAAGTAAGAAACAGAGACAAATTATTTTAAAATGGAAACCCTTATGAAATTTTTTACTGCATATTCAATTTCTTTCAGTTATTTTTGTACCCTCTAACATCCTTAAAATCATGCAGCAAATCGCTGTGACGTCATAGTCATGCAAATATTTAACACGTAAGCATAGGGAAAGACGTTGCACGTCACAGTGTCTTTCTCTTCGTTTATAAAAGTGTTAGAACTAGGGTGCAATTTGAAATTTGAAAATAATTCACAATTTTATATACTCAAATTGAAATCCTTTACCCCAAAAAAAAAAAATAATAATAATACAAAAAAAAAAAAATAAAGGGATCATAACGGTTTTTTATTTGCACTCATGAGTGTTTTTTTTTTATATAAAAAATAAAAAACATCAAACATAATTTGAAATAATCATTAATTTATAAATATTGGAATAAAAGAAAAATGCAATATGTCTTTAAGTGCACTTTTGCTTACTTATTGAATGCATCATACCGTTGCTAGGGGTGGTCAGCTTATACTGTCCTGACGATACATGAATAAACAAAATACAAATCTAAAAGGCATGGGAATTCATGATTTATCTCAAAATCAAAATTGGTCATTATACCATGCATAAACAGACATGGATGTTTTATTTTGTATACATAAATTCAATATATAAAAGTCACATACTTGAATGAAAGAAATATTATCTATATTTTACAATCTCAAATTATTCACTCAGTGTAAAATATACTGTACAGCTTTAATGGCAACCAATACCTTTACTAAAAATAGCATTGTAACAATACCATTACATACTGTATATATTAGACATTATTTCTTATTCTAAAATTCATTGATAGTTTCTAGAAAAAGTTCTCACCATCCTATATTGTTAATACATATGATTCATTCTCAAAAACACTTTTTTTCTCTTCATTGTAAAAAAGTATCAACAACTTTAAGTTAACTCATTCGGAAATCCGACAACTTTAGAGACAGGTAAGAAAATAATCTCTTAGTCTTTTATGAAAAAAAATATTAATATTTTGAATAGTGTCACAAATTTAAATGTCTTATATGAAATTAATTATAATCCCGAGTTGAAAAAAATTTCATATTTGTCTTTTGTCCTATTTGCACCATTTTAGAAAAAAAGAGGTGAAAAAGACGAGATTACATCTTTTTTCCTCGTCTTGAAAATAAAATGTTAAAAATGTTGTCTTCATTTCATCCTCACTTTGAGCGAGGAGGAAATAAGATGTGTTTAGAGGTAAAAAGATTAGGTTTAGACGTGTAAAGGATGAGTTGAAGATGTAATTTTTCAACTATAAGGGATATCTGTTCACAGTTTCTTGTCCAGAATTATCGCAATATTTTTTCTCTATATATTATTTTATAGTGTTTACTAATGCATATATATACAATTTGTTAAAAACAATGATTAATTATTCAAGTTAATAAAATCATAAAATAAATTATTGAATATAATGTGTAGGTAAGAATTTATGGGGAAAAAATAATATCTTAAAAAATACAGCAGGTATAAACACTAACTATATATAATTAATAATAATGTTTTTTCAACAAAAATCACGTTTCCCACCCATAGGGGTAAATTGTTGCGCTTTTCCACTATGTGGTTCCCCTGGTCCCCTGGCTTTGCACTATATTGCACTTCCGGTTCGTTCACAAAAGCTGTAGCGACCATCCTGGCTGAGGTTTCCACGGTTCCCTCAGTTACAGGCAAATGCCGGGATGGATTGCAAGACCGTGGCCGCCCCCGTTTCAGAAGAGCCCGCGAAACGATAAGTTGGGGTATCGGAAGGTTCGGGGTTTAAAACTCCCTGTTAGTGAGTAATTAGTAAGTAGAATTAAGTACCCAGTTAGGTTTTGATTAAAATACGAATAATATTCGTGAATATTTTAAATTATTATTTTGAGATTGCAAATGCCTCCCGCGTTTATTCATTTTTTGTGATATTTTTTTGTTATGACAAAAAATGATATACCTCGAGACACCCCGAACGTTACTCCTGCTCTGTTTGTGTATATTGTTATAATGCATTTAAGGTAGAGATAACGCCATCAGCTGTTCGAAGTAGTCACCTTTGATTAACATGTAAACCTTAGCAAATTCACAAAAATTCTGAAAATTTTTTGAGAGGCAGATGGATATTATATAGTGCCTGAAAGATGTAGAAAAAAATTCATAACAATTTAAGGTATAACCTGAGAATTTGTCTGTCAAGGTCAAGAGGCGTGGCTACACCTGCAAATCTGACAACACTGTTGCAATAGTAATGCGAATAAAAGATTTGGAGGGGGTGGTAACTACAGTCCTTGAGAGCGTTGCCAAGTTTCTTAGGACATATCAGAAACGATCATCGCCACGGTTCGAAATATATGAAAACAATTCAGAAAAATAGTCCAAAGAATTAGCTTTTTATCCATGTAAAATTCTAAAAAAGTTCTCGAGCCGTTTTTGTGCAATGTTGATTGAAAAATTTAACATTGAAAGGATACAAAATACATATTTGAATAAATTAATTATAATTAAACCAACGGTTAAAAAAATCTAAAAAAAATCAGTAGTATTTGGACAATTGTTGTAAGTCTACCAAATTAATTTCAAGAACATCTGTCGATACGACTTTTTTCGTCCGAATATCTCAGGTTAAGCCTTAAAGAGCTGATTTTTTTTTAAATTATTATTATTATTTTTTAATTTTTAGCATAGGGGCATAGGGCTTTCCAATGGAAAGACAAACTAAAAAATTAATTAATTTTTAATTCATTAAATTGTTTTGCAACTTTTTCAATGGCTTTTTCTATGGATCTACCCCTCAAAAAAATTTCAGAATTTGCTTAAGGTTTACATGTTAATCAAAGAGGACTACGTCAAACAGCTGATTTGTATTATCTCTACTCGATGGTAGAGATAATACGGATCAGCTGACCCAATGCAAAAAAGTCCTATTCATGAAAATTATAAAAAAAATTTAAAAGTTTCTCCTCACCCTTATCAGTAGCTAAAATACAAAAACGAGCTAGTTTTCAGTTATGTATTTTTAAAGTTGAATAATTTAGCATGGAGAAATGAACTTCCATGTTAAATAATAAGTCAATTTTAAAAGTTCATAACTCAAAAACTAGCTTGAATTTGTATTATAGCCATAATAGGGGATGTAGAGGAAAGTATTTTTTTTTTTTCATAATTTCATGAATGGGATTTTTTTAGCATTGGGTCAGCTGATCCGTATTATGTTACCCTTAAAGTTCCCCACCCCTCCATAGACTGCGTGACAATGTCCACAAAGAAGAGATAACATTCTTGGTGTCCAGAGGTGTGCTTTAAAAATAAATTTTAAAATCCCAGACAACATTATATCCGGTGTTAAAAGTAATATTATAAAGAAGTATATAGACATTTTTTTGAAGTAGGAGGGTTAAAAAAGATATTTATTTAAGCAGCTTAAAATGCTCATTAGCATTGATACATCAGCAGCTGTCTTTGAAAGTAAATAAATACCAATACACTAACAATAAGCTTCTTTCCAAGAAACCCTTCCATAACTGTTATTATACTTGAATACAATAGACATGGTATATGATTGAGTAGGTACAACTTCAAGTGGCCAATTAGTATGGATATTCAATAATAATCCTTGCAGGTGTGTGTAGGGTTATACATCAATCAATATATAACTACTTGCAAATTTGTTTTATATTATAATATATAATGTTTAAATATATATACTTTCATGCTGATTTTCAATTTAATATAGTGTATTCGTGCTTAGGGTTTCATGTATTTATTTATATGATTTATATATTATGGTTTTATTTGTTTCAAATTCAAATTTTTATTTCGATGGTTGGCTTTTCAGCATGGATCACGTCAGAATTGTTACATAGATTATACATAACAGATACTTAATTCTAATTGACATAGTACTTTATATAAAATCATAATTATATATTTATGCAGATTTTTTGTACAAAATGTTTACCTTTTAATTTAACATATGTATATAATAATATTTAGAATGAACAAAATAATAACTAAAGAAATATATTATAGATATAGAAAATTTAGTGATAATAATTTTATAAAAAATAAATTTTTTATTAAAATAAATTGTTATATTTATTTTTTATTTTTCAACGTTTTTTTTCAAAATTATTATAATTATTATAAAGTTTTAAATTTATATTTCAGGGAATTTGTAAAAAAAATAAACATTGTACTTCTTGACTTTTGAATAAATGAATAAGTGAATTCCATCCAGTAATTTAATAATTTAAATAATTATTAAATAAATTATTAAATTATTAAAGTAATAATTTAACAATGTTTTCATTGGTCCTGAAAGCACTGGTATATAGCTATATAGTGACTGTTGCAGTGTATAGTTTAATTTGAAGTGAAATATTTAGAAATAATGTAATAAATTTTAAAGCTGTAGATTAAATTCATATTTATAGATTTTATATCCTAATTTCATAAGACTTCATAGGTATATAGGTATCACTTCAAGTGGCCAACTAGGTGGCCAATTAGTATAGATATTCAATAATAATCATTGCTAGTGTGTAATTGTAATACTGTTGAATATATTAAAGGCATACAGGCCTCAAATTACAAATCAGACAGTCACCAAGTGGGTTTAGAGTATATAATCAACATTCGCATCATTTTTTTCCACGCATGATGCATCCGTGCGAAGTCGCAGTTCAAAGTAAGAAATTTAGTCCTTGATGACGTCACGAAGTCCTTGATGACGTCACAACTCAATGCTAATCGGTGCTAGCTGTGAGTTGTGACGTCAGCAAGGACTTTCTTTACAGCGCGACTTCGCAAAGACGCACCGCGCGCAGGTAAAAATAATACGAATGTTAATTATAAACTTGAGCAACACTTAATGTCTGTCTAATTTGTAATTTGAGGCCTGTATACCTTTAACAATATAGGTTTAGTATAATTATTATATATATTATATATACTATATATACTATAGGGAGTTTGTTCTGCATTATAAAAATATATAGTACGTACATTTAAACACGAAAGCTAATTTAAAAAATCAACATTCGGCCCCCTTGACAACTCACCTAAAAACATTTAAATATATACTTGCAGATTTGTGTTACTTTTGAAGTTTTTGAACATATGTGTTACTTTTGAACATATTTTTTGTTTTGTATAATATATGATGTTATATTCAATATTTTTTTTAAAAGGATTCATGTTCTTTTTTATTTTAATATTAATTTTCAGATTTTATAATTGATTTTAAATTTATAAAAATATTAAAAAATTATTTCTTGTTAAATGCAAACTTTAATTTGTTTTATTTTATTTAAAGTACTATGTTAAAACCTTTTAAAAATTATTTTTATAGTTTAAATGTGATTGAAAAGTAATGCAATGAAAATAACATATTTTCTCTGTTATGGTATTTTCGAAAATTCTTGTATCTGATTATACACAAGTGTAGTTATAGAATAAATCATGATATATATTATGTGAATTATTTAATACATATTTTTTTTTACAAGAAAACTTGAACACCTTTACATTTTTTTGTATGGAGATGAAATTTTCTTGTTAGAAAAAAATTGTATCGTGAAATGACGGCTTTAGATTCGCATATTAAAAAATTGTAAAGGTGTAAATTTGAACTATTCTTTTTATTATTATTATTTTAAATTTTTAAATAATTAAAGAATAAATAAAAAAAAAATTAAGTATTGTTTTACTTTAATGAATCAATTCTGAATTCAAACTGTGCATTTATTAATTAATTTATTTTTTACTAATATTTTAAGTCATAATTGTATATATAGAAAATTTTCGTAGGGTCAGTTCATATTTGAAGTAACTGATAAAATACCATTGTTTATAATACCGCAAGGCAAAGATAATATAATTAATGAAACGTGCGATTGTTATAATATTTTATTGCTCAAATAAAATGTGCTGTAGAAATAAAAAACTAGGAATGGAGTATAATACTGACCAAAAAAAAAGTTTCAAGTTTTTTCAATATTTCAAAAGGCACAAGAATTTCATGAAGAACAAGCCCTATTACAGCATTCTACGGCAATTTCCTGATTTTATATGAATTTTTGAAACCGCTCAAAAATAACGTCATATATTAGCATTGAATCTTAAATGGGAAAATAGATCAGTTAGCATTGCCAAATCCATACTTAATATTGAAATGTATATAACCAAACCTAAATTTGCAAGGTTTTTTTTAGGTGCTAGAATCACGATAATGAAGGTTTCAAATTCCAACCTCAATAACTTTTCATTTTAGCAATGTTAACTGATGCATTTTCCCATTTAAGATTCAATGCTATGACATCATCAAAAAAAGTTTTAGAATTTCATATAAAATCAGCAAATTGTCGTAGAATGCTCTAATAGGGCTCGTTCTTCATAGAAATCGCAGTACTTTTTACTAGTATTGCTAACTCGAATACCGGTCAGTACCCCATTAACATGAATTATTGACTGCAAATTTTGAAATTTATTATTCAGTAATGGGGATTTTGATCCGTTGTAAGTGTAAGCATTATATTAACAACTAATTTATGCACCAGCTGATGAGTAGGACGGTTGGGCATATTTGAAATTGATAAAATTCTCCAGTCCAGAGTTGAAATAAATGTCATTTTATTCGCTATTAAGCTTCCTCTCGTCTAATTCCCTCCTATTTTGTACAATTACAAGGAGAAAAGACTTGATTACGTCTTCTTTCCTCTTATTGAGCATAAAATATTAGAAATATTTGTTTTCATTTCATCGTCACTTTTAGCGAAGAGGAAATAAGATGTGTTTTAGAGGTAAAAAGATTAGGTTTAGACGTGTAAAGGATGAGTTGAAGACGTAATTTTTCAACTAGGGCCTTGATTATATGTAAGCCAATTTTCCAGTTTAAGAAAAAAACATGACATTTAATATATTTTATTAGATCTTGAATATAAAAACAAATATGCGATTTCTGTATAATATTATAATTAACAATTTTTTAATACTATAATAGGGTCGTGTCGCAATGCGTTTGACCGGTTCGGGTTTCAGATCAATGAAGTCAAGCAACGCTATTAGGTTTTGTTAGAAATTGGATAGATGATTATTTAAAAATAAATAAATCACGCTTTAATCCACAGAGATGTTATGCCTCTATACTATATGTGGCTCCCCTGACTTTGGACCAAATTCATTAATAAAAAGTGGAGCGTCCATCCTGAATGAAGTTTCCACGGTTCCCTACGTCACAGGTGAATCCCGGGATGTAATTTCTAAACTGTATCTACTCCCAAATCCAATTGCATGTCTGTGAGAAGAATATAAGATTATACTGTATGATGAGCAAATACAGGATTCATATAAACAAAATTTGTAGCGCCCATACTGCCTGAGGTTTCCACGGTTCCCTCAGTTACAGATAAATACTGTAATATTACCAAACCGTACCTGCATGCTCCCCATTCCAACTGTGCCCGTAAGGGTATCAGAATATTGCATCATGCGTTAAAGATTTATTGAAAAAACTGTATAGCCTCCGTCCTGATTGAGGTTTCCACGTTTCCCTGAGTCACAGGTACAATAACCAGGTCGTTTTAGATGCGAAATTAAAACGCATAAACTAAGGCTTAAAGATACCTATGCACACATTACTTAATAGCAGAACAAGATAAGTGCCCTTTTTGTTTTTAACAAATAATAATAACAAATATTTTTCTAAAAAATCTCGTTATATATATCTGTCATAATATTTAATAATGATATAATTTTTATATGAACACAATATAAAAACTGTATATTTATCAAACATCCCATAACACTACTGTGATTCTATTAAAAAACATTAATATAATAAATCAACAAAAGTAAAAAAATACGTCATCCTTTTTAGCTCCTCCCATTTACTTCCATTCTATCTCTCCCATTGGATAAACATTTAAACCAATGAAAAAGCTCGTACTATAATCAACCAACGAATGACGGTGTAGTTAACATATCATAGGTAGATCTGTGTCCATGTTGCAAGAGATACGTATGTAACTTATACCAGTATCAACTGATGTATCATAGCATATCCGTGTCTCAAAATACGGTCTAAGATTATTTCAAACTGATTTTTTGAAAAAAATTACTTTTTTTTATTGTTTTAAAAAACTTTTTTATTTTTTAATTAATTTTTTAAAAATGTGAATAATAATTGTGTATGTGTTATGTTAATATGTGATTATTAAAATATAATAGAAAATATATGTGTGTGATAAAATAATATACCCAAGATTTACTCCAAAATGTAAGTATTGTTTTAATACATTAAATTTTAGTTGTTATTAATGATATAATTTCTGAAGGATTATTTTATTAATTTTGAAATTTTTGTATGTATTTCGTAATTTTGTAATACACAAACGGTAGATGTATCGATCATCAATTCTCCAGAGTTGAAATAAATTTCATATTTTCTTCACTATTAAGCTCTCTCCTCGTCTAAGTTCCTCTTATTTTGCATCATTTTAGAGGTAAAAGACGAGACTAAGTCGTTTTTTTCTCTTATTGAGCACAAAATATGGTCTTCATTTTATCCTCACTTTGAGCGAAGAGGAAATATGTGTTATAGAGGTAAAAAGATTAGGTTTAGCCGTGTAAAGGACGAGTTGAAGATGCAATTTTTCAAAATAGGGTACGTGTTATGTTCATTGACTTGAAAATTTAAAATAGATTTGTTCAATTTTTTTTAAGCGTTTTGAATTATTAAATATAGTGAGATAATCCAATCTTTATGACTTTTTACTTGTGTGGATTAATTTAAATTTTCATCCATAATTTCAATCATTACTTCTTTTTGCTGCAAAATGAATCAAGGTATTAAAATTTAAATAAATTATTTCAGTATAATAATTAAAAGAACATACACATACAAAGATGACCACAGTTTAATCTAATATTTGCATTCACACGACGGTTCGTTTGAAGGAATTGAAGAGATATGCTTCTGAGAATATTGCAAAAAGTTATATTTTATATTCAAAAGTTTAAAATTACTGAAAATAATAAATTAATATATTATAAAAGTTTTTATTTTTAAAATGATGTAATAATGAAAATAAACTAAATAAATTTAAAAATTAAACATTTATTATTTTTATGTTTAAAAAAATATTTGATTTCCACTTTATTTTATTCTATTACATGAATTTATAACTAAAATGGCTTATTTTTTTTTTTTTAATATATAATACCTGTGAATTTAGCCAAATTAATTTTGCAACAGTTATTTATTGCCGGAATTTAATAAGAAGTACTACACACTTTTTATTTAAACTTGAAATCTCTAAAGTGTGAATTCTGATTTTTTATAAAATTTATAATGCAAATAATCGCAATGAAGGATTCAAAGAAAAGTAAACAGGCTAAATACAGGACTTAATTATAAAAAATGTTGCTATGAATAAATAAAATTATCAAGTAGAAATAATTACAAAACAGAAAATCATATTTTTAAAATTTAATTTTGATGCATAAATTGATTAGACAGAATTAATTTCACTATATTGAATTTGCACATTTTTTCACGCGCGGTGGCAGTATAGTGCATCATTTTGTGAAATATTTTTAATCGAACCTCCGAATTACTAGTAAGTAATATAATATTATACTTGAAAGTTGTAGAAATATGAAAAGTAAAGTTAATAATTTTTATTCTTTCTTATGAGGGTCGTTGATCAATTTAATATTATGTAAATGTTGGAATTTTTATAATACGGAATTTTTATGCATATATAACTGTACAAATATTTAATTACTAATATGATGTTTAAGTGAACTATTAATCATAAATATAAAATTTCAATACATTAAAAATATCTTAATTTTTACATTAGAGGGCAAATTACATAACGTTACATACAAAATTATCAATCTCTATGTTATTACCAACTTTTTTTTATAATTTTCAATATATAATTCTACATTTGAAAGGTTGTTATTATTATGCAAGCATTTTTTACTTTTGGCAGTATTAAAAAATTACAAAATATCCCATAAAATATTCTTAATTTACGAAATGAAGAAAAATAAATTTTAATCATTAAGCTCGGTATCCTATGAGAATATAAATATATTACGAGAATTGAAATAAATTTCATCTTTTCCTCGCTATTTAACTCTCCTCTCGTCTAATTTCCTATTATTTTGCACCATTTTAGAGGAAAAAAGAGAGAAAAAGATGAGATTACGTCTTTTTTCCTCTTCTTGAGCATAAAATGTTAGAAATTCTGTCTTCATTTCATTCTCACTTTAAGCGAGGAGGAAATAAGATGTGTTTTAGGGGTAAAAAGATTAGATTTAGACGTATAAAGGATGAGTTGAACACGAAAATTTTCAACTATATAGGGCCATGTTATTATACTTTTTGTTATTAAATTAATAATGCTGTCATGTTTTGTATTGTCAATTTAAAACAACAGTTCAACAGTATTCAAGTTGAGAGCAAATTGGATGTAATTTAATTCAAAAGGATACATGACAAAATGTCCCCCCCCCTGAAATCTAACTACTACGTTTTCATTTCTAATTTGGAATTACTTGATAACAAAAATTAGTTTAAATTCATTTTTAATTATTGTTTACATCATTTGGAATGAAGTATATGAAAAATATGTGTATTTAAATATGAATATTAAAAGATACAAAATAAAAATATGAATTTTTCTTAAATTTTATATTAATAAAGAAATTAATTAAATTATTAAGAATTATCAAAACGAAATATGTATGAAAATATATATATGAAACATAATTTTGCAATTTGATCCAAATGCTGTCGTATAAAGTCATTTTATAAATTTTGATAATGTTTGCAGTTAATCATCTTGAGATAAATCACTGGAAATTTACGTTAGAAAAATAATTAGCATGCATGTGAAGTTATGCAATTCCTTCTGATTTTGATTTTACATTTCATAGTTTCTTGGTTAATTCAAATAATTACACATATAAATATTTATTATAGATTTATACGTTATAAATTTTGCATATAAATAACATGAGTTATAAATTAAGTTATTAAAAACACAATTTTTATAATTAAAAAATACTATTACAAAATAATAAGTGATGAACTGCAAAAATCATCGGAACTAAAATGTGTTAAGGACTGTCGCTACGTAGCCGGCCACCAGAGGCGCAACGTTTGCGTTTCGAAAAATACTGATTGGAAGAATTTTGTTCCAACATTTTTACAAAACTTTAAAGGATATTTAATTTTTAATTGTATAATATTAATTATATATATATTCTCTGATGAACAAGTTAATATGGATACTGCACAGCAATGTTTTAAGGACTTTACAAGTAAGAAAATTACACACTATATTTCCCCACTTTGTCACAAGCCCTCTTGCTGAATTTTTTTCTCCTCGGATGTACTGTGCATTGTCCCATTGTTCGGGACTGCACCTAACTTGCTCGCCAGCAAGCAGCGAGGCAAGTGAGGAGGGTCAGCTTGAGCTTTACCAGCAGCAGGGAGGGCGCCGAGACGGCTTAGGTTCTGCGGGCACGGATCTGCACGGGCGGGCCCGTGGGCCGTGCAGACCCATGGGCCGTGCTCATGCAGCTCAGCATTGGTAGTCTGCACACGGAAATTGATGTCTCCTACAAGGCCTAGCTCTAGCTATTAAATTCCTCCAATAAAAAAAAAAAAAAATACATATTACATATATCTATATATATATATATATATCGATTTTTTTTATTGAGAGAAAAATTAATTAATTATTATAATTATTATTAATTATTGGACCGTAATTATATAAAATTATAATATTTATTATAACATTTATAATATAGTTATAATATTATATAACTATATATATATATATTATTATATATTATGTATAGTTATATATGTATATATATAATACATATCTACAAAAATATAAAATATATATAAATATAAATAAATAAATATTTATATTTATTTTTTTTAATAATAATATTATTGGCGCAGTGCATTGACCGGTTCTCGTTAGATCACCGAAGTCAAGCTACGTCGAGCGTGGTTAGTACTTGGATGGGTGACCGTTTCAAGTAAAAAATACGCTGCTCCCTCCCTGGGGTAAATTCGTCTCGCTTTCCACCCAGTGCAGTGATGCACTTGTGTGTGGTTCTCCAGGCTTTGGACATCGCTTTGGTCCATTGAGAAAAAGTAAAGGTGTCCGTCCTGACTGAGGTTTTCCACGGTTCCCTCAGTCTCACCTCAGCGAATGCTGGGACGCGTAAGCATGCAGGCCGTGGCCACTATCCGTTCCCTACCTTATATCCCTACCCAGTACCCCGCCGCGAGCTGTAAGCTCTTAGGGGTGTATCCTTGTAAAAAAAAAAAATTATTAGTATATATATAAATATATATAATCAGGCGCGGATCCAGAAACAAATTATTATCAAATTATTTTTATTTCAAGCATATGATTAGATATGATGAGCCACATAAAGCGAAACAGCATTATGAATGATAGTAAATTTTAATATATAAAATTACGTAATTATTAGGATTATTACTTAGATTCGAGTTAGATTCATTATATATAACAAAAGGAATTAAAAAATACAATAATATATTTTATTTTTTTATCGACAAAAAAAAAAAAGTTTCGATGCTTAATTACTATCCTAAAAATCATAATATTAATTCTTTCAAAATAATACATATTTGTTTATTTACCGTTACTCTCCCTTCTATTCAATTTAAAATACAATGGAATGTTGAGGCGCACTCGCAACGGTAGAGCAGGAGCATTCATCACGGTACGGCTGCCCTTCATATTTCTTTCTTTGCCTTGAGCTTTTGCTCTCTGAGTTATAGGGGCATTTTTTTAACTGCAATAACTTATCATATAATTATTGTATTCACAAATTAATCAGACTAGGAAATAGATAAACATAATTATAATGACTGTTGCTCATTTAAAAACGGTTAATCTTATTATTTCCTTTGAAATGTTGGAATTAAAATCACCCAATCTCGGACATCATTTACTAAAGACTGGTAGTGACATCTCTTTTCATTCCACTTGCATATTTTCATAGCGACAGACCTTAAAAACTGTGTTTCATGTGTTTTATACATATATATATATTATTATCAAAACCGTCATGTCACATTCAATTGTTTTTTTAATGTTGAAATTTTTTTTGGTTCAATAACATTATAACTGTTAAAAAAAATTAAATTCGATAAAAAAAATAATTACAAAAACAAAACAAGTATAACACATGATGTAGACAGTTGTTTCGAAGTGTAATTATTTACTTTGTAATACAAATAAAAAATTATATATCATATAATTAAAAAAAATAGTAAAAAAATTGTATCAAAACAGTTCCGTTAAACTGCCACAATATTTACCCTGTTTGATTTATGAGCTGCTAGGGGAAAAGGGGGGGAAACGCTCTGGTCACGATGACCGCAAGCGAGGCGTCTCTCTCCCATGGCGTGAAAATCAATTTGTCGCACTCAAAAGTAACAAATTACTTTCACGAGCGTAGAGAATGAAAACTGTTAATTGAGATGTCACTTTTGATGAGTTCATTTCGTTGACATGATTTATTAATAAATTTATATTTTCAACTGCGTGTAATATTTCAATAATTTAGTATACACCTCAGAATATCACGAAAGTTATTATAAAAAATTATCAATCTACAATGGACAACATACACGAAAATTTTTTATTGCAGGAATCAATAGAGGGTACCAAATTATGCTACTCTGAATTTTTTCAGTTTTTTTTTTTTTTAGACCCGGAACTATTTTTAAATAGTTATCAAAAGTTCTGTAAGTTAAGTTGGCACCCCTGAATCCTTAATAATAAAAAGATATAAAAAGGATAGGACCGAGACGCCTATTGACGCCTCCAGGGAGCGTGACCGCACTTTCAATAATTATTTAAAAATAGTTCTGGTTTCAAAAAAAAATCTGAAAAAATTCAAAGTAGCATAATTTGGTGCCCTCTATTCATCTGTATAATAAAAAAAAATTCATGCATTTTGTCCATTGGATAGTTCTACTCCCTATATACAATTTAAATTTTCAGAAACTATATAATGTGCTGATTTGAAACGCATCGGAAATTATGGCCTAGCTTTTATTCGAGATTACTCTGTGACTGTTGAGGGAAGCGTGGAAACCTCAGTTAAAATGGTCACATTTGTTTTTTCAATTAACTGGAAATGCAAAAATGGTCCAAATGCAAAAGCATCACATGCTGGGAATGTACGGTACCGAAGGGAGTTTATAATGCGTCAATACACGCGGGAAATAAGATTTGTTTTAGGGGTAAAAGAGGGAGTTTAGACATGTTAAGGATGAGTTGAAGACGTAATTTTTCAACTAGGGTATAACTTATACAAGAGGGCATTAACACATATAGCTGCATATTAACCCATTAGGCTTATTATGAATACAAATATTTATTTATAAAAATACAAAATAATTTCTTAAAAAATGTGATTTTCCATCATATTACTACCAATAATTATTATTTCATATAATGTATACATACGATGGTTTATTATAAATTTAAATTAAATATAATGCATGCAGAACTAATCTCATTCTGGTAATACCTGCAGCTTTAAAATTAAAAACATAAAATGCAATTTAAAGTAATCCACATTTCATTTCAAACTATTATTTTTAGCCAAGTATGCATTATGTTGGCACTCAAAGCAGAATTCGGCCCAGGGCCGAAAAAAATGCGCAGAACTTATAGATTGGAGCATCACGGGATGCTCCCAACCCGAAATGAATTAATTTTTCGGCTTTGGGTGAAACCACGATGCTCCAATCTAGATCTGGTCAAATCGAAATGCTCAAAAGCCGATGGAGACTTTTACTTCGTCTTTGGAGCATTTTCATTTGACCAGAACTAGATTGGAGCATCGTGGTTTGACCCAAAGCCGAAATGAGATTTTATTTCGGTTTTTGAGTAAAATTTGACCACATCTAAATCTGCGCATTTTGCAGAATTCACGTTATTTATTTATATTCTTTGATTATTTTGAGTACTCCACGTCAAAATAGTGCTTACCACATTTACTCAAGAGACGAATTAT